>LR738709.1:507849483-508078553 GCA_902687465.1 Secale cereale | reverse complement strand
CCCCCCCCCCCCCGAGCAGGCACTGTCTCGGAGAGAACGGCGTAGCCGCCGATCGGGATGCGCGGGCAGCTGTTGGTCTCCTCCCTCGCCGCCGACGACCGCATGAATGATGCACCTACACCCATGCCCCGACCGAGGTGGTCCGGATGGATTTGTGGCCAACGGTGGGCAGAGAGAGAGTGGGTCCACCTATGTCTTTCTTAGATCTAGAGAGCATGAGAGAGTGAAAGAGAGGAACCCTAGTAAAGCAATCGTCGAGGCTCCTGCTTATATGTATAGTGGAGTGATTTCGTTGTAGCAACCGTTATTAAATTGAAAAAGTGCGAACCACTATTTTCATTTAAAGTTCAAGTAAAAATAAAAATCGATCAATAGCATGCCACCGCTTCCAGGTCGCGCTATCAAATCACCGCGTCCAGGACGCACTATGTACTGTACTATCATTCACGTGCGGTCCTGACCCTCCATCAAATTGAAAACTATACTGGTCCAAATGAGGATGCCTCTTTGTAAACAAATGCGCTCCTAGCTTAAAAAATGCGTTCCTACATGTACCTGCGAGTGGGTGTGAGAGAACTAGTGTGTGCGTGCACCGCTTCTCTTCATGAGAGTACAATGTACAATGCCCAAAGAACGTTCGCCACAAGAGTAAAAGTATAAGTGTTTGGCGTGTGATTTAAAATAAAAGGTGCGCGACGTCTTTTATTTTTTAGAAGTTCTCAGGGTAGGGTGTGAAGAACACATATGCATGTGGCGTCTACCTGCAGATAGACGGTGGGTGCGACAGGACTCGGAAGAGTCGCGAGTCGTGAGGGTGCGTATGTGTGCGAGAGAGAGGGGGCATTTATGAATGCAATGCATGTGTCCGTAAATCATATCTGACAAACGTTCGCCACTAGTCGTTTCCTGACGAACACTGTAAGAACCGTTAGATGGGCATCCGACAGTGTCAGTTTAGCCATGGCATTAAACAGAACAGACACTCCGACACACAAATCTTCCACGTGAGTGTTAGCAACTGTCGTATGCTCCTTCCTCCGTTCCAAAATGTAGTGCATATAGCCTTATTGAAAATCCGAACCTCGCACACTTTTACCGAGTTTTCGTATACCAACATGCACATATAGAATACCCAGTATATATCATTTCATTCATCTTCAAGAGGTAACTACAGAGATGGGGGAGGAGTGTACAGAGAAAGACTGCCGTATCACCTGCAGCAATTTCAACGATCCTTTGGTGTGGAGGAATATCATAGGAACTCTATACGATATGATTTTATAGGAATTTTTCCTTTAGAGCCAATTGGTTCATAGGAATAGATTCATATACTCCACATTTCAAAGGAAAATAAACATTGGCCAAGATTCAATAGAAAAGTTCTTATGATGTGAACCAAATGGCATCTCTTTTCCAATCCCTCCTCATAGGAATTGAGATACATGTCATCTCTAGATTCAATAGAAAAGTTCCTATGATGTGAACCAAATGACATCTCTTTTCCAATCCATACTAATTAATAAGAATTGAGATACGGAGTAGTACATGCCATCTTGATGTTCCGTGCAATGCACGAGAATCTTGCTAGTAAGAGTAGAGATATCTCCATTGCTCCCCGAACCCAAAATTCTCCCTCGTTCCGTAAAACCGAGTGGCCCACCCATATTATGGCATTGACTCGAACTCAATCCCTCTCCCATTTATTATGACATGGCCCCGCACGCCGTAGTACTCCTACAAACCCTACCCGTCGCATGCATAATCTGTTGTCTTCAAGAGGACGAGGGAGAAGCAGATTTTTAGTGGAGGCTCCTATCCTAGGGCACCCTAGGTAGCTGCCACACGCATCATTGCTCTTGCACCCTAGAGTGAAAAGATGGTTGCTTCGTCCATCCATCTTAATGCGGGAAAGGTGGGGCTTTGTGATTTAACCCCTCATTGCTCATTTACTACTACCGCGGCGCTACGACCAGGGTGCCTCCAAGTCCAACCGCTGCTCCAAACAGTAATTTGGTGCATTGCACGTAGAACAAGACGGTGGATGAGCCACATGTCGGCCAAAGGGGTCATGTAAGTTTGTCGCCATTTCGTGTGCGGACTGACCTTGCTGAGTTGCTACACCAACGCGACAGGAGCAACCCACCACTTGGTTTTGCTCCTTGGTGAATCCCGACTAATATTGATCTAAAAAGATAGTATCCAGATCTCTACTTCTCTACTCTTATAGAAAACAAAGTTGGTGATGATGGTGCGTCTACATCATGCAATATAGATCGTCCGATCTATATCTGACGGTTAGAAAGCAAACTATGACAATTTTGCAAAAAGATACCCACACCCCTCCCCACATTTGTAGATAAGCCCTTCTCTTGTTCATCTTTGTCTCCCACGACATAAACAACTCGTATAATTGCATCTTGATATTCCATGCAACGCATGGGCCTCTTGCTAGTTAGTAGTAAAAATGAGGTGATTTTACCGAGTAGTGGGCGGGAGAGCATGGCCTGTCATGCGGTCCCACGTGTCATGATGTACCAAGGCGATGCGCGTCCCTCTTGAGGCAGAAAAATGGCAGAAGCAATACGTGGTTTTCTTGAAGGTGATGATGGAGAAGCGGATTCAGCGAAGTGTGAAATAATGGTTGCTTCGTCCGTCTGGGGGAAAGGTGCGGCTTTGTGATTTGACGTCTCGGTGCCCATTACTACTACTACTGGGGCGCTATGACTGGGGTGCGTCCCCCTGCTGGTCCGCACTGTTATTTGGTGCATGAAACATCTACCCGATTGCGATATGTCCCACATGTCGATGAGAGGAAGTATAGCATTCATGAAAGCCAGTGTCTAGTACGACGGAGGAGTACACGACACGGCTTTGTTTTTGCTGCTTCGCGCGATCCATCGATACAAACCCGAACTAAAAATGACGAGCGCGGGTAGGGCAAGGGAGTTTAGCATCGTCTATTCGAGGCAATGAGGCAGGAAGGGAAACAAGCAAATAAAGGTTGAGCGACTTAGTTTTGGGAAAAATCATATTTTACGGAATACGTACCCACCATGGAGGTAGTACTACTACTTAATACTCCCTCCTTTCTGGTATAGGGCTCATCTAAAAAATTCATTTTTCCGTTTGATAAGTCTCAATTGTACTAGGTGAATAAGAGCAAGTATAATAGAGCTGAGTCAGCTGGCTATAAGAAATAAACTAGTATATTATTTCTTAGTTGGAGGAAAGAAAAGAGGAGAGAGACGGTAAGAGAGATCTTGGTGAAGAGCCAGCTCTAGCACATGCTCCTAGGCACTTTGTGAGAGTGAAAGGTGGGCCATATAATAAAAAAGTGGTACACTCTTCTAATCAACTATTGTACATATTGTCTATAAGATGGGATATAGATGACATGGCAATGACTTATAGCTAGCAGTTGGCTATACTATTAACCATGCTCTAAGTCATCTTAGAGCAAGTATAATAAGGTGACGTGGCCGGCTGTAAGCCTTAAAATAATATATTGTTGCTGAGAAGGCAGAGAGAGAAGAGGAGAGAGAAGAGAAGCGGGCTACTAACTAATAGCCGGCTGTAGCATGGGCTCCTAGACACTTTGTAAGAGAGGAAGGTGGGCCATGTATCAAAGAAGTACTACTTATTTGTATCTGACTACTATACTTGCCGACTATAAGGTTTGCTATAGATGATGTGGCAACATCTTATAGCCAGCGACCGTCTATACTATTAACCATGCTCTTAGGTTGTGCACCACGACCAAGGTGGGGAGGAAAACAAGAGAACTTAATGTTTATTTGCTAATTAATACCAATACATGCAATGAACTGACCACTGCATGTCATGTTTGGTAGTCTCAAGTCATTAAAATCATACACGCCCCACATCTCTTATTGGCCGATTCTTTTCTTTATGTCAAAAAACAAAAAACAACGTGAGAGTTAATGCACCACGCATATGTGTTTTGGGACTATTTGATTTTCATAAGGTGACTTGTATACCTAGACGGAGAGAATAGTACTTACTACCATCACATGTTTGGATTTTGAGGTGCATTAAATCATCTGATGCAAGCAGTATCAAGAGAAAACTCACCAATGCATGTATAAGTTCATGGAAATTTAGTGGCCATGCATGCATTCATTGTAATTGATGCATCGGTAAACTTAACTTTTTGAGAAAAATGAGCGTACTAATTAAGTACTTGTGCAAACTACGAAATTAATTCCACCACTCACATTCTACCTTGCTTGGAAAGGAGGGAGTACTAGTAACATAGCCTTGGGTAGCTTGCTGTAGCATGGACTCCAAGGAAATTGTTGTAGTACTCCTACCACTGGACTACTCCTAGTACTACTCTACACTACGAGTACTATGAGGCCATCCAACCGTGTCCCGGCAGAAGACCGCGAACACCGATTATTCGTTCATATTTAAATTTGTTTTCACACGGCAAAATATCCATGAAAATATCCATGAAAACAACACATGGCCTCGTTTAGATAGGAGATTAAATAGACAGTAAGGGGGAGGAGCTCGGTTGGCGTTGCGTTTAATGCCAGCCCGGTCATGAATGGACGTGTGGCCGGAGTGCGTTTCTCGGCTTCCACATGGGTTTCTGATACGTCCAAAACGTATCTATAATTTCTGCTTGCTCCATGCCTCTTTTGGGTGATATTGCTATGATATTTATACACTTCCATACACTTTTGATCATATTTGGACTAACCTATTAACTCAGTGCACCCCAGTGCCAGTTTCTGTTTTCTGTTGTTTTTGTATTTCAGGTTTTCCCATTACGAAAACTGCCAGAAAAATCCCGGAAAAATTATATAAAAAACCAGCGTTCCAGAAGCTTCCCGGTAGCCGAAGTAGAGCCGGAGGGGGGCCACCAGGGCTCCAGGCGCCCTGGTGGCGCGGCCCCCCTCCTGGCCGCGCCGGGGGGGCGCCTGGGCCCCCCAGGCCTCCGCTGATGCCCCTCTTTGGCATATATTTATATCGTGTCCCGAAACCCTCGAGACGGAAACCCTTTTTCGTGATCTCATCTCTGTTCCGCCGCCGCCGCGCTTCCAAGATCGGGAGCACCAGGAGAACTCTTCCCGGCACCCTGCCGGAGGGGAGGATCACCACCGGGAGCCTCTCCACCACCATGGACGCCTCCTGGATGAGTTGTGAGTAGTCTCCCTTGGACCATGGGTCCATGACCAGTAGCTATGTGATGTTCTCCTCCCCTTCTTGTGCTTCACTAATTAGACCTCATGAGCTTCCCTACATGATCGAGGCACATATGTAATCCTTATGATGTTGCTATGTTGAGTTTGCTGGGATCCGATGGATTGTGAGATTATGTTCAGATTGTGTTCGAGTAATATATTTGATCTACCTCTTTTATATTTAGGTTCGTAAGTAATTCTTGCATGTTCTCCGTTGTTATTTATTGCTTTGGCCAAGTAGTAGGTAGTGACTCCAAGAGGGAACGTTATGCTTGATTGTGGGTTCATGCCCCTCGATGACTAGCTTGAGTGACAGAAACATGAGACTAGGGGATGTGCTGTTGCCACAAGGGGGAAAACAACGGTCCATATTACCATCATTGATCACATCCGCTATTTACTTTCTGCTTTTACATACTAGTTACAGTTTTACCTATCACTATTATCACTTGCGTTTGATCCTTTGTAAACGACAAGGCCGGAGGGATTGACAACCTCTCTGTACTTGTTGGGAGCAAAGTTATTTGTATCTGTGTGTAGGTCCACGTTGATTGCTAATATCTGGCGCCGTTAGCAGTTGACACCTTCTTGTGGAAACTGGGAGTCTCAGGGGAAATCGATCCTTGGTATCTTTGCCAAGGGAAAACTTCCGCTACACTGCATCTCAAACCTTCCACTTGAGGTAACCAACGAGGGGTGAGAAGCCATCAAGCAAAGTTTTCTGGCGCCGTTGCCGGGGACTCCACTCTTCAAGATAGGGAAGTTGCACGCTATCTTTTACCTTTGCTTTTTAGTCTTGTTAGTTTACCTCTCAGTTTTGCTTTAGTATCTTTTATCGAAAATCACAAAAATAGTTATCTTGCTTGCTTGCTACTATGGGTTCCACCGAGAACACCAAGTTGTGTGACTTCACTAGTCACAACAACGATGACTTTATATGCACACCTATCACTACACCTGCCACTTCAGCACCTTCGTATGAAATTAAACCTACTTTACTGAATCTAGTTATGAAAGATCAATTCTCCGGTGCTGGAGATGATGCTGCTTTACACTTAAACAATTTTGTTGAACTTTGTGATATGCAAAAGTACCAAGAAATAGATGGTAATATTGTTAAGCTTAAGCTTTTTCCTTTCTCCTTGAGAGGAGGAGCTAAAATTTGGTTTCAGTCTTTGCCTAGAAATAGCATAGATTCATGGGACAAGTGCAAAGATGTTTTTATTGGAAAATACTATCCACCTGCTAAAATTATCCAACTAAGAAGTAACATAATGAATTTTAAACAAATGGATAATGAACACGTTGCCCAAGCTTGGGAACGTATGAAATCTCTTGTCAAGAACTGCCCTACTCATGGTTTGACTACTTGGATGGTTATCCAAACTTTTTATGCAGGCTTGAACTTTACCTCGCGGAACTTGTTAGATTCGGCCGCGGGAGGAACCTTTATGTCAACTACACTTGGTGCTGCCACAAAGCTTCTCGATGAGATGATGACCAATTATTCCCAATGGCACACCGAACGCGCTCCAACAGGTAGGAAGGTAAACTCTGCCGAGGAGATTTCCTCCCTAAATGAAAAAGTTGACTTGATCATGTCTCTACTTTCGAAGCAATCTTCTGTTGATCCTCGTGATGTTCCTTTAAATTCTTTGATTGCTCAAGAACAAGTAGATGTGAACTTTATCTCTAGAAACAATTTTTACAATAATGCTTATAGGAGTAATTTTGGTAGCAACCCTAGACCGTTCCCCTCTAATTCTTATGGGAACAACAATGCTTATCCTAGCACCAAGAACTCCACTACTGAACTAGAGATTATGCTTAAAAATTTCATCACTACCCAAAAAGCCTTTAATAAGAGTGTAGAAGAAAAACTAAACAAACTAGATGATCTCTCTTCGAAGGTAGACAATTTAGCCAATGAGGTAGAATTGCTTAAAATTAGAACTTCTCCTCTTGAGGAGAGGAAGGTCACTCCTATGAATGCTATTCAAGTGCAAATTAATGAAAACATTAGGATGTTGGCTAAACTTAAAGAGAGATGGGCTAGAGAAAGGGAGGAAGAAGATAGAATTAAGAGCCTTCCTACCCACCACACTGTTGCTACTATCCAAGTTGTTGAGGATATTCAAACTCTTAGCACCCAACGCGCTCCTGGTCCCATTGGACCTATTAATGGTGATGCTATGACCATAGAAACTACCAAACAAGTGAGCCTAAAGGACACCACTACCACCTTACTTGATAGTAGTGACCTTGATTTTGATAATTGCACTCTTGCCGAAGTTATTGATTTCCTTCACAAGATGTCTAGAGATCCCCGCACTAGCACGCTTAACCTTGCCTTCACAGAGCATATCACTAATGCTCTCATCAAAGCTAGGGAGGAGAAACTTAGAGTAGAAGCCTCCATACCTAGAAAGCTAGAAGATGGTTGGGATCCTATGATTAAAATTAAGTTGAATAACTTCTCTTGCTATGCTTTATGTGATGTTGGAGCTAGTACCTCTGTTATGCCCAAAAGAATATATGATATGCTTAAATTGAAACCTTTTGATTATTGTTCTTTTGGTGTTCGTCTCGTTGATTCTTCCATAAAGAAACCTTTGGGGAGGATCGACGATGTTCTTATCATTGTCAATGACAATTACGTTCCCGTTGATTTTACTATTATGGACATTGAATGTGAACCTTCTTGTCCAATTATTTTGGGACGTCCTTTTCTACGCATCGTTGGTGCTATCATTGACATGAAAGTGGGGAATATAAAATTCCAGTTTCCTCTCAAGAAAGGGATGGAACACTTCCCTAGAAAGAAGATTAAGTTACCTTTTGAGTCCGTTATACGGGCTAGCTATTCTTTTACTCTTGATAAAACTTGATCTCTATGCATTATGCCTAGCTTAAAGGCATAAAAGAAAGCGCTTTTGGGAGGCAGCCCACATGAATAAATTTTATTTTTCTTTTGTTGTGTCTTGATGTTGTTACTACAGTAGCATCATCATTGTATCTTTGCTTTTCAACTTTGTGCCAAGTGTAGCCTCTGATTGCAAGAAAGTTCAAAAGTTGTGACGTGCTGTCCAGGAAACAGATTCTGTCCTTGGATAGAAAAATTCATATAAAATCACCAGATCATCTTTTTGGTCTAAATTTTTCGACAGCGTGCTCTATACAATTGTCTTTCGTGCGTCTGTTCTGAGTTTTTTGATTAGAGTTGCAGAAGTGCCCCGAAAAAATCATTTACTACCTGCTGTTCTGTTTTTCACAGATTCTGTCCTGTTTTGCCTTTCCTTCATTTTGCAAACCTTGAGCTTGCTTTTTCTTTGCAAAAACCTTTTGGCAATCTTGAGAAACAGTAGACCTTCAAGAATATCCTTATTTCCAGCAAGGAACAATTATTTTATTATGGGTACTAACCTCGCTAATCAGATTATGATGAGTTATGTATGAAGGGAGTTTTCAAGTGTGTGAGGGAAGATGATAAAAAGATTCAGGAGTGTCAAACGCTCAAGCTTGGGGATGCCCCCATGCACCCCAAGAAATATTCAAGAAGACTCAAGCGTCTAAGCTTGGGGATGGCCCCGTGCATCCCCTTCTCCATCAACATTATCAGTTCGTCTTTCGTTCCACTATATTTTAATCACTTCATGTGTTATGTGCTATGCTTGGAGCGTCTTGCTTTTAGTTTCCTTTTTAGTTTTCCTTAGCTTTTCATAACGAGTCGGAACTCAGCTTTCTTTATGTGGGAGAGAAACACGCTCCACTTCTACCTAGAACATAACATAGAATTTTCATGTCTATCTTTGCTGTGTGTGTTCTTTGTCTTTTAATAGCTACTATCATGCTTAGCTCTTAGTTTTCATGCTTATCTTTTTAAAGAGCTTTTGTTTAGTTGGTTGCTTGAACTCTCTTTAGTTATCATGCTTATCTTATTAAGAGAGTTTGCTTCTGTTGCATTGGTTGATATGTCTATGATAAAAATGCTACGTGCATAATGGTGCTTAGTAGTTCATGTTTTCTTATGGTTAGTCTCAAATAGCTGGGGGGTTCCCAATGTGTTATTGGAGTATCAACATGATTTGTTTGCCTATGATGTGGTATGGTTTAGTAATATCTTCCTTCAAGAATTTATTTTGATTGACTTGGCGTATGCTCACGCATATTTAAGACTGTAAAGAAAGTCTGTCAAGCCTTGATGATCTTTTGTTTCTGAGTAGCGATATAACTACCATGCCTGATTCAATGTTGCTTTGTCGCTCTGCATGATTATGACCATCATTGCTCTTTTAGTTGGTCGCTCCCAGTCTTTTTCTAACCTCCACCTGTACTAAGCGGACTGACTGCTTGTGCATCCGAAATCTTTTAAACCAGTTATGCCATATGAGTCCACCATACCTTCCTACATGGTATTTACCTGCCATTCCTAACGAAGACTTTCATGTACCATCTCGAAATTATTCAAAGAGAAAAAAAAATGCATTCCTATTTTGTGCCTCTGTTTTAAGTTCATGAGGAAGTAGTAGTTAATTCATGATCTTTTTAAGTTGGACAAGCTTCACCCCGGGATTGCATGTCTAATGTGCAAACCCATAACACGAGAAGGAACTGGCATTGAGTGCGCCCGGCTCAAAATTAATATAACAAAAAACCCTCCTTCAGGCTTTGTTCATGAGAAATCAGAAAACTTTGGCAGTGATAAACAAAGGAGATTAAGAGGATGTGATCATCCTCATTCGGGAGCCGTTCCTCGAAACTTGTCCATCTCAAGAAGTGATTGAGTTGTCTGCTAGCATTCGTTGACGAAACATGCATGATCTAAGAAAAATAATAATTATTACCTCTGTTTTTAAAACCAAGAGCTCTGGTACATTCTTTGTCTTTGTTTCCGACTACGGGTTTTCAACCTTGCCAACAAAAGCCACGGTTCGAGAGTCTCCACCTTCTTTTAAAGCACCAACTACTGAGAGCATGATTGTCATTCTGAGTGTAATGTGCATTGTCCCAAAGTAGCATTGTCTTTTGCATGATTGTGATATCGTTTATTCTGAAATCATTGTATCTAGTCATCACTTAAACCTTGGAGGTGCCCCTGCATTTATGTTTTGCTTCACTAAAGGGGGCAAGCGAGATATCACTTTATCATATTTGCACACCATGCTCACTACAAATCTATTTGATGTTTCAGTATCATATTGTAAAACGTTCAGTTCTTTGTGATTTTCTCATAAGGCAACTTAATTACTACAGATTCATTGTCTTAGTAAGATTTTGTCATATGACTATGAAAAGTCCTATATGGTTAATAGCATGTCACCACAGAAATTATTCTTGTTATCATTTACCTACTCGAGGACGAGCAGGAATTAAGCTTGGGGATGTTGATACGTCCAAAACGTATCTATAATTTCTGCTTGCTCCATGCCTCTTTTGGGTGATATTGCTATGATATTTATACACTTCCATACACTTTTGATCATATTTGGACTATCCTATTAACTCAGTGCACCCCAGTGCCAGTTTCTGTTTTCTGCTGTTTTTGTATTTCAGGTTTTCCCATTACGAAAACTGCCAGAAAAATCCCGGAAAAATTATATAAAAAATCAGCGTTCCAGAAGCTTCCCGGTAGCCGAAGTAGAGCCGGAGGGGGGCCACCAGGGCTCCAGGCGCCCTGGTGGCGCGGCCCCCCTCCTGGCCGCGCCGGGGGGGGCGCCTGGGCCCCCCCAGGCCTCCGCTGATGCCCCCCTTTGGCATATATTTATATCGTGTCCCGAAACCCTCGAGACGGAAACCCTTTTTCGCGATCTCATCTCTGTTCCGCCGCCGCCGCGCTTCCAAGATCGGGAGCACCAGGAGAACTCTTCCCGGCACCCTGCCGGAGGGGAAGATCACCACCGGGAGCCTCTCCACCACCATGGACGCCTCTCGGATGAGTTGTGAGTAGTCTCCCTTGGACCATGGGTCCATGACCAGTAGCTATGTGATGTTCTCCTCCCCTTCTTGTGCTTCACTAATTAGACCTCGTGAGCTGCCCTACATGATCGAGGCACATATGTAATCCTTATGCTGTTGCTATGTTGAGTTTGCTGGGATCCGATGGATTGTGAGATTATGTTCAGATTGTGTTTGAGTAATATATTTGATCTAGCCATTTTATATTTATGTTCGTAAGTAATTCTTGCATGTTCTCCGTTGTTATTTATTGCTTTGGCCAAGTAGTAGGTAGTGACTCCAAGAGGGAACGTTATGCTTGATTGTGGGTTCATGCCCCTCGATGACTAGCTTGAGTGACAGAAACATGAGTCTAGGGGATGTGCTGTTGCCACAAGGGGGAAACCAACGGTGCTTGTGCCCGCGGGTGCAAGGATTGTTTACTTTACGCAAAGTTCTTTTAATGCAGTTTTCTGTTGCTTTGAGTTTACACTATGGGTGGGACTCGCAACTTAATACCAGCGAGATGTTCTAGATAGATATCTCAAGGTGGATGATTAGTAGTAGATGCAGATGGATTTCGGTCTACTTGCCTTGGCGTACCGCCCATGCTTTGAACCTCTACCTTTCTTGTAACATAGTTAGCATTGGTTTGCGCACATAATTCTGTCAATTGCCCAGCTGTAATTCGTTTACCTCACATAGCTGTTTTATCGTCTTTTGGGAGAGAGACATCACTAGTGAACATCATGGGATCCCGGTCCATATTACCATCATTGATCACATCCGCTATTTACTTTCTGCTTTTACATACTAGTTATAGTTTTACCTATCACTATTATCACTTGCGTTTGATCCTTTGTAAACGACAAGGCCGGAGGGATTGACAACCTCTCTGTGCTCGTTGGGAGCAAAGTTATTTGTATCTGTGTGCAGGTCCACGTTGATTGCTAATATCTGGCACCGTTAGCAGTTGACACCTTCTTGTGGAAACTGGGAGTCTCAGGGCAAATCGATCCTTGGTATCTTTGCCAAGGGAAAACTTCCACTACACTGCATCTCAAACCTTCCAGTTGGGGTAACGAACGAGGGGCGAGAAGCCATCAGTTTCATGGAGGCGTTTGAATGCGGCAAGGAGGCATGTTCAGCCGAGCGTGTAGCGAGCGGCGCCCTCGACTCTGACGTACGACATCGCACCGCTCTTCCACTGACGCTTGGGTCTGTTGGGTACCTGGCCTGCATGTCAGTGACCCAACGTAGGCAAGGCATGAGAGAGGAGTCGGCTCCGCATGATAGGATTGATTCATAAAGACCGCTGCAAACATCAATGTTCTGCTTATCACAGATAAGATTGATTAATACTCGGGTGCTGTTGACACACGAACATGTCACGTGTACCCTCGACGTCGGGGGTGATGCGTCGCAGCTCACGTCGAAGGAGACCGACGGACAAAGCGATACGCAAGACAGTCGACGCGCGCTTTTGCGGACCCGAAACCCCACACCCCTGGGAGGGACCCCGTCAGGGAGTGCGGAGGCTATGAGCTGCCCTAGGTCGATTCGCTCGCCCCTAGAGCCTCGAGATTCATGGCTCTCAAACACGAAGAACAGCGAAGAACGAGAGAGAAAAATGGTGGAGAGATAAAACGTAGACTGAAAAAGTAGTATATTGATTTGTTCGATTGTGTGTTGTCTAATCGTCCATCACCCCCAACATATATAAGAGGCGGCTGGACTTCTCGTACAAGCAAAGGATTCATCTAGGCTTTCCTTAAAAAAATTGCATCAATTCACGTCCTAGAGTCCTAGTTCTATTCCAACTCGGATTCAGTCTGAATCTAGACCACCTTCTGTCTTCCTCCTTGCGCGGGTCGTCGAGCTTGCATATGATCTCCGATCAAGACGACCCAAATATCAAACTTGTGCGCCTCGATGCGACGAACAATTCTCATGTTGATCACTTTTTCAAATAAGTCAATCTTGAATATTTTTTGAGGTTATCTTTACCTTCCAGTCGGACTCGGTCTTGCAGCAGACTGGATTATCCAAGTCTCGTAGTGAATTCGCATGCCATATACTATCTTTGATGACCATGACTCCAAAACAAAAGTTCACCGTTTTGACGATACACACAATTTAAGTATTGAACACTTCTCCATCCGAGATCATCTTGATAAACTTTTGGGCACATGTTCAGTTTCACTCGGATTCGAGCTCATCCACTCGGATATTAGAGTCTTTCACTTCCGACTGGAATTTTTCACTCGGATGTTAGAATCTTTCACTCGGAAGACAATCTTTCACTCGGATGACTATATTTTCACTCGGAAGACAATCTTTCACTCTGATGACCACATTTTCACTCGAAAGACAATCTCTTACTCGATCGGCAAGCTTTCATTCCGATGGTAATCTTTTCACTCGGTTGACTATATTTTCACTCGGAAGACAATCTTTTACTCGATCAGTAAGTTTTTACTCGAATGATAAGCTTTTCACTCGGACGGCAATCTTTTACTGGATCGGTAAGTTTTCACTCGGATGGTAAGCTTTTCACTCGGATATCCCGACTAAAAACACAGCCTGATCTTGATTTGCCTCTCCAGGTTGCATACGACCTTGGATTGATACGAGTTATATATGAAAATCAATCAGCTCGACGAGATGAAACTTTTTTATGTTGAAGGTTTTTTGATTCAAGGCCATATTGATGGCTGAATTACTCGCGCAACTTATCAGACAAGTGTGTGGTACCTCGCGCTATATTTCCGTTTAGGTTTGGTCTAAAGTGTATTGCCTCTAACTTTCGCATATGAACTCGGATTGAGATGATCTATATATGAAAATCGATTGCCTCAAAGAGATGAAGACAGTTCCTTTAGATTTCTCCTTCATCTGAGGTCGTCTTGAAGGCGTGATTGGCCAAAAACCACTCGGAACATTGAATTATGCCACTCGGAGTATTGTTTTGGTCCCTAAAATAAGGTCGAATGATGTTAACCAAAACATCAAAGTTGTTCCAAACGGCGACATGAATCTTATCATGCTGAAAACTCTTTCACTCCAGACCATCTTCATTGCTTTCCATATCTTGCCAAAATCAGGTGTCAACACATGCCCCCTGTTTTTCGGCAAAGCTTGCATGCCGAAAAATAATATGCACGGTTTTTTGTTCTAAGGATGATGTCAACACTCCATCGGCCATTTGTATTTCTCGGGGCGATAATTATGTATCGGCCGTCTTTGTGCTAAGGGCGGTAATTGTATATCGGCCATTGCCTACTTAGGCTTCTTGCCACACACTTGGGTGGTATTTCTTCAAGTACTTGCCATGGAGAGCTCGAGGTAACAATGTCCCTTGTACGGATTCCACCAAATATGAGTTTCTGGGAACTATTCTTGTAATCCTAAAAGTACCTTCTCAACTTGGAGACCACTTCCCAAATTTTCTATCTCTTGAACCAATCGGTAGAATCACTTCCCACGCGAGATCACCAACTTGAAAATTCTTCAACTTAACTTTCTTATTGTAAGCTCTTGCCACCCTCAACTTGTCTCTTTCTATGGCTTTTAAAGAAGCCAAACGTTTATCGGCAACCTCATCAATATTGTCCATCATCAAGTTATAAAAGTCTTTTGCCGATAAATCATTATGTTTGGCTATTCTCAAAGCATTCAAATTTACCTCCACTGGTAAAACAGCCTCTTGACCATATACTAGCTCATATGGAGTTACCTTCGTAGTACCATGCCTTGAGATTCTATGTGCCTACCAAGCTTCAGACAACAACTCATGCCATCTCCTTGGATTATCCTCAATCTTCTTCTTGATGAGTTTGATTAAAATTTTATTGCTAGACTCGGGTTGTCCATTGGCTTGGGAATAATACGGAGAGGAATTGAGCAACTTTATGTTATAAGATTCGGCAAACTCTCTGACTTGGTGTGACATGAAAGATGAACCTTGATCTGTAGTTAACGTTTGAGGAATACCGAATCTATGAATAATGTGCTCAGTTATGAATTGAATTACCTCCGTATGTGTCATGTTCTTGAGAGGTATTGCTTCAGACCATTTAGTGAAATAATCTGTTACCACCAATACGAATGGATGCCCCTTTGAGGAAGATGGATGAATTTGTCCAATAAAGTCTAAACCCCATCCTCTGAAAGGCCACAGCTTAATAATGGGATGTAACATAGCAGCAGGAGCTAATTGAATATCACCAAAATTTTGACAAGCTTCACACCCTTTATAATATCTGAAGCAATCATTAATCATAGTCGGCCAATAAAACCCATCACGTCGCAATAACCACTTCATCATGGGAGCCGACTGATGAGTGCCACAAATGCCTTCATGTATCTCTCCCATAGCAACTCTTGCCTGGTCTTCATCCAAGCACTTTAGAAGAACATCATCGACCGTTCGGCGATAAAGACCATCATCTCCCATTGTATACTTGAAAGCCATACGCCGAATAGCCATGTCCACCCTTTCACTCGGATTGCACAAGTAATCAACAATGGGCTTCCTCCAGTCGGGATTGTCACCTGCACTAGATTTTTTGTTAATGGCCAAATCAGTGGGTTCGGGTTCGGCCTCTCCCATATTGGCAAGACAAGACATCGGTCTTTGAGAGATATTAAACATGCCATGATTAACATGATAGCCGGATGCTTGTTGTGCCAACTCATTCGCTTTCCAATTGTCATGCCTAGATATATGAGCAATGCTAAAACAGTCCAAAGTAGAGATCATATCTAGACATTTATCGAGATAAACATTAAGTGATTCATCCAAACACTGAAAGACTTTGGATATTTGCTGCACCACTAGTAAGAAATACTCGTAAGCCTCAATATGTGTCACACCTATTGTAAGTAACATCTCTAGGCCGAATAATAATGCTTCATATTCGGCTTGATTGTTTGTGCAAAAATATTCTAAGCGACATGAGGCTTTGAAAACAGCACCATGAGAAGATATATAAACAATGCCAACACCTTGGCTATTGCTACAAACTGAACCATCGAAATATAATGTCCAAGGTACTAATGAGACAAGGTTTATATCAACATCATGCTTGTCATAAATCCGACGCTCGACAATAAAATTAGCAACGATTTGACCTTTCATGGATTTTAGAGATCCATAAGCCAAATCATACTTAATGAAAGCATAAGCTCACTTGCCAATTCTACCACTAAGAATTGGTCTATGCAACATGTATTTGATGACATCGGTTTGACAAGCTACTATACAAGCACTCGGTACTAAATAATGTCTTAATTTTGTGCAAGCATAATATAAGAACAGGTATAGTTTTTCAATAAATGTATACCATGTCTCGGCATCCAATAAGCGTCTACTCAAATCTGTAATAGCATGCCCTTTTCCTTCGGTTTCTTGAGTCAAAACAGCACCAATAACACCTTCTTCTGCTGCAATGTAAAGCTTAAAGGGCTTCCTATGCTTGGGTGCTTTCATCACCGGAGGAGTGCACAAATAATTCTTGATCATATCAAAGGCTTCTTGCTATTTTGCCCCCCAAGTGAAATCAACATCATTCTTTAACCGAAGGATAGGAGTAAATGCATCAACTTTCCCTAACAGATTAGCTATGAACCTTCTGAAATAATTGACCTTGCCAAGGAACTTTTGCATATCTCTCTTGCATGTTGGCGCTTCCACTTTCTGTATAGCCTCTATCTTTTTGGGATCAATCTCTATGCCATCTTCATGAATAATGAAACCCAAAAACTTACCAGCTGACACGCCGAATGCACACTTTAAAGGATTCATCTTCAGTCCATACTTTTTCATTCTTTCAAAAGCTAAACGCAAATCGGCCAAGTGAGATTCAAAAGCATCCGATTTGACAACAATATCATCAATATAAACATCAAGTATGACACCGAGTAAATCATGAAAAATCAAATTCATAGCCGTTTGATTTGTGGCGCCAGCATTTTTTAATCCGAATGTCATCATTGTCCATTCGAATAAACCAAGGAAACCAGGGCATCGGAAAGCCGGTTTGGACATGTCCTCTTCGCCCATAAAAAATTGATTATACCCGACATTACCATCTAGAAAGCTAATAACCTTATGTCCAGAAGCATCATTAATAAGCATATCGGCTATTGGCATGGGATACTCATCTTTGGGTGTAGCCCTATTCAAATCTCTGAAATCAATGCATACCCTTAACTTGCCGGATCCTTTTTTCTCCACCGGGACAATGTTAGAAATCCACTCAGCATACCTGCAAGGTGGAATAAAATTAGCTTTATGCAGGCGAACGATCTCTTCCTTGATCCGGTCATATGTTTTTGGATTAAACTTTCTAGCAGATTGTTTATCTGGTCTAAAACCAGCCTTTATAGGTGACCGATGCTCCACTAGCTCTTGGCTTAAACCTGGCATCTCATGATATTCCCATGCAAAGCAACAAACATATTCTTTCAATAGCTCGATTAACTTCGCTTTACAATCGGCTTTCAAATTTTTGCTTACAAACGTCGGTCGAGTGACTGAACCATCTCCAATATCTATCTCTTCTAATGGATCAGCCGATGTAAAACCTTGTCCAAGTTTATCCATGTCATCTAACTCCTCTATAGATTCATACATATTGTTCTCGCTGGACCGATATTTTACAAGACGATGTGATAGCTTTTGCATCGTCCTCCTTTGGTGATGTAGGTATTGCTGTGATAGATGTAGAAGCTGATGTATATTGTATTTGTTTAGGCCTCCACACTTGTTTTGCTGGAACCATGGGTCGAGTGTCATTGTGTAATGCCCAGGATGGAATTATACCTCCTACGTGTCGAGGCACGACTTAAAGGCATAAGTCCATCCTAGAATGATCTCAAGTTTGGTAATCTTTGCACAACTCATGTAAAAGAGGGATAGTAAACTGAAAATAGTTGGCTTACAATCGCCACGTCACAGAATAACAGTACAAGTCTCAAACATCATACAATAAGATCACTACAACCCTCTAAGGGCAAAAGCCAAATGTCAAAGTACCAAACTCAGATAAAAGGAACAACCACAGGCGGATCGAATCCTAGTAAGAGACTCCACTACTGATCGTCCGGGTAGCGCACGTAGTAACGACTACGCTCCTCGTCGTACTCCCAATCCAGTTCGGTGCCATCACCTGGATAGCTCACAGCTGGACCTGCATCTGGTGTGTGAAGTAACTGTGAGCCACAGAGGACTCAGCAATCCCGTTCCCGGGTAACAGAACTATTTAAGCCTTTAGGTGAGGGAAAGGCTGAAGAAAGAACAAGTCTGCAGCAGCAACTAGCATCTAACTTACGCAAGTGAGAGCGAGAAGAGAAGGCATCGGCGAGAAGTGATCACTAAGTGATCCTAGCTACAAGCTCACAAACATAACCCCTCCGTGTTCAACTCCCGAATCCCTATTCGGAAATTGACAGTCACGGAACACACGCTGGTAGTGTATTAGTATCATTGTGTCAAGTTATCTACAACCGGAATTAACAAGCTCCCATCTGCCACATAACCGCGGGCACGGCTTTCGAAAGTTCAAACCCTGCAGGGGTGTTCCAACTTGACCCATTACAAGCCCACGATCCGCGGAGTCGCAACTCCAAAGTGGGAAGACCCGAGTATCCTCGGAATCCCGTGTTCAAGATATACCGAGCTAAGGTAAGGCTAATCCAGCAAATCCTCCCGGCGTGCCGACACCCTGATAGTAGCCGCGCGTATCTAGTCTCAGGCCACGACCGGATGAGCAGTACGTACAGATACCGAAGATCCCAGCGAACCGGGTGGTATCTGCAAGTGGCTCTAGTTTGGGACCAACACCATCAGCACTGGCCCCCCCTGCTATGTAGAAATTAAGAATCCTCGGAGACATGACCCCCTATGCAATTAATTAATTATTTAAGTTGTTTTATGAGGCAAATAGTACCAAAGTTGGGACTTGCTGGAAAAGACTTAGCACTTAGCGGTTTATCGAGGGGGTCCCATACACCCCAACCGTGTTAGGAACGCATAAACAAGGAACATAAAACCGGCTTATACGGATCCTAACGGCCTGAGTGGAACAAATCACCAAGCAAAAGGCTTAGCCTTCCACCCTTGCCAATATATAGGTGATTTCAATTAAAGCATTTATATAGTGTGATATAACCCAACCAAACTTCAACATGGAGCAAGCATCTTCACTTCACCTGCAACTAGCAACGCTATAAGAAGGGCTGAGCGAAGCGTACTTAGCCAAGCAACGGTTTGCATAGGTAGGGTGGTTAAACATGGCAATTGGTTACAAGTAGGAGGCTGACAAGAAGAACATGGGCATCGAGGCAAAACTATAGATCGAGACTACTAGCAATAGGCAAAGATAGTAATGTTATCGGGGTTCGGTCATCTTGCCTGAAGAGAAGACGTTCGGATCGAAAGAAGGGTCCTCGTGCTCAAACTCATTGGAAACCTCGTGCTCAACCTCGTTGGAAAACTCGTGCTCAACTTCCGGCTCTAAACAAGACAAACACACCAAGCACCAATCAACATGATGCAATGCGCACTCGAAAAACATGTATGCATGATGGATGCACTAGTGATGCACATGGAGCACGTAAAACATCACTCAAGCAAAACACCTCAAAACAAGATAACAAGCTGATAGTATTAATCTACACAGAAAAACACCCAAGTTTGATATAAGATTCGCTGAAATCGGAGTTACGGGCTAAAAGTTATGCCCGAAACAAGATTTGAGCGAAAACTGCAAATTACAGCAACATGGCATCTTTGGAGCTCAAAATAAATAATAAACAGCACCCAAAAAGCATGGCAAAGGACTTGAACACAAACTAGATATAATGTACAGCAACTAGGTCCAAAGTGCACCCCAAACGGAGTCACGGATCAATAGCAATGATCTTGGACATATTGAACTTTGAAATAAAATTCTGGCAGCAGAATTTTATTGAAAGTTTGGAGCAAAAGATAAACATGCTACAGCCACTCAAATGGACATGTGAGGACATGGATGGAAAGACAACAATATATACTTCAAGGAACAATCAAAATCCACCCCAAAACTATCATGCTTTGTCCTACAACATCACACGAACATGGCATCGGAACGTTACAGATTTCAGACTTAGTGAAATTTCACTAAGTCCTAAAACAGCAATATCAACATAGCACACAAAAGAGCATGTTTGAGTCACCTCGAAACTAAACATGGCAAAGGGTAAGCACCTCATCAAAATACATATGAAGGTGATCCCGAAACACACAAGCATGCATCATTGTGGTGAACACACCGATTACAACGAGCTCAACAAGAAGGCATTTCATAACAAGTAAAAACACAACATGTGAACATGGCATCTTGCAACGATGATAACAAGGAAACAATAAATCTACCATGCAACCTATCACACACAACACGTAGTTCGTGGCAAGACGAACACGTGGACATGTCATTTGCATCGTTTGGACAAACGAGCTAGAAGATATCACATGTCAAAGGTGGCACAAAAATAACACATAACAGCAGTTTATATCATCATGCACTCTTGCAACAGCAAAACAAGTGTCAAGAAGACCTCTAACATGCATGACTACAACAGGTAAAACGTAGAGGACAACTCCACGAACATCTGGACATGCTACACGCGCAAAACGGAGCAGCAGATAAAAAGTTAGGGCAGGTCAAAGTAGGCATCTCAGGCTGACAGATCTGGGACTAAGAGGGGAAAAGTCAACCTCGATGAACAGTACGAAGACGGGCCCGGTGCTACAGTGACGGCGGCCCGATCCGGCGCGGGGCGGCCCAGGCGCGCGGAGACGAGCAGGCGGCGGTGAAGCGGAGGCCCGCGGGGCGGCCTGCGGTGTACGGGCCGGCCTGGCTGGCCCGCAGCGCGCGGCGAGGAGGTGCGGCCCAGGCGCTGGGGCGGGAGGCCCGGCTGGAGGGCGCTGGGAGGCGGCGCGGCGGCGCGGCCCGGCGGCCCAGGCGCGGCTGGCTGGTGCGGGGGAAGGGCGACCCCGCGAGGCGAGCCGAGGCGATGGACGGGCCGTGGAGGGAGGAAGGCCCAGGGAGGGCGCTGGCGAAGTGGGGACCTCCCCTGGGCTGGCGGCGGCGATCTGGGCCCCGACCAGATCGATCGCTGGAGCGGGAAGGGGCCGATCGGGTCGATCGATCCGCTGGGGTGGCGCTGCGGCCGGTCGAGGAACAGGCGCGCCTCGCGTTGACTTCGGCGCTGAGCTGCTTCGAGCCAGCCGGCAGCTGCGGCGGCGGATGGATCCGATGGATCCCTCGGGATCCTTCGGGATCCGAGATTTTTGGAAACTGAGATCTGAAATAAAAGAAAAAAAAGATAGAGGGAAGGAGGAAGAAGAAGGGGACATGCCAAATAGACTAGGGGGCTATATATAGCAGTTTTAGACTAGGGTTTGGAGACTAGGGTTGTTTAGGAGCCCTCCGATCGTGATCCAACGGATCCGATCGCGGGGATAGAATAAAAGGCCTAGACGGAGATAAAAGAAAGCAGTAGGGGTATTTCCGGGACACGAAGTAAGGGCACTTCGGACCCACACGGGCAACGGAGGGAAAAGTCAACGGAGTCCAAACGAGACGAGATTCGAGAGGCGGGATGCACACAACAAAACAACAACACACACAACAACCTCGAGGCACACCGGTAACGAAAAACGCCCGAACAACAAAGTAGGCCTACGGGACGCCACGAACACGTGAGGGAGCTCCGGAACACGAAACGGACAACGGGAAGAAACACGCCGAACCGGAAGCAACCCACAACACAAATGCAATGCAATGCACATGTCTACATGATATGAATGAATGCCACACACTCACACAACAAAACGACAAAAGCCCGAAAGACAAAGAACCCGAAATGGAAATAGATGAAGCCGGAGATTTATTATAAGCCCAAAGGGGAAAGTATTACATCCGGGGCATTACAAACTCTCCTCTACTACAAAAAGATCTCGTCCCGAGATCTAGGACTGGAAAAAGGAAGGGTACTCGGAACGAAGATGATCTTCTCGTTCCCAGGTAGCTTCTCGGTCTGTGTGATGTGACCACTTGACTTTCAGAAACTTGATGGACTTGTTGCGAGTCTTGCGTTCGGTTTCCTCGAGAATTGCAACTGGATGTTCTCGGTAGGAAAGGTCTTGTTGAAGATCAATCTCCTCAAACGGAATCATGCGCTCACGTGCCTTGAAGCATTTGCGAAGCTGAGACACATGGAAGACATCATGAACATTTGCAAAGTTGGAAGGGAGCTCGAGCTGATAGGCTAGATCGCCTCTTTTGCCCAGAATTTTGAAAGGCCCGACGTATCTAGGAGCAAGCTTTCCTTTGATACCGAATCTCTGGGTTCCTTTCATCGGAGAAACTCGGAGATAGACATGATCACCGATGTCAAAAGCCAAATCACGATGCTTGCCGTCATAGTAGCTCTTCTGACGCGACTGAGCGGCCTTGAGATTCTCACGTATGACTTTGCACATTTCTTCGGCTTCAGAGATCAAATCATTGCCAAGAAGTTGGCATTCGCCTGTTTCAGACCAGTTGAGAGGGGTACGGCACTTTCTGCCATAGAGAATTTCAAACGGTGCTTTGCCTGCACTTGCTTGAAAGCTGTTGTTGTAAGAGAATTCTGCAAATGGAAGACAGTCCTCCCATTTCATGCCGAAGGAGATGACACAGGCTCTGAGCATATCTTCTAGGATCTGATTCACACGCTCCACTTGACCACTAGTCTGAGGGTGAAAGGCAGTGCTGAACCTGATCTTCGTGCCCATGGCGGACTGAAAGGAGTCCCAGAACCTTGATGTGAACAAGCTGCCACGGTCTGAGGATATCACTTGAGGAATGCCATGTAGGGACACAATTCTGGAAGTGTACAGCTCTGCGAGTTGAGCTGCATTGATTGATTCTTTGACTGGAAGAAAGTGAGCGACTTTGGTAAGCTTGTCAATCACCACAAAGATAGCATCATTGCCTCGCTTGGATTTAGGAAAGCCAGTGACGAAGTCCATTTCAATGTGGTCGAACTTCCACTCAGGAATAGGAAGAGGTTGGAGAAGACCGGCTGGACGTTGATGTTCTGCTTTCACTCTTCTGCATACATCACATTCATTCACGAACTGGGCAATTTCCCTTTTCATGCGTGTCCACCAGTAAGATTGCTTGAGGTCTTGATACATCTTGGAACTGCCAGGATGAATGGAAAGGAGAGAATCATGAGCTTCTTCCATTATGAGCTTCCTGAGATCACCTTTGGGAACAACGAGTCTGTCCTCGAAGAACAAGGTATCTCTCTCATCAACACGGAAGCACTTATATTTTGGAGTGCCCTTTGCAATCCCATGTTTCACCTTCTTCACCATGGTATCACTGAGCTGGGCCTCACGAACTTGATCTTCCAAGGTAGGAGCAATTTGGAGATTTGCAAGAAAACCCTGCGGAACAACCTGAAGGTTGAGCTTCCTGAAAGCTTCACAAAGCTCAGGCTGGTGTGGCTTGATAAGAAGGCTGTTGCAATATGCCTTTCTGCTCAAAGCATCTGCAATCACATTCGCCTTGCCTGGAGTGTACTCAATGCTGGGGTTGTACTCTTGGATCATCTCGACCCAACGAGTCTGGCGGAGGTTCAGATGCGGCTGTGTGAAGATGTACTTCAAGCTCTTGTGATCAGTGAAGATGTCGACCTTCCTGCCCAACAACAGATGTCTCCACGTAATCAGAGCATGTACCACAGCTGCTAGCTCGAGATCATGTGTGGGATAGTTCTTCTCAGCTGGCTTTAGCTGACGTGAAGTGTATGCCACAATTCTCTTCTCTTGCATAAGCACACCACCAAGGCCTTGAAGAGAAGCGTCACAGAACACTTCATAGGGCTTGGATTCATCTGGAGGAATCAGAACTGGAGCTGAGACAAGCTTCTCTTTGAGGGTTTTGAAAGCCACTTCACATTCGGGAGACCAAAAGTATTTGACATTCTTCTGAAGGAGGTTGGAAAGAGGCTTGGCAATCTTGGAGAAGTTCTCCACAAACCTTCTGCAATAGCTGGCAAGACCCAGAAAACTGCGGAGCTGCTTGACGTTCTGAGGAGCTTCCCAGTTGACAATTGCTTCAACTTTCTCGGGATTAACCGCAATACCGTCAGCTGAGATAATGTGGCCCAGGTACAAAACCTTATCGAGCCAAAACTCGCACTTTGAGAACTTGGCATAGAATTTATGCTCTCGGAGTCGATCAAGAACCAGACGCAAGTGCTTTTCATGATCTTCTTCATTCTTGGAAAACACCAGAATATCATCCAGATACACAAGCACAAACTCGCCAGTATAGGGGTTGAAGATGTAATGCATCATCCTTGAAAAGGTAGGAGGAGCATTGGCGAGACCGAAGGACATGACGGTATACTCATATGAACCGTAGCTCGTTCTGAAAGCCGTCTTGGGAATGTCTTCCTCGCGAATGCGAATTTGGTGATAGCCCATTTGGAGGTCAAGCTTAGAGAACACTTTAGCTCCTTTGAGCTGCTCAAAGAGTTCATTGATGTTGGGGAGCGGATACTTGTTCTTAATCGTCTTCTTGTTCAGTGGACGGTAGTCAACACAGAGACGCTCCGTGCCATCTTTCTTCTTGACAAATAAGACACCACAGCCCCACGGAGATGTACTAGGCCGTATGAGACCCATACGCTCCTGTTCATCCAACTGTTTCTTCAATTCCTTCAATTCATCTGAAGAGAGCTTGTATGGACGCCGGCAAACAGGTTCGGTGCCCGGCTCGAGTTCAATGACAAACTCCACCTGACGGTGTGGAGGCATGCCTGGAAGTTATTCTGGAAAGACGTCTTGATATTCATTCACCACTGGAATTTGCTCTATGGCATTAATTTCACCCTTATCATTAAGAGAGAAAAGCCGAATAGTATTATCCCTGGAGGCGAAGATAATCACATCTTCATCAGAATGAGTCAATTTGACTTCCTTTTGAGCGCAATCAATGTGAGCATCATGCTGAGAAAGCCAATCCATTCCGAGGATGAGATCAATATCGGAATGACCAAGAACCACCGGAGAAGCCATAAATCGATAATCACCCATGCGAATAGAAATATCCGGAACATGCACCCGAGAGGTCATTTGCAAACCAGGAGAAATAATGCTCAACGGCTTCGGCATCACTTGAGTGACAAATTCATGCTTAGCAACAAAAGGTCTTGAAATGAAGGACAAAGATGCACCCGAATCAAACAATACTTTAGCTGGAAAAGAGTTCACTGAGAGGTTACCCAGAATGACATCAAAAGAAGCCTCTGCTTGTGCTGCATTCATCAGATTAACCCTGGCAGACTTTGGATCATGCTTGACAATAGCTGAACTCATAGGAGGAGGAGGTGGAAGACGCTTCGGATTCGGACATCTGTTGGCATAATGACCCTTCTGGCCACACTTGTTGCACACCACTTCAGAGAGAGGACGGAACTGAGAGCCACTGGACTTTGAGCCTTGAGACTGAAACTGCTTCTTCGACTGGTTGCTTGGGTTGGGTGGGTGGGAGAAACCACGACCACTAGAGTTCTTGTTGTAGGAGTTGTTGAAGTTGCTGGAGTTGTTGAATGGAGCTCGAATCATTGGAGGAGGAGGAAGCCAGAATTTCTGTTGTTTCGCAGCCAACTGAGACGATGAGGTAGAGTGAACAGCATCTCGAATTCTCTTCTTAGAAGCCTCCATCTTAAGCTGAGCTGCTTCTTGTTTCAAAGCCATATTATAGAACTTATCGAATTCGTCTGGCTCGAACAGAGTGAGAGCAAGCTGAAGTTCATCTTTGAGACCTCCACGGAACTGATAGATTTTGCTCTTTGCATCAGGAATGTCTTGCTTTGCATAGCGAGCGAGGTTTTGGAACTTGACATTATACTGATAGACTGTCATGGAGCCCTGCTTGAGGTTGCGGAATTGCTCACACATACCCTCAATGACACTTGTAGGAATGTGATGCGAGCGGAAATCCTTGCAGAAATTCTCCCAAGAGATCACTTGACCCGGCCTTGAGTCTTTGTATTGCTGCCACCAGTCAGCTGCTTGATCTTTCAGTTGGAAGGCTGCAAACTTCACATAGTCATCTTCTTTCACGTTACTGCACTCAAAATGCTTCTTTATGTCGGTCAACCAATCCTCAGCATCAAGAGGGTCGACACAGTAACTGAAAGCTTTAGGATTGTTAGCCAGGAACTGGTTCAGAGTAGCATGGTGCTGCTGGAAGAAGTTGCCTTGGTTCATTGGAACACCCTGATTAGCTTGATTAGCTTGCATAGCTTGCATTTGCTGCATCATCTGCATCATCAACTGAGTGTTCTGAGCTGTAGTCTGCATAATTGCTCTCCAAGCCTCAGGCGGAGGAGGAGGGGAAGGAGGACGTTCCGGAACCTCTTCACCCTCTGGGTTAGCATTCGGAACCCTTTTCGGAGCCATCCTGTAAGAGATGACCACGAATCAGCAATTGATTGACAAAAGGAATAAGCTGAATCAATGGAATGAATTGCAACAAGTCTTCACAATAATCATTCGAACAATAAGAACGAATGAAATCATCCGAACAAGAGGAACGAATGAATTTCTCAGTTAATTGATAACATCAGTCTTCACGAGAAGCCACATAGGGATCAAAAGGATAAAATAATAAAAACAACAAGGTACAGACGGGAACAAACACAAGAGAGGAGTTTCGTTCTAACATCTTTGTGCTGAAAGCATATGAACGCGTTACGAAAAGGTTTTGCAATCCCCGGATCAGCATAGCCAAGGACCCTTTAAGATGCAACTCCTGATAGTAACCTCGGTCATATAACCTCTTCACTCAATGTCGAACCCCGAACTCACTAACCTGCATTCGTTGGAAGAATGCCTACGATCTACTGGATAAAACCCACCTATAGCTTTCCGAAAGATTCCAGTTATGCAATCAGGTGTTGGGGATACACGGGAAGCACCGCGCAATCAACTCTAACCTACATCCAGGTGTATCCATCCTTCAACACATAACCAGTCTTTCTCGGAAACTGTGTACCTCGGACCTTCGAAAAGCATCCACTATAAGAAGCTATGGCAATACTCCCGAACTACCTCCCCAGTACTGGGTGATGTCGGGGTTATCTTGCCACTGGCCGCATAGGGGAGATTTTCGATGTCGGCCGTCTTAAGTATTTAGTACTGTCGCGATATGCTTGTTACAATGATACCCCGAAGCTCAACTCCTCGGTAACAGGAGGCATCGAGAACAATATCCTTGTCACAAGAACATCGAAACAATCCCAGAATACTCGCGGGATTCCTAAAAAAAAATTTGTGCAAATTTTGAAGATAGGAGAGACAAGAGTAGACGTCAGGAGTCCTCACCAGAGAGAAAGGGGATGAGAAGCAAAGAAATCCTACTCTCCGATATAATATAGGACTCAAAAAGTTTTTAGTGTGTGCCTAGACTCAACCGTCAACGGTTCGATCAAACAGTGGGGGCTCCTAGGTCGGAGAAGGCTCTGATACCAACTTGTAATGCCCAGGATGGAGTTATACCTCCTACGGGTCGAGGCCCGACTTAAAGGCATAATTCCATCCTAGAATGATCTCAAGTCTGGTAAACTTTGCACAACTCATGTAAAAGAGGGGATAGTAAACTTAAAAAAATAGTTGGCTTACAATCGCCACGTCACAGAAATACAGTACAAGTCTCAAACATCATACATTAAGAGCACTACAACCCTCTAAGGGCAAAAGCCAAATGTCAACGTACCAAACTCAGATAAATAAACAACCACAGGCGGATCGAATCCTAGTAAGAGACTCCACTACTGATCGTCCGGGTAGCGCACGTAGTACCGACTACGCTCCTCGTCGTACTCCCAATCCAGCTCGGTGCCATCACCTGGATAGCTCACAGCTGGACCTGCATCTGGTGTGTGAAGTAACTGTGAGCCACAGAGGACTCAGCAATCCCGTTCCCGGGTAACAGAACTATCAAAGCCTTTAGGTGAGGGAGAAGGCTGAAGAAAGAACAAGTCTGCAGCAGCAGCTAGCATCTAGCTTACGCAAGTGAGAGCGAGAAGAGAAGGCAACGCGAGAAGTGATCACGAAGTGATCCTAGCTACAGCTCACAAACATAACCCCTCCGTGTTCAACTCCCGAATCCCTATTCGGAAATTGACAGTCACGGAACACACGCTGGTAGTGTATTAGTATCATTGTGTCAAGTTATCTACAACCGGAATTAACAAGCTCCCATCTGCCACATAACCGCGGGCACGGCTTTCGAAAGTTCAAACCCTGCAGGGGTGTTCCAACTTGACCCATTACAAGCCCACGATCCGCGGAGTCGCAACTCCAAAGTGGGAAGACCCGAGTATCCTCGGAATCCCGTGCTCAAGATATACCGAGCTAAGGTAAGGCTAATCCAGCAAATCCTCCCGGCGTGCCGACACCCTGATAGTAGCCGCGCGTATCTAGTCTCAGGCCACGACCGGATGAGCAGTACGTACAGATACCGAAGATCCCAGCGAACCGGGTGGTATCCGCAAGTGGCTCTAGTTTGGGACCAACACCATCAGCACTGGCCCCCCCTGCTATGTAGAAATTAAGAATCCTCGGAGACATGACCCCCTATGCAATTAATTAATTATTTAAGTTGTTTTATGAGGCAAATAGTACCAAAGTTGGGACTTGCTGGAAAAGACTTAGCACTTAGCGGTTTATCGAGGGGGTCCCATACACCCCAACCGTGTTAGGAACGCATAAACAAGGAACATAAAACCGGCTTATACGGATCCTAACGGCCTGAGTGGAACAAATCACCAAGCAAAAGGCTTAGCCTTCCACCCTTGCCAATATATAGGTGATTTCAATTAAAGCATTTATATAGTGTGATATAACCCAACCAAACTTCAACATGGAGCAAGCATCTTCACTTCACCTGCAACTAGCAACGCTATAAGAAGGGCTGAGCGAAGCGTACTTAGCCAAGCAACGGTTTGCATAGGTAGGGTGGTTAAACATGGCAATTGGTTACAAGTAGGAGGCTGACAAGAAGAACATGGGCATCGAGGCAAAACTATAGATCGAGACTACTAGCAATAGGCAAAGATAGTAATGTTATCGGGGTTCGGTCATCTTGCCTGAAGAGAAGACGTTCGGATCGAAAGAAGGGTCCTCGTGCTCAAACTCGTTGGAAACCTCGTGCTCAACCTCGTTGGAAAACTCGTGCTCAACTTCCGGCTCTAAACAAGACAAACACACCAAGCACCAATCAACATGATGCAATGCGCACTCGAAAAACATGTATGCATGATGGATGCACTAGTGATGCACATGGAGCACGTAAAACATCACTCAAGCAAAACACCTCAAAACAAGATAACAAGCTGATAGTATTAATCTACACAGAAAAACACCCAAGTTTGATATAAGATTCGCTGAAATCGGAGTTACGGGCTAAAAGTTATGCCCGAAACAAGATTTGAGCGAAAACTGCAAATTACAGCAACATGGCATCTTTGGAGCTCAAAATAAATAATAAACAGCACCCAAAAAGCATGGCAAAGGACTTGAACACAAACTAGATATAATGTACAGCAACTAGGTCCAAAGTGCACCCCAAACGGAGTCACGGATCAATAGCAATGATCTTGGACATATTGAACTTTGAAATAAAATTCTGGCAGCAGAATTTTATTGAAAGTTTGGAGCAAAAGATAAACATGCTACAGCCACTCAAATGGACATGTGAGGACATGGATGGAAAGACAACAATATATACTTCAAGGAACAATCAAAATCCACCCCAAAACTATCATGCTTTGTCCTACAACATCACACGAACATGGCATCAGAACGTTACAGATTTCAGACTTAGTGAAATTTCACTAAGTCCTAAAACAGCAATATCAACATAGCACACAAAAGAGCATGTTTGAGTCACCTCGAAACTAAACATGGCAAAGGGTAAGCACCTCATCAAAATACATATGAAGGTGATCCCGAAACACACAAGCATGCATCATTGTGGTGAACACACCGATTACAACGAGCTCAACAAGAAGGCATTTCATAACAAGTAAAAACACAACATGTGAACATGGCATCTTGCAACGATGATAACAAGGAAACAATAAATCTACCATGCAACCTATCACACACAACACGTAGTTCGTGGCAAGACGAACACGTGGACATATCATTTGCATCGTTTGGACAAACGAGCTAGAAGATATCACATGTCAAAGGTGGCACAAAAATAACACATAACAGCAGTTTATATCATCATGCACTCTTGCAACAGCAAAACAAGTGTCAAGAAGACCTCTAACATGCATGACTACAACAGGTAAAACGTAGAGGACAACTCCACGAACATCTGGACATGCTACACGCGCAAAACGGAGCAGCAGATAAAAAGTTAGGGCAGGTCAAAGTAGGCATCTCAGGCTGACAGATCTGGGACTAAGAGGGGAAAAGTCAACCTCGATGAACAGTACGAAGACGGGCCCGGTGCTACAGTGACGGCGGCCCGATCCGGCGCGGGGCGGCCCAGGCGCGCGGAGACGAGCAGGCGGCGGTGAAGCGGAGGCCCGCGGGGCGGCCTGCGGTGTACGGGCCGGCCTGGCTGGCCCGCAGCGCGCGGCGAGGAGGTGCGGCCCAGGCGCTGGGGCGGGAGGCCCGGCTGGAGGGCGCTGGGAGGCGGCGCGGCGGCGCGGCCCGGCGGCCCAGGCGCGGCTGGCTGGTGCGGGGGAAGGGCGACCCCGCGAGGCGAGGCGAGGCGATGGACGGGCCGTGGAGGGAGGAAGGCCCAGGGAGGGCGCTGGCGAAGTGGGGACCTCCCCTGGGCTGGCGGTGGCGATCTGGGCCCCGACCAGATCGATCGCTGGAGCGGGAAGGGGCCGATCGGGTCGATCGATCCGCTGGGGTGGCGCTGCGGCCGGTCGAGGAACAGGCGCGCCTCGCGTTGACTTCGGCGCTGAGCTGCTTCGAGCCAGCCGGCAGCTGCGGCGGCGGATGGATCCGATGGATCCCTCGGGATCCTTCGGGATCCGAGATTTTTGGAAACTGAGATCTGAAATAAAAGAAAAAAAAGATAGAGGGAAGGAGGAAGAAGAAGGGGACATGCCAAATAGACTAGGGGTCTATATATAGCAGTTTTAGACTAGGGTTTGGAGACTAGGGTTGTTTAGGAGCCCTCCGATCGTGATCCAACGGATCCGATCGCGGGGATAGAATAAAAGGCCTAGACGGAGATAAAAGAAAGCAGTAGGGGTATTTCCGGGACACGAAGTAAGGGCACTTCGGACCCACACGGGCAACGGAGGGAAAAGTCAACGGAGTCCAAACGAGACGAGATTCGAGAGGCGGGATGCACACAACAAAACAACAACACACACAACAACCTCGAGGCACACCGGTAACGAAAAACGCCCGAACAACAAAGTAGGCCTACGGGACGCCACGAACACGTGAGGGAGCTCCGTAACACGAAACGGACAACGGGAAGAAACACGCCGAACCGGAAGCAACCCACAACACAAATGCAATGCAATGCACATGTCTACATGATATGAATGAATGCCACACACTCACACAACAAAACGACAAAAGCCCGAAAGACAAAGAACCCGAAATGGAAATAGATGAAGCCGGAGATTTATTATAAGCCCAAAGGGGAAAGTATTACATCCGGGGCATTACACATTGAATGGCTTATCCCTTTGCTTCTCGGTCTCCTGTTCTGCCATCTCTTGACTCCTTAACCTCTGTAGTTTCCTCTTTTGTGTTTTTGTTAGCCCTGGAGGACACCACTTTGGCTGAGTGTATTTAGGATCTCTCGCCTTTACTTGGCCGGTGCTTGCTTCATGATCATTAGCCGAGTGCTTTGGCGTGATAGAAAGTATCGGCTCAGTCGAGTGGTTATGCACAGTCAGCTATTGTACGAGGAATGTTTTGGTGCCCAAGATAAGTGAGTCGACATCCACTTTATCCTCGCCTTTTCCTGACTCAACTGTTGCAACACTTGGTGACTTAACACACCATTCTTTTTGACTTCCCTGATGCATGAAATTCCTACTCGGGCGCACCTTTTTATTCGGACGAAATCCACTCGGATGGATGTTACTTGGACGGAATCCACTTGGATGGAATCTACCTGGCCACATTTTTTCACTTGGATAGCTTCCACCTGGGTGCATTCTTACACTAGGATAGTTTCCATTTGGCCACATATTTTGACCAGCCGACTGATGACCACCGATGTTCAGTCGGCCATTGTATGAGTAGTCAAGTCGATCCCAAACAGGTTGCCTTTGCTCTTCTTGAAACGGTGCCCTTGGTCCAGTTGGCTTCATATACCGACTAAACATATCAGCTGGTGGTGACCTTGGTCGCTTCAGGTATGATAGCCGTTTAGAGCTAGAACCGGCCGACTGATTGGCATACTTGGACAGCAACATATCAAAAGTTGGCTTGATCCGCTTACGCTGCACTTTAGCCTCATTCCTCTTCCACTTGCCAACCTCTGGACTCTTGGGCTTAACAAATTTAACACAAGCATTTTCTTGCACTTGTGGTTGCCCCCCAAGTGTAGGATTCTTGATGGTGATCTTGATTACTTCCTTGCCATCGGGTTGCTTGTCAAGCACAATCTGTCTCCCCAGAACCTTGTTGCCCTCCTTGTCTTTCCTGGACTCACCGACAATCACATTAGCTTTATTAGCAGATTCGGCTACCTCTGGCCGAATGAGTAGCTTCTTCCCCTCCAAATCCATGGTGTTCATTGGAAAATGTTGTTTATCAACTTGCATCTCAGAAAATTTCAATCGTCCGTCATTGATGGCCGATTGTATCTGTCATCGAAAAACATTGCAATCGTTAGTAGCATGAGAAAAAGAATTATGATATTTGAAGTAAGCACGCCATTTCAGCTCTTCAAACGGCGGTAAAGTATGAGATATTTTAATAATTTTGGCTTGCAGCAAAGCATCAAATATTTTATCACACTTGGCAATGTTAGAAGTAAACTTCATCTCTTCATCACGATTCCTATGAATCGGTTTCAGATCATTGCAAGTAAATGGTTTGGCCTTAGATGGCCAAACAAATTCACTAGCATAAATATCACCCTCATCGTCCGACTTGGTTAATATTTAAGAACTCATAGCCTTCTAGCTTTTCTCTAATGGGAGTCCTTAAACCACTCAACACTAGGTCTGCTAAGTCTCTCTCGGTTATCACCAAACTATAACACCGTTTTTTTGTTTCTCTGAATCTCTTGACATAATCGGAGACCGATTCATCATGCTATTTAACCGATGTTAGATGTGATAACTTGAGTTCATTGTCACCGCTATAAAAGTGATCATGAAATTTTTGCTCTAGCTGCGACCAAACCCGAATGGAACCATGTGGTAAAGAAGAAAACCATAAAAATGTGGTACCAGTTAATGATAAAGGAAACAAACGCACTTTCAATTCATTCAATGAGCCTGCCTCACCCAATTGTGCTAAATACTGACTAACATGCTCCCATGTGGTTTTTGTGCCTTCTCCATTAAACTTAACAAAATCAGGAATTTTATATCCTGGAGGGCACTGGATGGCATCAAAGTACTCGGGGTACGGCTTTTGGTAAATCCGATTCCGAGGTAACTCAACTCCAAAATTCTCTCGAAGCATTTTAGCCATCTCCTCTCTAAGATTAGCTAGACTATCATCCATTGTGGATGATGAAGCTTCTGGCAATGGCATAGGAGGAGTAGGGTTACTAGCGGTAGGTAGGAATTGAGGCATGTATGTCGACCCATAATTTGGTAGTGGTTGAGTGGTTGTAGTTGTAGGTATGGTTTGGTTCGGCGTTGCCACCGAACATGTAATGCTCATAATAGGATTAATAGGTGCAGCCACAATGTGATTTGTTTGGGTAGGTAAATAAGCCATCGGCATGGGAGGTGCCGATGAAATAGGTAAAGTCAGATTAGGGTTTTGCACATTAGCAGCTATACCATAATTACCACTAGACGATTGAGATATATTTCTCTGAGCATTAGTATTTTCTATGAAAGTTTGATGGACCAGATTGTTACCATCAGCAATACGACTCTCAATCTCAGCCCACTGCTCAGGAGAAAAGGTAGTACTCACAGAGGGTTTAACCTGCTCGGCTTGAAGAGGAGGGAACTTGATTTCTTCAATCGAAGTGATGTTGCCTTGGCGATCCTTCTTAAACTTTGCAAGGAACTCCTGGAAATCCCTCTCTTCGCGCGCCTTCTTGTACTCCTCATAGAGTTGGCGATGATCAGCAGATATCTCATCAAGACTGGGCTTAATGATGTTATCAGCGTCTACCTCAGATGGCTTTGGAAGATCAGACATGGTGGATGATGATGATTGACCTTCAGTCCCCAATGAAGTCGCCAAAAAGTGTGTTGACACACAAACATGTCACGTGTACCCTCGACGCTAGGGGTGATGCACCACAGCTCACACCGAAGGAGACCCGACCGACAGCGCGATACGCAAGACAGTCGATGGGCGCTTTTGCGCACCCGAAACCCCACACCCTTGGGAGGGACCCCGTCAAGGAGTGCGGTGATACGTCTCCAACGTATCTACTTTTCCAAACCCTTTTGTCCTTGTTTTGGACTCTAACTTGCATGATTTGAATGGAACTAACCCGGACTGATGCCGTTTTCAGCAGAATTGCCATGGTGTTGTTTTTGTGCAGAAATAAAAAGTTCTCGAAATGACCTGAAAATCCACGGAGAATTATTTTGGAAAATATAAAAAATGTTGGAAATATGCCCTAGAGGCAATAATAAAAGTATTATTATTATATTTCCTTGTTCATGATAATTGTCTGTTATTCATGCTTGAATTATATTGTGCGGAAACAGCGATACATGTGTGAATATATAGACCACAATGAGTCCCTGGTAGGCCTCTAGTTGCCAGCTCGTTGATCAACAGATGGTCACGGTTTCCTGACCATGGATATAGGATGTCATTGATAACGGGATCACATCATTAGGAGAATGATGTGATGGAGAAGACCCAATCCTGAGCATAGCACGAGATCGTATAGTTCGTAATGCATAAGCTTGTCGGTGTCAAGTATTTATTCCTTAGACCATGAGGTTGTACAACTCCCGGATACCGTAGGAATACTTTGGGTGTGCCAAACGTCACAACGTAACTGGGTGGCTATAAAGGTACGCATCCGGTATCTCCGAAAGTGTCTGTTGAGTTGGTACGAACCGAGACTGGGATGTTGTCACTCCGTATGACGGAGAGGTACCTCTGGGCCCACTCGGTAAGACATCATCATAATGAGCTCAATGTGACTAAGTAGTTACTCACGGGATGATGGATTACGGATCGAGTAAAGAGACTTGCCATGACGAGATTGAACAAGGTATCGGGAATACCGATGATCGAATCTCGGGCAAGTACCGTACCGATGGACAAAGGGAATAACATACGGGATTGAGTGAATCCTTGACACGGTGGTTCATCCGATGAAGATCATCGAGGAACACGTGGGAACCAACATGGGTATCCAGATCCCGCTGTTGGTTATTCATCGGAGAGTGGTCTCGGTCATGTCTACGTGTCTCCCGAACCCGTAGGGTCTACACACTTAAGGTTCGGTAACGCTAGGGTCGTAGAGATACATGCACGTGGAAACCCGAAAGTTGTTCGGAGTCCCGGATGAGATCCCGGACGTCACGAGGAGTTCCGGAATGGTCCGGAGGTAAAGATTGATATATAGAAAGTCAGGTTTCGGCCATCGGGTGATCTCCGGGGGTCACCGGGAGCGTCCCGGGACCACCGGAGGGGCCCCGGGGGTCCACCGGGTGGGGCCACCCATCCCGGTGGGGCCCCTAGGCCGCAAAGGGGAAGTGTCCAGCCCTAATGGGCTGGCGCACCACTTGGGCCCACCTCCCCATGCGCCTAGGGTTGAAACCCTAGGGGGGAGGCGGCGCCACTTGCCTTGGGGGGCAAGGACTCCCCCCTGGCCGCCGCCCCCCCTTGCAGATTGGATCTGCAGGGGCTGGCGCACCCCCCTAGCCCCCTATATATATGTGGGGGGAGAGGGCAGCCGCACCCTTTGCCCTGGCGCCTCTCCCCCTCCCGTCACAACTCCGTCTCCTCAAACGCAGGGCGCCCGGCGAAGCCCTGCTGCAATCTCCATTGCATCCACCACCACGCCGTTGTGCTGCTGGATCTCTGACGACTTCTCCTCCCCCCTTGCTGGATCAAGAAGGAGGTGACGTTGCTGTACTGGACGTGTGTTGAACGCGGAGGTGTCGTCCGTTCGGCGCTAGATCATCGGTGACGAAGAACGCGAAGAGTACGACTACTTCATCCACGCTTCTTCGAAAGCTTCCGCTCGCGATCTACATAACGGTATGTAGATGCACTCTTACTTGCTCGTTGCTAGATGTCTCCTTAGTTGGATCTTGGTGAAAGCGTAGAAATTTTTTGAATTCTGCTACGTTACCCAACAGTGGCATCTGAGCTAGGTCTTATGCGTAGCATCTTGCACGAGTAGAACACAAACAGTTGTGGGCGTTTGAGTTTGTTCAACTTTCTTGCCGTTACTAGTCAATCTTGATTCGGCGGTATTGTGGGATGAAGCGGCCCAGACCGACTTTACACGTACGCTTACGTGAGACTGGTTCCACTGACAGACATGCACTAGATGCATAAGGTGGCTGGCGGGTGTCTGTCTCTCCCACTTTAGTCGGATCGGATTCGATGAAAAGGGTCCTTATGAAGGGTAAATAGAAATTGACAAATCACGTTGTGGTTTTAGCGTAGGTAAGAAACGTTCTTGCTAAAAAACCTATAGAAGCCACGTAAAAATTTGCAACAACAATTAGAGGACGTCTAACTTGTTTTTGCAGCATGTGCTATGTGACGTGGTATGGCCAAAACGAAGATGTGATGAATGATATATGTGATGTATGAGATTGATCATGTTCTTGTAATAGGGAATCACGACTTGCATGTCGATGAACTTGACAACCGGCAGGAGCCATAGGAGTTGTCTTAATTATTGTATGACATGCGTGTCACTGAATAACGCCATGTAATTACTTTACTTCATTGCTAAACGTTAGCTATAGTAGTAGAAGTAATAGTTGGCGTGACGACTTCTTCAAGACACTAAAAAATTGGCCATATCATGTCACTTTAATTGATTGCATGTGATGTTTATCATGTTTATGCATCTTGTTTACTTAGAACGACGGTAGTAAATAAGATGATCTCTCACTAAAAAATTCAAGAATTGTGTTCCCTCTAACTATGCACCGTTGCTAAAGTTCGTTGCTCCGAAGCACCACGTGATGATCGGGTGTGATAGGTTCTAACGTTCGCATACAACGGGTGTAAGACAGATTTACACACGCGATACACTTAGGGTTCACTTGACGAGCCTAGCATGTACAGACATGGCCTCGGAACACGGAAGACCGAAAGGTCGAACACGAGTCGTATAGAAGATACGATCAACATGAAGATGTTCACCGTTGATGACTAGTCCGTCTCACGTGATGATCGGACACGGGCTAGTCGATTCGGATCGTGTTTCACTTAGATGACTAGAGAGATGTCATTCTGAGTGGGAGGTCATTAAAATTTGATTAAGATGAACTTAATTATCATGAACTTACTCTAAATTCTTTACAATATCTCTTGTAGATCAAATGGCCCACACTCCAGTTTCCCTCAACTTCAATGCGTTCCTAGAGAAAACCAAGCTGAAAGACGATGGTAGCAACTATACGGATTGGGTCAGTAACCTGAGGATTATCCTCATAGCTGCCAAGAGAACTTATGTCCTAGAAGCACCGCTAGGTGACGCTCCCGCCCCGGCAAACCAAGACGTTATGAACGCTTGGCAGTCGCGTTGTGATGATTACTCCCTGGTTCAGTGCGGCATGATTTACAGCTTAGAGTCGGGGCTCCAAAAACGTTTTGAGCACCACGGAGCATATGAGATGTTCGAAGAGCTGAAAATGGTTTTCCAAGCTCATGCCCGAGTCGAGAGATATGATGTCTCCGACACATTATACAGCTGTAAGATGGAGGGAAACGGTTCTGTCAGTGAGCACATCCTCAAGATTTCAGGATTGCACAACCGCTTGTCTCAGCTAGGAATGAATCTCCCAGATGAAGCGATCGTTGACAGAATCCTCCAGTCGCTCCCACCAAGCTTCAAGAGCTTCGTGTTGAACTTCAATATGCAGGGGATGGAGAAGTCCATTCCCGAGGTGTATTCGATGCTGAAATCAGCGGAGGTGGACATCAAGAAAGAACATCAAGTGTTGATGGTCAATAAAACCACTAAGTTCAAGAAAGGCAAGGGTAAGAAGAACTTCAAGAAGGACGGCAAGGGAGTTGCCGCGCCCGGCAAGCCTGTTGCCGGGAAGAAGCCAAAGTATGGACCCAAGCCTGAGACAGAGTGCTTTTATTGCAAGGGAACGGGTCACTGGAAGCGGAACTGCCCCAAATATTTAGCAGACAAGAAGGCCGGCAACGTCAAAGGTATATATGATATACATGTTATTGATGTGTACCTTACCAGCACTCGTAGTAGCTCCTGGGTATTCGATACCGGTGCAGTTGCTCACATTTGTAACTCAAAACAGGAGCTGCGGAATAAACGGAGACTGGCGAAGGATGAGGTGACGATGCGCGTCGGGAATGGTTCCAAGGTCGATGTGATCGCCGTCGGCATGCTGCCTCTACATATACCCTCGGGATTAGTTTTAAACCTTAATAATTGTTATTTAGTACCAGCTTTGAGCATGAACATTGTATCTGGATCTCGTCTTATGCGAGATGGCTACTCTTTCAAATCGGAGAATAATGGTTGTTCTATTTATTTGAGAGATATGTTTTATGGTCATGCCCCGCTGGTCAATGGTTTATTTTTGATGAATCTCGAACGTGATGATACACATATTCATAGTGTAGATGCCAAAAGATGTAAAGTTGATAATGATAGTCCCACATACTTGTGGCATTGCCGCCTTGGTCATATTGGTGTCAAACGTATGAAGAAGCTCCATTCAGATGGACTTCTAGAGTCTCTTGATTATGAATCATTTGACACGTGCGAACCATGCCTCTTGGGCAAGATGACCAAGACTCCGTTCTCTGGAACAATGGAGCGAGCAACCAACTTATTGGAAATCATACATACCGATGTGTGCGGTCCAATGAGTGTTGAGGCTCGCGGAGGCTATCGTTATGTTCTCACCCTCACAGATGACTTGAGTAGATATGGGTATATCTATTTGATGAAACACAAGTCTGAGACCTTTGAAAGGTTCAAGGAATTTCAGAATGAGGTTGAGAATCAACGTGACAGAAAAATAAAGTTCTTGCGATCGGATCGTGGGGGTGAATATTTAAGTCATGAATTTGGCACACACCTTAGGAACTGTTGAATTGTTTCACAATTGACACCGCCCGGAACACCTCAACGTAACGGTGTGTCCGAACGTCGAAATCGTACTCTGTTGGACATGGTGCGATCTATGATGTCCCTCACCGATTTACCGCTATCTTTTTGGGGTTATGCTTTAGAGACTGCCGCATTCACTTTAAATAGGGCTCCGTCGAAATCCGTTGAGACGACTCCGTATGAACTTTTGTTTGGCAAGAAACCGAAGCTGTCGTTTCTAAAAGTTTGGGGTTGCGATGCTTATGTCAAGAAACTTCATCCTGAAAAGATCGAACACAAATCGGAAAAATGCGTCTTCATAGGATACCCAAAGGAAACGATTGGGTACACCTTCTACCACAGATCTGAAGGCAAAGTCTTTGTTGCCAAGAATGGATGCTTTCTGGAGAAAAGTTTCTCTTGAAAGAAGTGAGTGGGAGGAAAGTAGAACTTGATGAGGTGACGGTCACCCCTCCTGGACCGGAAAGTAGCGCAGCGCAGGAAATTGTTCCTGAGGTGCCTGCACCGACAAGGGAGGAAGCTAATGATGATGATCATGAAGAAACAGATCAAGTTACTACTGAACTTCGAAGGTCCACAAGGGCACGTTCCGCACCAGAGTGGTACGGCAACCCTGTCCTGGAAATCATGTTGTTAGACAACGGTGAACCTTCGAACTATGAAGAAGCGATGGCGGGCCCGGATTCCAATAAATGGCTTGGAGCCATGAAATCCGAGATAGAATCCATGTATGAAAACAAAGTATGGACTTTGGTGGACTTGCCTGATGATAGGCGTGCCATAGAAAATAAATGGATATTCAAGAAGAAGACAGACGCGGATGGTAATGTGACCATCTATAAGGCTCGACTTGTCGCTAAGGGTTATCGACAAGTTCAAGGGATTGACTACCACGAGACTTTCTCTCCCGTAGCGATGCTGAATTCAGTCAGAATCATGTTAGCTATTGCCGCATTCTATGATTATGAGATATGGCAAATGGACGTCAAAATAGCATTCCTTAACGGCTTCCTCAAGGAAGAGTTGTATATGATGCAACCGAAAGGTTTTGTCGATCCAGAGAACGCTAACAAGGTATGCAAGCTCCAGCGCTCGATTTACGGGCTGGTGCAAGCATCTCGGAGTTGGAATATTCGCTTTAATGATGTGATCAAAGCGTTTGGATTTATACAGACTTATGGAGAAGCCTGTATTTACAAGAAAGTGAGTGGGAGCTCTGTGGCATTTCTCATATTATATGTGGATGACATATTGTTGATGGGAAATGATATAGAATTCTTGGAAAATGTAAAGGCCTACTTGAATAAAAGTTTTTCAATGAAGGACTTGGAGAAGCTGCTTACATATTAGGCATCAAAATCTATAGAGATAGATCAAGACGCCTCATTGGTCTTTCACAAAGTACATACCTTGACAAGATATTGAAAAAGTTCAATATGGATCAGTCCAAGAAGGGATTCTTGCCTGTTTTGCAAGGTATGAGATTGAGCAAGGCTCAGTCGCCGACCACGGCAGAAGACAGAGAAAAGATGAGTGTCATTCCCTATGCCTCGGCCATAGGTTCTATCATGTATGCCATGCTGTGTACCAGACCTGATGTGAACCTTGCCATAAGTTTGGTAGGGAGGTACCAAAGTGATCCCGGTATGGAACACTGGACAGCGGTCAAGAATATCCTGAAGTACCTGAAAAGGACTAAGGATATGTTTCTCGTTTATGGAGGTGACGAAGAGTTCGTCGTAAAGGGTTACGTCGATGCTAGCTTCGACACAGATCTGGATGACTCTAAGTCACAAACCGGATACGTGTATATTCTGAATGGTGGGGCAGTCAGCTGGTGCAGTTGCAAGCAGAGCGTCGTGGCGCATTCTACATGTGAAGCAGAGTACATAGCTGCTTGCGAAGCAGCACAAGAAGGAGTCCGGATGAAGGAGTTCATCACCGACCTAGGAGTCATTCCAAGCGTGTCAAGCCCGATGACTCTCTTCTGAGACAACACTGGTGCTATTGCCATTACCAAGGAGCCCAGGTTTCACAAGAAGACCAAGCACATCAAGCGCCGTTTCAACTCCATCCGGAATTATGTTTAGGATGGAGACATAGATATTTTTAAAGTGCATACGGATCTGAATGTTGCAGACCCGTTGACTAAACCTCTTCCACGGGCAAAACATGATCAACACCAGAACTCTATGGGTGTTCGATTCATCACAATGTAACTAGATTATTGACTCTAGTGCAAGTGGGAGACTGTTGGAAATATGCCCTAGAGGCAATAATAAAAGTATTATTATTATATTTCCTTGTTCATGGTAATTGTCTGTTATTCATGCTTGAATTTTATTGTGCGGAAACAGCGATACATATGTGAATATATAGACCACAATGAGTCCCTGGTAGGCCTCTAGTTGCCAGCTCGTTGATCAACATATGGTCACGGTTTCCTGACCATGGACATAGGATGTCATTGATAACGGGATCACATCATTAGGAGAATGATGTGATGGACAAGACCCAATCCTGAGCATAGCACGAGATCGTATAGTTCGTAATGCATAAGCTTGTCGGTGTCAAGTATTTATTCCTTAGACCATGAGGTTGTACAACTCCCGGATACCGTAGGAATATTTTGGGTGTGCCAAACGTCACAACGTAACTGGGTGGCTATAAAGGTACGCATCGGGTATCTCCGAAAGTGTCTGTTGAGTTGGTACGAACCGAAACTGGGATGTTGTCACTCCGTATGACGGAGAGGTACCTCTGGGCCCACTCGGTAAGACATCATCATAATGAGCTCAATGTGACTAAGTAGTTAGTCACAGGATGATGGATTACGGATCGAGTAAAGAGACTTGCCATGACGAGATTGAACAAGGTATCGGGAATACCGACGATCGAATCTCGGGCAAGTACCGTACCGATGGACAAAGAGAATAACATGCGGGATTGAGTGAATCCTTGACACGGTGGTTCATCCGATGAAGATCATCGAGGAACACGTGGGAACCAACATGGGTATCCAGATCCCGCTGTTGGTTATTGACCGGAGAGTGGTTTCGGTCATGTCTACGTGTATCCCGAACCCGTAGGGTCTACACACTTAAGGTTCGGTAACGCTAGGGTCGTAGAGATACATGCACGTGGAAACCCGAAAGTTTTTTCGGAGTCCCGGATGAGATCCCGGACGTCACGAGGAGTTCCGGAATGGTCCGGAGGTAAAGATTGATATATAGGAAGTCAGGTTTCGGCCATCGGGTGATCTCCGGGGGTCACCGGGAGCGTCCCGGGACCACCGGAGGGGCCCCGGGGGTCCACCGGGTGGGGCCACCCATCCCGGTGGGGCCCCTAGGCCGCAAAGGGGAAGTGTCCAGCCCTAATGGGCTGGCGCACCACTTGGGCCTACCTCCCCATGCGCCTAGGGTTGAAACCCTAGGGGGGAGGGGGCGCCACTTGCCTTGGGGGGCAAGGACTCCCCCCTGGCCGCCGCCCCCCTTGCAGATTGGATCTGCAGGGGCTGGCGCACCCCCTGGCCCCCTATATATATGTGGGGGGGAGAGGGCAGCCTGAAGGAAATATGCCCTAGAGGCAATAATAAAGTTATTATTATATCATGATAAATGTTTATTATTCATGCTAGAATTGTATTAACCGGAAACTTAATACATGTGTGAATACATAGACAAAACAGAGTGTCCCTAGTATGCCTCTACTAGACTAGCTCATTGATCAAAGATGGTTATGTTTCCTAGCTATAGACATGAGTTGTCATTTGATCAACGGGATCACATCATTAGGAGAATGATCTGATGGACAAGACCCATCCGTTAGCTTAGCACTATGATCGTTTAAGTTTTACTGCTATTGCTTTCTTCATGACTTATACATGTTCCTATGACTATGAGATTATGCAACTCCCGAATACCGGAGGAACACTTTGTGTGCTACCAAACGTCACAACGTAACTGGGTGATTATAAAGGTACTCTACAGGTGTCTCCGAAGGTACTTGTTGGGTTGGCGTATTTCGAGATTAGGATTTGTCACTCCGATTGTCAGCGAGGTATCTCTGGGCCCACTCGGTAATGCACATCACTATAAGCCTTGCAAGCATTGCAGCTAATGAGTTAGTTGCGGGATGATATATTACGGAACGAGTAAAGAGACTTGTTGGTAACGAGATTGAACTAGGTATTGAGATACCGACGATCGAATCTCGGGCATGTAACATACCGATGACAAAGGGAACAATGTATGTTGTTATGCGGTTTGACTGATAAAGATCTTCGTAGAATATGTGGGAGCCAATATGAGCATCCAGGTTCCGCTATTGGTTATTGACTGGAGACGTGTCTCGGTCATGTCTACATAGTTCTCGAACCCGTAGGGTCCGCACGCTTAAGGTTTCGATGATAGTTTTATTATGAGTTTATGAGTTTTGATGTACCGAAGGAGTTCGGAGTCCCGGATGAGATCGGGGACATGACGAGAAGTCTCAAAATGGTCGAGACGTAAAAATCGATATATTGGACGACTATATTCGGACATCGGAAAGGTTCCGATTGATTCGGGTATTTTCGGAGTACCGGGGAGTTACGGGAATAGAGGAGAGAGGCCAAAAGGAAGGAGGCGTGCACCCCCCTTCTGGTCCGAATTGGACAAGGGGTGCAGCCCCCTTTTCCTTCTCCCTCTCCCCCTCTTTCCTTCTCTCCTACTCCGGAAAGGAAAGGGGAATCCTACTAGGACTTGGGAGTCCTAGTAGGACTCCCCACACTTGGTGCGCCCCCTCTAGGGCCGGCCTCTCCCTCCCTCCTTTATATACGGGGGCAGGGGGGCACCTCTAGACACAACAATTGATCTCTTGATCTCTTAGCCGTGTGCGGTGCCCCCCTCCACCATTGTTCTCCTCGATAAATATTGTAGCGGTGCTTAGGCGAAGCCCTGCGACGGTACAACATCAAGATCGTCACCACGCCGTCGTGCTGACGGAACTCTCCCTCGACACTCGGCTGGATCGGAGTTCGAGGGACGTCATCGAGCTGAACGTGTGCTAGAACTCGGAGGTGCCGTAGTTTCGGTGCTTGATCGGTCGGGCCGTGAAGACGTACGACTACATCAACCGCGTTGTTCTAACGCTTCCGCTTTCGGTCTACGAGGGTACGTAGACTCACTCTCCCCTCTCGTTGCTATGCATCTGGTAGATAGATCTTGCGTGATCATAGGAAAATTTTAAAATACTACGTTCCCCAACAGTGGCATCATGAGCCAGGTCTATTCATAGATGATATGCACGAGTAGAACACAAGTGAGTTGTGGACGATACTAGTCATACTGCTTACCAGCATGTCATACTTTGATTTGGCGGTATTGTTGGATGAAGCGGCCCGGACCGACATTACGCGTACGCTTACGCGAGACTGGTTCTACCGACGTGCTTCGCACACAGGTGGCTGGCGGGTGTCAGTTTCTCCAACTTTAGTTGAATCAAGTGTGGCTACGCCCGGTCCTTGTGAAGGTTAAAACAGCGCATACTTGACGAAATATCGTTGTGGTTTTGTATGCGTAGGTAAGAACGGTTCTTGCTAAGCCCGTAGCAGCCACGTAAAACTTGCAACAACAAAGTAGAGGACGTCTAACTTGTTTTTGCAGGGCATGTTGTGATGTGATATGGTCAAGACATGATGAGTTATACGGTTTTGTATGAAATGATCATGTTTTGTAAAGTTATCGGCAACTGGCAGGAGCCATATGGTTGTCGCTTTATTGTATGAAATGCAATCGCCATGTAATTGCTTTACTTTATCACTAAGCGGTGGCGATAGTCGTAGAAGCAATAGTTGGCGAGACGACAACGATGCTACGATGGAGATCAAGGTGTCGCGCCGGTGACGAAGGTGATCATGACGGTGCTTTGGAGATGGAGATCAAAAGCACAAGATGATGATGGCCATATCATGTCACATATTTTGATTGCATGTGATGTTTATCTTATTATGCTTCTTATTTTGCTTAGTTCGACGGTAGCATTATAAGATGATCCCTTACTAAATTTCAAGGTATAAGTGTTCTCCCTGAGTATGCACCGTTGCGAAAGTTCATCGTGCCGAGACACCACGTGATGAACGGGTGTGATAAGCTCTACGTTCAAATACAACGGGTGTAAGCCAGTTTTGCACACGCAGAATACTCGGGTTAAACTTGACGAGCCTAGCATATGCAGATATGGCCTCGGAACACTGGAGACCGAAAGGTCGAGCGTGAATCATATAGTAGATATGATCAACATAAGATGTTCACCATTGAAACTACTCCATCTCACGTGATGATCGGACATGGTTTAGTTGATTTGGATCACATGATCATTTAGATGACTAGAGGGATGTCTATCTAAGTGGGAGTTCTTAAGTAATATGATTAAATTGAACTTTAATTTATCATGAACTTAGTCCTCGTAGTATTAGCATATCTATGTTGTAGATCAATAGCTCGCGATGTTGCTCCCCGTTTATTTTTATATGTTCCTAGAGAAAACTAAGTTGAAAGATGTTAGTAGCAATGATGCGGAATTGTTCCGTGATCTGAGGATTATCCTCATTGCTGCAAAGAGAATTATGTCCTTGATGCACCACTAGGTGACATACCTATTGCAGGAGCAGATGTAGACGTTATGAACGTTTTGACAAAAGCTCGGTATGATGACTACTTGATAGTTTAAGTGCACCATGCTTTATGGCTTAGAACCGGCACTTCAAAAATGTTTTGAACGCCACGGAGCATATAAGATGTTCCAAGAGTTGAAATTAGTATTTCATACTCATGCCCGTGTCGAGAGGTATAAGACTTCTGACAGTACTTTGCCTACAAGATGGAGGAGAATAGCTCAACCAGTGAGCATGTGCTCAGATTGTCTGGGTACTACAATTACTTGAATCAAGTGGGAGTTAATCTTCCAGATAAGATAGTAATTGACAAAGTTCTCTAGTCACTATCACCAAGTTAGTAGAACTTCGTGATGAACTATAATATGCAAGGGATGACTAAAGGAATTCCCGAGCTCTTCGCAATGCTGAAGTCGGCGAAGGTAGAAATCATGAAAAAGCATCAAGTGTTGATGGTTAACAAGACCACTTGTTTCAAGTAAAGGGCAAAGGGATAGAAGGGGAACTTCAAGAAGAATGACAAGCAAGTTGTCACTCCCGTGAAGAAACCCAAAGCTAAAACTCAAGCCTGAAACTAAGTGCTTCTACTGCAAAGGAAATGGTCACTGGAAGTGGAACTGCCCTAGATACTTGGCGGATAAGAAGGATGGCAAAGTGAACAAAGGTATATTTTGATATACAGATTATTGATGTGTACTTTACTAGTGTTCATAGCAACCCCTGGGTATTTGATACCGGTTCAGTTGCTAAAATTAGTAACTCGAAACGAGAATTGCAGAATGAACAGAGACTAGTTAAAGGTGAAGTGACGATGTGTGTTGGAAGTGGTTCCAAGATTGATATGATCATCATCGCACACTCCCTATACTTTCGGGATTAGTGTAAAACCTAAATAAATGTTATTTGGCATTTGCGTTGAGCATGAATATGATTTGATCATATTTGTTGCAATACGGTTATTCATTTAAAGTCATAGAATAATTGTTATTCTGTTTACATGAATAAAACCTTCGATGGTCATACACCCAATGAAAATAGTTTGTTGGATCTCGATCGTGGTGATACACATATTCATAATACTGAAGCCAAAAGATGCAAGGTTAATAATGATAGTGCAACTTATTTGTGGCACTGCTGTTTAGGTCATAATGGTGTAAAGCGCATGAAGAAACTCCATAGTGATGGACTTTTGGAATCACTTGATTATGAATCACTTGGTGCTTGCGAACCATGTCTCATGGGCAAGATGACTAAAACTCCGTTCTCCGGAACAATGGAGCGAGCAGCAGATTTGTTGGAGATCATACATACAGATGTATGTGGACCAATGAGTGTTGAAGCTCGCGGCGGGTATCGTTATTTTCTGACCTTCACTGATGATTTGAGCAGATATGGGTATATCTACTTAATGAAGCACAAGTCTAAAACATTTGAAGAGTTCAAAGAATTTCAGAGTGAAGTGGAGAATCATCGTAACAAGAAAATAAGAGTTTCTACGATATGATCGTAGAGGTAAAATATTTGAGTTAGCGAGTTTGGCCTTCAGTAAAAACAATGTGAAATAGTTTCACTACTCACGCCACCTGGAACACCATAGTGTAATGGTGTGTCCGAACGTCATAACCGTACTTTATTAGATATGGTGCGATCGATGATGTCTCTTACCGATCTACCACTATCGCTTTTGGGGTTATGCATTAGAGACAGATACATTCACGTTAAGTAGGGCACCATCTAAATCCGCGGAGATGACACCGTATGAACTGTGGTTTGACGAGAAACCTAAGCTGTCATTTCTATAAGTTTGGGACTGCGATGCTTATGTGAAAAAGTTTCAACATGATAAGCTCGAACCCAAATCGGAGAAGTAAATCTTCATAGGATACCCAAAAGAAACTGTTGGGTACACCTTCTATCACAGATCCGAAGGCAAGGTCTTTGTTGCTAAGAGTAGATCCTTTCTAGAGAAGGAGTTTCTCTCGAAAGAAGTGAGTGGGAGGAAAGTGGAACTTGATGAGGTAATTGTACCTTCTCCCGAATTGGATAGTAGTACATCACAGAAACTGGTTCCAGTGATTCCTACACCAATTAGTGAGGAAGCTAATGATGATGATCATGAAACTTCGGATCAAGTTACTGCTGAACTTCGTAGATCAACCAGAGTACGTTCCGCACCAGAGTGGTACGGCAACCCGGTTCTGGAAGTCATGTTACAGGACCATGATGAACCTACGAACTATGAGGAAGCGATGATGAGCCCAGATTCCGCAAAATGGCTTGAGACCATGAAATCTGAGATGGGATCCATGTATGAGAACAAAGTGTGGACTTTGGTTGACTTGCCCGATGGTCGGCAAGCCATCGAAAATAAATGGATCTTCAAGAGGAAGACTGACGCTGACAGTAATGTTACTGTTTACAAAGCTCGACTTGTTGCGAAAGTTTTTCAACAAGTTCAAGGAGTTGACTACAATGAGACTTTCTCACCCGTAGCGATGCTTAAGTCTGTCCGAATCATGTTAGCAATTGCCGCATTTTATGAAATCTGGCAAATGGATAACAAAACTGCATTCTTTAATGGATTTATTAAAGAAGACTTGTATATGATGCAACCAGAAGGTTTTGTCAATCCTAAAGGTGCTAACAAAATATGCAAGCTCCAGCGATCCATCTATGGACTGGTGCAAGCATCTCGGAGTTGGAATATACGCTTTGATAAGTTGATCAAAGCATATAGATTTATACAGACTTGCGGTGAAGCCTGTATTTACAAGAAGTGAGTGGGAGCACTACAACCTTTCTGATAAGTATATGTGAATGACATATTGTTGATCGGAAATGATGTAGAATTTTCTGGAAAGCATAAAGGAGTGTTTGAAAGGAGTTTTTCAAAGAAAGACCTTGGTGAAGCTGCTTACATATTGGGCATCAAGATCTATAGAGATAGATCAAGACGCTTGATAAGACTTTCGATGAGTACATACCTTGATATGATTTTGAAGTAGTTCAAAATGGATCAGTCAAAGAAGGAGTTCTTACCTGACTTGTAAGGTGTGAAGTTGAGTAAGACTCAAAGCCAGACCACGGCAGAAAAATATAGAGAGAGTGAAAGTCATTCCCTATGCCTCAGCAATAGGTTCTATAAAGTATGCCATGCTGTGTACCAAACATGTTGTGTACCTTGCCATGAGTTTGTCAAGAGGGTACAACAGTGATCCAGGAGTAGATCACTGTACAGCGGTCAAAATTATCCTTAGTAACTGGATGACTAAGGAAATGTTTCTCGATTATGGAGGTGATAAAGAGTTCGTCGTAAAGGGTTACGCCGATGCAAGCTTTGACACTAAATCCAGCTGACTCTAAGTATCAATCTGGATGCGTATTGAAAGTGGGAGCAATTAGCTAGAGTAGCTCCATGCAGAGCATTGTAGACACATAGACATTTGCGAAATACATACGGATCTGAATGTGACAGACCCGTTGACTAAACTTCTCTCACGAAGCAAAACATGATCACACCTTAGTACTCTTTGGGTGTTAATCACATAGCGATGTGAACTAGATTATTGACTCTAGTAAACCCTTTGGGTGTGAATCACATGACGATGTGAACTATCGGTGTTAAATCACATGGCGATGTGAACTAGATTATTGACTCTAGTGCAAGTGGGAGACTGAAGGAAATATGCCCTAGAGGCAATAATAAAGTTATTATTTATTTCCTTATATCATGATAAATGTTTATTATTCATGCTAGAATTGTATTAACCGGAAACTTAATACATGTGTGAATACATAGACAAAACAGAGTGTCCCTAGTATGCCTCTACTAGACTAGCTCATTGATCAAAGATGGTTATGTTTCCTAGCTATAGACATGAGTTGTCATTTGATCAACGGGATCACATCATTAGGAGAATGATCTGATGGACAAGACCCATCCGTTAGCTTAGCACTATGATCGTTTAAGTTTTACTGCTATTGCTTTCTTCATGACTTATACATGTTCCTATGACTATGAGATTATGCAACTCCCGAATACCGGAGGAACACTTTGTGTGCTACCAAACGTCACAACGTAACTGCGTGATTATAAAGGTACTCTACAGGTGTCTCCGAAGGTACTTGTTGGGTTGGCGTATTTCGAGATTAGGATTTGTCACTCCGATTGTCGGAGAGGTATCTCTGGGCCCACTCGGTAATGCACATCACTATAAGCCTTGCAAGCATTGCAACTAATGAGTTAGTTGCGGGATGATGTATTACGGAACGAGTAAAGAGACTTGTTGGTAACGAGATTGAACTAGGTATTGAGATACCGACGATCGAATCTCGGGCATGTAACATACCGATGACAAAGGGAACAATGTATGTTGTTATGCGGTTTGACCGATAAAGATCTTCGTAGAATATGTGGGAGCCAATATGAGCATCCAGGTTCCGCTATTGGTTATTAACCGGAGACGTGTCTCGGTCATGTCTACATAGTTCTCGAACCCGTAGGGTCCGCACGCTTAAGGTTTCGATGATAGTTTTATTATGAGTTTATGAGTTTTGATGTACCGAAGGAGTTCGGAGTCCCGGATGAGATCGGGGACATGACGAGGAGTCTCAAAATGGTCGAGACGTAAAAATCGATATATTGGACGACTATATTCGGACATCGAAAAGGTTCCGAGTGATTCGGGTATTTTCGGAGTACCGGGGAGTTACGGGAATAGAGGAGAGAGGCCAAAAGGAAGGAGGCGTGCACCCCCCTTCTGGTCCGAATTGGACAAGGTGTGCAGCCCCCTTTTCCTTCTCCCTCTCCCCCTCTTTCCTTCTCTCCTACTCCGGAAAGGAAAGGGGAATCCTACTAGGACTTGGGAGTCCTAGTAGGACTCCCCACACTTGGTGCGCCCCCTTTAGGGCCGGCCTCTCCCTCCCTCCTTTATATACGGGGGCAGGGGGGCACCTCTAGACACAACAATTGATCTCTTGATCTCTTAGCCGTGTGCGGTGCCCCCCTCCACCATAGTTATCCTCGATAAATATTGTAGCGGTGCTTAGGCGAAGCCCTGCGACGGTACAACATCAAGATCGTCACCACGCCGTCGTGCTGACGAAACTCTCCCTCGACACTCGGCTGGATCGGAGTTCGAGGGACGTCATCGAGCTGAACGTGTGCTAGAACTCGGAGGTGCCGTAGTTTCGGTGCTTGATCGGTCGGGCCGTGAAGACGTACGACTACATCAACCGCGTTGTTCTAACGCTTCCGCTTTCGGTCTACGAGGGTACGTAGACTCACTCTCCCCTCTCGTTGCTATGCATCTGGTAGATAGATCTTGCGTGATCGTAGGAAAATTTTAAAATACTACGTTCCCCAACACAGCCGCACCCTTTGCCCTGGCGCCTCTCCCCCTCCCGTCACAACTCCGTCTCCTCAAACGCAGGGCGCCCGGCGAAGCCCTGCTGCAATCTCCACTGCATCCACCACCACGCCGTTGTGCTGCTGGATCTCTGACGACTTCTCCTCCCCCCTTGCTGGATCAAGAAGGAGGTGACGTTGCTGTACCGGACATGTGTTGAATGCGGAGGTGCCGTCCGTTAGGCGCTAGATCATTGGTGACGAAGAACGCGAAGAGTACGACTACTTCATCCACGCTTCTTCGAAAGCTTCCGCTCGTGATCTACATAACGGTATGTAGATGCACTCTTACTTGCTCGTTGCTAGATGTCTCCTTAGTTGGATCTTGGTGAAAGCGTAGAAATTTTTTGAATTCTGCTACGTTACCCAACAAAAAATACCTGCAAGAAGATCCAGACCAGGGGCCCATACCCTGTCCACGAGGGTGGGGGCGCCCCCCTAGGGCGCGCCCCCTGCCTCGTGGGCCCCCTGGTGCTCCACCGACGTATCCCCAGATCCTATATATTCACTTTCAAGGAGAAAAAATCAAAGAGAAAGAATTATCATGTTTTACGAGACGGAGCCGCCGCCAAGCCCTAATCTCTCTCGGGAGGGCTGATGTGGAGTCTGTTCGGGGCTCCGGAGAGTGGAGATCGTCGCCATCGTCATCATCAGTCTTCCTCCATCACCAATTCCATGATGCTCACCGCCGTGCGTGAGTAATTCCATCGTAGGCTTTGCTGGACGGTGATGGGTTGGATGGGATCTATCATGTAATCGAGTTAGTTTTGTTACAGTTTCATCCCTAGTATCCACTATGTTCTGAGATTGATGTTGCTATGACTTTGCTATGCTTAATGCTTGTCACTAGGGCACGAGTGCCATGATTTCAGATCTGAACCTATTATGTTTTCATGAATATATGTGTGTTCTTGATACTATCTTGCAAGTCTATAGCCACCTACTATGTGTTATGATCCGGCAACCCCGAAGTGACAATAATCGGGACCACTCCCGGTGATGACCATAGTTTGAGGAGTTCATGTATTCATTATGTGTTAATGCTTTGGTCCGTGTTAGTGTATTTGGATCGACACCTATGGGATCACAAGAATCCCTACTACGGTTGCAGGGCGCGGGGTTGAGAGAAGAGCGGATCTAACAGTCAGGACACGGTTCCTTTACCCAGGTTCGGGCCGCAAAGATGCGTAAAACCCTACTCCTGCTTTGGTGGATTATATGTTGGTGTTCTTCAGCTAGCGAGGAGCTCCAGAAGAGTCGTGAGGAGTTCTAAAAAGCCGAATCCTTCTCCTGGTCGCCTCAAGCCTCCTTTTATAGGAAAAAGTGGTTGCCACAGTGGCACACAGGAGGTGGAAAGGGTACAGTGATGCGAGGATATCCCTCGCATTACAGGACAAGGTGCATTTAATGCGCCCAGCTTAGGTGTCCTTGCTTTATCGGGGACGGGGGGAGACGTCCGTCTTGTTCGTTGCCGCCCTTCCTCGTGTTGACACGCGCCCTGGCCAGCAGTGCCTGAGGCGCCATGTAGGCAGACAGGTAGCTGAGGTGGCGCGACGGCGGGTCTCCACGAAGATCTGTGGGTTGCCATGCAGGAGCCCGTCCAGCTGGTCGGGTCGGCAGCTGCGTGGGTCGGTGGAAACCTAGTTGGTGTGGGCCTGACGGTGGCCCTGCGGGTGTCTTGGGCAAGGGCCTTGCCGGGGGCTCCGGCAAGGGTCCTGCCGCGGGGCCTGCTGTCATCCCCGGCAAGGTGCTTGCCGGGGGCCTTGTGGTTCTCCTTGGCTGGAATCCCGCCAAGGGTCGTCTTCTTCACTTGTATCTGATCTTGGATGTCTTCACAAAGATCTGCATGCCACCACGGTGATATCTCCCGAATCCTTGCCCCATGGGGGCGGAGGACTCAAGGGTGATCCGCTCCGTAGGCGTGGGGCGAGCTGCCGCGGCAAGGGTCTTGCCGGGGCTGCCAGAGCTGGCCCCGACAAGGATCTTGCCGGGGAGAGCCGCTTCGTCCCTTTGCTCTTTGTGGTCTTGTTCTTGGCGTTGTTCCAGTCTCCATCAAGCTTCGGTCTTGCCCCGGCTCGCCTCCCTCGCCATGCTTGGTGTGGTGGTGCCCGTGGCTCAGACTGCCCGTGCACAGTCATAGGGGTACAAAAAGTGTACCCCTCTGTTTGTACACTGACAGGAGCCCCCGGGCCTGGGCCACACATAAGCGCAACACGTTGTTGGGCAAGGCCTAGAACGGTGCGCGGGCAGGCGGGGTGGTTTTCACCGTGGTAAAATTTCCGCGCGCTGCGCCTCCCACGACCCGCGCGCGCCGCGGGGTGGACGGGCGTGCATGACGTGGGCGGCATGCGTGGGGCGGTTCCCGCAGGCATGCGTCACGTCGCAGTAAATGTGAAAGGAGGTGGCTCGCGTTTCCCCCCATAAAAAGGAATAACTGCGAGCGCGCTGCTCACTTTCTCCATTTTCCTCGCGCCTCTTCCAATCTCAGAGCCGCTGTTCCCTTTCTTCCTTCCTTCCGAAGCCTTCGCCATCGCCCGCCGCCATTGCTTCGCCACCCCCTTCCCTCAGCCTTCCCATTCAGCCGCTATGGCGTCCAAACCCGCCAAGGGCAAAGGGGCGGCCAAGGGTGTCGGGCCTGCGGCGCCGCCGGAGGGCGTGTTTACGGGGGATCGGACGAAAGCCGCTATCATCATCCCATCGTCGGTCGATGTCTTCGAGCTCCGGACTGCTTTCAAACCCCTTTGGGGGCGGAGACGGGGGATCGGGCGAAGGACTTGGGCCATCCGGCGACCCGCGTCGTTCCGGCCGCTTACACCCCGCTCGGCTCAAATCGGTACCCTTTCTTCGTTGATTACTTCTCTTGCGGGTTGTGTCCTCCCTTCTCCGATTTCTTCTGTGATGTTATGCACACCTTCGGCTTCCACCTTTTAGATTTTACCCCAAATGCGGTGGCGTGCATGGCTTTCTTCACACATCTCTGCGAGGGCTTCGTCGGAGTGCAGCCCAACACGGCGCTCTTCCGCCACTATTTCACACCTCGGATCCAGCCGGGAGGCGCGGTCTCTGGATGCATCACCTGGATTCCGAGACCCAAGGTAGTGTACCCGGAGGGTGCCGTGAAGGAGAGGTGGGACGAATGGCGCGGCCGGTGGTGCTGGATTGAGGAAGACGAGCCGCCAACATTCTGCAGGGTCCGCCGGTCACCGCCGGTCCGCGGCAGCGATTGGAGCGACGTCGACGCCGCCAACGGGAGGCTCATTGTTGCCTTCACCAGGATCAACTGGCTCGTCCAGGCCAGACTCACCCTCGAGATGATCGGGGCGGATTTCATTCGCCGTCGGATCGCTCCGCTGCACAAAAAGGGGAGGCCAGCCTGGCTCTTCAGGAACCCGTCCGACGTCATGCGGCTCCGCCCTGGCCTCAACCACAACCTCACAGTGATGGGACACGCTCATTTCTGTCAGCGGCTCTTCCAGCTGGATGTGGGTCACGGTGGTGAGGTCGAGCGGACCGGCAAGGCTGCGAAGGCTGCCGCAAAGGCCGGCAAGGCCGTCAAGGGGCAGTTCTTCAAGCTGCCAGCGGGAGTGGTCCCGCTGTGCAACAATTCACGCCAGTCTGAGATCGTTGCCATGATGCCGGAGTGTAGCGCGCATGGCCCCGTCCCGAGCTGGCAGGAGCCGGAGGACGAGGTCGTGCAGCAGTTCTTCGACACTCTAGTCGAGGTGTGCATCAATCCTGACGTCGAGCGGTGGCTCGTCAGGGACACTACCCCGGAGGAGCTGGACTACATCGCCGCCAGGGCGAGGGAGGCGCAGCTCATCAGGGAGGCCGGCAGTGCCGGAGGTACGGAAGACCAGGACGCTGCAGCTGCGGAGGAGGAGGAGTTCGCCCAGTGGGCGGCGGCTGCCGGAGAGGCTAGCAGCGCCAGCACCGAGGCTCCACTGGTTGAGGACGCGGCCGACGAGTCGTCGTCGGAGGAGGATGCAGCGGCTGGCCCGGCGCCAGCCAAGGGAACAGGGCGAGTCTTGCGGCGGGCCTGTTTCGGCGAGCAGGTCCGGCCCGGCAAGACTCCGCAGCCTCAATTGGCCCTAGAGGGGTCCGAGCGCCTCACGAGGGCCACAGCGGCGAAGAGGTCGACGAAGGCCGCCGAGAAGAAGAAAACGGCAGCTCCCTCTTCATCAAGGCGCGTACAAACTCCGCCCCCTTCTTCACCTCCCCCGGCAGATGTCGATTCGGAGGGCGACTTGGAGTTCCCCTTCGACCTCGGGCCCCTCAGCCCGAAGACGAAGAGGAAGACGGCAGAGGAGGAGGAGATTGACGACGAGTAAGTATTCCATTCTTTATCGTCATCTCCATCTCCCTAGACCATGCCACTCATCTTGACTTGTTCTTGCTTCTTTAGGGACGCAGAGACGTTGGCCCAGAGGGTGAAGAGGGCCAAGGCTTCGGCGAGCAGCCAGCCCCCGGCCGGGGCTACAGAGACACCACTGGTGGTGTTGAGCAGCTCCGACGGCAGCCCCCGGCACAGCCCCCAGCGTAAGCCCGCTAACCTCTTCTCGCTCGACATGCAGTAGGCGTTCGATGCTAAAGGTGCTGACCTTGCCGGTTCTGTAGGACGGGAGCAGCAGCAGGAGGAGCCGCAGGGGGCTACTCCCAACACACCACCCCCGTCGACTACGCCGCCATGAGGGGCGTCCCCGGCAAGGGCACCAAGCATGGAGCCCGCACGCATGGAGGAGGAGGGGAACTTGGGCGGTGGTGGTCCGGCCCCGGCGTCCGACGCCGGCGGGGACGGAACTTCCGCTTCACAGCCCGGCGCTGGCGAGTCGCCTGCCTTTTGTCTTTCCTTTTCCCTTGCGCTTTTTCTTGACTTCATTATCCCCGTCATGGCCTAGGCCCTCCTTCAACGGATGCGGAGGACGTGGACGCCGTCATCAAGGAGGTTGCCGAGGAGGCCGCGGCGGAGGCCGACAAGATCGCCGCCGAGGAGGCCGCCAAGGACGCCGCCGGGGCCGCCGCGGATAAGGCTGCTGAGGAAGCCGCCAAGGGTGCCGCCGAGGGCGCCGGCGGTGGGCCTGTCGGGGAGGCCGGCAATGCCACAGCCGAGGAAGAGGCAATTGATGATCAGCCTTCTTCCTCCGCGACCTCGGGCCCCGGCAGGTATCTGAAGGTGGGCGACAACCTTTTCGTCCATCTTGTCGGGGCGTCAAGCTCCCGGGCGCCCGTCGGGGATGAAGTCTTTGATGGCGAGGTGTTCGCCGCCACCGGGCTCGAGGTTGTTGATGAACCGAGCGCCGGCGGTGATGGCTCCCCAGAGGAGCAGCTCTTCCGGGCCATGGGGGGCAACTTTCGGAAGCTCCAGGCGCTCTACCGCGCCCGTTTGGACAAGGTTAAGTCCAGAATGGCAGCGGTGGACGACGCGCAGGCGGACTTCCAGGCGCCCGTCGCTGAGGCACAAACCTGGTTCCACCAGTCCCGCGAGGAGCAGAGGGCCTCCCGGGAACAACTGGCCAAGCGTAACGTGGAGCTCATCATGAAGATGGCTGCCATCGAGAAGGCCCGGGAAGAGGCGGCAAACTTGGCTGCCGCGGCGGAGGCTACCCGGAACCAGCATCAACCCGCCCTCGATTCCCAGGAAGAAGACCTCTCCGCGCGTGAGCCGAAGCTTGCCGCAACATTCCGCGGCAAGGATGAGGAGCTTGAGGCTCTTGTCGAGCGGCGGACTCGCGAGCTGGGGCAGAGGCACAAGGAGGTGCTCGATGCCCAGGCTCTGGCCCATGCCGGCAAGATACAAGAGCTGGAGGTGAAACGGGACGGGCTGAAGGAGCAGGCCCTCAGGCTGTCCGACGAGAAGACCAGGCTCAACTGCGCCTTGAATGAGGCGCAGGGAGCGGTCATCAGCATGACTGGGGAGCTCTCCGAGGCACAAAACTCCATCAGAGATCTCATCCTGAGGCTGGAGAATCTCGAGAAGACATTGGCGGAGAGCTCTGCTCGGGAGGGGGCCTTGGCCAAGAGCCTGGAGGAGGAGAAGAAGCTGCGTGCAGACGAGGGCGCCTCCCACCAAGAATATGTGGTGCAGGAGAACAGGTGGATCAACCAGCTGGAGGACATCGCCGGCAGGGTTACCTCACAGTTGGCCCTCATGGGGATGCCAAACGTGAGGTATGCCCCTGAATGGGGCGGGTCCGTCAACGCCAAGTTGACCCTGTTCTTCGAGGGCGTCCTCTGCGCCTTGACTGATCTTCACTCCAATAGAACGGCCACGCTTGCCGGGGAGGCCCGGCGGCTCTGCCGGGGAGTCATGACCAAGGTCCTCACCAAGGTGGCGTTCTGGAACCCCGCCCTCGACTTCGAAGCCGCGATGGACAGCTTGCCGGAGGATGCCAACATCACGGCGCTCAAGGAGCGCATCAAGCCTGTCATCAGCCGCATCGACGAAATCAAGAGGGTGGAGGGCCAGCGCCGGGATTAAGCATCCCGTTCTTCCTTGCCGCTGCGGGTTTATGCCCAACACAAATTTTATCTTTAGTTAGAACCGCAGCGATGGCATGATGTAATATAACTTTGAAATATCTTCAGAATCATGCATGTTATTCTCCCGTTTGCTGCCTCTTTGTGTTTCCACCCTACGTTAACTGGGTTGGCTTGCCGGCGCGAAATACCCAAGGCGGCGTCTTGGGGACGGGTCCCCATTGGCCTGCCGGGTGAGCGTGCTGCCGGGTTCGCCACCTTGCCGCTCTTAACGCAGCCGCTCGAACTGTCGAGTTTGACTCGAGTCAGAGTCGAGAGCTTTGTCGATTGCGGAAGGCTACCCTACCGTTTCAAACGCAGCCGTCTGAACTGTTGAGCGGACTCGAAACAAAACAAAGGCGTTGCCGATCGGGAAGGGCCCCATCTGTGTGCAGGTTTCTTTTTGCACAAAGAACGACAGCTTCGAGGACAATAACTTTAAATAATAGGATAGGAATACCCAAGGTTCGATGTAACTTATCTTTTATTTGCAGTCGCTCGAGCGCAGGTCATCCAGCCTCCTCAAAGGGCCACGAAGATGAGGGAGCGTCGGGACAACCACTAGAGCCGATTCTCGCAACTGCGCCCCCTACCTGGCGCGCCAAAGATGTCGGTGTATTTGGATCGACACCTATGGGATCACAAGAATCCCTACTACGGTTGCGGGGCGCGGGGTTGAGAGAAGAGCGGATCTAACAGCCAGGACACGGTTCCTTTACCCAGGTTTAGACCGCAAAGATGCGTAAAACCCTACTCCTGCTTTGGTGGATTATATGTTGGTGTTCTTCAGCTAGCGAGGAGCTCCAGAAGAGTCGTGAGGAGTTCTAAAAAGCCGAATCCTTCTCCTGGTCACCTCGGGCCTCCTTTTATAGGAAAAAGGGGTTGCCACAGTGGCACACAGGAGGTGGAAAGGGTACAGTGATGCAAGGTTATCCCTCGCATTACAGGACAAGGTGCATTTAATGCGCCCAGCTTAGGTGTCCTTGCTTTATCGGGGACGGGGGGAGACGTCGGTCTTGTCCGTTGCCGCCCTTCCTCATGTTGACACGCGCCCTGGCCAGCAGTGCCTGAGGCGCCATGTAGGCAGACAGGTAGCTGAGGTGGCGCGACGGCGGGTCTCCACGAAGATCTGTGGGTTGCCACGCAGGAGCCCGTCCAGCTGGTCGGGTCGACAGCTGCGTGGGTCGGTGGAAACCTAGTTGGTGTGGGCCTGACGATGGCCCTGCGGGTGTCTTGGGCAAGGGCCTTGCTGGGGGCTCTGGCAAGGGTCCTGCCGCGGCGCCCGCTGTCATCCCCGGCAAGGTGCTTGTTGGGGGCCTTGTGGTTCTCCTTGGCTGGATTCCCGCCAAGGGTCGTCTTCTTAACTTGTATCTGATCTTGGATGTCTTCACAAAGATCTGCATGCCACCACGGGGATATCTCCCGAATCCTTGCCCCATGGGGGCGGAGGACTCAAGGGTGATCCGCTCCGTAGGCGTGGGGCGAGCTGCCGCGGCAAGGGTCTTGCCGGGGCTGCGAGAGCTGGGCACGGCAAGGATCTTGCCGGGGAGAGCCGCTTCGTCCCTTTGCTCTTTGTGGTCTTGTTCTTGGCGTTGTTCCAGTCTCCATCAAGCTTCGGTCTTGCCCCGGCTCGCCTCCCTCGCCATGCTTGGTGTGGTGGTGCCCGTGGCTCAGACTGCCCGTGCACAGTCATAGGGGTACAAAAAGTGTACCCCTCTTTTTGTACACCGATAGTCCGGTACTCTATTAAAAGGAGGCCTTAATACCCCTTAGTTTCCAATAGGACCCCGCTACCACGGGTGGGTAGGACAAAAGATGTCATGCAAGTTCTTTTCCATAAGCACGTATGACTATATTCGGAATACGTGCCTACATTGCATTGATGAACTGGAGCTAGTTCTGTGTCACCCTAGATTATAACTTCTACATGATGAATTGTATCCGACATAATTTCCCATCACCGATCCAATGCCTATGAGCTTTTCCTATATTGCTTGCTTCTTATTTACTTTTCTGTTGCTACTATTACAAAAACTATAAAACACTATCGTTACTTTTATTGCTGCTACCGCCACTATCATATTACTTTGCAACTAAACTATCTTGCTGCAGATACTAAGTTTCCAGGTGTGGTTGAATTTACAACTCAGCTGCTAATACTTAAGAGTATTCTTTGGTTCCCCGTGTGTCGAATCAATAAATTTGGGTTGAATACTTTACCCTCGAAAACTGTTGTGATCCCGTACACTTGTGGGTTATCAAGACTATTTTCTGGCGCCGTTCCCGGGGAGCATAGCTCTATTCTTTAAGTCACTTGGGATTTATATCTGTTGATCACTATGAATAATTTAAAGGACTCAAAAACCAAAATCTTACCCTCAACTACGAGGGGAGGTAAGGAACTGTCATCTAGCTCTTTACTTGATTCTCCTTCTGTTATGAGTAAACTTGCGACACCTACTCCTGCTATTGAATCTGATATGTCATATGTTCTTGAAGACGCTACTTCTGCTATGTATGATGAAACTATCTCTATGCCTGATACAGTGCCACTAGGTGAATTTCTAGATGAACAAATTGCTAAGGTTAGGGAGAGTGCAAATGTTGAAACTGATGATATTTATGAAAGTCATGATGAAACTACTCCCAATAGATATGAATTGCATGTTGTGCTTGAGGGTTATGTTATGGATGAAGAAACTGCTAGAGACTTTCTTGCTTGCAATGATAGATATGATCTTAAGAAGTTATTAACTAAGCTAAAAGAAAAGTCCTTGAATGCTAGAACGAAACATGACCCTGCTTTTGCTACTTACCTATATGTGTTACTGATAAGGATTATGAATTCTCTGTTGATCCTGAGTTAATTACTTTGGTTGAATCTGATCCTTTCCATGGCTATGAGTCTGAAACTATTGTGGCACATCTTACTAAGCTGAATGAAATAGCCACCCTGTTTACCAACGATGAAAATATTTGTTACTACTATATCCTTAAGGTATTTCCGTTCTTGTTAAAGGGTGATGCTAAGACTTTTTTTAATTCTCTTGATCCTGGTTGTGTGCATAGTCCCCAGGATATGATGTATTACTTCTCTGCTAAATATTTTCCCGCTCATAAGAAACAAGCTGCCTTACGGGAAATATATAACTTTGCTCAAACTGAAGAAGAGAGTCTCCCACAAGCTTGGGGAGGCTTCTCCAGTTACTTAATGCTTTGCCTGAACATCCTCTTGAGATGAATGATATACTTGATGTCTTTTATAATGGACTAACCGATGCTTCCAGAGACCACCTGGACAGTTGTGCTGGTTGTGTTTTCAGGGAAAGAACAGTTGAACAGGCTGAATTACTATTGAATAATATGCTGGCCAATGAAAATAATTGGACACTTCCTGAACCAGCCCCTAAGCCAACTCCGAAGAAAAGAGGCGTTCTATTTCTAAGTCCTGAAGACATGCAAGAGGCAAAGAAATCTATGAAAGAAAAAGGTATTAAAGATGAAGATGTTAAGAATTTACCGCCTATTGAAGAAATACATGGTCTTGACAACACGACACAGGTAGTAAAGGTAAATTCTCTTTATAGATTTGATGAAGGTGATATTCCTTGTTATAAGTCTGCTATCCAATGCTTAGATTAGTTTGACAATTTTATTGTGAAACAAGAAAACCTCAATGCTTATGTTGGTAGACAATTACAACACATGCTTATATGACTGAATGCTTGAGTGATTATCTGTCTAGTGCTAAAGGTGAACTAAAACTTATTAGTAAACAAGCTTCGGTGGTCACCACTCAAGTAGAACAAGTACTTAAGGCTCAGAATGATTTGCTCAATGAATTAAATATTAAGAATAATGACTATGCCGTTAGAGTTGCTACTAGAGGTGGTAAAATGACTCAGGAACCTCTCTATCCTGAAGGCCACCCTAAGAGAATTGAGCAAGATTCTCAGAGAGCTAATTTAGATGCACCTAGTTCTTCTAAGAAGAAGAAAAAGAAAAATGATAGAACTTTGCATGCTCGCAGTGAACCTGTAGCTGACACACCTGAGAATCCCAATGATATATCTGTTTCCGATGCTGAGACACAATCTGGCAATGAACATGAACCTAGTGATAATATTAATAATGATGTTCATGATGATGCTCAACCTAGCAATGATAATGATGTAGAGATTGAACCTGCTGTTGATCTTGATAACCCACAATCAAAGAATCAACGTTATGATAAGAGAGACTTTGTTGCTAGGAAGCACGATAGGGAAAGAGAACCATGGGTTCAGAAACCCATGCATTTTCCTCCAAAACCATCCAAGAAGAAGGATGATGAGGATTTTGAGCGCTTTGCTGAAATGATTAGACCTATCTTTTTGCGTATGTGTTTGACCGATGTGCTTAAAACAAATCTTTATGATAAGTATATGAAAGACATTATTACCAACAAAAGAAAGATACCTGAAGTAGAAATTTCCACCATGCTTGCTAATTACACTTTTGAGGGTGGAATGCCTAAGAAATTAGGAGATCCAGGAGTACCTACTATACCATGCTCCATTAAGAGAAACTATGTTGAAACCACTCTGTGTGATCTTGGAGCTGGTGTTAGTGTTATGCCTCTCTCTTTATATCGTAGACTTGACTTGAGTAAGTTGACACCTACTGAAATTTCTTTGCAAATGGCCGATAAATCAACTGCTATACCTGTCGGTATTTGTGAGGATGTGTGTGTTGTAGTTGCAAATGTTACTATTCTAACGGACTTTGTTATCCTTGATATTCCCGAGGATGATAGTATGTCTATTATTCTTGGAATACCCTTTTTCAATACTGCAGGGGCTATTATTGATTGCAACAAAGGCAATGTCACTTTTCATGTCAATGGTAATGAGCTAACGGTACACTTTTCGAGGAAACAACCTCAGGTCCACAGTATCAATTATATTGGAAAATTTTCAACTATTACTATTGGAGGTTTTGAGTTTCCTCTTCCTACTATCAAGAAGACTTATGACATTCTCATTGTTGGGGACATACATATCCCCATTGAGGTAACCTAGTGTTATTCGAAAATTCTCCGGTTTCATGTTACTCGAAAAGAGTTTATTAACAAGACCTGATCAACCTTGTTAATGGATTCCTATTGATGAACATGGGATGGGTGAATCTAGATAGCACAACCTTCTATACCCTCCTTTTACTTTTTGTTAATTAGGATAAATAAAAGAAAAATAGCATTTTCTGTCTATTTCCAGACTTATCCGTGCAATAAAAAAATATCTCGAAAATAGAAGTTCTCCAAATGCCATGTAAATGAAATATGATTTTTTTTCTAGAATATTTGAGGAAATATGTCATTGAACATACATCGAGGGGAGCCAACACCTGGCCACGAGGGTCCAGGGCGCGCCTCCTGCCCAGGGCACACCCCTGCCTCGTGGGCCCCACGTGGCCCCCCCTCCACTTATTCCTGCACCCATGCTCTTCTTCTTCCTCCCAAAAAAAATCCCCAACCAGCTCATACCCGAGTTCTAGCTCATCTTGCTGCCATTTTCGATCTCCTTGCTCAAAGCACCCTTCACCAAACTGTTTGGGGAGATTGTTCCTTGGTATGTGACTCCTCCATTGGTCCAATTAGTTTTTGTTCTAGTGCTTTATTTGTTGCAAATTTATGCTGCTGTGGTGACCTTGTTCTTGAGCTTGCATGTCAAATTTTCTTGGTCCCAAGTAGTTCTAATGCATGATATAGTCTCTAGTCCTAGTAGGACTTGTTGCTATCAATCTTGTTGAGTTTGGTTAACTTTTATTTTGAAGTTACTAAAAATTTCAGAAATTTTCAGGAAAGGAAAAAGTTAAAGAGATTGTTGAGGGGCTCCTCCAGCAAGAGCTCAAAGGAGAAGAAGAAAGAAGAAAATAAGAAGCCCACGTATAATCTTCCTCGCATGGCGGAAGTTCGACCATCCGGATGGCCTTGTAATGATTCCATGATGTCTGCCAGTATTTACGAAGACTTTTATTGGTTCGCAAATAATGCAGGCCTCATCGACTTCCTCAACGACCAGAAAGAACAGTATCTCTTACTCACCAATATTTTCATGCAAAGCTTTCATTTTCATTCTAGGAAAACACCACCTACGATGGAGTTTCATTTATATGATGTGATTAAGGAGATATCACTCTTAGACTTTTGCGAAATATGCAAAGTACCATTTGGAGGTAGACTTGATGAACCACGACGTGAAGACGTAGAAGGGTTCATTGACATGATAGCCGTAGAAGAAACGAGACAAGTTTCAGGGGCAATAATCACTAGTATACACTTTCCTGTTCTGCGCTACTTTGCTTTATTTGCTAGTAGATGTTTAATTGGTCGCGAGAACAGTGGGAATCTCAGTGCCCCTGATATTATCATTTTACGCCATGCTTTGTTTCAAGACACAACTTTTAGCTTGGGCGTCGTCGTTGCCAAACGATTGAGTCTGAACCGCTCAAAGGGGCCCGTCTTTGGAGGCATCTTTGCTTCTCGCCTTGCTGAATATTTTAATATACCTATTAGGCATCATGAGAAGGAAGAAAAATTGCTTGCCCCTGTTTATCTAGACTACAAGAGCATGATAGAACATGAATTTATTGTTAAAGACAAGAATATGCAGCTTAATTATAAATTAAGATTTGATGAAATATACTGTGAAATTGTTACCTTACCTGCACCATCTTTGTTTGATCTATCCACAGGCAAGTATCTCATTACATTAGATGCCTTCTACAAGTACCAAGGCCAGGCACAAGCTTCGGAGCCTGAGCTGGAGCCACCACTTGATCCTTCTCGTCAATCTGTTTATAGGTGGGAGCTGGATGAGCTCGCCAACCAGTGGCACCCAGAGGATGCATCTCAGTACACTGGAGGGAGTGGCTTTAATCCGTGGCCATAGACCAACTTAGGCCAAAAGCCTAAGCTTGGGGGAGTACGTGTTTCTCACCGACTTACATTCATGTTCACGAACTTATTCTAGTTGTCGGTGCTCACACTGTTTCACTGTACCATCCATGCTTAGTTTCAATTTCTTTTTCTTAGTCTTTTTCTTGTGTGCTAGAAAAACCCAGAAAAACAGAAAATATTAGTTGCACCTTCTAGCTAGTTTAATCTCTTTGCTTGTAGTAGTAGTAATTAAAATGAAAACCCAAAAAGATTTCCCGTTCTTCTTTTGCTTGTTGGGAGATTTCCCGTGTAAATAGTTTCTTCTCTTTTCTTTAGGGGTTAAGAGTAGAATACCATGATAGAAATGCTTAGTGGCTCTCATATGCTTTGTTGTTGATTTAACCTTGAGCCATCTTACCTTGTCTTCTCTCTTGTATTAAATGCCTGCAGATTCCAGCTTAGTCCAATGCACATGCACTATTATTATTATCCACATCGTTCGGTCATGGGAGTGAAAGGCAATAAGGATGATATATGATGAACTAATTGAGATGAGAAAAGCTGTATGAACTCGATCTCTCTTGTGTTTGTAAATATGATGGCTCATCGTTCCTGATTCAGCTTGTTATGAATGAAACATGCTTGCAATTACAATTAGAGATCATAGCTACTTATGCCATGCTTAATTAGCTGAGAGTTTATAATGGTCTATCTTGTGTGCCAACATGATATTAAAATGGTTGTGATGTGGTATGATGGGTGGTATCCTCCTTTGAACGATTTAAGTGATCTGACTTGGCACATGTTCACGCATGTAGTTGAAACAAATCAACATAGCCTTCACGATATTTATGTTCATGGTGATTTATATCCTACTCATGCTTGCATTCATTGTTGATTAATTTTAATGCATGTTCATGACCGTTGTTGCTCTCTAGCTGGTCGCTTCCCAGTCTCTTTCTAGCCTTCACCTGTACTAAGTGGGAATACTGCTTGTGCATCCACTTCCATAAACCCCAAAGTTGTTCCATATGAGTCGACCATACCTTCCTATATGCCGTATTAACCTGCCGTTCCAAGTAAATTTGTATGTGCCAAACTCTAAACCTTCAAATGAAATTATGTTTTGTATGCTCGAACAGCTCATGTATCAACTAGGGCTGTCTATATTTTCCATGCTAGGTGGGTTATTCTCACGATAAGTGGACTCCGCTCATCATTCATGAGAAAATGGCTGGTAATCGGGATGCCCAGTCCCATGCTCAAAATCAAAATAATTAAACAAAACTCCCCCAAGGTTGTTGCTGGTTTGGACAGTACCCGTTGTTTCGGGCTAGCCGTGGAGTGTGCTTGTTGGTGGTTGGGGGAGTATAAACTTTACCGTTCTGTTTGGGAACCGCCTATAATGTGTGTAGCATGGGAGATATCGAGATTCTTGGTTGTTATGTTGACAATGAAAGTATACCGCTCAAAATGTTATGCATCTCTATTTAAAAACCGAGCTCTGGCACCTCTACAAATCCCTGCTTCCCTCTGCGAAGGGCCTATCTATTTACTTTTATGCAGAGTCATCATCCTCTTATCAAAGAGCACGAGTAGGAGAGCACCTCTGTCGTTGCATTCAGTATGATCATGACTGGATCTCTTTTACCATGAATTACAATGTATAGTTAGCCCTTGATCCTTAAAGGTGCTCTGCATTTGTGTTTTGCGGTCTCAGAAAGGGCTAGCGAGATAGCATCCTATTATATCATATCATGATTGTTTTGAGAAAGTGTTGTCATCCGAGGTTTATTATTATTGCTCGCTAGTTGATTATGCCATTGATGTGAGTAGTCTTGAGACCTGAAAGTTATCGTGAAAATGGTTAGTTCATGATTGATACGTCCAAAACGTATCTATAATTTCGGCTTGCTCCATGCCTCTTTTGGGTGATATTGCTATGATATTTATACACTTCCATACACTTTTGATCATATTTGGACTAACCTATTAACTCAGTGCACCCCAGTGCCAGTTTCTGTTTTCGGCTGTTTTTGTATTTTAGGTTTTCCCATTACGAGAACTGCCAGAAAAATCCCGAAAAAATTATATAAAAAATCAGCTTTCCAGAAGCTACCGGGCACCCGAAGCACATCCAGAGGGGGGCCACCAGGGCCCCAGGCGTCCTGGTGGCGCCCCCCCCCCCCCCGGGCCGCGCCGGGGGGGCGCCTGGGCCCCCCGAGGCTCTGCTGATGCCCCCCTTTGGCATATATTCATACCGTCTCCCGAAACCCTCGAGACGGGAACTCTTTTTCGCGATCTCATCTCTGTTCCGCCGCCGCCGCCGCTTCCAAGATCGGGAGCACCAGGAGAACTCTTCCCGGCACCCTGCCGGAGGGGAGGATCACAACCAGGAGCTTCTCCACCACCATGGACGCCTCCCGGATGAGTTGTGAGTAGTCTCCCTTGGACCATGGGTCCATGACCAGTAGCTATGTGATGTTCTCCTCTCGTTTTTGTGCTTCACTAATTAGTCCTCGTGAGCTGCTGATACGTCCAAAACGTATCTATAATTTCTGCTTGCTCCATGCGACTTTTGGGTGCTATTGCTATGATATTCATACACTTCCATACACTTTTGATCATATTTGGACTAACTTACTAATCCAGTGCACCCCAGTGCCAGTTTCTGTTTTCGGCTGTTTTTGTATTTCAGGTTTTCACGTTTCGAGAACTGCCCAGAAAAATACAGAAAAAATATATAAAAAATCAGCGTATCGGGAACGACACTGCTTCCGAAGGGGAGCCTGGGGGGGCCACAGGGGCCCCAGGCGCCCTGTGGGCGCCCCCCCCCTGGGCCGTGCCGGGGGGGCGCCTAGGCACCCCGAGAGCCCCCCGATGCCCTACTTTGGCAGATATTTAAAGGGTCCCCCGTAACCCTTGAAACAGGACTTCTTTTTGCGATCCCATCTCTGTTCCGCTGCCGCCGCTGCTTCCAAGATCGGGAGCACCAGGAGAACTCTTCCCGGCACCCTGGCGGAGGGGAGGATCACCACCGGGAGCTTCTCCACCACCATGGACGCCTCCCGGATGACTCGTGAGTAGTCTCCCTTGGACCATGAGTCCATGACCAGTAGCTATGTGATGTTCTCCTCCCGTTCTTGTGCTTCACTAATTAGTCCTCGTGAGCTGCCCTACATGATCGAGGCACCTATGTAATCTTTGTGTTGTTGCTATGTTGAGTTTGCTGGGATCCGATGGATTATGAGATTATGTTCAGATTGATCTTGAGTAGTATATTTGATTCACCTCTTTTATATTTTAGTTCATAAGTAATTCTTGCATGTTCTCCGTTGTTATTTATTGCTTTGGCCAAGTAGTAGGTAGTGACTCCAAGAGGGAACGTTATGCTCGATTGTGGGTTCATGCCCCTCGATGACTAGCTTGAGTGACAGAAACATGAGTCTAGGGGATGTGTTGTTGCCACAAGGGGGAACACAACGGTGCTTGTGCCCGCGGGTGCAAGAATTGTTTACTTTACGCAAAGTTCTTTTAATGCAGTTGTCTGTTGCATTGAGTTTACACTATGGGTGGGACTCGCAACTTAATACCAGCGAGATGTTCTGGATAGATATCTCAAGGTGGATGATTAGTAGTAGATATTTATGGATTTCGGTCTACTTACTTTGGTGTACCGCCCATGCTTTGAACCTCAACCTTTCTTGCAATGTAGTCAGCATTGGTTTGCGTTCGTGGTCCTGTCAATTGCCCAGCTGTAATTTGTTACCTCGCATAGCTGTTTTATCGTCTTTTGGGAGAGAGACATCGCTAGTGAACATCATGTGACTCCGGTCCATATTACTATCATTGATCACATACACTATTTACTTTCCGCTATTTTATTTACTATTGCAAATTACTATCTATCACTACTATCATATTGCTTTTAACCCTTTGTGAACTACAAGGCCGGAGAGATTGACAACCTCTCTGTACTGTTGGGAGCAAAGTTATTTGTATCTGTGTGCATGTCCACGTTGATTGCTAATTGCGCCGTTAGCGGTTGACACCTACCTGTTGAACCTAGGAGTCTCTGGGGATTCGATCCTTGGCATCTTTGCTAAGGGAAAACACTTCTACTTACTGCATCTTACACCTTCCACTTGGGGTAATCCAACGAGGGGTTCGAGGCCCATCAAGGAGTATTTTCTGGCGCCGTTGCCGGGGACTCCACTCTTCAGGATAGGGGAGTTGCATGCTATCTTTTACCTTTGCTTATTAGTCTTGTTAGTTTACTTTTCATTTTTGCTTTAGTACCCTTTTATCGAAAATCACAAAAATAGTTATCTTGCTTGCTTGCTACTATGAGTTCTACCAAAAACACTAAATGGGAGGGGTACACCCCTACTTCCATTGCCCCACTTATCTCTGACGGGGTTTATAAAAAAGATAAACCTTGTGATTACACTAGTTATGACGGAGAGTTGTGCCCATGGCATGGCCTTCTAGGAAAAAAGTATGAGCCTCAGTTTAAAATTGCTCCTACGCTTCCCGAAACATGGGAAGATGTTCAAACTCTTATAATAGAGAGCGAAGTAAACAAAGAGGATGACACTACAATTCTACCCACTAATGATAAAATTGATTTTGATAATTGTAGTATTTCAGAAGTTATCACCTTCCTAAAAGGAATGGCTAAGGATCCCAACACTAGCACGCTTAATCTTGCCTTCACAGAGCATATCACTAATGCTCTCATCAAAGCTAGGGAGGAGAAACTCAGAGTAGAAGCCTCCATACCTAGAAAGATAGGAGATGGTTGGGATTCTATGATTAAAATTAAGATAAATAACTTCTCATGCTTTGCTTTATGTGATATTGTAGCTTGTACTTCTATTATGCCCAAAAGACTATATGATATGCTTAAATTGAAACCTTATGATTCTTGTTCTTTTGGTGTTCGTCTCGTTGATTCTTCCATAAAGAAACCTTTGGGGAGGATCGACGATGTTCTTATTGTTGTCAATGATAATTATGTGCCTGTTGATTTCACTATTATGGATATTGAATGTGATCCTTCATGTCCAATTATTTTGGGACGTCCCTTTTTGCGCACCGTTGGTGCTGGCATTGACATGAAAGAGGGTAATATTAAATTTCAGTTTCCTCTCAAGAAAGGGTTGGAACACTTCCCTCGTAAGAAGGTCAAGTTACCTTTTGAGTCCGTTGTACGGGCTAGTTATTCTTTTACTCTTGATAAAACTTGATCTATGCATTATGCCTAGCTTAAAGGCATAAAAGAAAGCGCTTTTGGGAGGCAACCCACATGAATAAAAAATTTGCTTTTGTTGTGTCTTGATGTTTTTTACTGCTGTAGCATCATCATTGTATCTTTACTTTTCATATTTGTGCCAAGTATAGCCTCTGATTGCTAGAAAGTTCAAAAGTTGTGAGGTGCTGTCCAGGAAACAGATTCTGTCCTTGGATAGAAAAATTCGTATAAAATCACCAGATCATCCTTTTGGTCTGAATTTTTTCGACAGCGTTCTCTATATAATTGTCTTTCGTGCGTCAGTTCTGAGTTTTTTTATTTGAGTTGCAGAAGTATCCCGAACAGGTCAATTACTGCCTGCTGTTCTGTTTTTCACAGATTCTGTCCTGTTTTGCCTTACCTTCACTTTGCAAATTGAGAACTTGCTTTTTCTTTGCAAAAACCTTTTGGCGATCTTGAGAAACAGTAGAACTTCAAGAATATCCTTATTCCCAGCAAGGTATAATTATTTTATTAAGGGTACTAACCTCGCTAATCAGTTTATGATGAGTTATGTATGAAGGGAGTTTTCAAGTGTGCGAGGGAAGATGATAAAAAGATTTAGGAGTGTCAAGCGCTCAAGCTTGGGGATGCCCCCGTGCACCCCCAAGAAATATTCAAGGAGACTCAAGCGTCTAAGCTTGGGGATGCCCCCGTGAATCCCCTTCTCCATCAACATTATCAGTTCGTCTTTCGTTCCGCTATATTTTTATCACTTCACGTGTTATGTGCTATGCTTGGAGCGCCTTGCTTTTAGTTTTCTTTTTAGTTTTTCATAACGAGTTGGAACCCAGCATTCCTTTATGTGGGAGAGAAACACGCTCCACCTCTACCTAGAACATTACATAGAATTTTCATTGTCTATCTATGCTGTGTGTGTTCTTTGTCTTTTAATAGCTACTATCGTGCTTTGCTCTTAGTATTCATGCTTATCTTTTCAAGAGCTTTTATTTAGTTGGTTGCTTGAACTCTTTTTAATTATCATGATCACCTTATTAAGAGTGTTTGCTTCCGTTGCATTGGTTAATGTGTCTATGATAAAGATGCCACTTTCATGATGGTGCTTAGTAGTTCAGGTTTTCTTATGGTTAATCTCGAATAGCTGGGGGGTTCCCAATGTGTTATTGGAATACCAACTTGGTTTGTTTGCCTATGATGTGGTATGGTTTAGTAATATCCTCCTTTGAGAATTTATTTGATTGACTTGGCGTATGCTCGCGTATATTCAAGACTGTAAAGAAAGTCTGTCAAGCCTTGATGGTCTTTTGTTTCTAAGTAGCGATATAACTACCATGCCTGATTCAATGTTGCTTTGTCGCTCTGCATGATTATGACCGTTATTGCCCTCTTAGTTGGTTGCTCCCAGTCTTTTGCTAACCTCACCTGCACTAAGCAAATTAACCATGCAATATATAGCTCATGGGAAAGTAGCCTAAAAACTATTGTGGTAAAGAATATGTTGCTTATGTATCTTATTTCTTATGAGTTGCTTGCTGAGCGGTAACCATGTTTCTGGGGACGCCATCAACTGTCACGCTTTTGTTGAATATCATGTGAGTTGCTATGCATGTTCGTCTTTTCTGAAGTAAGGGTGATTTACCGTGGGTTGAATTAATATGCATATTGTTAGAGAAGAACATCGAGCCGCCAACCAAAGCCATGCATCATGGTGGAAGTTTTAGCTTGGACCTTAACCCTCAATCTCTTATGAGAAAATGCTTATGCATTTAAGAGGAGTCCATCATCTATTTTCTATGTTGTCCCGGTATGGATGTCCTCAAGTTAAGATTTATCAAAAACGAGAAATCAAATGCGATCTATCTCCTTGGACCTTTGTACAGGTGGCATAGAGGTACCTCTTTGTGACACTTGGTAAAAACATATGCAATGCAATGATAACCCATGGGAATCCGAGCTAATTAGGACAAGGAGCGAGCACTATTGGTATTCGATGCATGAGGCTTGCAACTTATAAGATGTTTTATGCATGACACATATGAAGTACTACTACCGTTGACACAATTGCTTCCATGTTTCAAAATAAAAAGCTCTAGCACTTCAAGCATCAACTACTGAGAGCATGATTGTCATTCCGAGTGTAATGTGCATTGTCCCAAAGTAGCATTGTCTTTTGCATGATTGTGATATCGTTTATTTTGAAATGATTGTATCTAGTCATCACTTAAACCTTGAAGGTGCCCTTGCATTTATGTTTTGCATCACTAAAGGGGGCAAGCTAGATATTACTTGATCATATTTGCACATCATGTTCATTGCAAATCTTTTTGATGTTTCAGTTTCATGTTGTAAAACTTTCAGTCATTTGTGATTTTCTCTTGAGACAACTTAGTTACTTTAGAATCACTGTCTCAGTAAGCATTTGTCATATGACTATGAGGAAGTCTTATATGGTTAATAGCATGTTACCACAGAAATTATTCTTGTTATCATTTACCTACTCGAGGACGAGCAGGAATTAAGCTTGGGGATGTTGATACGTCCAAAACGTATCTATAATTTCTGCTTGCTCCATGCCACTTTTGGGTGATATTGCTATGATATTCATGCACTTCCATACACTTTTGATCATATTTGGACTAACTTACTAATCCAGTGCACCCCAGTGCCAGTTTCTGTTTTCGGCTGTTTTTGTATTTCAGGTTTTCACGTTTCGAGAACTGCCCAGAAAAATACAGAAAAAATATATAAAAAATCAGCGTATCGGGAACGACACTGCTTCCGAAGGGGAGCCTGCGGGGGGCACAGGGGCCCCAGGCGCCCTGTGGGCCCCCCCCCCCCGCTGGGCCGCGCCGGGGGGGGGCGCCTCGGCACCCCGAGAGCCCTCCGATGCCCTACTTTGGCAGATATTTAAAGGGTCCCCCGTAACCCTTGAAACAGGACTTCTTTTCGCGATCCCATCTCTGTTCCGCCGCCGCCGCCGCTTCCAAGATCGGGAGCACCAGGAGAACTCTTCCCGGCACCCTGCCGGAGGGGAGGATCACCACCGGGAGCTTCTCCACCACCATGGATGCCTCCCGGATGACTCGTGAGTAGTCTCCCTTGGACCATGAGTCCATGACCAGTAGCTATGTGATGTTCTCCTCCCGTTCTTGTGCTTCACTAATTAGTCCTCGTGAGCTGCCCTACATGATCGAGGCACCTATGTAATCTTTGTGTTGTTGCTATGTTGAGTTTGCTGGGATCCGATGGATTATGAGATTATGTTCAGATTAATCTTGAGTAATATATTTGATTCACCTCTTTTATATTTTAGTTCATAAGTAATTCTTGCATGTTCTCCGTTGTTATTTATTGCTTTGGCCAAGTAGTAGGTAGTGACTCCAAGAGGGAACGTTATGCTCGATTGTGGGTTCATGCCCCTCGATGACTAGCTTGAGTGACAGAAACATGAGTCTAGGGGATGTGCTGTTGCCACAAGGGGGAAAACAACGGTGCTTGTGCCCGCGGGTGCAAGGATTGTTTACTTTACGCAAAGTTCTTTTAATGCAGTTGTCTGTTGCATTGAGTTTACACTATGGGTGGGACTCGCAACTTAATACCAGCGAGATGTTCTGGATAGATATCTCAAGGTGGATGACTAGTAGCTATGTGATGTTCTCCTCCCGTTCTTGTGCTTCACTAATTAGTCCTCGTGAGCTGCCCTACATGATCGAGGCACCTATGTAATCCTTATGCTGTTGCTATGTTGAGTTTGCTGGGATCCGATGGATTATGAGATTATGTTCAGATTGATCTTGAGTAATATATTTGATTCACCTCTTTTATATTTTTGTTCATAAGTAATTCTTGCATGTTCTCCATTGTTATTTATTGCTTTGGCCAAGTAGTAGGTAGTGACTCCAAGAGGGAACGTTATGCTCGATTGTGGGTTCATGCCCCTCGATGACTAGCTTGAGTGACAGAAACATGAGTCTAGGGGATGTGCTGTTGCCACAAGGGGGAAAACAACGGTGCTTGTGCCCGCGGGTGCAAGGATTGTTTACTTTACGCAAAGTTCTTTTAATGCAATTGTCTGTTGCATTGAGTTTACACTATGGGTGGGACTCGCAACTTAATACCAGCGAGATGTTCTGGATAGATATCTCAAGGTGGATGATTAGTAGTAGATATTGATGGATTTTGGTCTACTTACTTTGGCGTACCGCCCATGCTTTGAACCTCAACCTTTCTTGCAATGTAGTCAGCATTGGTTTGCGTTCGTGGTCCTGTCAATTGCCCAGCTGTAATTTGTTACCTCGCATAGCTGTTTTATCGTCTTTTGGGAGAGAGACATCGCTAGTGAACATCATGTGACTCCGGTCCATATTACTATCATTGATCACATACACTATTTACTTTCCGCTATTTTATTTACTATTGCAAATTACTATCTATCACTACTATCATATTGCTTTTAACCCTTTGTGAACTACAAGGCCGGAGAGATTGACAACCTCTCTGTACTCGTTGGGAGCAAAGTTATTTGTATCTGTGTGCAGGTCCACGTTGATTGCTAATTGCGCCGTTAGCGGTTGACACCTACCTGTTGAACCTAGGAGTCTCTGGGGATTCGATCCTTGGCATCTTTGCTAAGGGAAAACACTTCTACTTACTGCATCTTACACCTTCCACTTGGGGTAATCCAACGAGGGGTTCGAGGCCCATCAGCTGCCCTACATGATCGAGGCACATAGGTAATCCTTATGATGTTGCTATGATGAGTTTGCTGGGATCTGATGGATTATGAGATTATGTTCAGATTGTGTTTGAGTAATATATTTGATTCACCTCTTTTATATTTATGTTCGTAAGTAATTCTTGCATGTTCTCCGTTGTTATTTATTGCTTTGGCCAAGTAGTAGGTAGTGACTCCAAGAGGGAACGTTATGCTTGATTGTGGGTTCATGCCCCTCGATGACTAGCTTGAGTGACAGAAACATGAGTCTAGGGGATGTGATGTTGCCACAAGGGGGAAAACAACGGTGCTTGTGCCCGCGGGTGCAAGGATTGCTTACTTTACGCAAAGTTCTTTTAATGCAGTTGTCTGTTGCTTTGAGTTTACACTATGGGTGGGACTCGCAACTTAATACCAGTGAGATGTTCTGGATAGATATCTCAAGGTGGATGATTAGTAGTAGATGCAGATGGATTTCGGTCTACTTACCTCGGCGTACCGCCCATGCTTTGAACCTCTACCTTTCTTGTAACATAGTTAGCATTGGTTTGCGCACATAATTCTATCAATTGCCCAGCTGTAATTCGTTCACCTCACATAGCTGTTTTATCGTCTTTTGGGAGAGAGACATCACTAGTGAACATCATGGGACTCCGGTCCATATTACCATCATTGATCACATCCGCTATTTACTTTATGCTTTTACTTACTATTGCAGCAATATCTATCACTACTATCACTTGTGTTTGATCCTTTGTAAACTACAAGGCCGGAGAGATTGACAACCTCTCTGTACTCGTTGGGAGCAAAGTTATTTGTATCTGTGTGCAGGTCCACGTTGATTGCTAAATATCTGGCGCCGTTAGCAGTTGACACCTTCTTGTTGAAACTGGGAGTCTCAGGGAAATCGATCCTTGGTATCGCCAAGGGAAAACTTCCGCTACACTGCATCTCACACCTTCCACTTGGGGTAACCAACGAGGGGCGAGAAGCCATCAATGATCTTGTAGAAAACCTGAATGCTAGCTTACATATTTACAACAAGAAGAGCAAACAGAGTTTGTCAAAGTTTTTTCTTTATCACTTTCAGTTTATCAACAGAATTGCTTGAGGACAAGCAAAGGTTTAAGCTTGGGGGAGTTGATACGTCTCCAACGTATCTACTTTTCCAAACCATTTTGCCCTTGTTTTGGACTCTAACTTGCATGATTTGAATGGAACTAACCCGGACTGACGCTGTTTTCAGCAGAACTGCCATGGTGTTGTTTTTGTGCAGAATAAAAAGTTCTTAGAATCGCCTGAAAATCAACGAAGAATTATTTCGGGAAATATAAAAATACCTGCAAGAAGATCCACACCAGGGGGCCTTGGGCCTGTCCACGAGGGTGGGGGCGCGCCCCCCTGCCTCATGGGCCCCCTGGTGACTTACCTACGTACCCCCAGATCCTATATCTTCACTTTCGAGGAGAAAAAAATCAGAGAGAAACAATTATCGTGTTTCACGAGACGGAGCCGCCGCCAAGCCCTAATCTGTCTCGGGAGGGCTGATCTGGAGTCCGTTCGGGGCTCCGGAGAGTGGAGATCGTCGCCATCGTCATCATCAACCTTCCTCCATCACCAATTCCATGATGTTCACCGCCGTGCGTGAGTAATTCCATCATAGGCTTGCTGGACGGTGATGGGTTGGATGGGATCTATCATGTAATCGAGTTAGTTTTGTTAGGATTTGATCCCTAGTATCCACTATGTTCTGAGATTGATGTTGCTATGACTTTGCTATGCTTAATGCTTGTCACTAGGGCCCGAGTGCCATGATTTTAGATCTGAACCTATTATGTTTTCATGAATATATGTGTGTTCTTGATCCTATCTTGCAAGTCTATAGTCACCTACTATGTGTTATGATCCGGCAACCCCGAAGTGACAATAATCGGGACCACTCCCGGTGATGACCATAGTTTGAGGAGTTTATGTATTCACTATGTGTTAATGCTTTGGTCCGGTACTCTATTAAAAGGAGGCCTTAATATCCCTTAGTTTCCAATAGGACCCCGCTGCCACATCAGGGTAGGACAAAAGATGTCATGCAAGTTCTTTTCCATAAGCACGTATGACTATATTCAGAATACATGCCTACATTGCATTGATGAACTGGAGCTAGTTCTGTGTCACCCTAGGTTATAACTTCTACATGATGAATTGCATCCGACCAAATTTCCCATCACCGATCCAATGCCTATGAGCTTTTCCTATATTGCTTGCTGCTTATTTACTTTTCTGTTGCTACTATTACAAAAACTATAAAAACACTATCGTTACTTTTATTGCTGCTACCGCCACTATCATATTACTTTGCTACTAAACTATCTTGCTGCAGATACTAAGTTTCCAGGTGTGGTTGAATTGACAACTCAGCCGCTAATACTTAAGAGTATTCTTTGGCTCCCCTTGTGTCGAATCAATAAATTTGGGTTGAATACTTTACCCTCGAAAACTGTTGCGATCCCCTACACTTGTGGGTTATCAGACACTTCCTGAACCAGCCCCTAAGCCAACTCCGAAGAAAAGAGGTGTTCTATTTCTTAGTCCTGAAGATATGCAAGAGGCAAAGAAATCTACGAAAACAAAAGGTATTAAAGCTGAAGATGTTAAGAATTTACCACCTATTGAAGAAATACATGGTCTTGATAACCCGACACAGGTAGTAAAGGTAAATTCTCTTTGTAGATTTGATGAAGGTGATATTCCTCGTTATAAGTCTGCTAGCCAATGCCTAGATGAGTTTGACAATTTTATTGTGAAACAAAAAAACTTCCATGCTTATGTTGGTAGACAATTACAACACAATGCTTATATGATTGAACGCTTGAGTGATTATCTGTCTAGAGCTAAAGGTGAACTGAAAATTATTAGTATACATGCTTCTATGGTTACCACTCAAGTAGAACAAGTACTTAAGGCTCAGAATGATTTGCTCAATGAATTAAATAGTAAGAATAATGACCATGCTGTTAGAGTTGCTACTAAAGGTGGTAAGATGACCCTGGAACCTTTGTATCTTCAAGGCCACCCTAAGAGAATTGAGCAAGATTCTCATAGAGCTAATTTTGATGCACCTATTTCTTCTAAGAAAAAGAAAAAGAAAAAATGATAGGTCTTTGCATGCTTCCAGTGAACCTGTAGCTGACACACCTGAGAATCCCAATGATATATCTGTTTCTGATGCTGAGACACAATCTGGTAATGAACATGAACCTAGTGATAATATAAATGATGATGTTCATAATGATCCTCAACCTAGCAATGATAATGATGTAGAGATTGAACCTGCTGTTGATCTTGATAACCCACAATCAAAGAATCAACGTTATGACAAGAGAGACTTTGTTGCTAGGAAGCACGGTAGGGCAAGAGAACCATGGGTTCAGAAACCCATGCCTTTTCCTCCGAAACCATCCAAGAAAAAGGATGATGAGGATTTTGAGCGCTTTGTTGAAATGATTAGACCTATCTTTTTACGTATGTGTTTGACTGATGTGCTTAAAACAAATCCTTATGCTAAGTATATGAAGGATATTATTACCAACAAAAGAAAGATACCTGAAGTAGAAATTTCCACCATGCTTGCAAATTACACTTTTAAAGGTGGAATGCCTAAGAAATTAGGAGATCCAGGAGTACCTACTATACCTTGCTCCATTAAGAAAAACTATGTTAAAACTGATTTGTGTGATCTTGGAGCCGGTGTTAGTGTTATGCCTCTCTCTTTATATCGTAGACTTGACTTGAGTAAGTTTACACCTACTGAAATATGTTTGCAAATGGCTGATAAATCAATTGCTATACCAGTCGGTATTTGTGAGGATGTGCCTATTGTAGTTGCAAATGTTACTATTCTAACGGACTTTGTTATACTTGATATTCCCGAGGATGATGGTATGTCTATTATCCTTGGTAGACCCTTTTTGAATACTGCAGGGGCTGTTATTGATTGCAACAAAGGCAATGTCACTTTTCATGTCAATGGTAATGAGCATACGGTAAACTTTCCGAGGAAACAACCTCAGGTCCATAGTATCAATTATATTGGAAAAAAATCAACTATTACTATTGGAGGTTTTGAATTTCCTCTTCCTACTATCAAGAAGACATATGACATTCTTATTGTTGGGGACATATATATCCCCATTGAGGTAACCTAGTGTTATTCAAAATTCTCCTGTTTCATGTTATTCGGAAAGAGTTTATTAACAAGGCCTGATCAACCTTGTTAATGGATTCCTTTTGATGAACATGAGATAGGTGAATCTAGATAGCACAACCTTTTGTACCCTCCTTTTACTTTCTGTTAATTAGGATAAATAAAGCAAAAATAATATTCTTTGTCTGTTTCCATACTTATCCATGCAATAAAAAAATACCCCGAAAATAAAAGTTCTCCAAATGCCATGAAAATGAAATATGATTTTTTATAGAATATTTGAGAAAGAGTAAAATGCATCATAAGTCCTAAAACTATTGGAGGTGTGTCACTTTAGTCCTATAACTTTGAAACTGCAGTTTTTGGTCCTAAAACTATCAGAGGTGTGTCAGTTTAGTCCTATAACTTCAAAACTGCAGTTTTGGGTCCTAAAACTATCGGATGTGTGTCAGTTTAGTCCTATAGCTTTCATAATTTTGATTCTCAATGTGCATTTATGGTTTGGACCTGGAATTTTTAGGAGTTGTAGTCACATTCCTTGTAATCATTCTTATTTTTTTCCATAATTTTTTGAAACATTTAAAATTGATTTATTTAAAGTTGGAGCATGGGAGCACCCCAAGGATGCGACTACTTGATATTTCCCCCTTCCCGGCGGCCATGCCAAACCTCTCAGTGAGCCTGTCCTGCAGCTTATGGCCACACAGGTTTCAACATACACTGCCACATGGAAGCGTATGGAACTTTTTGGGGAAAGTAAATACATATGAAGGGCTCATTTGAAAAAAATACACCATAGATGCTGGTCATGAAAGCTCAGGACTTGTGATGAACAAACTTACATACTTTTGGGACCCCAACACTGTAACTCTGAAGTTATAGGACTAAACTGGCACACCTCCAATAGTTTTAGGACCAAAAACTGAAGTTTCAAAGTACTAGGACTAAAGTGACACACCTCCAATAGTTTTAGGACCCAAATCTGCAGTTTGAAAGTTATAGGGCTGAACTGACACACCTCTGATTGTTTTAGGACTTGTGATGCATTTTACTCTTTGAGAAAATATGGCACAAAACACACAGCGAGGGGAGCCAGCACCTCGCCACGAGGGTCCAGGGTGCGCCCCCCTGCCAGGGCGCGCCCCCCTACCTCGTGGGCCCCATGTGGCCCCCATCCACTTATTCCTGCACCCACACTCTTCTTCTTCCTCCCAAAAAAAATCACCAACCAGCTCAAACTCGAGTTCTAGCTCATCTTGCTGCCATTTTCGATCTCCTTGCTCAAAGCACCAGTCACCGAACTGTTTGGGGAGATTGTTCATTGGTATGTGACTCCTCCATTAGTCCAATTACTTTTTGTTCTAGTGCTCTATTTATTGCAAATGTATGCTGCTGTGGTGACCTTGTTCTTGAGCTTGCATGTCAAATTTTCTTGGTCCCAAGTAGTTCTAATGCATGATATAATCTCTAGGCACTAGTAGGAGTTGTTGATATCATTCTTGTTCAGTTTGGTTAACTTTTATTTTGAGTTACTAAAATTTTCAGAAATTTTTAGAAAAGGAAAATGATAAAGAGATTGTTGAGGGGCTCCTCCAGCAAGAGCTCAGAGGAGAGGAAGAAAGAAGAAAATAAGAAGCCCAAGTATAATCTTCCTCGCATGGCGGAAGTTCGACCGTGCGAATGGCCTTGTAATGATTTCGTGATGTCCGTCGGGATTTACAAAGACTTTTGTAGGTTGGCAAATAATACAGGCCTCACCGACTTCCTCCACGACCAGCGTGAACAGTATCTCTTACTCACCAATATTTTCATGCAAAGTTTTCTTTTTCATGCTTAGAAAACACCACCTATGATGGAGTTTCATTTATATGATGAGATTAAGGAGATATCACTTTTGAAATTTTGTGAAGTATGTAAGGTACACTTCGGAGGTAGACTTGATGAACCACGTCATGAAGACATTGAAGGGTTTATCGATTTAATAGCTGTAGGGGAAACTAGACAAGTCTAAGGGGCAAGAATCACTAGTATACACTTCCCTGTCCTACGCTACTTCGCTTTATTTGCTAGTATATGTTAAATTGGCCGCGGGAACAGTGGGAATCTTAGTGCCCCTGATATTGTCATATTACGCCATGCTTTGTTTCAAGACACAACTTTTAGCTTGGGTGCCGTCGTTGCTAAACGACTGAGTCTGAACCGCTCAAAGGGCCCTGTCTTTGGAGGCATCTTTGCTTCTCGCCTTGCTGGACATTTTAGAATACCTATTAGGCATCATGAGAAGGAAGAAAAATTGCTTGCCCTTGTTTATCTAGACTATAAGAGCATGGTAGCTCATGATTTTATTGTTAAAGACAAGGATAGGTTGCTTAACTATAAATTAAGGTTTGATGAAAAATATTGTGAAATTGTTACCTTGCCTGCACCATCTCTGTTTGATCTGTCTACAGGCACATATCTCGTTACATCAGATGCCTTCTACAAGTACCGGGGTCAGGCACAAGCTTCGGAGCCTGAGCTAGAGCCACCACTCGATCCTTACCGTCAGTCTGTTTATGGGTGGGAGCTAGATGAGCTTGCCAACCAGTGGCACCGAGAGGACACATCTCAGTACACTGGAGGGAGAAGCTTTGATCCGTGGCCATAGCCCAACTTATGCCAAAAGCCTAAGCTTGGGGGTGTACGTGTTTCTCACCGGCTTTACATTCATGTTCACACACTTATTCTAGTTGTCGGTGCTCACAGTCTTTCATTGTACCATCCATGTTTAGTTTCATTTCTTTTTCTTAGTATTTTCTCGTGTGCTAGAAAAACCTTAAGAAAAACAAAAAAATAGTTGTAGCTTCTAGCTAGTTTAGTTTCTTTCCTTGCTTGTAGTAGTAGTAACTAAAAAAACCAAAAATATTTCTCGTTCTTCTTTTGCTTGTTGGGAGCTTTCTTGTGTAAATAGTTTCTTTTCTTTTCGTTGGGGGTAAAGAGTAGAAGACCATGAATGAAAATGCTTAGTGGCTCTCATATGCTTTATTGTTGATTTAACCTTGAGCCATATTACCTTGTCTTCTCTCTTGTATTAAATGCCTGCAGATTCCAGCTTAGTCCAATGCACGTGCACTATTATTATTTTCCACACCGTTCGGTCGTGCGAGTGAAACGCAATAAGGATGATATATGATGAACTAATTGAGATGAGAAAAGCTGGTATGAACTTGTCACATCCCTAGTTAGCACTTGCATTAGGGTTAGTTGGTGTGTGCATCATGTTTACTTTTCAAAGAAATTTGAAATGGGAATGACAGAAACCCCAGCACCCCTCTTCTAACAACTAGGGTTTGATAAAATATTTTCCAATGTACCCAAAATGCCCTTCAAAAATGTTCATCATTTCTGCCTTGGTCTCAAACCTTTGCTAAAAATGGTGCACAATTTTCTAGGACATCCAAGGTCACTGGATTAAATCATATGGTATTTGAATTTGGGCATTTAAATGCTATAAAATATTTTAAATGCTCAAATAATCATGAACTATAAAGTTTCCTACTGTTCATATTATATACAGTGGGTATGACAAGCTTCATTAGTTATAAAAATGCTCTAGCATTTTTATTAATTGAACAAAGCTGCAAAAGAAATGAAACAGAAAAGAAATAGGAAAAAGAAAAAGGGAGAAAGCACTTACCTCGGGCCCAGCCCTGTAGCAGGCCGGCCCAGCCCACCAGCCCTCCTCTGTCGTCTTCCTCCTCGCGCCAGAAGGACGCGCGCATGGCCGCCGCGCGCCGGCACGCGCCCGGCCACCTCCTCCCTGCTAGCCTGCCTCCCCGATGGCCTGGATGATTCCATGAATCGCCACGCAGCTGCCCCGACCGCTCTCACTTCTCCCCCTCGTCTCTATCGCCCTCCCCCAGCTCTCTCCTCTCCCATCACCGAGCCGCCGTCGCCGCCGTTCGCCGCAGCCGCACTTAGAGCCACCCCCTCGCCCCGTGAGTGTGTCCAGAAGATCCGCCGCGTCGTCCTCTTCCTCATCGCTGAGCCACGAGCCGCCGGAAGCCCTGCAACGCCTCCACGCCGTCGTCCCCTTCCTCGGATCGCCGGAGCACCTCGCCGCCGTTACGAAGCTACAACGCGTCCCCGACCCCTCCGTCGAGCTCGTTAGCACCGCAGTGAGCTTCTACGTCGAACCCCTCCTTCCTCCGTTCCTTTTGCGTCGTGTAGCCGCCGCTCTGTTGATCACCGAAACGCACTGCCGCCGTGCTCGCCGCCGGTGATGCTCCGGTGACCATTTGGTCACTGGCACACGTCCATCACATTCACCGCAGCGCGTAGATGCGATAGGTGCTATGCACGCATCGCCTAGGCCTCTGTAGCTGCTTCTCCACACACGCCCGACGCCGGTCGCCGCCGTCGAGCTTGTTGCCGTCGTCTCCGGCCACCCCAGGTCCGGCGACCACCACCATCCGACGCGCAAGGGCAAGAGCTTTCCAACGCGCCTAGCCGCAGCTCGAGCCGTGCCCCGTAGACGAATTCCGAAGCACGCCGCCGTACTTGGCCTCGCCGGCGTCACGTCGCCGGTGGGTTTGACATGTTTGACCAGGGGGTTGACCACCCCTGGGTCACTGACGTGTGGGCCACCTTTTGCTAATTAGTTAGTTTAATTAAGTTTCTGTTAATTTAATTAGTTAATTAGTTTAGTCACTGACCCGTGGGCCCAGGCCCCACTGACAGCTAATTAGTTTTAGTTTAACTCTAATTAACTTAGTTAATTAGCTGTGACACTGACATGCAGGGCCCACATGTCATGTTTGATTGGACCAGCTCCTGTTGACTGCCTGACGTCAGCATGATGTCATGCTGACGCGGTAAAGGTTTTTCTGGGATTTTTAGATTAAAAATAATTCAGGAAATTCCAGAAAATACCCAAAACTTCTAAAAATCATATAAAATCAACCATAGCTCAGATGGAAAAGATTTATATATGAAAAATGATCAGAAAAATCCAATCTTTCCAATGGTACTGGTTTCATGCATGTTTGAACAAGTTAACTTGCTGTATACATCAAAAACATGATAATGCACTTATTTAAATAATAGTTTGAACTCCAATTTGAATCTTTGATTCAAATAGGTTCAAACCCTTCTGGTTCTAGTTGCATTAGCCAACACACATGCATCTTGCCATGTCATGAGCATGCATCATATTGTTGCATTTGTTTGTTAATGATTGTATCGCCGGTATTCTCTGTGTTAGGTCCTGCTCCCGAGGATACTGCTGCGTATCCAGTTGAAGAGCAGTACCCGACAACTACCTTGTCAGGCAAGCAATCATTGATCATTCCGATACAAACCCAATCTTCTCGCTCCTGCTCTCTTTTACTGCATTAAGGCAACAGCGTGAGAACTGCTACTTGCTGCGGTAGTTGAACCCTATCCCTTGCATGACCTGTCATTGCCACAGTAAATAGTTGAAACCCACTAGCATGTGTAGGAGTTGATTGATCCATGTGATGTGTGATCCACCATGCTATTTGTTTATGTTGCCTGCTATGCTTAGAGTTGTGTCTGGTCTGGTTCATCTGGGTGATGGATCAGAGTGAAATGATCATACCGATAAAGAGAAGGAAGTGTGGAATACGCTTGGTAAAGGTATCGATGAAAGGCCGTGTAGGAGTACATGGTGGGTTGTTTCATTGGAATCGTCCATAGGACCCGAGATCTGTATGTGTGGTTCAAGTTACAGCTACTACCACACATTGGGATCCTTAATTGACCTTCTCGGCTTATTAATTACCCTTGATCTCTGTCCAGGAGTTGCAACTAGTTTCTGGTGTTTATAGCTTACTGGAGGTCGTGCACAACGCTGACCCTCGGTGTGGGTTGTGATGCGACAGGTACGTGGCACGGTGTACCGGTTGCCCGTTTGGTGACTCGGGAACCCTGTACACATCGTTTGGGGCCGTGAGCGACACCCCGGCCGGATCTCCCCACGGATGGAACCCAAATATGCGATAAACCTGGACGAGAGACTTGAGTAGTTAGTCAGGTCGTGGCCGACACCCCCGCTGGGCTTCCGCTTGAAGGTTGCCAAGTACACGCCGAGTAAACAGCGATAAGTGGTGAAAGCGTGTGTGAAGAAGTACACCCCTGCAGGGTTATCAAACTATTCGAATAGCCGTTGTTCGCGGTACGGACTACTTGGTTTCTCTTACAGTTCATAGACAAGTTGATGGATACTACTAAAAGCCTCAAGATAAGTGTGAGTGCCGTGGATGGCCCTTCCGTAGGATGACAGAAGAGGATCCTCGGTAGTGTATTGTTGTGGTGAGTAGAGGACTCGTGTTCGTAATAACATCTTGCAATCTGTTGAGAGTTGTAGTATAGGTTAGCCAAGGTCAAAGCTGGCATTCTGCTATGAACTCCACTACCCCCCTTTGATAATGTTGCATGTATGATAGGTTCTGTGGTAAGACTTGCTGAGTACCTTTGTACTCATGTTTGCTTAATAACTGTTGCAGAGGAGAACCCTGCCCCTGCTGATGGGTTCTACATAGACGTTGACATCGACGAGTAGCTTGACACCCAGACGGAGATCTGGAGCTTGTGAAGGGCCTTGTAGATAGTCAGGCTACACCAAGCCGGTTTTATTTTCTAAGTTGTCTGTACTCAGACATGTAGCTTCCGCTTCTGCTTGTATGACTGTATGACTTGAGTGTTGGGTCATGTGACCCCTACCTGTACGGATATGTTATGTATGGCTCTTGGAGCCTCTTAAATAAAGTACTTTGAGTCATAGAGTTCTGTTGTGATGCAATGTTGTATTTGCACATATTGAGCATATTGCGTGTATGATTGAAATGCTTGGTATGTGTGGGATCCGACACCTAGTTGTTTTCCTTTGGTAGCCTACCTTACAGGGAAATGCCTCCTAGTGATTCCAATGAGCCTTGGTAGCTTGCTACTGCTCGGAACACGTAGGCTGGCCGGCATGTGTCCTTCTTCGTTCCTGTGTCTGTCCCTTAGGGGAAATGTCACGCGTTGTTCCTTTAAGTCCATGTAGCTTGCTACGACTTGGGTTCATACGTTGATGACCGACACGTTCGTTGCTGGGTCATGGATGCCTGTCTCTGTAATTTAGTGCCACTTTTGGTTTATAACTAGCCATGTCGGCCCGGGTTCTCTGTCATATGGATGCTAGCGACACTGTCATATACGTGTGCCAAAATGCGCAAACGGTCCCGGGCCAGGTAAGGTGGCACCCGTGGGGTTACCGTGCGTGAGGCCGCAAAGTGATATGACGTGTTACAGCTAGATCGGTGTGACTTAGGATTGGGGTCCTGACAGCGTTGGCATCAGAGCTGGATTGCCTGTAGGTTTCTCAAGCCAAACTGGTTGATGTTGAGTCTAGAAAAATTCTTAGTTATATGTAGGGGAATTGATTGTGGGAGGGAACGTAAGGCTCTTTTTACTCCTCTACCTTATGCCTTCTGATCTGAGTCAGCCTATTCTTTCTACGGGGATCTAGGACTAGGCCTCTTATCCTTACTAGGTTCACGTGTTACTAATCCGTAGACTCTTAGGATTGTTGGTTTCAAGCCTCAGTTCAGTTTCTATCCTTTTAGTATGATGATTGTTGGACCGGAACCTTGATATGGATTGTTGAGTGGCTATGCTATCATTTGTATGATGTCTCAAATCTTTGTTTGAGCATTTACAGTTGTTATGCTGCCCGATTTCTTCCAGAAACACTAATGCCTTTGCATTATCCCGTGTTTCAGATGTCTGGCCGCATCCCTCACCAAGTGGTTCGTTTGACTCGGTGCATTAATGTGCCCGGTCACACGGCCATGCTAGTCCGTGTGCTGACTGAGACCGGTTATCGCTGGTATCCTGAGTACACCCTGGAGGAACAGTACCGGGATTTTAATCAGAGTCAGTATTTCTGCACAGTCCGGATATACCCCTCATATCCTGGAGCTAATGACCGCATCCATTGGTCTTATGGACTCGGGGTTACCATCGAGATGGCAGTGTAGGATGCCGCTTATTCGATGTAACACCCCCAGTTTCTCCCCATAGTGATCACCTCATAAACATGCCATGTCATGCTCATTTGCATTGCCTAATCACAGTGGTTAATTCAAATAATTCAATTTCCCTCTGAAAATTCAATTCAAATTTCAACTGCCAAATAAAGTTGTTCCAAAAATCTTCGAAAAATGTTCGTCTTATTCTAAATATTTCCCTGAGTATTTGTCATGTTGAACCAGCCTCAACAAAATTCCTAAAATGCCCTTGGACTTTAAAACAGTAGTCCAGCAGCATTTATCCTGTCTTGTTCAATTTCTAAAAATACCTACTCACTTCCAAATGACTTGAAATAATTTGTGACAATGCCTAAAATTGCAGAGCAATTATCAGGACAAATTCTATATTTTTCTCAACTCATTTGAGTGGGCCTACAATTTTTTCCTAATCATTCCTGTTCTAAATAAAAACAGAAGCACGAAATAAAAGGGGCAGAGTGCTTACCTGGCCTTTGGGCCGCTGCTGCAGGCCAGGCCCAGCCCACCAGGGCCTCGCTCACCTGCTCCCCGTCCTCTTCCTCTCCGTGTCGCCACCCCCGCAATTGCGCGCGCGCGACGCCGTCCTTCGCTGCCACGGCGATGGAGCCGGTGGGGAGAGGGGATAAACTCCAACCCGTGCATCTCCCCTGGCCTCCCTCGCCATTCCTCCTCCACCACCCACGCACGCGCCCGCCTCCCTTCTTCCCCTCTGCTCCGAGCGCCGCCGCCGCGCGGCACCACCACGACGGCCACCGTCCCCCTCGCGCCTCTCCGCCCGGTTCTTCGTCGTCGCCGACGTCTCCCTCTTCTTCCTCGACCTCGCGTTCGAGCCGGAGGATGTCGTAGCCGCGGATCGAGCCGCGCCCGTCGTCGGCATCTCCGGCGAACACCGGCGACTGTGGCCTCTCTCTGCGCGACCGAACACCCGAGGGGCCTCCATGCGCCCGCAAGGTGAGCTCCTCTTGCCCTCCCCCCTGTTTTCCCCTCTCAAGGCGCTCGCTAGCCGTACCTTCCGCCATGGCCGCGGACTCGCCGGCGCTGGCCGTGTCACTGACGTCGCCATGGCCTTCCCCAGTCCAAACCCAGCGCGCAGCCGAACTCCTGGAACTTCCAGGAGGCCGTAGAGCACCTCGCCTCGCGTTCCCGTACCCTCTAGCTACCTCTCGTGCTCCGACCGTGCGCGCGCCGCCGCGGGCGTCGACCTCGTCGTCGACTCCGGCCACCCCTCGGCCTTCCGCAAGCTCCTCTGGACGCGCGCGAACTGGGGGAACCCGTTGGTGCCCTCGGTTAGGCCCCTAGCCGCCCGTAGACGCCGTACGCCGCTGCGGCCGATCTCGCTGGAGCTGCGCTCACCGTCGCGTGGCCGCTCTCACGCGCGCCTGTGGCCGCGCCCGGGCCAAGCCCGTGCACCTCCGCCGCACTTTGGACGCGCCCCTGCGGCGCTCTGGCTGTCCCTGGACAGCGCCCGTAGCCGCCGCAGCTGCGTACTGCTGCTGCTCCGGCGCCGCCCGCCGTAATCGTGGCACTCAACTCCGGTCGCTGCCTCCCTCCGGTGCGGCGCGTCGTGGGCGACCCGTAGAGCCAAACCCCGGGCCAAACGGTGGCCGGGAGCACTATTTCCGAGTGCGCCGCCGCGCTCCGGCTATCGCCGGCGGGCACATGCGCGCGCGGTTTAAACCAGCCGGCCGGACCACTGTTCATGTGGGCCCCGGCGCTAACCTCGGGGATTAGCGCTAAGCCAACCCCCTAAACCCCCACTGACACTGGGCCCCGCATGGAATTAAATTAACTAATTAAAACTGCTTAATATAACCCTGTCACTGATGTGCGGGTCCCACCAGACCTGTTGACTGGTCAACAGTGCTGACTGGGCAGATCCAGTCAATGACAGGTGGGTCCAGTAGGCCCCTGTTGACTGGTCAACCCAGCCAGTCAACTGCTGACCAGGTAGTTGCCTGGGCCCACCTGTCAGCCACTATGTGCTCTGGCTGTGTACACACGCTGGGTACCCATAGCAATTTGTATTTAATATTATTAGAATTAATAATAGAACAGAAAATCCAGAATATAGTTTAAACTTTGGAAATTCATATCTTTTAAACCGTAGCTCGGATCGAAAAACTTTCTACATGAAAGTTGCTCAGAACGACGAGACGAAGCTAACCGTGCTATCTGTTTCCATGTCGGGACCCTCTACGGAGGTGAACCCGCAACTTTTAGCCCGTTTCCAGTAGATGAATAGTGCACATACACCGGTGAATAATTCCAGTTAAATCCTAAAAATAACTAATATGACTTAGACATGTTTTTAGGCAACCCTGCACTGCACCCCAGTTGCCACTTGACTCTGACACCACTAACCTGCAACCGTCCCCCTCCGGTAATCTGTCCGACACAGGTCCGGAACCGGGAATACTTTCCCGATTGGGTTCCCCTTCTTCGTTATCGGTAGCACTGCGTTAGTTTGTCACGCTTTGTGATTACTTTTGATACCGTGTATTTATATTGTTTCCTCTCCCCCTTTCTTCCCGGTAGACCCCGAGACTGCTGACGGTGCCCTGGTGATCGACTACTTCACCGCCGTTGTTCCTTTTCATTTGCCAAGCAACCAGGCAAGCAACCCCCCTTTGATCATTCCGATATCGCCTATGTCTATTCTCTCTTATTCTTGCATTAGAATTGCTGCTACTGCTACTGCTCCTATTACTGTTGCATAGCCTGTTTTTGCAATACTGTTGATACCTGTCCTTATTCATAATCTGCTTAGTATAGGTTGGGTAGCACTGTTGTGGTCCCGCTTTCTCGTAGTTGCCTCGCATAGTACCCTTGCCTCGATCAACCGATCGAGCCCCTTCCCCTGACCTTCTTCACATCACCGCACACCCCCTAATATGCTCGACTCCGCAGAGTTAACATCGGGTGACGAGGGTGATACCTCCGAACTCACTTCCGATGTTGTCCCTGTAGTATAGCTAGCCCGTTGTGGGTTACCGAGGGTGATTCCTCTTCCCACTTCCGACTTAGCTTTTGTCGTGCATCCGCTATAGTGATTACTGCCGAGGGTGATTCCTCCGGTATCACCTTAACGGGACTTGTCGTTTAGGAATCCAACGAGGGTGATTCCTCGGATTCCTCATCGGCATGAAACCACACGGATGCCCTGGTTTACCGTACCGTGTTTAAAGACGTATCGATCCCCGAGGCCGGACGTCGCCAGGAACAAAGGCGTGCGGCCAGAGGTATCGTGCGTCTGAGGACACTTTATGGTTACTACTACACATGTTGGATAGAGACGGGTTGACCCTGAGGGGTACCCGCGAGTGCCTTTGAGGCGTGAGCTGTGGAGTCGGGTGACCAGTGAGGGTACCCGCGAGATAACTACGAAGCGTGGCCGGTCCGTAAGGTCCTTGTCACAAGTCTTCGAGACGGGACGTCGGGGCCACCGGTGTGGTGGCAACGCTCGTTACCGCGCGCTCCCAATCCATTAAGCGATTTGGATATTTGATCCGAGGGGCCTCCGGGTCCGATAGCACTAACCACCACGTGGGTGTGAGTGGGTGCTCTGCGTCGTATACATCAGCCGGAGTCGTCACGACGTCAGCGATTGAGCGGCCCGTTCGGATTGGACCCGGTATGCAACTGCGTGCTTGTATAAGGGGTTGCTAGGTCTGCTACCGAACGGCCACGTAACGTGCAGGAGCGTCCGGGGCGATGGCCAAGACCCCCGGGGGCATAGGTTAGTCCGACGTGCTTGATCCTCTCTGGCGGTATCCGGTCGGGTTGCGTCGTGTTGTTTAGCCGAGGCCGGGCAGGACTCAGCAAGTGTGTCCGGCCGGAGTTAAGCGAGCGTGGTGGGTAACTTGGTGCACCCCTGCAGGGAAGAAAACATCTATCGATAGCCTGTCCTACGGTAACGGACACTCAGAGTTGTATCCACTTCGGTACAACTAGAACTGGTGACTTGAGATATGAAGTTGATATTACTATAAACCCTTTACATTATGATGTACTAATCTGCACCCTTCTAATTGCTGCAAGACCCTGAAGATGCTAGTCTTCGTCAGGACTAGGCTTTTCCCTTCTCTACTCTGGCTTTCTGCAGTCTAGTCCACCCACATAAAGCCTCCTTTGAAAATAATGCATTGCTTAGTATAGATCTGATGTAAGTCTTGCTGAGTACTTTGGATGAGTACTCACGGTTGCTTTGCTTCCTCTTTTGTCCTACCCGCATGATAAACCAGACGACGGAGCCATGATGCCTGCAGCCCCCGTTGACGACTACTACTACCAGCCCGAGGCTGGCTACTACTACTACCCGGCCGGCGAGTACTTCTACGAGGAGCCGGCGGACGACGACCAGGAGTAGGATCGGAGGTCCCAGGCAGGAGGCCTGCGCCTTTTCGATCGTAGCTTTTCTTTTGCCCCGACTTGACAAAGGCCTATTTCTGTTCTGTGTTGTATCTGTACCCAGATACCTAACGCTTCCGCTGACTTTGTGTGTGACACTTGTTATGTATTCGAGCCCTCGAGGCCCCTGGCTTGTAATATATAACTTGTATGTATTATTTATGTTTTAGAGTTGTGCTGTGATTCCTTCACGTGAGTCCTTAGGCTTGATCGTGTGCATTTGCGTGTATGATTAGTGCACGGTCGGGCCGGGGTCGTCACAGGTTGGTATCAGAGCCGACTGCCTGTAGGAACCCCCTTTCCAACTCCTTGGCCGAAGTCGAGTCTAGAGGTCCAAAAATGTTTTACTAACTTGGCTGTGTGGCTTATGGCCCCACGTCGCCACTTGGGTGGTGTAGCTTCTTTTATTCCTCGTCTGTATTCTGGGACTCTGAATTTCTCTCCTATTCGGGTTAAACGATTTTACTAACTCCGACATTAGGTTCTCGTAACCGTTTCCCCCGGAGAGCCTCCTTATTCCAGAAGATGGCGTGTCATCATCAGAAGACTCCGAAGATACTCCTCGAAGTTCATCGAGACCATTATGCCCACTGCTTTTGCAAGTGCCCTATCACCAATAATCACCGTGAACAACTACACATCCTTACCGTTTGAATCTTCGTTCCCAGCCACCCCTTTCTGAATAAGATACCCCGAAGTACTCCTTGTAATCCGAGAATCTTTTGAGTCTACTGCCGTGCAGCTTCTTTCGCACTGCGGATAATTTCTCACAACACCGGGGATTTGTTCATCCCCAGTTGTTCCTATGTTCCCTGAAATATTTCTTATTGCTGTCCGCTCTCCCGAGTATCCTCTGCAATCTATTGCTTTCAAGGTTTTGTCCGTCTGCATCATGGTAAATCCTATATAACCTTCGTTGACATCCTTGTCGCTAGCATTTTGCGTCCCTTGATTCAATATGTTGCGACTATTCGCAATCATCAGTTGTTTCCTACTAACTCATCCGTCCGGCTCAGACGTTATTTTGAACATGAGCTGGATCTCGGTAAATCAATCCATGATTGATTGGTCATCAAATTCTATTCAGCCTATCCTTCTTTTGATCAGAGCCTTTGCTTCTGGTCCTTCGTCTTGGAATTATAATTCCCCTGTACCCAAACATTGAATTATTCCGATGTTTCTATAATTCGATGACTTTGCTTTCCTTCTTCTTCTGGTTGAGTACCGATACTCACATCAGATTCTTTACCGACCATCTGGTCCTTTGTTGGATTTTATCCGACAACGTCTTCCATTTTTCAATAACCCTGTGAGTCTTTTCTCGGATACATAATACCTTTGGTAAATTGTATCCTCTGTCCTGTCAACCATGCTCTACTATCGGGCCTGAGTTATTTACTCCTAAAATTTCTGGTATATGGTCCTAAGTTGCCCTGAAGGGTTGAACATATGCCTTCTCTAGTCTGTGTGAATCAAAAACTATGCGGGTTATATCTACTCGCGTTCCGTCGAATAAATTTTTCGACTCTACAATTTCTTCGAAGACGAGGAGTGAACGAAAGGTAATGCATTGAAGAAGTGGGAGTCGACCTTGAACCTTGTGTTCATGCCCATGGACCCGATGTAGAACTTATCATGGTACAAGTTCATCTTGTACCTGTGAATTGATCCTTTGCAATCGTGGTTCCGACCATATTTTCCCCTTGATCCCATCTCCCGGACAAGTTAAAATACTTGTCTTCTACAGATCAACTCACCTATCCAACCTCTATCCTGATCTACCTTCAAGTATTGCCCCATGTTATCTCGAGGATATTGCGTCATTGCACTACCTCTAGTGGACTCTTATTGGAATGATACTCCATCATATCATTCTTTGTCTGATCGGCTATATCATCTTCGTGCTAATTTTAACCGTGTTACCTGGTCTTTATGCCCAGAGCACAACTTCCGACGAAGAGCGAAGCTCACTTCGATCTTCTTCATTTTATCATTTCACCTCGAACAACAAGCTTGATTTCGAGCTTGTGCTGTATCCGTGGCTCCATTAACCCTCTCACTTCATCATTCCTTTTATCGATGCCGTCGCTGTTCGATGGCATCCTCGTGAAATCTCTCGACAAAATGTTTCTTGATCCATTATCCACACAACATCGTATGGGTAATATCAAGATTCTTCTCTCGTCCCTTTATCCAAATGTTTTTGAACTTGCTGCCCTATCATGTATATCATGCTCCGCTCTTTCTTGCGAAATGATATACCCCTAAAACTTGTGTGTAAACACATATTTCTTTCCATTGGCGTGATTAATCGATTAATCACATTTTCCTTTCCATTGGTTTGTTTAACCTTTCTTGAGATCATTAAGACATGAGCAGGAATAATTCCCTGCTTATGAAAACATCTCGGTCTACAACTCTGTCAGTGAGACCCTGTTACTATTGTTAATGACATTCCGGTAACCACCGATGGACGAGAACTTTGCCTAATGGTCCGCCTCGTTCAACGAGCAGGAAAATGGTTCTCTTCGTCCCTCGCCCTTGGTACCGACGATGTTGCCGACATAGCTGTCAAGCTTTCTTCTGACATGCCTTGTTGTCATCACCGGTAAATGACACCGTTCTCTCTGCTTTTGATCGGCCCTTATCATAGTTCCACAGGATTGAAAACCCGCTTCTCCTGCACAACCTTGATTCTGAAATATTCCTGTATTCGGCTTCGTATCATATCACGAGCCACCATCCGAGAGATGATCTATTCCCTCATGCTCTGAACTCCTTTTTACACTCGGTTCAGGTATCGATCGGTTGTCCATTCGCTTGGAAATTTTCATTGCACCTTCATACTTTGCTCTCGATGTTTGCCTAAGTTTCAACTCGAGAGATGTTTTGCCGCATCCACCTAATTATCCACCAGATAACCGATCTCGTGAAGGTCCGATTTTCTCGAAGTTACCTTTTTCTTCCCCACTTAAATCTCGGGACGAGATTTCTTGTAGTGGAGGAGATTTGTAACACCCCCAGTTTCTCCCCATAGTGATCACCTCATAAACATGCCATGTCATGCTCATTTGCATTGCCTAATCATAGTGGTTAATTCAAATAATTCAATTTCCCTCTGAAAATTCAATTCAAATTTCAACTGCCAAATAAAGTTGTTCCAAAAATCTTCAAAAAATGTTCGTCTTATTCTAAATATTTCCCTGAGTATTTGTCATGTTGAACCAGCCTCAACAAAATTCCTAAAATGCCCTTGGACTTTAAAACAGTAGTCCAGCAGCATTTATCCTGTCTTGTTCAATTTCTAAAAATACCTACTCACTTCCAAATGACTTGAAATAATTTGTGACAATGCCTAAAATTGCAGAGCAATTATCAGGACAAATTCTATATTTTTCTCAACTCATTTGAGTGGGCCTACAATTTTTTCCTAATCATTCCTGTTCTAAATAAAAACAGAAGCACGAAATAAAAGGGGCAGAGTGCTTACCTGGCCTTTGGGCCGCTGCTGCAGGCCAGGCCCAGCCCACCAGGGCCTCGCTCACCTGCTCCCCGTCCTCTTCCTCTCCGTGTCGCCACCCCCGCAATTGCGCGCGCGCGACGCCGTCCTTCGCTGCCACGGCGATGGAGCCGGTGGGGAGAGGGGATAAACTCCAACCCGTGCATCTCCCCTGGCCTCCCTCGCCATTCCTCCTCCACCACCCACGCACGCGCCCGCCTCCCTTCTTCCCCTCTGCTCCGAGCGCCGCCGCCGCGCGGCACCACCACGACGGCCACCGTCCCCCTCGCGCCTCTCCGCCCGGTTCTTCGTCGTCGCCGACGTCTCCCTCTTCTTCCTCGACCTCGCGTTCGAGCCGGAGGATGCCGTAGCCGCGGATCGAGCCGCGCCCGTCGTCGGCATCTCCGGCGAACACCGGCGACTGTGGCCTCTCTCTGCGCGACCGAACACCCGAGGGGCCTCCATGCGCCCGCAAGGTGAGCTCCTCTTGCCCTCCCCCCTGTTTTCCCCTCTCAAGGCGCTCGCTAGCCGTACCTTCCGCCATGGCCGCGGACTCGCCGGCGCTGGCCGTGTCACTGACGTCGCCATGGCCTTCCCCAGTCCAAACCCAGCGCGCAGCCGAACTCCTGGAACTTCCAGGAGGCCGTAGAGCACCTCGCCTCGCGTTCCCGTACCCTCTAGCTACCTCTCGTGCTCCGACCGTGCGCGCGCCGCCGCGGGCGTCGACCTCGTCGTCGACTCCGGCCACCCCTCGGCCTTCCGCAAGCTCCTCTGGACGCGCGCGAACTGGGGGAACCCGTTGGTGCCCTCGGTTAGGCCCCTAGCCGCCCGTAGACGCCGTACGCCGCTGCGGCCGATCTCGCTGGAGCTGCGCTCACCGTCGCGTGGCCGCTCTCACGCGCGCCTGTGGCCGCGCCCGGGCCAAGCCCGTGCACCTCCGCCGCACTTTGGACGCGCCCCTGCGGCGCTCTGGCTGTCCCTGGACAGCGCCCGTAGCCGCCGCAGCTGCGTACTGCTGCTGCTCCGGCGCCGCCCGCCGTAATCGTGGCACTCAACTCCGGTCGCTGCCTCCCTCCGGTGCGGCGCGTCGTGGGCGACCCGTAGAGCCAAACCCCGGGCCAAACGGTGGCCGGGAGCACTATTTCCGAGTGCGCCGCCGCGCTCCGGCTATCGCCGGCGGGCACATGCGCGCGCGGTTTAAACCAGCCGGCCGGACCACTGTTCATGTGGGCCCCGGCGCTAACCTCGGGGATTAGCGCTAAGCCAACCCCCTAAACCCCCACTGACACTGGGCCCCGCATGGAATTAAATTAACTAATTAAAACTGCTTAATATAACCCTGTCACTGATGTGCGGGTCCCACCAGACCTGTTGACTGGTCAACAGTGCTGACTGGGCAGATCCAGTCAATGACAGGTGGGTCCAGTAGGCCCCTGTTGACTGGTCAACCCAGCCAGTCAACTGCTGACCAGGTAGTTGCCTGGGCCCACCTGTCAGCCACTATGTGCTCTGGCTGTGTACACACGCTGGGTACCCATAGCAATTTGTATTTAATATTATTAGAATTAATAATAGAACAGAAAATCCAGAATATAGTTTAAACTTTGGAAATTCATATCTTTTAAACCGTAGCTCGGATCGAAAAACTTTCTACATGAAAGTTGCTCAGAACGACGAGACGAAGCTAACCGTGCTATCTGTTTCCATGTCGGGACCCTCTACGGAGGTGAACCCGCAACTTTTAGCCCGTTTCCGGTAGATGAATAGTGCACATACACCGGTGAATAATTCCAGTTAAATCCTAAAAATAACTAATATGACTTAGACATGTTTTTAGGCAACCCTGCACTGCACCCCAGTTGCCACTTGACTCTGACACCACTAACCTGCAACCGTCCCCCTCCGGTAATCTGTCCGACACAGGTCCGGAACCGGGAATACTTTCCCGATTGGGTTCCCCTTCTTCGTTATCGGTAGCACTGCGTTAGTTTGTCACGCTTTGTGATTACTTTTGATACCGTGTATTTATATTGTTTCCTCTCCCCCTTTCTTCCCGGTAGACCCCGAGACTGCTGACGGTGCCCTGGTGATCGACTACTTCACCGCCGTTGTTCCTTTTCATTTGCCAAGCAACCAGGCAAGCAACCCCCCTTTGATCATTCCGATATCGCCTATGTCTATTCTCTCTTATTCTTGCATTAGAATTGCTGCTACTGCTACTGCTCCTATTACTGTTGCATAGCCTGTTTTTGCAATACTGTTGATACCTGTCTTTATTCATAATCTGCTTAGTATAGGTTGGGTAGCACTGCTGTGGTCCCGCTTTCTCGTAGTTGCCTCGCATAGTACCCTTGCCTCGATCAACCGATCGAGCCCCTTCCCCTGACCTTCTTCACATCACCGCACACCCCCTAATATGCTCGACTCCGCAGAGTTAACATCGGGTGACGAGGGTGATACCTCCGAACTCACTTCCGATGTTGTCCCTGTAGTATAGCTAGCTCGTTGTGGGTTACCGAGGGTGATTCCTCTTCCCACTTCCGACTTAGCTTTTGTCGTGCATCCGCTATAGTGATTACTGCCGAGGGTGATTCCTCCGGTATCACCTTAACGGGACTTGTCGTTTAGGAATCCAACGAGGGTGATTCCTCGGATTCCTCATCGGCATGAAACCACACGGATGCCCTGGTTTACCGTACCGTGTTTAAAGACGTATCGATCCCCGAGGCCGGACGTCGCCAGGAACAAAGGCGTGCGGCCAGAGGTATCGTGCGTCTGAGGACACTTTATGGTTACTACTACACATGTTGGATAGAGACGGGTTGACCCTGAGGGGTACCCGCGAGTGCCTTTGAGGCGTGAGCTGTGGAGTCGGGTGACCAGTGAGGGTACCCGCGAGATAACTATGAAGCGTGGCCGGTCCGTAAGGTCCTTGTCACAATTCTTCGAGACGGGACGTCGGGGCCACCGGTGTGGTGGCAACGCTCGTTACCGCGCGCTCCCAATCCATTAAGCGATTTGGATATTTGATCCGAGGGGCCTCCGGGTCCGATAGCACTAACCACCACGTGGGTGTGAGTGGGTGCTCTGCGTCGTATACATCAGCCGGAGTCGTCACGACGTCAGCGATTGAGCGGCCCGTTCGGATTGGACCCGGTATGCAACTGCGTGCTTGTATAAGGGGTTGCTAGGTCTGCTACCGAACGGCCACGTAACGTGCAGGAGCGTCCGGGGCGATGGCCAAGACCCCCGGGGGCATAGGTTAGTCCGACGTGCTTGATCCTCTCTGGCGGTATCCGGTCGGGTTGCGTCGTGTTGTTTAGCCGAGGCCGGGCAGGACTCAGCAAGTGTGTCCGGCCGGAGTTAAGCGAGCGTGGTGGGTAACTTGGTGCACCCCTGCAGGGAAGAAAACATCTATCGATAGCCTGTCCTACGGTAACGGACACTCAGAGTTGTATCCACTTCGGTACAACTAGAACTGGTGACTTGAGATATGAAGTTGATATTACTATAAACCCTTTACATTATGATGTACTAATCTGCACCCTTCTAATTGCTGCAAGACCCTGAAGATGCTAGTCTTCGTCAGGACTAGGCTTTTCCCTTCTCTACTCTGGCTTTCTGCAGTCTAGTCCACCCACATAAAGCCTCCTTTGAAAATAATGCATTGCTTAGTATAGATCTGATGTAAGTCTTGCTGAGTACTTTGGATGAGTACTCACGGTTGCTTTGCTTCCTCTTTTGTCCTACCCGCATGATAAACCAGACGACGGAGCCATGATGCCTGCAGCCCCCGTTGACGACTACTACTACCAGCCCGAGGCTGGCTACTACTACTACCCGGCCGGCGAGTACTTCTACGAGGAGCCGGCGGACGACGACCAGGAGTAGGATCGGAGGTCCCAGGCAGGAGGCCTGCGCCTTTTCGATCGTAGCTTTTCTTTTGCCCCGACTTGACAAAGGCCTATTTCTGTTCTGTGTTGTATCTGTACCCAGATACCTAACGCTTCCGCTGACTTTGTGTGTGACACTTGTTATGTATTCGAGCCCTCGAGGCCCCTGGCTTGTAATATATAACTTGTATGTATTATTTATGTTTTAGAGTTGTGCTGTGATTCCTTCACGTGAGTCCTTAGGCTTGATCGTGTGCATTTGCGTGTATGATTAGTGCACGGTCGGGCCGGGGTCGTCACATTCGATGATGACCATTCTCCGTGCTAGGCATGCCCTGTTGCTGAACACTGAGTTCTGTTACATGCCAGCCTCACTTCCCGGAGAGGAAGGCTACTACACTGGTCTGTATACTGATGCTGCTCATGAAGAGCCTCTGCTTCAGACTACTGTTCAGATGTTGGAGGATAGGGACCGTGAGGTCCGTGCCCTCCGAATGGAGCTGTATAACACTCGAGCCGCCCACTGGACTACTTTGACACGGCTTGCACCTGCTGTGCATGCCGGATATCTGGACATGCGGGATTTGTACCCCATGCGGACTCGTCTGCCTGATCGCATGGATTGGCGTGACGTTGGGGGTATTACACCTCCATGTGGGCGTCGGTTACCACCAGCATCGGGACCGAGACCACATCCGTGTCCTTATGGTCCACAGCCTTCGAGTGCTCGTGAGTTCCAAGATCCGTCTGTTCCACTTCCAGGCTACGGTGGTAATCTTTATGAGGATTACTACGCGAATGTCTGAGCTAGACCGTGGTTGTAGTAGTATAGTAGTAGTTGTATTTCCACAGTCCTGCGCGTCTTGTGGAATATGACTTAGTGTGTACTGAGTTCCGGAGGTGTAGTTAAATAATGTATAGGAGCTTGGAATGCCTCTGATGGGATGTATCGTCTTTCACCGCAGTTGTACTTTAGCCTTGGCTTGTACTAAACTTTGTATGGTGTGTATGACCACTGGTGTATATATAGCAGTTCCTATATTACCATGTCGTACGGATGAACATCCTTGCATTCCGTGTCATCCATTACATTCTGCACTTCTATGTCAAATTTTTGCCATCCTTGTCTAAACCGTTGTTTTGTTTTCCTAGGATGGTCAACACTCGCAGCACTCCTGCTGCTCAGGAGCAGGGTGAGGCTAGTGGGGCTAGAGATGGGAATCTGCCCCAGCCACCCTCCTTGGCGGAAGTTATGCTTGAAGCAGAACGGAACAAGAGAGAGACCAACCGTCTGCTGGAACGCATAGAGCAGAACACCGGGTTCCGTCAGAGGAATGACGTGGTGTCAATCCACGATTTTATCAAGATGTGTCCACCGAAGTTCCATCACTCCACTGAATCTCTGGATGCTGATGACTGGCTACGTAGTATTACCCACAAGCTACACTCTGCCCGTGTGGCCGAAGCTGACAAGGTTATCTACGCCGCCTACCATCTTGAGGGCCCTGCCAGTCTTTGGTGGGAAAACTTTGAAGCTATGCGTCCTGCTGGCCAAGTCACTACTTGGGTTGAGTTCAGTGAGGCATTCCGTGAACACCACATTTCGGAAGGTCTCATGGATCGCAAGCGGGAGGAATTCTACAATTTCACCCAGGGCCGTTTAACTGCGGATGGCTATAGTCGCGAGTTTGGTAACCTGGCACGCTATGCACCTGAAGAAGTATCCACCGATGCCAAGAAGCAGGCGAGGTTCCACAAGGGACTCAGCCCTGAACTCCGCCGAGATCTACGTCTGCACGAGTGCACTTCCTTCCAGAAGTTGGTTAACAAGGCTATCAGTGCTGAAACAGGCCAGACCGACTTCGAGGCCACCCGCAAGCATACTCGAGACTTCGGTTCCTCATCCGGCTCTGGTTCTCACAAGCGCCGTGTGTGGGTTCCTAACACTGCTCTGCCACCCAAGTACACACCGAGGCCATCCTATGAGGCGCCTCGCCCAACTCAACAGTTTGCACCTGCTAAGACCTATGGAGGACCACCTTCCAACTTTGCTCCACGCACCACCACTGTGACATGTTTCAAGTGTGGAGAACCGGGGCACTACATGCGTGAGTATCCTCAGAACCAACCAGGAAAACCCGTTGGTCGTGGTAAGCCAACCGGCAAGGTGAATTATGTCAAGCCAATCCCCACTACACGTGGTCATGTCAACTATGTCTCTGCTGAAGAAGCTTATGAGGATCCTAACGTCGTCCTTGGTACGCTTCTCGTAAACTGCCATCCGGCATCTGTTCTTTTCGATACTGGAGCATCCCATTCGTTCATATCTGAGAGCTATGCTCGATTGCACAACATGACTTTTTGTGACATGCCTACTTCCATGGTTATTCAAACTCCTGGTTCAAAGTGGCAAACCTCTAGGGTAAGCCATGGAAATGAAATCCTTGTCGATAGACTTGTTTTCCTAGCATCTTTAATCGCTCTCAAGTCCTCGGACATAAACATCATTTTGGGTATGGATTGGATGACAACTCATTACGCCAAGATTGATTGCTATACTAGGACCGTTCAACTTACACATCCATCCGGCAAGATAGTCAATGTCTTGACCCGAATGGCTGAGCGTCAACTCTACTCTCTTAACGCCAGCCCTCTACCAGAACTCGAAGATATCCCGGTAGTCCGTGACTTCCCGGATGTTTTTCCCGAAGAACTGCCAGGAGTTCCACCTGACAGAGATGTCGAGTTTGTGATAGATCTTATCCCTGGAACTGTCCCAATCTCTAGGAGACCTTATAAGATGGCACCACTAGAATTAGCTAAGCTAAAGAAACAACTCGATGAGTCCTTGCAAAAAGGTTTCATCCGTCCTAGTTCTTCTCCTTGGGCTTGCCCCGTCCTCTTCGTCAAGAAGAAGGATGGAACGGAGCGGATGATTGTAGATTACCGACATGTCAATCTGGTCACCATAAAGAATAAGTATCCGCTCCCCAGGATCAACGACCTGTATGATCAGCTCGCTGGATCCTCAGTCTTCTCTAAGATGGATTTGAGGTTGCGCTACCATCAAATCAAAATCAAGAACGGGGACATTCCTAAAACGGCTTTTGTTACTCGTTATGGCCAATATGAGTACACCGTTATGTCCTTCGGATTAACCAATGCCCCAGCTACCTTTTCTCGGTTAATGAATTATATATTCATGGAGTATTTGGATAAATTCGTCGTGGTATACCTCGATGATATACTCATCTATTCCAAGAACAAGGAAGATCATGCCGAGCATTTAAGGCTGGTATTGACGAAACTTCGAGAGCACCGTCTTTATGCCAAATTCTCTAAATGTGAATTTTGGTTGCCAGAAGTAACCTATCTAGGTCATGTGATCTCTGGCAAGGGTATTGCTGTCAATCCCGAGCGAGTTCAAGCCGTACTTGATTTGACTCCTCCTGAATCGGTCAAGCAAGTTAGGAGTTTTCTTGGCTTAGCGAGCTATTGCCGACGCTTCGTCGAGAATTTCTCCAAGGTTGCCAAACCTCTAACCGAACTCCTCAAGAAAGATAAAAAAGTTTGAGTGGACCCCACAGTGCGAGTCCAGTTTTCAGGAACTGAAAAGACGCCTGACATCTGCACCTGTACTGGTACCACCAGACTTTTCCAAGGATATTATAATCTATTGCGACGCCTCGCGACAAGGACTAGGTTGCATACTCATGCAAGATCGTCAAGTGATTGCATACGCATCTCGACAGTTGCGTCCACACGAGGATAACTATCCTACTCATGATCTAGAGCTTGCAGCTGTAGTCCATGCACTCAAAACCTGGCGACATTACCTCCTTGGTAATCGCTGTGAAATCTTCACTGATCATCAAAGTTTGAAGTATATCTTCACCCAACCGGATCTAAATCTCAGACAAAGACGTTGGGTTGAGTTGCTCACAGACTACGACTTAGGAATCTCTTACACTCCTGGAAAGGCCAATGTCATGGCTGATGCACTAAGTCGTAAGTCATATTGTAACAACTTAATGTTACAACAAGGTCAACCACTTCTCCACGAGGAATTTCGTAAGCTTAACCTTCACATTGTTCCTCAAGGATTCCTTTCCACCTTGGTGGCGAAACCTACCCTTATGGATCAAATCATAGTTGCCCAGCGGTATGATAAAGGCATATCTCGGATCAAGGAGAATATTGCTAGCGGAGTTGCTAGAAGTTTCTCTATGGATGATCGAGGTGTAGTGTACTTCGAGAACCGCTTGGTGGTACCCAAGAAACCACAACTACGACAAATGATTCTTAAGGAGGCTCATGAATCCCCTCTCACGATTCATCCCGGTAGTACTAAAATGTATCAGGATCAACGCCAGAGATTCTGGTGGACTAGGATGAAGAGAGAAATCGCTCAATTCATTGCTAACTGCGACGTTTGCCGTCGAGTCAAAGCAGAGCATCAACGGCCTGCTGGCACCCTTCAACCTTTAGCTATTCCTGAATGGAAATGGGACAAAGTCGGTATGGACTTCATTACCGGATTTCCCAGGACCAGGAAAGGGAATAATGCTATCTTCGTCGTTATCGACCGCCTCTCTAAAGTAGCTCATTTCCTGCCTGTTCGAGAGAGTATTACCGCTAGCCAGCTAGCAGACTTATATGTCTCTCGAATAGTATCACTTCATGGTGTGCCGTTGGAGATTAACTCAGACCGTGGAAGTCTTTTCACTTCACGATTTTGGGAAAGTTTCCAAAATGCTATGGGAACTCATCTCTCTTTCAGTACCGCCTTCCATCCCCAGTCAAGTGGTCAAGTGGAACGAGTCAATCAAATCCTGGAAGACATGCTTCGAGCCTCTGTCATTTCTTTCGGTATGGAATGGGAAAAATGTCTTCCATTTGCCGAATTTGCTTATAACAATAGTTATCAAGCCAGCTTGGGCAAAGCTCCCTTCGAAGTTTTATATGGACGAAGGTGTCGAACACCTCTTAACTGGTCAGAGACCGGGGAAAGACAATTCTTTGGCCCGAATATGATCCAGGAAGCAGAGGAACAAGTTCGCATCGTTCGTGAGAGATTGAAAACAGCCCAGTCTCGCCAAAAGAGCCAATATGATAGTCATCATAAGGCTGTGACTTTTGAAGTCGGCGATAAGGCTTACCTTCGGGTTACTCCTCTTAAGGGAACCCATCGCTTCGGTATCAAAGGCAAATTGGCCCCTCGTTTTATCGGTCCTTTTCGCGTTCTTGCCAAACGAGGAGAAGTTGCCTACCAATTGGAACTACCTCCGCACCTCTCCAGAGTTCATGATGTTTTCCACGTTTCTCAACTCAGGCGTTGCTTCTCAGATCCTATCCGCGGAGTGGACCACGAAACGCTTGATCTCCAGGACAATCTCACATATCGAGAATACCCCGTTCGTATTCTTGATCAAACTGAGCGCACCACTCGACGCCACAATATCAAGTTTCTCAAGGTTCAATGGTCACATCATTCCGAGAGTGAAGCCACTTGGGAAAGGGAGGATCGTCTTCGACTTGAGTACCCCACCCTCTTTCCGGAGGAACCCGAATCTCGGGACGCGATTCTTTTAAGTGGGGGTGAGTTGTCACATCCCTAGTTAGCACTTGCATTAGGGTTAGTTGGTGTGTGCATCATGTTTACTTTTCAAAGAAATTTGAAATGGGAATGACAGAAACCCCAGCACCCCTCTTCTAACAACTAGGGTTTGATAAAATATTTTCCAATGTACCCAAAATGCCCTTCAAAATGTTCATCATTTCTGCCTTGGTCTCAAACCTTTGCTAAAAATGGTGCACAATTTTCTAGGACATCCAAGGTCACTGGATTAAATCATATGGTATTTGAATTTGGGCATTTAAATGCTATAAAATATTTTAAATGCTCAAATAATCATGAACTATAATGTTTCCTACTGTTCATATTATATACAGTGGGTATGACAAGTTTCATGAGTTATAAAAATGCTCTAGCATTTTTATTAATTGCACAAAGCTGCAAAAGAAATGAAACAGAAAAGAAATAGGAAAAAGAAAAAGGGAGAAAGCACTTACCTCGGGCCCAGCCCTGTAGCAGGCCGGCCCAGCCCACCAGCCCTCCTCTGTCGTCTTCCTCCTCGCGCCAGAAGGACGCGCGCGTGGCCGCCGCGCGCCGGCACGCGCCCGGCCACCTCCTCCCTGCTAGCCTGCCTCCCCGATGGCCTGGATGATTCCATGAATCGCCACGCAGCTGCCCCGACCGCTCTCACTTCTCCCCCTCGTCTCTATCGCCCTCCCCCGGCTCTCTCCTCTCCCATCACCGAGCCGCCGTCGCCGCCGTTCGCCGCAGCCGCACTTAGAGCCACCCCCTCGCCCCGTGAGGGCGTCCAGAAGATCCGTCGCGTCGTCCTCTTCCTCCTCGCTGAGCCACGAGCCGTCGGAAGCCCTGCAACGCCTCCACGCCGTCGTCCCCTTCCTCGGATCACCGGAGCACCTCGCCGCCGTTACGAAGCTACAGCGCGTCCCCGACCCCTCCGTCGAGCTCGTTAGCACCGCAGTGAGCTTCTACGTCGAACCCCTCCTTCCTCCGTTCCTTTTGCGCCGTGTAGCCGCCGCTCTGTTGATCACCGAAACGCACCGCCGCCGTGCTCGCCGCCGGTGATGCTCCGGTGACCATTTGGTCACTGGCACACGTCCATCACATTCACCGCAGCGCATAGATGCGATAGGTGCTATGCACGCATCGCCTAGGCCTCTGTAGCTGCTTCTTCACACACGCCCGACGCCGGTCGCCGCCGTCGAGCTTGTTGCCGTCGTCTCCGGCCACCCCAGGTCCGGCGACCACCACCATCCGACGCGCAAGGGCAAGAGCTTTCCAACGCGCCTAGCCGCAGCTCGAGCCGTGCCCCGTAGACGAATTCCGAAGCACGCCGCCGTACTTGGCCTCGCCGGCGTCACGTCGCCGGCGGGTTTAACCTGTTTGACCAGGGGGTTGACCACCCCTGGGTCACTGACGTGTGGGCCACCTTTTGCTAATTAGTTAGTTTAATTAAGTTTCTGTTAATTTAATTAGTTAATTAGTTTAGTCACTGACCCGTGGGCCCAGGCCCCACTGACAGCTAATTAGTTTTAGTTTAACTCTAATTAACTTAGTTAATTAGCTGTGACACTGACATGCAGGGCCCACATGTCATGTTTGACTGGACCAGCTCCTGTTGACTGCCTGACGTCAGCATGATGTCATGCTGACGCAGTAAAGGTTTTTCTGGGATTTTTAGATTAAAAATAATTCAGGAAATTCCAGAAAATACCCAAAACTTCTAAAAATCATATAAAATCAACCATAGCTCAGATGGAACAGATTTATATATGAAAAATGATCAGAAAAATCCAATCTTTCCAATGGCACTGGTTTCATGCATGTTTGAACAAGTTAACTTGCTGTATACATCAAAAACATGATAATGCACTTATTTAAATAATAGTTTGAACTCCAATTTGAATCTTTGATTCAAATAGGTTCAAACCCTTCTGGTTCTAGTTGCATTAGCCAACACACATGCATCTTGCCATGTCATGAGCATGCATCATATTGTTGCATTTGTTTGTTAATGATTGTATCGCCGGTATTCTCTGTGTTAGGTCCTGCTCCCGAGGATACTGCTGTGTATCCAGTTGAAGAGCAGTACCCGACAACTACCTTGTCAGGCAAGCAATCATTGATCATTCCGATACAAACCCAATCTTCTCGCTCCTGCTCTCTTTAACTGCATTAAGGCAACAGCGTGTGAACTGCTACTTGCTGCGGTAGTTGAACCCTATCCCTTGCATGACTTGTCATTGCCACAATAAATAGTTGAAACCCACTAGCATGTGTAGGAGTTGATTGAGCCATGTGATGTGTGATCCACCATGCTATTTGTTTATGTTGCTTGCTATGTTTAGAGTTGTGTCTGGTCTGGTTCATCTGGGTGATGGATCAGAGTGAAATGATCATACCGATAAAGAGAAGGAAGTGTGGAATATGCTTGGTAAAGGTATCGATGAAAGGCCATGTAGGAGTACATGGTGGGTTGTTTCATTGGAATCGTCCATAGGACCCGAGATCTGTATGTGTGGTTCAAGTTACAGCTACTACCACACATTGGGATCCTTAATTGACCCTCTCGGCTTATTAATTACCCTTGATCTCTGTCCAGGAGTTGCAACTAGTTTCTGGTGTTTATAGCTTACTGGAGGTCGTGCACAACGCTGACCCTCGGGGTGGGTTGTGATGCGACAGGTACGTGGCACGGTGTACCGGTTGCCCGTTTGGTGACTCGGGAACCCTGTACACATCGTTTGGGGCCGTGAGCGACACCCCGGCCGGATCTCCCCACGGATGGAACCCAAATAGGCGATAAACCTGGACGAGAGACTTGAGTAGTTAGTCAGGTCGTGGCCGACACCCCCGCTGAGCTTCCGCTTGAAGGTTGCCGAGTACACGCCGAGTAGACGGCGATAAGTGGTGAAAGCGTGTGTGAAGAAGTACACCCCTGCAGGGTTATCAAACTATTCGAATAGTCGTTGTTCGCGGTACGGACTACTTGGTTGCTCTTACAGTTCATAGACAAGTTGATGGATACTACTAAAAGCCTCAAGATAAGTGTGAGTGCCATGGATGGCCCTTCCGTAGGATGACGGAAGAGGATCCTCGGTAGTGTATTGTTGTGGTGAGTAGAGGACTCGTGTTCGTAATAACATCTTGCAATCTGTTGAGAGTTGTAGTATAGGTTAGCCAAGGTCAAAGCTGGCATTCTGCTATGAACTCCACTACCCCCCTTTGATAATGTTGCATGTATGATAGGTTCTGTGGTAAGACTTGCTGAGTACCTTTGTACTCATGTTTGCTTAATAACTGTTGCAGAGGAGAACCCTGCCCCTGCTGATGGGTTCTACATAGACGTTGACGTCGACGAGTAGCTTGACACCCAGACGGAGATCTGGAGCTTGTGAAGGGCCTTGTAGATAGTCAGGCTACACCAAGCCTGTTTTATTTTCTAAGTTGTCTGTACTCAGACATGTAGCTTCCGCTTGTGCTTGTATGACTGTATGACTTGAGTGTTGGGTCATGTGACCCCTACCTGTACGGATATGTTATGTATGGCTCTTGGAGCCTCTTAAATAAAGTACTTTGAGTCATAGAGTTCTGTTGTGATGCAATGTTGTATTTGCACATATTGAGCATATTGCGTGTATGATTGAAATGCTTGATATGTGTGGGATCCGACACCTAGTTGTTTTCCTTTGGTAGCCTACCTTACAGGGAAATGCCTCCTAGTGATTCCAATGAGCCTTGGTAGCTTGCTACTGCTCGGAACACGTAGGCTGGCCGGCATGTGTCCTTCTTCGTTCCTGTGTCTGCCCCTTAGGGGAAATGTCACGCGTTGTTCCTTTAAGTCCATGTAGCTTGCTACGACTTGGGTTCATACGTTGATGACCGACACGTTCGTTGCTGGGTCATGGATGCATGTCTCTGTAATTTAGTGCCACTTTTGGTTTATAACTAGCCATGTCGGCCCGGGTTCTCTGTCATATGGATGCTAGCGACACTGTCATATACGTGTGCAAAATGCGCAAACGGTCCCGGGCCAGGTAAGGTGGCACCCGTGGGGTTACCGTGCGTGAGGCCGCAAAGTGATATGACGTGTTACAGCTAGATCGGTGTGACTTAGGATCGGGGTCCTGACAGAACTCGACCTCTCTTGTTTTTGTAAATATGATAGTTCATCGTTCCTGATTCAGCTTGTTATGAAAGAAACATGCTTGCAATGACAATTAGAGATCATAGCTGCTTATGCCATGCTTAATTAGCTGAGAGTTTATAATGGTTTATCATGCCTGCCAACATGATATTAAAATGGCTGTGATGTAGTATGATGGGGTGGTATCCTCCTTTGATCGATTCAAGTGATCTGACTTTGCACATGTTCACGCATCTAGTTGAAACAAATCAACATAGCCTCCACGATATTTATGTTCATGGTGATTTATATCCTACTCATGCCTGCATTCATTGTTGATTAATTTTAATGCATGTTCATGACCGTTGTTGCTCTCTAGCTGGTCGCTTCCCAGTCTCTTTCTAGCCTTCATCTGTACTAACGGGAATACTACTTGTGCATCCACTTCCATAAACCCCAAAGTTATTCCAATGAGTCCACCATACCTTCCTATATGCGGTATTTACCTGCCGTTCCAAGTAAATTTGTATGTGCCAAACACTAAACCTTCAAATGAAATTCTGTTTTGTATGCTCGAACAGCTCATGTATCAACTAGGGTTGTCTATATCTTCCATGCCAGGTGGGTTATTCTCACGATGAGTGGACTCCGCTCATCATTCATGAGAAAATGGATAGTAATAGGGATGCCCAGTCCCATGCTCAAAATCATAATAATTAAACAAAACTCCCCCAGGGCTGTTGCTAGTTTGGACGGTGCCAGTTGTTTCGGGCTAGCCGTGGAGTGTGCTTGTTGGTGGTTGGGTGAGTATAAACTTTACCATTCTGTTTGGGAACCGCCTATAATGTGCATAGCATGGGAGATATCGAGATTCTTGGTTGTTATGTTGACAATGAAAGTATACCGCTCAAAATGTTATTCATCTCTATTTAAAAATCGAGCTCTGGCACCTCTACAAATCCCTGCTTCCCTCTGTGAAGGTCCTATCTATTTACTTTTATGCAGAGTCATCATCCTGTTATCAAAGAGCACCAGTAGGAGAGCACCTCTGTCATTTGCATGTATTACCATTAATTTGCATTGAGTATGATCATGACAGGATCTCTTTTACCATGAATTACAATGTCTAGTCAGTCCTTGATCTTTAAAGGTGCTCTGCATTTATGTTTTGTGGTCTCAGAAAGGGCTAGCGAGATACCATCTTGTTATATCATATCATGATTGTTTTGAGAAAGTGTTATCATCCGTGGTTTATTGTTATTGGTCGCTAGTTGATTATGCCATTGATATGTGTAGACTTGAGACCTGAAAGTTCTTGTGAATATGGTTAGTTCATAATCTTGCTAGAGGACAAGCAAAGGTTTAAGCTTGGGGGAGTTGATATGTCTCCAACGTATCTACTTTTCCAAACAACAAGAGCAAACAGAGTTTGTCAAAGTTTTTCTTTACCACTTTCAGTTTATCAACTGAATTGCTTGAGGACAAGCAAAGGTTTAAGCTTGGGGGAGTTGATATGTCTCCAACGTATCTACTTTTCCAAACTCTTTTGCGCATATTTTGGACTCTAACTTGCATGATTTGAATGGAACTAACCCGGACTGACGCTGTTTTTAGGAGAATTGCCATGGTGTTGTTTTTGTGCAGAAATAAAAATTTCTTGGAATGACCTGAAAATCCACGGAGAATTATTTTGGAAAATATAAAAACTACCTGCAAAAAGATCCAGACCAGGGGGCCCTCACTGTCCACGAGGGTGGGGGCGCCCCCCTAGGGTGCGCCCCCTGCCTCGAGGGCCCCCTGGTGCTCCACCGACGTATCCGCGGATCCTATATATTCACTTTCGGGGAGAAAAAAATCAGAGAGAAAGAATTATCACGTTTTACGAGATGAAGCCGCCGCCAAGCCCTAATCTCTCTCGGGAGGGCTGATCTGGAGTCCGTTCAAACCTCCGGAGAGTGGAGACCATCGCCATCATCATCATCAACCTTCCTCCATCACCAATTCCATGATGCTCACCGCCGTGCATGAGTACTTCCATCGTAGGCTTGCTGGACGGTGATGGGTTGGATGGGATGTATCATGTAATCGAGTTAGTTTTGTTAGGGTTTGATCCCTAGTATGCACTATGTTCTGAGATTGACGTTGCTATGACTTTGCTATGCTTAATGCTTGTCACTAGGGCCCGAGTGCCATGATTTCAGATCTGAACCTATTATGTTTCCATGAATATATGTGTGTACTTGATCCTATCTTGCAAGTCTATAGTCACCTACTATGTGTTATGATCCGGCAACCTCGAAGTGACAATAGTCGGGACCACTCCCGGTGATGACCATAGTTTGAGGAGTTCATGTAATCACTATGTGTTAATGCTTTGGTCCGGTACTCTATTAAAAGGAGGCCTTAATATCCCTTAGTTTCCAACAGTACCCCACTGCCACGGGAGGGTAGGACAAAAGATGTCATGCAAGTTCTTTTCCATAAGCACGTATGACTATATTCGAAATACATGCCTGCATTGCATTGATGAACTGGAGCTAGTTCTGTGTCATCCTAGGTTATAACTTCTACATGATGAATTGCATCGGACATAATTTCCCATCACCGATCCAATGCCTACGAGCTTTTCACATATTGCTTGTTGCTTATTTACTTTTCTGCTGCTACTATTACAAAAACTACAAAAACACTACCGTTACTTTTATTGCCGCTACCGCCACTATCATATTACTTTGCTACTAAACTATCTTGCTGCAGATACTAAGTTTCCAGGTGTGGTTGAATTGACAACTCAGCTGCTAATACTTAAGAGTATTCTTTGGCTCCCCTTTTGTCGAATCAATAAATTTGGGTTGAATACTTTACCCTAAAAACTGTTGCGATCCCCTACACTTGTGGGTTATCATGCGGCGGCTATGGGGTGCCCTAGGTCGATTTGCTCGCCCCTAGAGCCTCGAGATGCGCGGCTCTCAAATACGAAGAACAACAAAGAAGGAGAGAGAAATACGATGGAGAGATAAAACGTAGACTGAAAAGGTAGTATATTAATTTGTTTGATTGTGTGTTGTCTAATCGGCCATCACCCCCAACATATCTAAGAGGTGGCTGGACTTACCGTGCAAGCAAAGGATTCATCTAGGCTTTCCTTACAAGTACATCCATTCACGTCCTAGAGTCCTAGTTCTATTCCAACTCGGATTCAGTCTGAATCTGGCCTACCTTCTATCTTCCTCCTTGCGCGGGCCATCGAGCTTGCAGATGATCTCCGATCAAGATGGCCCAAATGTCAAACTTGTGCGCCTCAACGAGACGAACAATTCTCATGTTGATCACTTTTTCAAATAAGGCCATCTTGAATACTTTTCGAGGTCATCTTTACCTTCCAGTCGGACTCGGTCTTGAAGCAGACTGGATTATCCGAGTCTCGTATTGAATTCGCATGCCATATACTATCTCTGATGACGATGACTCCAAAACCAAAGTTCACCGTTTTGACGATACGCACAATTTACGTATAGAACACTTCTCCATTCGAGATCATCTTGATAAACTTTTGGGCACATGTTCAGTTTCACTCAGATTCGAGCTCATCCGCTCGGAAATTAGAGTCTTTCACTTCCGACTGGACTTTTTCACTCGGATGTTAGAATCTTTCACTCGGATGACAATATTTTCACTCGGAAGACAATCTTTCACTCGGATGACCACATTTTCACTCGGAAGACAATCTCTTACTTGATCGGCAAGCTTTCATTCCGATGGTAATCTTTTCACTCGGTTGACTATATTTCCACTCGGAAGACAATCTTTTACTCGATCGGTAAGTTTTCACTCGAATGATAAGCTTTTCACTCGGACGGCAATCTTTTAATCGATTGGTAAGTTTTCACTCGGATGGTAAGCTTTTCACTCGGATTTCCCAACTAAAAACACAGCCTGATCTTGATTTGCCTCTCCAGGTTGCATACGACTTTGGATTGATACGGATTATATATTAAAATCGATCGGCTCGACGAGACGAAACTTTTTCATGTTGAAGGTTTTTCGGTTCAAGGCCGTCTTGATGGCCGAATTACTTGCGCAACCTATCACACAAGTGTGTGGTACCTCGCGCTATATTTCCGTTTAGGTTCAGTCTGCAGTGTATTGCCTCTAACTTTCGCATATGAACTTGGATTGAGACGATCTATATATCAAAATCGGTTGCCTCGACGAGAAGAAGACAATTCTTTTAGAGTTCTCCTTCATCTGAGGTTGTCTTGGAGGCGTGATTGGCTAAAAATCATTCGGAACATTGAATTATGCCACTCGGAGTATAGTTTCGGTCCCTAAAATAAGATCGAATGATGATAACCGAAACATTAAAGTTGTTCCACTCGGCGACATGAATCTTTTCATGCTGAAAACCCTTTCACTCGAGACCATGTTCATTGCTTTCCGTATCTTGCCAAAATCAGGTGTCAATAGGTGCATGCACATATAGATTGAGTGTGTGTCTTGCGTCGTGTGCTGGGTGCATGCAGGCGTGCGAGTGTTGCGTGCGTGCATGTGTACGTTTTAGTGTTGCATGCATGCGTGAGTGTGTTCGTGCGTGCATGTGTACATGTCAGTGTTGCATGCCTGCATGTGTGCGTGTGTTCGTGCGAGTGTTACGTGCGTGCATATGTACGTGTGAGTATTGCATTCATTCATGTGGGTGTAGCGGGCGTGTTTGTGCGCATGTGTGATGTGTTTGTATTCACCACAGTGGCTCATGCATGCGTGCAATTAAAACGGCCGGCTCAGCATATCATCACAAGGCGACCTTGTCCGCTGTGGTTAGGGTTGCCAACCAGAGGTCTCGGGACTTCGAATTCCCACCGATCACTAATTTATTACCATTTCTGTCTTTCATATACGCGCTGACAGGTGAGTCCCACGGTAATGTGCGCTAATGAACGTGGATCATTTGACTGGTCAATTGATTATGTCTTGTATGGTGAGCCAGTGACTGTATGATAACCACAAAATGTATTTTATTAACACATCACAGATGCAAGCTACCATTTCTTTCTTTCATATACGTGCTGACAGGTGGGTCGCACGGTCATGTGCGCTGATGGTGCAGCACTAGTTGAGCCACGTGGAACGTTTGATTGGTCAATTGATCGTGGCATCAACAAATTACGGAGTCATACGGTGAGCCAGTGACCGTATAATCACGACATGTATTCTTTTAACACGTTACATACGCAAGCGCTCATATATATATACGCGTAAATACTCAACGCTATAAACGCACACACGCACACCCTATCCCTATGAGCATCTTCGAGAGAGTGAGCTAGCAAATCATCTTGAGATTTTATGAAGTGACCATATATAGGCACCTCGTAGTCTAGGGGAACGTCTCCTCCCACTGAACGCACATCGCCGGAAGTACTGAAATTAATCCAGGATATATGCGAGCACCAGGATTGTCACCCTCATCGGCTGGGGATACCACTGTCCTCCTAACCATCCAGCCACAGGTTGGTGAGCATCACAAAATGTATACGGTGACCGTAATGAGCTTATTATGAAGTCCAGTGACCATATCGTGCTTTTGCTTCAAATACAATGACTGTAAGTGTCGTCAACAAAATACGGAGCATGCATCAAATACAATGACCATCGGTGTCATCAACAAAATACAGAGACGTATGGTGAGCTAGGTATTGTATGATCACCACAGGAATATATACAGTGACCGTTTCTGAAGTCCAATGACCGTATAGTGCTTTCGCTTGAAATACAGTGATCGTCACGCGTGAATGTGTCAGGGGCATACTTTTAGAGGGTTGAGAGATAGTTTGTATGTGTACGTCAAAGTGGTGTAGTGAGAGGGGGTGCGGTGGTGACAAAGAGAGACATGCCCTTCGTTCCTCTTTTCCGTGACTAATTTTTTAGGAGAAGATATAAACATTCACAATGCGGAACAAATATTATTGGATGCACCATGCAATTAACTTTCATGTATAACTTTGTTCTATTGTATATGCTTATTTTCTTAGTGGTTGATTGTGTGTGGGGTGTGGTGGGCACATCATTTCTAGCTGTGGTAGGTCGACGTGAGGACTCATGGGTCGGTTTCCATCTTGGGCCACATAGGTTGGACCGAGACGCGTTATACGAAGCCCATGGAGGACTCGACGTACAAGACGAAGCTACCAGAGTCATGGAGGACTCTATCCCAACTGACGATAAGTCGACTATATATGATTTGTAACCCTAGCTAGGACTCGATTATGTTATATAAGCTCGGGCGCTAGTTCGTCGATAGTATACACACACACAATGCGTGGTATTCACGTGTACTTTGTACACACTCCTATCACAAATATACAGTACTAGGAGTAGGCTTTTTCCTCAACTACAAGGGCCCATACTTGGGTAAAACTTTTCCTCTTATTACCATCCAGCCTCACAGTTAGGGATATCTTACCGAATAAGCTGATGGAATCATATCCGCCAACTAGTAAGAGAGAGGGGGGTAATGTGTGCGAGAGAGGCCTAAAGATAATGTGTGTGCGGGAGACACGTAGGCACATGTATGTGCATATAGAGGGCCGGCAAGAGACCGTACGTGTGTATATATGCATGTGAGAAAAATAGTGTTTTCCAACTGAGATTAGTGAAAGGAGTGGTACGTAGTAGTAAGGGAGAGATAGAGGGAGATATATAGAGAGTGTGAGCATGTGTGAGAGAGAAATGTCGATGTATATAAAATGTGTACGCTTATGCGTCAGATAGAGAGATATATAGCGCGTGTGTGAGGACGGGCAGATGCATAGTGCATCTACACGTAAAAGAATACACCTTAAATAAAAATGTAAATTGCTTTTTTTGGATGGGATCATGAATTTTGCAATTTGCGTATGAACGAACATTGGTCTACCAAACACCCATACTCTATTGAATTCGATCATGTGTATGGGTTTATATCATATTATCGATCCATAGAGAGAGAGTGTGTGTGTGGTTTGAAATCCAGACAATGCATGGCTTTTGCAATTCATATATAAACATTAATTAGTGCACTCTGTGTTGTTAATGGCAGACACTTTATACATTTTTCACATACATGGATACATTCCAAATTGCTAGCTACGATAGAATACATGTTGAATTCAACATAAAGGTGTGGTTTCAAAGATTCAAATTCATAGGAAGTGCATTCATCTACTTGAATTCAAGATCATGGCATTTGTAAGTCAGGTCTAAAAGCGGGCATCAATCTTTGCCATGCGTTTGAACATGCTATAAATTCATACGCATGTCTAACTATTTTTTTGCAACCAAGGAGATTATATCTCGAACCATGCATGAATTGAGCTAAGTTGCATATTTTTTAATATATATACTCATGTATAATGTATATTCAAATGTACCCCCTCCATTCCAAAATAATCGTAGTTTTATGATTTTCAAGAGTCAAGATTTTTGAAGGTTGACAAATCCTGAAAGTTCAATTCAAGAGAATTGTAAACGTTAATGCTTCTGCTCCCAAATATTGAACGAAGCGCCAAATAATGTTTGGTGGTAGGAAATTACTGTCCTGACCGCGCGAAACCGCGCGAGACTAATGTTTGGTGGTAGGAAATTACTGTCCTGACTCTGACCTGTGTAGCCTATCGGCCCGATGTCCAAAGGTCTAAACTGGGGTAGGTTTGTAACTTCACCAAGAGGCCAGTCTCAACCGCCTCCGAGAAGCATTCATACACCGTGGGCGCGTAAACACCTGTGTGCGCTCGGCTGAAATCTATCCCGCCCACTATTTAGGACACCTGAGATTACTATCCTACCCCGACCCGCAATATGTCCAAAATTCTAGATGGGGGCAAAGTTTGTAACCTTCCCCAAATTTCAAACAAGCGCGTCCCAAACCGAAACATTGTTCCCCCTTAGTTTCTCCATCCCTATGTTTCTCTGTTCATACTCCGTGGGCACCAAAACTCCCTCTCCACCAGCCGTGAAACCCCAGCCTCCTCCATCCTCAACCCCATTTCACCCAATCCACCGCCGCCCTCCTCCATCACGCTGGAGTCGGTACCCCAACGTCGTCGTTCAATGCAACCGCAACCGCAACGCCCTCAATGAATTAGCAGCTGAAGCCGAGGCAGAGCTGCCTCCACGACGCCGACGTCGACGTGCACCATACCAGAACCACTTCGACCACGCCATCCTGCGCCTCGCTACTACCGCTCCACTGTTGCACTCGGCAACCACACCGGAGCTGTTCCTACTACGCTGTCATTCACCGCCTCGGGTCTGGTTCCCCGCCGCCAACAGACGGCCACTGCACCACACTCAACAGTTTGGCCATGGGTTCGTCCAAGGCTCCACCGTCTTCTCGTTTCCAGTGAACCACAAGAAGATCGTTGGAAAACAGAAGGAGGACACAACACTACAAGTAGAAAGAGGTACCCCTCTTCCCTTATTCGCGCAAATCTTATTTCTCTGCTCACACATCGTATTCATCCCACAAAAGAAACTAGTTGAGCGCTTCTTACTGCACCTTCTTCGTGATACTAAATGCACAAGGTTTCCTCCCATTTACTATTTCACTTTAGCCAGAGGTCAGTCGCCCGCCTGAATTTTAATTCAGGGTCAGTTGATTTGCAATTAAAAGAAGCAGCACCTGCTTAGGCGCGCGGAGCACCTAGTCCGCGTGTTCGCCGGGGAACCGGCGCATCGGTGTCTATCATAGGGGTGTGGGGCGCGGGAGCTGCTTGCGCCCGATCTGGAGGTCAGCGGGGCTTGAAGATATTGCCGGGGGCGGTGCCAAGCACGGCGGTGCGGTGAGGTCGAGGGGAGGGCGGAGGCAGGGGACAGGGTCGGTAGTTGCTGGCGTTTCAAGGAAGATCATCAACACTGACTGGCTGGAGGTAGATGAAGGCCATATGCCCGTTCTTTGTACATCGGACGGTGCAGAAAATATGGGCTGACCTATATGTTTTTCAGTTGACTGTTATTTACATAGGACCACATCTTGTGGTGTGCTGGAGGAGTACCTGCCCTGTGCTCATACTTCAAAAACCTATAATATAATTTCGTGTGACATACATGTTATAGAGCTATAATATGTCTCCCGTCATTTATTTCTCACACACTTGCTATCTGCTACTTCAAAGTGTACTACTTGTGCACACACTTCATCCATACTCACACTATTTTTTTATGCATTGGTATTTCACACTCTGACGCTCTGTTGATAAAGACACAAAAGAAAAGACAGAAGTCACTCCAATTTAATTTGAGGATAAGCAATAAGCGTTTCAGCGTTCTAATGGGTGTAGCGTCAGTAGATGTAGACAGTAAACGTAGCTCTGCAGATGATGATCTCGTTTGCCATGAACCAACATCCCAGGTGCTTGCTTTAACTTCGAGCTATCATATGTGGTTGAATGTTGCATATTGTGTCTATATTGTATTGCTTCCAATTTGGTTAAATTACTTCTGCTTACTTTATAGAGTATACCTTTGATAATGACATGCCTTCATGTTTTCGATACATACTACATATGTCTAGTAACCATGTTCTTACATCAAACAAATGCTCTTGTGTATCCCTCATCAATCACTTATGACGAGACAGTCAGGCCAGTGGGTTACTGTGAGACGTGCGACTCCTTTAAAGAGTGCAGTGTCATCCTCCCCACATAATTCTCAAGAAACAGCAAGGCTAGATGAAGATAGTTAACGTAGCTTTGTAGTTGCTGACCGCATTTCCCCTACACCACCATCGTAGGTGCTTGCTCTTACTTGGCAGTGTGATATGTGGTTGCATGTTGCATATGGTGTCTACCTTGTATTGCTTCTAATTAGTGTAAACTGCATGTGCTTAGTTAACACATTATACCTGTGAATATGACATGCCTTCCTGTTTTTGGTACATACTATGTCTTTCTATTAACCATGTTCTTACATCAAACTACTTTTCTTGTGTACCCCACATCAATCACCTTCAAATTGACAGTGTGATATTTGTTGCATCTTGCATATTTTTTTCAAGCATGTACTGCCTCTAATTAGTTCAAATGCCAGTTATGATGAGACACTTTTTACTTGGTACAATGATTTTTGTTGGATCTTTAATACGGCGTCTAGCTTGCATTGCTTCTAATTTGTTGAAATGCCTTCTGCTTAGCGTTTTTTCGTACATATTCCATCCTCCTACAATGCGGTTGCCTTACATAAAAGTTATGTTCAATAGTATCATGTATCAACGAATTTGGAAGAGCGAATTTCATTCCTTTTTCCTGTGGGTTTGACTTGACAAGGCAAAATCTAAAAGGAAGAACGCACGGGATGATGGTGGTCCTCTGGAGCAACCGAAACAGATGATCTCTGCTAATTCTCCTGCTACTCCTACTGCAGCGTGAGTTCTAAATCTCATCTCCCCTACTACACAACCACAGGTCCTTGCTCTAACATGGCAGTGTGATATCTGGTTGCATGTTGCATATGGTGCCTAGCTTGTATTGCTTCTAATTTTTTAAATTTCATCTCCTTAGCTTACACATTATACATGTGATGACACACCTTCCTGTACTTGGTACATACTACATCTGCCTATCACACCATGTTCTTACACCAAACTACTGTTCTTGTGTGTCCTGCATCTATCACTTATGATGAGACAGTCATGCCCGTGGGTTAGTATGAGACGCGCTACTCTTATAAAGAGTGCACTTTCATCCTCCCCACATGATTCTCAAGAAACATCAAGTCTAAATGAAGATATTCAATGTAGCTCTCTAGTTGAAGACCCCATTTACCCTACACCACCATCACAGGTGCTTGCTCTCACTTCGCAGTGTGATATGTGGTTGCATGTTGCATATGGTGCCTAGCTTGTATTGCTTCTAATTAGGGTAAATTGCATCTGCTGAGTTTACACATTATAACTGTGAATATGACATGCCTTACTGTTTTTGGTACATACTTACATCTATCCATTAACCATGTTCTTACATGCAACTACCGCTCTTGGTTATCCTGCATCAATCACTTACGACGAGACACCTTTATTAATAGCATATTGCATATGATTTCTAGCCTGTTGCGGTGTTGACATGTATTGCTTGTAATTTGTTGAAATGCCCTTAAGAGGGCACCCTTTTAATTTGGCAGAGTGGTATTGGTTTCATCTTTCATATGGTGTCTAGCTTGCATTGCTTCTAATTAGTTCAAACACCTTCTACTTAGTTTACACTTTCCACATCATACATGTCAATATGTCATATTGTCCTATTTTTCATTAATATTCCATCCTCCTATCATGTGGTTGCCTTACATCAAAGTAGTGTTCGTCATTATCATTCATCAATGAGTTCTGAAGAGCAAATTTTATTCCTTTTTCTTGTGGGTTTGACATGACAAGGCAAAATCAAAAAAGAGGAAGGAAAAGAGTAAGGAATGCAATGATGGTGGTCCTCCGCAGCAACGTAAACGGAGCATCTGTATGGATTCTCCTCGTTCTGCTAGTGCATCACAAGTTCCAAGTCGCTGCTCCCCTACTCCACCATCCCAGGTGCTTGCTCTAACTTGGCAGTTTGATATCTGGTTGCATGTTGCATATGGTGTACATCTTTTATTGCTTCTAATTAGTGTAAACTGCATCTGCTTAGCTTACACATTATATGTGTGAATATGACATGCCTTCCTGTTTTTGGTACATACTATATCTTTCTATCACACCATGTTCTTACATGAAACTATTATCCTTGTGTATCATGCATCAGTTACTTATGATGAGACACCTTTAAGTTGGCAGTGTGATATTGGTTGCGTCTTGAATATGATTTCTAGCACGTACTGTTTCTAATTTGTTGAACGCCACCTATGACAAGGCAGTTCTAACTTGTGAGAGTGGTATTGGTTGCACCTTCCATATGGTGTCTAGCTTGCAGTGCTTCTAATTTGTTGAAGTGCCTTCTGCTTAGTTTCCACATCATAGGTTTGAATATGTCATGCCGTCCAGTTTTTTGTACATATTCTATCCTCGTGTCATGAGTTTGCCTTTCATCATAGTAGTGTTTGTCAGTATCATGCATGAATGAGTTCTGAAGAGTTAATCTTATTCCTTTTTCTTGTCGGTTTGACTTCACAATGAAAAATTAATAAAGTGGAAGGAAATTTGTAAGGCATTGGATGATTGATAACCCACAAGTATAGGGGATCGTTTGTAGCCTTTCTTGATAAGTAAGAGTGTCGAACCCAACGAGGAGCTAAAGGTAGAACAAATATTTCCTCAAGTTCTATCGACCACCGATACAACTCTACGCAGACTTAGCGTTTGCTTTACTGGAAACAAGTATGAAACTATTTTGTAGGTGTGATGCTAGAACTACTTTGCAAGAATAAAACTAGAAGTACTTTGCAAGACAATAAAAGTGGATAGCTTTTGTTAACAAGAAAGTTATTTGTCCCTAGGTAATCGATAACAAGTATCGGTAATAATTCTTGTAATTTTATATGAGGGAGAGACATGAGCTAACATACTTTCTCTACTTGGATCATATGCACTTATGATTGGACCCCTAGCAAGCATCCGCAACTACTAAAGATCATTAAGGTCGTGAAACCCAACCATAGCATTAAGGGATTTTTATTTCTATGCCCCTGGTTCCTTAGCTCTACTCATTCATCCCCACTCTATTAACTTTTGCTCACTTTTTCCCACTCCCTTGCCCGAAACCCTCAGAACAGGTTATAACGGACGTTGTCGTTGGGTCAATGCCTTTGACCGTTAACTCGGACGAGTGGGGCCGCGTATACGTGGGCGCATGCAAGAGCGCGGTCATGCGCGGTTGTGGGGTAGCACGTGTCCATGGACATGCCCGAAACGTCCCATCATATAAAGAGGGGTAACCACCTCCATCGCCCCTACAATTTCCCCCAAATCCCCTCCCTGCCACATCGTCTTCCTCTCCCCCACCGGCGTCGTCTCGCTCTCCTCCACTGCCTCCACCGCATCGTCTCGCTCTCCCCACCGCATCCTCTTCCTCACCTTCATCGCCTCCATCTATCCGGTGGACAAAGCTTGTGGCGACGCTGGCGCAGCGGCCGGAGAAGTGGTGAAGCAGCGGGGCGCGGTGACCGCGGATGTCGGCGGCATCCACGGCGGTGCGGGGAAACTCGCGACCGCTGTGGATGTGGGGAAGGAGGTGGCGGGATCCGCCTCAGCGCAGAAGGTGACGGCAACGAGCGGCGCAGTCCATCCCGATGCCCCCCATGCGCAGCCCGGCAAGGAGCAGGAGGTATTTGCACTTGCTTTGCTTTAGGATATTAGCTTGTAGAGTTAGTTGCATTGGTTAGATTGTGGATTCATACGGTAGTTCAGATGGTTAGAGTAGTTGGTTTGACGGATGGGCCGGGGTTTTTTGTATGGGTTGGGGGGATGGGGGTTTTTGGACTAGGGTTTGTTGGATAAATGCTAGCTAGATGTTGTGAACTATGATTTTAGGTGCTGCAACTATTGGATTTTTAGAGAGATTTTTTAGATTTGGATAAATTCGTTGCAAAATGCTAGATCTTGTGAACAGATTGGGGTTTTTAATGCTATGATGCTTATTAGATTTGTTTTTAGTGCTCACAGATTGGGGTTTTTAATGCTATCATGCTTATTAGACTTGTTTTTGATGCTTATTAGATTTGTTGAAAAAATGCTAGATGTTGTGAACAGATTGGGGCTTATTAGATTGATTAAGAAGTTATTTGATTCAAGTTATATTAGCTCCGTTGTTCACAATATGTCCACAATATGTAGTTATATTAGCTCTGTTGTTCAATGTGTGTGCATGACAATGGAAATGCAAATAGGATCATAGTATATTAGCCCTATGATCAAGTGTGCATATCTAAATTTCAATATGTAGTTATATTAGCTTTGTTGTTCAATGTGTGTGCATGACAATGGAAAATGCAAATAGGATCATAGTATATTAGCCCTATGTATTTACTAGTGATGGATGTAATTTTATATTCAGGAGGATGATGGTTGGGGGAAGAAGAGGAAGATAGACTATACTTTCGACGACCCGTACGATCCAGCGTATGGTGACGACGAAGAGTATGAGGTAAGCCTACTTGAAATTTAGATTGTTCATTTAGTTTGTTGACATGGTGTATTCCCATGAATCTATAATGTACTAATTTAATTCATTCGTGTGTGCAGTATGTCTCTCGGGAAGATGTGGATGTGGACCGCGGCAACTTCACCTCCTTCAAAGAGAAGGAAGAGGAGAAGATCAGGTTCAAGGGCGTGTGTTACTACTACAAGAGCAGGACCAAAACTTGGCGCTGACCCTACTGCACCACCAAGACAAAGCCAAAGTCCGGCCGCTTCGCTCACCTTCTAGCTCATGCAGAAGATGTGGCCATCCACGGCGAGGACTACAAGATCATGGGGCAGCATGCTGCCCTAGCCAAAGTCATGTCTCCCCAGTTATGATGTGTTTTAAGTACTTTAGGTTGTTTGTTGAACTATGTTGGTGAACTATGTTTGTGGGGCCCCATGTTTGTGAACAGGATGTGGGTTAACTTTTGGTGGTTTGATGAATTTTATATGCATGTGGCTATCTATGTTGGGTATTTTTGTGTTTTTAAATTTATCTGCTAAGATTTGTTTCAGTGTTTTGAAAGTTCAGGTGCTGCAATGATCACACATATGCTGCAAATATGTTGCAATCCATCATTTTATCAAGGGTTCCCTTTTATGAAATATTCCAATAACAGAGCAAAAAACAACATTTTAATGAAGATGTATTATCAACTATCTATGTTTGTGTAGGAGATCATGTGTGCAAAATTTGAGGTGATTTAGAGGAGGTCAAAGAAATTTGAATTTGAGAAATGTGCTTCAAATAAGCTCCCAGGCTAGGGTAAACAACCCATTTGTAATCAAGTTTTTTTGGACCTACTCTAAATGAGCCAAATGTTTTTTATTAACACCTATTCAATCTATATAGTGTAGATTTGAAGTATCACTATTTTTTTAATTAATCTTCATAATTTTATATTTTCTTTTGCAAAAAATGCTTTAATTAAAAACTATTAAAAACACATTTAAAATATGAAATGGAAACTAACTTCAGATCCTTCTTATTCACTTTGAAACAAAGGTTTAGTGATTTTAAAAAAAATTCAAAAACAGAAGGTAACACCACCTCCTCTCCTTGAACTCTATGAAATCATGTAGGTGATAGCTCATATGTGTGAAGGTTTTCTCATGAAAATGACCATAGACCAAGTTTATGATTTTTGGTTGGTAACATGTCACATAAGACAACATTGTGCGCAGGTTATATATATATATATGACCATAAACCCTAGCTGGCACAAAACATTAATGGTGCTCATATGACCTCGATCGTGCCAGCTAGGGTTTTTTCATGAAAATGACCATAGACCAAGTTTAGTATTTTTTCCTCGTTAGTGTGTCTTATAAAACGACGAGCGGCAAAGGTTTCATTTTTTCGATTTTTTTTAAATTAGTTATGCTGAGTCAAAGCCTTCGAAACCCCGTTGACCGGCTCAAAACCCCTCTAAACCCCGCGGGGTTTCGCCTAACCCTAGCTCCCAACGTGAGCCGTTCGATCATACCCTCGCGCCAAGCGATAGCCCTTAGATCTGGCCTTCTAGAAGGAACTAGGTGGGCTGGCTGTGTGCAGGCTCCGCGCCGTTGGATCACAAGGATGGCTCCACATCGTTGGATCATGAGGTGATCCGCGAGAGGCGATCCTATTCGTTGTGCTCGGCTGCTCTCCCACCACTGACTCCGTGAAAAAATCATTGTTATTGGGCCCAAAAGGAAACCAAGCTCTGGTTAGGCCGTCGAATTGCGTCGTTTTCTTTTGCATGGTTTGCTCTGTTTTTTGTAAACGTGCTCGCTTTGTATTTTTGCATCGTTTGCTCTGTTTTTTGTGAACGTGTTAGCTCTGTATTTTTGCATCATTTGAAATCAATTGACATTGTGTAGAAAATGACCAATTTTTAAGGGACAAATTTATTTTTATCATGCAAAATGGCCACAAACTATTCAAAATTTGTCTCTTTCCTATAATATATATGACCACGGATTCCCACGCGTGCAATTAGATTCTTTTACTTCTTCTTTTTCAAACCACCGTTTCCCACGCGTGTACACTCTCGATGTTGCGGTGGGTTTGAAAACGGGTTACTTCACATTTGACCCCGTTATTGCCACGGCCAAATAACACGTAGCACTAAGGCTATTTAAGCCACCCTCTGCCTCTGCCATCCCTCATCCATCTCCCATCCTCTCTGCCATCTGCCCTTCTTTCTCTTCGACCACTTCTCCTTCTTCTAGCACATCCTCAGCCATGCAGTACACCAGACCAACCTACCACTTCCCACCCACCGTGCCGGAGAGGCTCTACCCTCCTCGCGTGTACGTTGAGGGCACACCATGTGTGTGGGCAATATCAAGGTGGAGGACCGCAAGGAACTTCACCGAGTTCTTCCTCACGTCTGGCTACCACCACCTCCCGCGGGGATCTCTAAGGATGTTCCGTGTCGAGGAGGTCATCCAAAACGGGGTGGTGGTTGCTCTCCTTGCCCACTTCACCAACACATTCGACGCCTTCTACCTCCTCGGCTGGGTGTTTTGGTGTGGCTACGAGTTCATCGCTTTCACCACCCACAACATGTTCATGGAGTACACAAACATGTTCCCCACCGCATCCCGCAAGCACACTCTTCCGTACCTCATTGACAACGCCTTGGAGGGGCAGTGAAGGGCGCCCGGAGAAGGAGCGAGGTGGAGAAGGCGGCGTCTAGGGTTCTAAATCTTCTATCTATTTTTTTGAGTCTATGTTATGTTAAGTTGTAATCCCATTGAACTATGTGAGAGATGCTGTGACGCCCCAGATTTGACCGTACACTAATCATGCACGCAAACTTGTACGACCAAGATCAGGGACTCACTGGAAGATATCACAACACAACTCTAGACACAAATAAAATAATACAAGCTTTGTATTACAAGCCAGGGGCCTCGAGGGCTCGAATACACAAGCTCGAATACACAAGAGTCAGCGAAAGCAACAATATCTGAGTACAGACATAAGTTAAACAAGTTTGCCTTAAGAAGGCTAGCACAAAAACAACACGATCGAAAAGGCAAGGCGTCCTGCCTGGGACCTCCTAACTACTCCTGGTCGTCGGCGGTCTTCTCGTAGTAGTAGCCTCCATCGGGGTAGTAGCAGTCGTCAAAGGTGGCTTCTGGCTCCTGGACTCCACCATCTGGTTGCATCAACCAGCAAGAAGAAAGAAGGAGGAAAAGGGGGAGCAAAGCAACCGTGAGTACTCATCCAAAGTACTCGCAAGCAAGGATCTACACTACATATGCATCGGTATCAATGAAAAGCGTAGTATCTATAGACTAAGCTGTAGAATGCCAGAATAAGAGGGGGAGAAGCTAGTCCTATCGAAGACTAGCATCTTCTGGAAACCACCGTCTTGCAGCAAGAGGGGGAAGTAGAGTAGTGTAACATAAGTCATATTTATGTTGTTGTTCCAACGCTCCGGGATCCTTTCTCGACTCCCGAAGCAACATATCCAAACAATGCCTCAGCATCCAGTTCTAGTTGTAGCGATCGGGATACAACTCCATGTGTCCGTTACCGTAGGACAGGCTATCGATAGATGTTTTCTTCCCTGTAGGGGTGCACCAACTTAGCCATCACGCTTGCTTAACTCCGGCCAGACACACCATCAGGTCATGCCCGCCCTCGGCCAAACAATATGCCGCAACCCGACCTAGGCTTAATAGAGAGGTCATGCACGCCGGATTAAACCCTATGCCCCCAGGGGTCATGGGCCAATCGCCCTGGGAACTCCTGCACATTGCATACGCGGCCGGTGAGCAGACCTAGCAACCTCCTTTAAAAAGTTAGGAGCCTAACCAGTCCAACCCGGCGCGCGCCGCTCAATCGCAATGACGTCAGTTAAGCTTCGGCTGATGCATACGACACAGAACGCCCATACTATGCCCACGTGATGGTTAGCGCTATCAGGCCAGAGGCCCCTTGGATTAAATATCCAGACCGTTTAGTGTCTTGGGAACGCGCGGTAACGAGCAGAGACTCACGAACATGTGACCCCATCACCCCGTCTCGAGAACTTGCGGCAAGGGCGAGTGCCCGGCCACGCCTCGTATTTATCTCGCGGGCACCTTCCAGGTCAACCCGACTACACATCACTCGCAATTAAGCTCGCGCGGGTACCCCTCAAGGTCGACCCGTCTTTAGTAATCAGGTTCAGTGTAAAGTCATAGTAACCATAGTAACTGTATGTCTGACAACAAAGGAAAACCTGAGGAAATCACCCTCGATGGAATTCCACCTGATGTTTATCGTCAAGGTGAACGAAGGAGGAGTCACCCTCGAGGTCCACTCTTGAGGAGTTGCATGACAGTGTCGTTATCGGGAGTGGAGAAAGAGGAATCACCCTCGATGACCACAACCGATGAACTAACCTACAAGGTTAACATCAGAAGTGCTGATGAGGTCTCACCCTCGGCACTCGATAGTAACCTAGTAGTGTCGAGCAACTAAGGGGAAAGTGATGTGCGGTGCCGGGGCCTGGTCTTCGATCCCGTTGAACGGGTCTTCTGATAATCGAGCGGGGCAGTCGGGACAATGTGGGGGGTCACTGGTGGATATCTAACCAGCCTATACTAAGCAGTTTAGTATAAACATGTAAGGTATGAAAGCGGTATCAACAACATGCTATGCATCAGAATAGGATCATACAAAAAGTAGTAGCAGTTCTAATGCAAGCATAAGAGAGAAGAGAGGGGCGATATCGGAATGATCAAGGGGGGTTGGCTTGCCTGGTTGCTCTGGCAAGAAGGAGGGGTCGTCAACACCATAGTCGATCACCGGTAGCATCAGTCTCGCGGTCTATCGGAGAGAAGAGGGGGAAGAAACAATAAATACAAAGCATACAGATGCAACAGAGAAGCACAACATGTCAACACGCAGTGCTAGGGTGCTCTAACGCAGTGCTACACAATACCGGCGAAGGGGGTAACATCCGGGAAAGTCTCCCCGGTGTTTCGTGTTTTCGAACAGATGAATCGGAGGGGGAAAGTTGCAGGTTCGCTATGCTAGGAGCATGTGGCACACGAACGGGGCATGTATTCGGATTCGTCTCGTCGTTCTGAGCAATTTTCATATATAAAACTTTTTCATTCGAGTTACAGATTATTTTATATGATTTTTCGAAGTTTTTAGACGATATTCTGAAATTAATATTAATTCGAAAATAAGACTAGAAATGCTACGTGCACACACAAAGTGTACACAGCAAAGCTGTAGAGAGGCTGGCAGTGGGTCCGGTTGACTGCTGAGTCAGCAGTCAACAGTCAACTGTTGACTAGTCAAAAGGTTTGACTGGGGTCCACCTGTCATTGACCCTACTTAACTAAACAGAACTAATTAGCTAACCCAATTAATTAGGATAGTTAAACGGAGTTAATTAAGTTAAATAATTAATTACTCACTAATTAATTCTTTGATTAATTAATTATTTATATATATTTTTATATATATATTTTTTAAAACCTTTCTCTTCTTTTAAAGGGGCTGGGCCCAACGGCCAGTGGCCCATCGGGCCAACCAGGCGACGGGCGACAGGCGAGCGTTGATGCGGGCGTCCGCCCGAACGGGCGCGCCTGGGAGGAACTGGGCGCCAGCGCCGGGCGCCGTGGTCGCCGGCGGGCACAGCGCAGTGCGCTGGGGGCGGTTGTGCGGGGACCAGCGGCGGTCGGGGTGACGGAGGCGAGGGGCACCGGCGGCGGAGGCCACCAACCCGAGCAGCAGGCAGCAGCGCAGAGAGGAGCGTCGGCGGTGGAGGCGGCGGTGCGGTGGACAAGGGCAGGGCGGAGGAGCGGGAGGAACGGTGCAGGGCTGCGGGGGGAGGCCACGGTGGGGTGTCGGCGATGAGGGCCAGCGGGGCGAGCGGCTAGGCGACGCTGGCCCGCGGGCCGGGCGCGGCGAGGCCGGCGCGGACCGCTGCGGCGGCGCTGGCCAGGAGAGGTGCGGCGACTGGCGGCAAGCCGGGGGGTGCGGAAGGCGCGGCAAATGGCAGCTGCGGCGTGCGGGTGCTAGGCGGACCGGAGGTGTGTCGGCGAGCGGAGAGAGGACGGTCGGCGAGGTGGACGGCTGCAGCGATGGAGACGCAATAGTGGCAGCAACACTAAGTGGAGCTCCTCTCCGAGCAGTGATGGGGTGCGGCGGCTGTGCTGACAGAAGTAGGCAGCAGCGGCACGAGCATGGGGTCGGTGCTATGGGGTCAACAGAGCGCGGGGGAAGTGGTGTAACGGGCCCGCACGGACGTGCTGAGCACGATCCCGAGCTCACCTGAGCTCGACGGGCAGCAACGGCTCGGCTACGAGCACGCCGGCGGAAGCAGAGGCACGGTAACGACAACGAAGTAGCTAGGAATGGATGCGGCTGCGGGAAGAAGGAATGGAGAGAGGGAGGATCTCACCGAGCGGCACACACGGTGGCCCGTGGTGGATTAGTAGCAACAGAGGGCGTCGCCGGAGTCGGTTGATACGTCCAAAACGTATCTATAATTTCTGCTTGCTCCATGCCACTTTTGGGTGATATTGCTATGATATTCATACTCTTCCATACACTTTTGATCATATTTGGACTAACTTACTAATCGAGTGCACCCCAGTGCCAGTTTCTGTTTTCGGTTGTTTTTGTATTTCAGGTTTTCACGTTTCGAGAACTGCCCAGAAAAATCCATAAAAAATATATAAAAAATCAGCGTATCGGGAACGACACTGCTTCCAAAGGGGAGCCTGGGGGGCCACAGGGGCCCCAGGCACCCTGCGGGCGCCCCCCCCCCCTGGGCCGCGCCGGGGGGGGCGCCTCGGCACCCCGAGAGCCCCCCGATGCCCTACTTTGGCAGATATTTAAAGGGTCCCCCGTAACCCTTGAAACAGGACTTCTTTTCGCGATCCCATCTCTGTTCCGCCGCCGCCGCCGCTTCCAAGATCGGGAGCACCAGGAGAACTCTTCCCGGCACCCTGCCGGAGGGGAGGATCACCACCGGGAGCTTCTCCACCACCATGGACGCCTCCCGGATGACTCGTGAGAAGTCTCCCTTGGACCATGAGTCCATGACCAGTAGCTATGTGATGTTCTCCTCCCGTTCTTGTGCTTCACTAATTAGTCCTCGTGAGCTGCCCTACATGATCGAGGCACCTATGTAATCTTTGTGTTGTTGCTATGTTAAGTTTGCTGGGATCCGATGGATTATGAGATTATGTTCAGATTGATCTTGAGTAATATATTTGATTCACCTCTTTTATATTTTAGTTCATAAGTAATTCTTGCATGTTCTCCGTTGTTATTTATTGCTTTGGCCAAGTAGTGGGTAGTGACTCCAAGAGGGAACGTTATACTCGATTGTGGGTTCATGCCCCTCGATGACTAGCTTGAGTGACAGAAACATGAGTCTAGGGGATGTGCTGTTGCCACAAGGGGGAAAACAACGGTGCTTGTGCCCGCGGGTGCAAGGATTGTTTACTTTACGCAAAGTTCTTTTAATGCAGTTGTCTGTTGCATTGAGTTTACACTATGGGTGGGACTCGCAACTTAATACCAGCGAGATGTTCTGGATAGATATCTCAAGGTGGATGATTAGTAGTAGATATTAATGGATTTCGGTCTACTTACTTTGGCGTACCGCCCATGCTTTGAACCTCAACCTTTCTTGCAATGTAGTCAGCATTGGTTTGCGTTCGTGGTCCTGTCAATTGCCCAGCTGTAATTTGTTACCTCGCATAGCTGTTTTATCGTCTTTTGGGAGAGAGACATCGCTAGTGAACATCATGTGACTCCGGTCCATATTACTATCATTGATCACATACACTATTTACTTTCCGCTATTTTATTTACTATTGCAAAACACTATCTATCACTACTATCATATTGCTTTTAACCCTTTGTGAACTGCAAGGCCGGAGAGATTGAGAACCTCTCTGTACTCGTTGGGAGCAAAGTTATTTGTATCTGTGTGCAGGTCCACGTTGATTGCTAATTGCGCCGTTAGCGGTTGACACCTACCTGTTGAACCTAGGAGTCTCTGGGGATTCGATCCTTGGCATCTTTGCTAAGGGAAAACACTTCTACTTACTGCATCTTACACCTTCCACTTGGGGTAATCCAACGAGGGGTTCGAGGCCCATCAAGGAGTATTTTCTGGCGCCGTTGCCGGGGACTCCACTCTTCAGGATAGGGGAGTTGCATGCTATCTTTTACCTTTGCTTATTAGTCTTGTTAGTTTACCTATCATATTTACTTTAGTTCCTTTTATCGAAAATCACAAAAATAGTTATCTTGCTTGCTTGCTACTATGGGTTCCACCGAGAACACCAAGTTGTGTGACTTCACTAGTCACAACAACGATGACTTTATCAGCACACCTATCACTACACCTGCCACTTCAGCACCTTCATATGAAATTAAACTTGCTTTACTGAACTTAGTCATGAAAGAACAATTCTCCGGTGCTGGAGATGATGCTGCTTTACACTTGAACAACTTTGTTGAACTTTGTGATATGCAAAAGTACCAAGAAATACATGGTAATATTGTTAAGCTTAAGCTTTTTCCTTTCTCTTTGAGAGGAGGAGCTAAAATTTGGTTTCAGTCTTTGCCTAGAAATAGCATAGATTCATGGGACAAGTGCAAAGATGCTTTTATCGGAGAATACTATCCACCTGCTAAAATTATCCAACTTAGAAGTAACATAATGAATTTTAAACAATTGGATAATGAACACGTTGCCCAAGCTTGGGAACGTATGAAATCTCTTATCAAGAACTGCCCTACTCACGGTTTGACTACTTGGATGGTTATCCAAAAAAATTATGCAGGCTTGAACTTTACCTCGCGGAACTTGTTAGATTCGGCCGCGGGAGGAACTTTTATGTCAACTACACTTGGTGCTGCCACAAAGCTTTTTGATGAGATGATGACCAACTATTCCCAATGGCACACCGAACGCGCTCCAACAGGTAGGAAGGTAAACTCTGTCGAGGAGATTTCCTCCCTCAATGAAAAAGTTGACTTGATTATGTCTCTACTTTCGAAGCAATCTACTGTTGATCCTCGTGATGTTCCTTTAAATTCTTTGATTGCTCAAGAACAAGTAGATGTTAACTTTATCTCTAGAAATAATTTCAACAACAATGCTTATAGGAGTAACTTTGGTAATAATTCTAGACCGTTCCCCTCTAACTCTTATGGGAACAACAATGCTTATCCTAGTACCAAGAACTCCAATACTGAACTAGAGAGCATGCTTAGAGATTTCATCACTACCCAAAAAGCCTTTAATAAGAATGTAGAAGAGAAACTACATAAACTAGATGATCTTTCTTTCAAGGTAGACCACTTAGCCAATGAGTTAAAATTGCTAAAAATTGTAACTTCTTCTCTTAAGGAGAAGGAAGTCATCCCTATTAATGCTACTCAAGTGCAAATCAATGAAAACATTAGGATGATGGCTAAGCTTAAAGAGAGATGGGCTAGAGAAAGGGAGGAAGAGGAAAGAATTAAGAGCCTTCCTACCCACCATACTGTTGCTACTATCCAAGTTATTGAGAATGTTCACACTCTTAGCACCCAATGTACTCCTGGTCCCAATGGACCTATTAATGGTGATGCTATGTCAACTACCAAACAGGTGAGCCTTAAGGACACCTCTACTACTTTACTTGATGCTCGTGACCTTGATTTTGATAATTGCACTCTTACAGAAGTTATTGATTTCCTTCACAAGATGTCTAGAGATCCCCGCACTAGCACGCTTAACCTCGCCTTCACAGAGCATATCACTAATGCTCTCATCAAAGCTAGGGAGGAGAAACTTAGAGTAGAAGCCTCCATACCTAGAAAGCTAGAGGATGGTTGGGATCCTATGATAAAAATTAATTTGAATGACTTCTCTTGTTATGCATTATGTGATGTTTGTGCTAGTACCTCTGTTATGCCCAAAAGGATATATGATATGCTTAAATTGAAACCTTATGATTCTTGTTATTTTGGTGTTCGTCTTGTTGATTCTTCCATAAAGAAACCTTTGGGGAGGATCGACGATGTTCTTATTGTTGTCAATGATAATTATGTGCCCGTTGATTTCACTATTATGGATATTGAATGTGATCCTTCTTGTCCAATTATTTTGGGACGTCCCTTTTTGCGCACCGTTGGTGCTGTCATTGACATGAAAGAGGGTAATATTAAATTTCAGTTTCCTCTCAAGAAAGGGATGGAACACTTCCCTCGTAAGAAGGTCAAGTTACCTTTTGAGTCCGTTGTACGGGCTAGTTATTCTTTTACTCTTGATAAAACTTGATCTATGCATTATGCCTAGCTTAAAGGCATAAAAGAAAGCGCTTTTGGGAGGCAGCCCACATGAATAAATTTTTTGCTTTTGTTGTGTCTTGATGTTGTTTACTGCTGTAGCATCATCATTGTATCTTTCCTTTTCATATTTGTGCCAAGTATAGCCTCTGATTGCTAGAAAGTTCAAAAGTTGTGAGGTGCTGTCCAGGAAACAGATTCTGTCCTTGGATAGAAAAATTCGTATAAAATCACCAGATCATCTGTTTGGTCTGAATTTTTTCGACAGCGTTCTCTATATAATTGTCTTTCGTGCGTCAGTTCTGAGTTTTTTTATTTGAGTTGCAAAAGTATCCCGAACAGGTCAATTACTGCCCGATGTTCTGTTTTTCACAGATTCTGTCCTGTTTTGCCTTACCTTCACTTTGCAAATTAAGAACTTGCTTTTTCTTTGCAAAAACCTTTTGGCAATCTTGAGAAACAGTAGAACTTCAAGAATATCCTTATTCCCAGCAAGGTATTATTATTTTATTAAGGGTACTAACCTCGCTAATCAGTTTATGATGAGTTATGTATGAAGGGAGTTTTCAAGTGTGCGAGGGAAGATGATAAAAAGATTCAGGAGTGTCAAGCGCTCAAGCTTGGGGATGCCCCCGTGCACCCCCAAGAAATATTCAAGGAGACTCAAGCGTCTAAGCTTGGGGATGCCCCCGTGCATCCCCTTCTCCATCAACATTATCAGTTCGTCTTTCGTTCCGCTATATTTTTATCACTTCATGTGTTATGTGCTATGCTTGGAGCGTCTTGCTTTTAGTTTTCTTTTTAGTTTTTCATAACGAGTCGGAACCCAGCATTCCTTTATGTGGGAGAGAAACACGCTCCACCTCTACCTAGAACATTACATAGAATTTTCATTGTCTATCTATGCTGTGTGTGTTCTTTGTCTTTTAATAGCTATTATCGTGCTTTGCTCTTAGTATTCATGCTTATCTTTTCAAGAGCTTTTATTTAGTTGGTTGCTTGAACTCTTTTTAATTATCATGATCACCTTATTAAGAGAGTTTGCTTCCGTTGCATTGGTTAATGTGTCTATGATAAAGATGCCACTTTCATGATGGTGCTTAGTAGTTCAGGTTTTCTTATGGTTAATCTCGAATAGCTGGGGGGTTCCCAATGTGTTATTGGAATACCAAGTTGGTTTGTTTGCCTATGATGTGGTATGGTTTAGTAATATCTTCCTCTGAGAATTTATTTTGATTGACTTGGCGTATGCTCACGCATATTCAAGACTGTAAAGAAAGTCTGTCAAGCCTTGATGATCTTTTGTTTCTAAGTAGCGATATAACTACCATGCCTGATTCAATGTTGCTTTGTCGCTCTGCATGATTATGACTGTCATTGCTCTCTTAGTTGGTTGCTCCCAGTCTTTTGCTAACCTCACCTGCACTAAGCAAATTAACCATGCAATACATAGCTCATGGGAAAGTAGCCTAAAAACTATTGTGGTAAAGAATATGTTGCTTATGTATCTTATTTCTTATGAGTTGCTTGCTGAGCGGTAACCATGTTTCTGGGGACGCCATCAACTGTCACACTTCTGTTGAATATCATGTGAGTTGCTATGCATGTTCGTCTTGTCTGAAGTAAGGGTGATTTACCGTGGGTTGAATTAATATGCATATTGTTAGAGAAGAACATTGGGCCGCCAACCAAAGCCATGCATCATGGTGGAAGTTTTAGCTTGGACCTTAATCCTCAATCTCTTATGAGAAAATGCTTATGCATTTAAGAGGAGTCCATCATCTATTTTCTATGTTGTCCCGGTATGGATGTCCTCAAGTTGAGATTTATCAAAAACGAGAAATCAAATGCGATCTATCTCCTTGGACCTTTGTACAGGTGGCATAGAGGTACCCCTTTGTGACACTTGGTAAAAACATATGCAATGCAATGCTAACCCATGGGGATCCGAGCTAATTAGGACAAGGAGCGAGCACTATTGGTATTCGATGCATGAAGCTTGCAACTTATAAGATGTTTTATGCATGACACATATGAAGTACTACTACCGTTGACACAATTGCTTCCATGTTTCATAATAAAAAGCTCTAGCACTTCAAGCATCAACTACTGAGAGCATGATTGTCATTCTGAGTGTAATGTGCATTGTCCCAAAGTAGCATTGTCTTTTGCATGATTGTGATATCGTTTATTTTGAAATGATTGTATCTAGTCATCACTTAAACCTTGAAGGTGCCCTTGCATTTATGTTTTGCATCACTAAAGGGGGCAAGCTAGATATTACTTGATCATATTTGCACATCATGTTCATTGCAAATCTTTTTGATGTTTCAGTTTCATGTTGTAAAACTTTCAGTCATTTGTGATTTTCTCTTGAGACAACTTAGTTACTTTAGAATCATTGTCTCAGTAAGCATTTGTCATATGACTATGAGAAAGTCTTATATGGTTAATAGCATGTCACCACAGAAATTATTCTTGTTATCATTTACCTACTCGAGGACGAGCAGGAATTAAGCTTGGGGATGTTGATACGTCCAAAACGTATCTATAATTTCTGCTTGCTCCATGCCACTTTTGGGTGATATTGCTATGATATTCATACACGTCCATACACTTTTGATCATATTTGGACTAACTTACTAATCCAGTGCACCCCAGTGCCAGTTTCTGTTTTCGGCTGTTTTTGTATTTCAGGTTTTCACGTTTCGAGAACTGCCCAGAAAAATCCATAAAAAATATATAAAAAATCAGCGTATCGGGAACGACACTGCTTCCGAAGGGGAGCCTGGGGGGGCCACAGGGGCCCCAGGCGCCCTGTGGGCACGCCCCCCCTGGGCCGCGCCGGGGGGCGCCTCGGCACCCCGAGAGCCCCCCGATGCCCTACTTTGGCAGATATTTAAAGGGTCCCCCGTAACCCTTGAAACATGACTTATTTTCGCGATCCCATCTCGGTTCCGCCGCCGCCGCCGCTTCCAAGATCGGGAGCAGCAGGAGAACTCTTCCCGGCACCCTGCCGGAGGGGAGGATCACCACCGGGAGCTTCTCCACCACCATGGACGCCTCCCGGATGACTCGTGAGTAGTCTCCCTTGGACCATGAGTCCATGACCAGTAGCTATGTGATGTTCTCCTCCCGTTCTTGTGCTTCACTAATTAGTCCTCGTGAGCTGCCCTACATGATCGAGGCACCTATGTAATCTTTGTGTTGTTGCTATGTTGAGTTTGCTGGGATCCGATGGATTATGAGATTATGTTCAGATTGATCTTGAGTAATATATTTGATTCACCTCTTTTATATTTTAGTTCATAAGTAATTCTTGCATGTTCTCCGTTGTTATTTATTGCTTTGGCCAAGTAGTAGGTAGTGACTCCAAGAGGGAACGTTATGCTCGATTGTGGGTTCATGCCCCTCGATGACTAGCTTGAGTGACAGAAACATGAGTCTAGGGGATGTGTTGTTGCCACAAGGGGGAAAACAACGGTGCTTGTGCCCGCGGGTGCAAGTATTGTTTACTTTACGCAAAGTTCTTTTAATGCAGTTGTCTGTTGCATTGAGTTTACACTATGGGTGGGACTCGCAACTTAATACCAGCGAGATGTTCTGGATAGATATCTCAAGGTGGATGATTAGTAGTAGATATTGATGGATTTCGGTCTACTTACTTTGGCGTACCGCCCATGCTTTGAACCTCAACCTTTCTTGCAATGTAGTCAGCATTGGTTTGCGTTCGTGGTCCTGTCAATTGCCCAGCTGTAATTTGTTACCTCGCATAGCTGTTTTATCGTCTTTTGGGAGAGAGACATCGCTAGTGAACATCATGTGACTCCGGTCCATATTACTATCATTGATCACATACACTATTTACTTTCCGCTATTTTATTTACTATTGCAAAACACTATCTATCACTACTATCATATTGCTTTTAACCCTTTGTGAACTGCAAGGCCGGATAGATTGACAACCTCTCTGTACTCGTTGGGAGCAAAGTTATTTGTATCTGTGTGCAGGTCCACGTTGATTGCTAATTGCGCCGTTAGCGGTTGACACCTACCTGTTGAACCTAGGAGTCTCTGGGGATTCGATCCTTGGCATCTTTGCTAAGGGAAAACACTTCTACTTACTGCATCTTACACCTTCCACTTGGGGTAATCCAACGAGGGGTTCGAGGCCCATCATCGGTGAAGAACGATGGCAGTCGTAGAAGGGGGCGAAGGGGACCCGATGCTTCGGTGCCTCCCGTCTCCAACGGAGGGCACCGGTCGACGTGGAGGAAAACGGCGGATGCCTACGGCATGTCGGCGATGCAGGGCGATGATGGTGGCCACGGGATCGACGCGGCGACGGCGGTAGCTGCTCTCGGGTGCGGACGAACGAGACACGAAGAAAGGCGCGTGGAGGAGGAAAGGTGCTAGGGTTTGACCGCGACGGGGAGGAGGCTGGGCGCGGCCTTATCCCCTCCACGGCGCTCTGCGTCCACGGCGCTTGGATGAATAGGAGGAGGAAGGGGATCTCCTGTTGGGCTGGGCCGGCAGTGCACTGTAACAGTGGGCTGCAGTGCATAGTGTAGCCTTGCCTCTTTTTCTTTCCCTTTTACTTATTTTCTGTTTTCATTTATTTCTTGCTATTTTGCAATTTCCTTGGTAGCAAAAACAGTTTTATAAAAGAAAGAAACTTGCACCTAAATTAGTATTGTAATTTAGGCCACTACCACAAATAGTTTTAGCACTTAATTAAAATATTTTATTACTTTATAATACTCGAAAAGCATTTATTTAATTGTTTGCACTACCGTTTTAATCACTTAAGTGCATTTAAACCTTTTATAAAAAATGTAGTTTCTCCACCATAATTACCTATGCATTAAATGGCACCGCTCGAACATTGTAGTTTTAAAGTTTCAAAACTTTTATTGCTCGACTTTATTATGAAGTTGAATTTGAAACGGTTTCGAACTAACACGAGATTAGCAACAGTAATCGAAGTGATGTGGCATCATTACCAGAGGGTTACTGTAGCTTGATTACCCGGGCATCACAGATGCTATGGGCTTGTTGGCCCTTTTATCAAGTTCTATTATTAAGTTTTCTATCTATTCTATTATGATGTTCCTCCTAGTTTCAACTATGTGATCGTGCTATGGGCTTGATGGCCCTATCTACATGTATGTTGATTGTTTTTAGAGAGAGCTCGCTTTGTTAGTAACCACCTAGTGCATGCAGCCACAACGAACCCTTCTTTTCTTACACAAGCCACAAATATGTAGCCACCTAGCTAGTGCATGCAGCCACAACATATTTGTTCAATTTATTTGTCATAGCAAAACGGGTTCTAAATCAAGGAGACAAGTGTGCGAGAAGAGAGGAACCAGCGGCAGCGACCGTCGTTGCATCTGTGGCGGCTGGCGTGCACGAAAGCGGCTCGGTCAGTGCATCGGGGCGGCACGCATCAGCGTATGCAGGCTCGGTCGGTGCATCGACGCATGCAGACAGGCTTGTTGGGTGCATGCATAGTAGGCTTATGTCGTGGCGGCGCGCACAGGCGTTTAATGCAAGGGACAGCCCAACGAAACCACGGCCCAACGGTCGAACAGCTACACCCCCAACGTGACCCCACTCGTCAGAGTTAACAGTCAAAGCACTGACCCGACGGCGACGTCCGTTGTGACCTCTTCTGAGGGTTTCGGGCAAGGGAGTGGGGAAAACTGAGAAAAGTTAAGAGCGTGGGGATGGATGAGTAGAGCTAAGGAACTAGGGGCATAGATGTAAAAAAACCTAGCATTAAGTAGCAAGTCCTCTTTACTCCCATACGTCATACCCCCCTTACTCGGGTTTAAGTTTCTGTCACTCTTGCAACCCACCATAAGCGAACCATGAACATATTGCAACACCCTACATTGGGGGCCCCTCACGTTTGCGCGAGCACGGAGGGCACCGTAGGACAGCACCAAAATAAGATATACAATCATACCACCAAGATCACGATTAACCCACAGGACAAAGCGGATCTACTCAAACATCATAGGATAACCATAGATCATTGGGAAATAATATATGGAGTTGAGCACCATGTTTAAGTAGATATTACAGTGGGGGGGGGAAGAGGTACACCGCTGCAATGAGGGGGAGAGAGTTGGTGTTGACGGTAGCAAGATTTTTGATGTAGATTGTCATCCCGATCATTGCCTAGGTGGCACTCTGGCGCCACCGGAAGTGAGGGGGAGAGAGCCCCCCTCCTTCTTCTTCTTACTTGGCCTCTTCCCTAGGTGGGAGAAGGGTTCCCCCTTTGGTCCTTGGTCTCCATGGCATGGGAGGGTGTCGGGGGAAACTGTCCACCACGAACACCTATGGGACCGGAGCCCCTTCTACGTTGCGGTAAGGGAGCGGAGGGAGCACGAAGAGCGGATCGAGGAGCACACGCGGGCAGTTTACCCAGGTTCGGGCCGCGCGGACGCGTAAAACCCTACTCCTGCTTAGATTGTATTGAGTTCTTGAGCTCGAGAGCTTGAAGAGCTAGCTACACCGAGCAAGAGAGCTGTCTAGGTTCCGAACCCTTTCTACATTGTGCATGGGCCTCCTTTTATAGCTCAAGGGGTCACCGACAGGTGTCAACGTAGAGGAGGGCAAAAATGTAACTTTGGTGGTAGTTGTAACAGTGCGGGAACAGTGCATGAACAGTGGATGAACAGTGGTCTTCACCTAACTTTGACAGTGGGGGACAAGGGCACTAAATGCCCGTCGCCGTCGACCCCAAAAGCGCCCGTCCATGCTTCTCCGTTCGCCACGGCGGTAGCCTCGTCACCGTGGCGTGCCACCGTGTCCCCCAGGCTGCACAGCCATCTGCCACGCGTCCCTGGAAGGGCTCCAGGGCGACGCGTGGGCCGATGAGCTGGAGCGCGGGCACACAGCGCAGGCTTCCCCCGGCAAGCACCTTGCCGGGGTCTTGATCTTGCCGGGCCCGGAAGTTTGTCGCTCTCCGGGTCCTGCCGGGGCGCGGAGTGCGCCGAGGCATCTTATTGGGATATGCATTCCTTGTTTTTCCTGGCAAGCTCCTCTTTCCAGGGTCTTGTGTTTAAGTGATGATCTTGAGCCTGGTGCGGCCTTCCCGGCAAGCTCCACTTGTCGGGGTCTTGATCTTTTGACTTGCATACTTTGTTTTTGAATGGCTTCTTAAGGACCAGAAAAGGTCTCCGGCGAGCACGTGGTGAACCCTGCCGCGGGAAGCTGCTACCGCCCGTGCACAAGTTGGGGTACTAAGGTACCCCTATCTTAGTACACCGACAGGAGCCCCCGGGCCTGGGCCACACACGGTGCCGAGCGCTGTTGGGCCAGGCCCAAAACAGTGCACGGGCACACGCGGCCCACAGCACGCCGAATCCCCATCCGCATCCGCCGCGCCCCTCCCTAACGGCACGCGTCGATTGCGGCGTCGTGGGAGAGATCGTGGCCTCGTTCTTTAATGGGAAATGCGGAGCATCCCCCACTCCCCCCTTAAAAGCAGAGGAAGCAGGGGCAGTTTCCCTCCTTCGTCTTCATTGCGCCTTCATCCTCCAGAAAACCTCCGCTGCTCTTTGCCTCCACCCCTCCTCCGCCGTCTTCCGCATCCGCGGTGCCGTCAAGCTCCTCGCCCCTTCCCTCGCCGCCTCCGCCATGGCTCCGAAGAGCGAGAAGGCGAAAGCGGAGAAGACCAAGAAGGAGAAGTCCGAGCAGGCGGCGAAGCTTGCCGCCCTGCGGAAGAGGAACGTGGTCTTCGCGCCGAGGCTCGGCGCGAAGGAGCTGTGGAACAAGTACTATCTCTTCTGGTCCGGGGAGACCAAAGCTCATCCCCGCACCAGAGCCTTCCCCGCCGTCGCCAGAGATTTGTTTCCCGGCGGGTATTTCTTCTTTGCTGTTTTCTTTCACTGTGGATTGTGCCCTCCGTACTCGGAGTTTTTCTGTGACATTATGAACACATACGGCCTCCACCTCCTAGACTTTACCCCCAACGCCATCCTTACGATGGCCGTTTTCGCACATCTGTGCGAAAACTATGTGGGGATCCATCCAAACGTAGCACTCTTTCGCCATTTCTTTATGCCTAGAGTAGAGGCTGGCGCTCCCCTCTCCGGCGGCATCTCCTAGATCTTCCGGTTGAACAAGAAGGATTCATACCTGAAGGGAGAACTCCGCGGCAAGTGGGAAGAATGGCGCGCAGATTGGTGTTGGGTAGTGGAGGACAAGCCGGAGCCTTTCACTGCGCCGCGCACAACTGCCATAGTGCGCGGCAGAGACTGGAGCGACTTGGCCCCGGAGGACGGCAAGCTCAATATTGCCCTCATCAGGATACTTCGCCTCCGGGTAGCCAAATTGACCATTGGAGAGGTAGGGGCAGATTTCCTCCGCCGCCGCATTGCCCCTTTACAAGAAAGGAAAAGGCCAGCATGGGAATTTGGCAATGCGGCGGATATTATGAGGCTGCGCCCGGGATTGAACTTCAACTTCACTGCTTTGGAGCTGAAGGGGATGGTCCGGGAGCTCTTCAAGCATGACCCGGCCCATCCGGAGTGGTTTAGATCTCCCCGGGGAGTGGTGCCGCTGTGCAACAGCACTGCCCGGGATTCCTTGCGCGCGATGATGCCCACGTGCGATTCCCACAGCGTCGACCCCACCTGGATAGAGCCTCCACCAGATGCAATACTGAGCTTCTTCGACAACTTGGTCGAGATGCCCAAGAACACCGAGGAGAACAAGGGTCTCACCCGGGCCACTACGGCCCGGGATATTGCCTATATCGCTTCCAGGATGGAGGAGGCCGCCGCAGCTGCGGCGGCGGGAGATTTTGGATACACCTTGGACGATGCAGAGGCTGCGGACGCGTCGTGCCAAGCAGAGGAGGCAGAAATCCGCAGGCTGCTTAAGCTTCCGCCCGACGAGTTTGCCGGGGTTCCGTCTCTGAGACTTTCCGGGATACCCGGGGTTGTGAGCGAGGCCGCCGCGGGGAGCGAGGTTGCCGGAGGGAGCAGAGGTGCCGGAGGGAGCGGCGGTGCCGGAGGGAGCGGAGCCGCCGGAGGGAGCGAGGCTGCAGGGCATGATGCTGGACCCAGCGGGCCTGCTGGGGAGGAGGAGGAGGACGTCGAGGCCGATGAAGACACCGGCGGATCTCTAGGACTTGACGACGATGCCTCCTCGTCCTCAGAGAACTCCCCGCCTCCGGCAAATCCTGCGCAAACACCGAGGAAGCGCCTCCGCAAGGCGTCTACAGCGACGAGGACGCAGGCACCCCGACAGCAGCCTGCTCGCCGGGCGACGCGTGCCACCAGGGCGAGCCAAGCCGCGACGGAGGCGCCCCGCGCACCAGCGCCAAGCGGAGGGGGATCCTCCCGGAGCGAAGCGGCCGCTCCGCCTGCTCCTCGGGCCTCGGCGTCAACGGAGGCTGGGTCTTCGCAGCCCCCAGCCCCGGAGACCGCCAAGCGCCCAAGGGAGCCTTCTCCTCCTGCTCCTCGCGCGGGAGGCTCTCAGGTGGAGTTCGACTTCTCCGCCCTTAGCTCCGACGACGACGAGGAAGAGGAGTAAGTACTTGCTGATTGTAACTTCTTCGATTTCGTCTTGGCCTTTCTTGATGATTCTGATCTTGTTCTTGTTTTGCTTTCAGGACCCTGGCCCAGCGGATGGCGAAGAGGGCCAAGATCCCCGTGGTTGAGGTCGAAGACGACTCGCCCGTCGCGGCGACAGGGGACGCGCCGGCGACGAACTTGCCGGATCAACCCGCTGCTCCGAGGAGCAGCCCCCAGCGCAGCCCCCAGCGTCAGTCTGGTCTTGAGCTTTCTGTTCGTCGGGCGCGCTTGAGGTTTTTGCTTGTACTAATATCTTGTTGCCTTGTTTGTCTTGTTTGTCTTGTCCAGAAGTGGAGCCGCAGCCGCAGGAGCGCCCGGAGACTACCCCCGACGAGCCACAGGTTCCACCCTCCCCGCCGAGGGTGAACTCCCCGGCGAGGGAGAGCGCTCCGCCAAGGATGGGCACCCCGCCGAGGGCGGGCACCCCGCCAAGGGTGAGCAGCCCGACAAGGGTGGCCACCCCGCCAAGGGAGGGCGCGGGCGGCCCTCCGCCAGCAGGGGCCACCGCTCCACCGCCAAGGGAGGACTCCCCGGCGAGGGAGCCTGTCGTCGAAGAAGTCCGTGAAGGTGAGTCTTGCAACTTCATCTCTTTGAACTTGTCTTTTTGGATATTTGCTTGATCGTTTCTTTCCTTCTTCTTCTGCTAGATCCTCCTGCACCGGAGCGGATGGAGACAGAGACCGCCGGCGAGGAGGGCGTGCAAGGCGACGGCGGCAACGCCACTGCCGCTGAGGGCAGGGCCGGAGCCGACGAGCCTGCGGCTGAGGAGACCGCCCCGGCCGCCGATGCCGTGGCTGAGGGAGGGGGCGGCGACCACACTGCTGGCCCGGAGGCAGCAGGAGCGTCAAGCGCTGCACCGGCCACCGACCCCTCCGCCACCACGGAGCAGCCAGGCATCTATCTTGAGGCCCCCAACGGAGTCTTCATACAAGTCCCGTGGGGGTCTTCGTCGCGAGCCCCCGTGGAGGGAGAGACCTACGACGGAGAGGTCCTCGCCTCCGCGGGGTTGAAGGTTGTTGAAGTGCTTGGCGGGAGCGACGAACCCGAAGAGGAGAAGCTTCTTCGCCAACTCCTGGCCCTGTACCGGGCCAGGCAGGCGAAACTGGAGTCCCGGGAAGCCCTCACCGCCAAGGCTGGAGCAGACTTGGAGAAGCGCGCCGCGGAGCTCCGCGCCGCCAACCAGGCGGCCCTCCGCAACTTGGCGGAGGAGCGCGAGAGGCTTGCTGAGGAGCAGCAAGAGTTTCTTCTTGAGAAGGCTGAGGCCGAGGAGCAGCAGCGCTTGGCTGGTGAAGAGCTGTCCCGGCGAGAAGGAGCGCTCAACCAGCGGAAGGTCGACCTCGACGCCCACGAGGACGACCTCACCGCCCGGGAGCAGGCCATTGGCGGAGCCTTGAAGGAGGCGAAGGATGCCGCTGCCGCCGCGGAGACCGCCAAGAGGAGCCTGGAGCTCAAGGTGGAGCAGCTGGAGCAGTACCTGAAGGCGAGCGAGGACAGGGTCACCGCACTCAATGTGGAGCGGGAGAAAGACGCCCATACCAACTCCGACTTGCAGGTACGCCTCTCCAAGAAGGGCGACGAGCTCAAAGCCGCCAAGGATTCAATTGCTGACTTGGAGTTGAAGGTTTCTACTCTGACTGATTCGCTGGACGCCGCCCGGGATCGCGAGACTAAGTTGAAGGACGAGCTCCGCAAGGAACGAGGCCTGGTGGAGAGCGCCGCCACCTCAGCGAACAACTTCAGCCGGGCGGTGGAGCAATGGACTGACGATCTGGTCGCTTCTGCTGCCATATCGACAAGGAGTTGATGGCGCTGAGGGTGGACCACCTTGTGTACTCTCTGGACGAGAACCTCCCCCACAGCGCCAAGTTGAGTCTCTTCTTCAGGGGAATCACGCCGGCGCTCGCACGGCTGCAGGAGAAGCTCCCCGCGCAGCTGGCCGACGAGTCGCGTCAGCTCTGCGCGGGCACCTTGGAGCGCGTCTTGACGAAGATCGTCTACCGCAAACCTGGCATCAATCTTGTGAACGTCCTCCGCAGCTTGCCAGACGATGCAGATCAGGAGGCGTTGAAGGCGCAGGTCGCCCACATCGTCGCCAAGGTGAACAAGATCTCAAGGCGTGAAGGCGACCGCGTAGATTAGGCCCCTTTCCTTCTGTTTCCCTTACCGCTGCCAGGCACGTTATTGGACAAGAATCTATCAGTTATTGCAACAAGTTATCTCTGTAATATATTATCTTATTCCTGAGCGATCAACGCATTGTTATCTCCCTTGCTTCTGGTCCTTCACTTTGTATGCTTCTCACCCTACGCTTTTAGGGGACTTGCCGGCAAGGGGCCCTCGCCGCGAGCGCTGAGTGCTGGACTCTTAGCAGCCTGTTGGCAAAGGCCTTACCGGCAAGTAACCTTGCCGCGGCTAGTCGCAGCGCACTTAGTTTGCTGAGCGAACTCGAAAACGAAGTAAGGGCGCGACACTTGTCGCAGCTCACTTAAGTCGTTGAGCGTACTCGAAAACAAAGTAAGGGTGCGGCTAACCACGGGTAGGTTCCTCCGCGCACAGGTTTTCCATACAAAATGTGGTTGTTCAAGGAAGACAACTAAAATTTAAAAATTTGAACTGCTCAAATTCTGGTAACTTAGCTTTCATATATTGCTCGCTCCCCGATAAGGTTTCTCTTTCTTGAACAGCACTTGGTTCAGACCTCCACCTCCTTCCCCCTCGGCAAACTTGTGCGCGAGGAATGTTCCTTCTGCTTAAGAGGGAAAGAAAAAAGAGGAGGAGGAAAAACAAGCATGGGGCTTCTTGGCCCATTAATGCTTACCGGAGATGTGGGTTGCACAAGATGCCAAATAATGCATGCAAATAACAAGGAAAAGCATGGAAATGGCAAATAGTGCGAAACACAAAAGCTTTACTGATGCACGGGTTCTGCGCCCGGCTTTGTACAAAGGTTTACATGCAACAGCGGCAAGACTCGTACAAAAGGTGGTTGCCGGAGCGGATCACGGCAACCGCGCCTTATGGGTGAAACTTGCGAAGATGCTCTATGTTCCAGGAATTGCTCACCGGTAAGCCTTCTTCGGTCTCAAGGCGGATAGCGCCGGGCCTTGTGACTTGTCTCACCCGATAAGGGCCTTCCCACTTCGGCGTCAACTTGTTGGAATTCTTGGCGGACTGAACACGCCGAAGAACAAGGTCGCCTTCCTCGAGACTCCTGGCCTTAACCTTGCGGCTATGATAGCGACGCAAGGCTTGCTGGTATCGAGCAGCTCGTACAGCAGCCTGGAGACGTTCTTCCTCGAGGAGCAGTGCATCATCTTGTCGCAGTTGCTCTTGCTCGAGCTCATCATAAGCGAGCACTCGAGGAGATCCGTATGCGAGTTCCATGGGGAGAACTGCCTCTGCTCCATAGACAAGAGCAAAGGGTGTCTGTCCGGTGGCTCGACTTGGTGTCGTTCTGATTGACCAAAGAGCCGCCGGCAACTCCTCTATCCAGTTTCTTCCGCACTTGCGCAGCCTGTCGAAGGTTCTTGTCTTGAGCCCGCGCAGCACTTCAGCATTGGCCCTCTCCGCTTGACCATTGCTCCTCGGGTGAGCAACGGAAGCGAAGCAGACCTTGGCGCCAAGGTCTTGGATGTACTGCATGAAGGTGCGACTTGTGAACTGTGTGCCGTTGTCGGTGATGATTCTGTTAGGGATTCCGAAACGACAAACAATTGACCTGAAGAACCTGACTGCTGACTGTGCTGTCACCTTTCTCACTGGTTCCACTTCTGGCCACTTTGTGAACTTGTCGATTGCAACGTACAAGTACTCAAAGCCCCCGACAGCACGGGGGAAGGGGCCGAGGATATCGAGCCCCCAGACCGAGAAGGGCCAGGACAAAGGGATCGTCTGGAGAGCTTGAGCTGGCTGGTGAATTTGCTTGGCATGGAACTGGCACGCTTCACACTTGGTTACTTGTGCAGTTGCATCTTGGAGGGCTTCTTGCCAAAAGAACCCTTGCCGGAATGCCTTCCCGGCAAGTGCCCTTGCACCAATGTGGTGGCCACATATGCCTCCATGTATTTCTGCCAACAGCTTCTGTCCATCTTCTCTGGAAATGCACTTCAACCTGACACCATTGAGTCTTCTTCTGTACAGTTCGTTGTCAACGAACTGGTACATACTCGACTGTCTGGTTATTTTCTCTATTTCTCCTGGGTCGTCGGGAAGTTCCACAGTTTGCAGAAAACGGACGATTTGCTGCGCCCATGCCGGAGCCCGAGGCTCAACGGCAAGGACTAAAGGCATGAGGGCCGCTGCGGGAACCCCAGCTTCTACGGCAAGAACCTCTGGTTCTGCCGGAGCTGATGGTCCCCCGGCAAGCCTGCCGGGGCAAGGCTTGTCGGGAAAACTTGCTTCAACTGTACAGACCCTTGGGTCTGCAGGAGCAAACTGTTCCTCAGCGTTTTGGTTGTTGATCTTGGGGACCTTGGCGGCGGCTTCAGGGAGATCCGCCGGCAAGTAGTCGCCGGAGACCAACTTTCTCTTCTTATTCTGCCCAATTGATGGTGTAACGGACGGCTGAGTTAGCTTGAGCAGGAGGGTCCCTGGTTCCACAGGTAACTTCATCGCAGCACACTTTGAGAGGCCATCTGCAATATCATTCTGAGCTCTTGGGACATGCTCCATTTGCAGACCTTCAAAGTGCTCTTCAAGCTTCCTCACTTCATCAACATAAGCTTCCATCAAAGGGCTCTGGTAACTTTTGTTCACTTGTCGGACCACCAACTGTGAATCTCCCCGCACAATCAACTTCTTGATCCCAAGTTCGGCTGCAATTCTGAGGCCGGCAAGCAGACCTTCATACTCAGCAGTATTGTTTGTCGCTTGTTCCTTGGGAAAGTGCATCTGGATAACATACTTGAGGTGCTCTCCGGTGGGCGCTATGAGTACCACGCCGGCACCGGCGCCTTGCAGCGAGAAAGCACCATCAAAGTACATCATCCATTCGCTTGTCGCTTCTTGTACGGGGACGCTTGCCTCTGGAGCTTCCTCATCTGGTGTTGGGGTCCATTCAGCTATGAATTCTGCCAAAGCTCTGCTCTGTATGGTTGAAGTACTTTCAAACTTGAGACCAAAGCTTGACAGTTCCAGCGCCCACTCGACGATCCTGCCTGTTGCTTCTGGATTTTGCAGTATCCTCTTCAACGGAAAGCGAGTGACCACTGTTATCTCGTGTGCTTGGAAGTAATGGCGCAGCTTTCTCGAGGCCATGAGGAGGCCGAAAAGCAACTTCTGCACCCCAGAGTATCTTGATCTAGCCCCCTGCAAGAGGGAACTTACAAAATACACCGGGCGCTGCACCATCTTCCTTCGCACTTCTCCTTGCTCCTGCGCAGAGTTGTCCTTGTCGGGGCCAGAGCTTGCAGGTGGAGCCCCCTGCTTGTCGCTGGATTCGCTTGCCGGAGGTGTGGGCTCTTCCTCTGCCTCCCTTTCCGCTACCAATGCAGCACTAACCACTTGATTGGTTGCTGCTAAGTACAGCAGCAACTTCTCTTGTGGCCTAGGTGCGACAAGTATTGGAGTGGAGGACAGGTATCCTTTCAAATCCTGCAGCGCTGCCTCCGCTTCCGGAGTCCATTTCATAGGACCTGCCTTCTTCAAAATTTTAAAGAAAGGCAGGGCGTGTTCCGCGGATTTTGAAATGAACCTGCTGAGGGCAGCCACACAACCAGCAAGCCTCCTTACGTCCTTGACGCGCTTCGGGGCTTCAATCTGCTCGATGGCTTTTATCTTGTCGGGATTGGCTTCAATCCCCCTCTGGGACACGAAGAACCCGAGAAGTTTGCCGGAGGGGACTCCGAAGACGCACTTCTCGGGGTTCAACTTGAGCTGGATCTTGCGCAGATTTGCAAAGGTTTCCTCTAAATCTTGGATCAGGGTATCTTTGCTCTTGCTCTTGACCACTATATCATCCATGTAGGCTTCCACATTTCTGTGTATCTGTGGCTCAAAAGCAGTGTGCACCACCCTTGCAAATGTTGAGCCCGCATTCTTCAATCCAAAGGGCATGCGTATGAAGCAATACGTGCCGCATGGAGTAATAAATGCAGTCTTCTCTTCATCTTCCTTGGCCATGAATATCTGGTGGTAACCTGAGTATGCATCAAGGAAGGAAAGCAGCTCACATCCGGCGGTGGAGTCAACAATCTGGTCGATACGCGGCAAGGGAAATGGATCCTTGGGACATGCTTTATTCACATCAGTGAAGTCTATACAAAGTCTCCACTTCCCATTGGCGTTGCGTACGACAACTGGATTGGCCAACCACGTCGGATGGATCACGCCTCTAACCAGGCCTGCTGCTTCTAGCTTCTTTATCTCTTCGGCAATGAATTCTTGGCGCTCCACGGCTTGCTTCCTGACCTTCTGCTTGACGGGCCGCGCATGAGGACAAACAGCAAGCTTGTGCTCAATTACCTTCCTGGGAACGCCGGGGATGTCAGATGGTTGCCACGCAAACACATCGACATTCGCCCGCAGGAAGGCAACGAGCGCGCTTTCCTATTTGTTGTCAAGTGTAGCACTGATGGTGAAGGTACCACCAGTGCCGTCCTCCTTGGCGGACACCTTCTTGGTTGCCGGTGGAGCCGCCATCCCCTTCTTGCACTTGCCGGTGGAGCTCGATGGAACGTCCTCGACGGCAGCGCAGCACTCCGAAGAGGTGCGTTTGCCGGAGTGGGCCCCAGAGCTCTTGCCGGACTTGGCCTTGGTCTTCCCCCCGGGAGCTTCAGCGGCAAGTGTATTGCTTTCTGCTGCGGCTGCTGCATCCCGGTATATCTTGTCGACGCAGATAAGCGCGTCCTTCTTGTCGCCAGGGACAGAGATGACGCTTATCGGCCCCGGCATCTTGAGCACGTTGTAGGCGTAGTGGGAAGCTGCCATGAACTTGGCGAGGGCAGGACGTCCAAGTATCCCATTGTATGGCAATGGGATATCGGCCACGTCAAAGGTTATCCTCTCCGTCCTGAAGTTGAGTTCCCCGCCAAAGGTCACTGGCAGAGTAATCTTGCCCTTCGGTTTGCTCCTCCCCGGGTTTATTCCTTGGAACGAACCGGTTTCTTCGAGCTCGCCGTCTGGGATCTGGAGTTTCTTGATCACAGCCGAGGAGATCAAGTTCAGGCCGGCCCCGCCGTCGACCAACATTTTGGTGACCTTGAGGTTGCGGATGGTTGGTGAGACCAACATCGGCAAGCACCCGACCGCAGTTGTGCGGTCAGGGTGATCCTCAAGATAAAAAATGATGGGCGTGCTGGACCACTTCAGCAGCCTGCGTGACTCGACGGGCGGCTCAGCTGCGTTTACTTCCCGCACCCTCTGCTTGAGTTGGCGGTGGGAAGTATGCAGAGAGGCGCCTCCGTCGACACACAGAACTTCTGTGGCCTTCTGGAACTCCTGCTCGCTGTTATCACCTTCCTCCATATCGTCGTCGTCGTCTTCTTCCTCATCCTTGTCGCGGCCCCGGGGAGGTCGATCACCTTGCCGCTGCTTGGCCTTGCCGCGGCGTCCTCCCCGGCCATTGAATGGCCGCTTCTTGCTTGGCTCTCCTCCGCCACCTTGGGCCTTCTCCTTGTCGCACCGCTCGTATTCAGCTTTCTGCTGCTCTACGAGGTACTCGACTCGTTTGCAGTTCGAAAGGTCGTGGCCCTTGGTGCGGTGTATCTTGCAATATTGTTTGTCGGAGCCGTCCTGCTTGTCGGCTGCCACCACGGGGGCAGGCTCCTTGCCGGAGCTGCCAGCCTGTGCCTTCTTGGCGGGAGCCTCCTTGCCGGACTGCTCGACGACTAGCACTTCCTTGCTCTTCTTCTTTCTATTGTTCCGCCGCCGGCTCTTCCTTGCCGGGGCGGCATCCTCGCTGTCGCTTCCTCCTGCGCCAGCATCCTCTCCGGGGAGTTTCCTCCCTTCTTCGGCGCGCGCGCACTTATCAGCCAGAGCGTAGAGCTCGCTGACATCCCGTATCTTGGTCATGGCCATCTCTTCCCGCATGCGACGGTTACGCACGTTCTGGTGGAACGCGCTGATAACCGCGGCGGGGTGGACGTCGGGGATATTGTGCTGCACGCGGCTGAATCGTTGAATGTACTTGCGCAGAGGTTCTCCTTCCTTCTGGGCCAAGATGTGGAGATCACTCTCCTGGCCGTGGGGTTTGTGGCCGCCCGTGAAGGCGCCAACAAACTGGTGGCACAAATCTGCCCACGAAGAAATGGAGCCTTCCGGCAAGTGCATAAGCCATGAACGGACATTTGGCTTAAGCACCAGCGGGAAGTAGTTGGCCAATATCTTCTCGTCGCGTCCCCCGGCAGCTTGCACCGCGATGGTGTAGATGCTGAGGAACTCCGAGGGGTGCGTCTTGCCGTCGTACTTCTCGGGTACGTCGGGCTTGAAATTTTTCATGCTGGGCCACTGGACGCGCCGCAGCTCACGGGTGAACGCAGGGCAACCTGCCGCATACGGCAAGTCGCCTGGTTCACCGGGCGCGTGCGTGTCGACAGCGGTCCCAGCGCGCTGATCCGATTGTCGCCGGGCTTCTCGTCAGCGCTCGATTGTCGTCCGAGCATCCTCTTGTCGCCGATCGTCGAAGACTTGGCGCTGGTCCCGACGAGCCCGCGGATCCGACGACGCCGTGGAGTCGTCGTCGACGTTAATCCGGCGGGGTGGCGTTTTCTGCTTCCGCGGCGGGGAGTGCACGGTGGTTGCACCCCCGGCGGTCTTGTCGCCATCGGCCTTCGTCTGGTCGACTTGCCGTGGCCGCGAGGTTGCCGGCTGCTGCGGCGTGTCGTTGTTGGCGAAGGCGATGAGGCTTTGGATCGTCGCCCTCCAGTCTTCGGCCTTGTGTGCCGCTGGAGGGAAATCGAGGAGTAGTTGTGCTCTTGCTAGAGCTTCTGCCGGAGAAGAGGGGAGCGGCGGCGAGCGGTGCGAGGAGCGAGATATGCTCGGACTTCTAACAGGGTTAGAAGGAGCAGTTTCCCGCCCCGGCGACCGCGCCTTGCTCGTGCCAGGACGATGGCCTTGAGCATCCCGCGAGCCTCCGGCTTGTCCTTGGCCCAGCAAGCGAATGGTACCTCCTGTACCACGGCGCTGCTGGCCCGTCGTCTACTGAGATGGACGTGGTGCGTCCACGGACACCGAGGCTTTGGAGTTTGCCCGGTCGTCCGTCTTGTCCTTGGACTTGGTGGCGCCGTGAGTTTCCTCGCCGGCGACCACCCTTCCGCCAGCATCTCCTCCACCAACCGTTGGTTCTGGTGGTAGTGGGATCGATGCAGACGGGCCTGCGACCTCCGAAGCCTTCTTCTTCAGGGCCATGTTGTTGTTGCTGATGAAGTTGATGAAGCTGGAGAGGTTGATGAAGAATGCGCCCGCGTGAGCGCCGGATCAGGTTCGCACAACCTCGACGCCCCCCTACCTGGCGCGCCAAAGATGTCGGGGGAAACTGTCCACCACGAACACCTATGGGACCGGAGCCCCTTCTACGTTGCGGTAAGGGAGCGGAGGGAGCACGAAGAGCGGATCGAGGAGCACACGCGGGCAGTTTACCCAGGTTCGGGCCGCGCGGACGCGTAAAATCCTACTCCTGCTTAGATTGTATTGAGTTCTTGAGCTCGAGAGCTTGAAGAGCTAGCTACACCGAGCAAGAGAGCTGTCTAGGTTCCGAACCCTTTCTACGTTGTGCATGGGCCTCCTTTTATAGCTCAAGGGGTCACCGACAGGTGTCAACGTAGAGGAGGGCAAAAATGTAACTTTGGTGGTAGTTGTAACAGTGCGGGAACAGTGCATGAACAGTGGATGAACAGTGGTCTTCACCTAACTTTGACAGTGGGGGACAAGGGCACTAAATGCCCGTCGCCGTCGACCCCAAAAGCGCCCGTCCATGCTTCTCCGTTCGCCACGGCGGTAGCCTCGTCACCGTGGCATGCCACCGTGTCCCCCAGGCTGCACAGCCATCCGCCACGCGTCCCTGGAAGGGCTCCAGGGCGACGCGTGGGCCGATGAGCTGGAGCGCGGGCACACAGCGCAGGCTTCCCCCGGCAAGCACCTTGCCGGGGTCTTGATCTTGCCGGGCCCGGAAGCTTGTCGCTCTCCGGGTCCTGCCGGGGCGCGGAGTGCGCCGAGGCATCTTATTGGGATATGCATTCCTTGTTTTTCCTGGCAAGCTCCTCTTTCCAGGGTCTTGTGTTTAAGTGATGATCTTGAGCCTGGTGCGGCCTTCCCGGCAAGCTCCACTTGCCGGGGTCTTGATCTTTTGACTTGCATACTTTGTTTTTGAATGGCTTCTTAAGGACCAGAAAAGGTCTCCGGCGAGCACGTGGTGAACCCTGCCGTGGGAAGCTGCTACCGCCCATGCACAAGTTGGGCTACTAAGGTACCCCTATCTTAGTACACCGACAGAGGGGCGAGAGCCCCTCCGAGATTAGACCTGTCTCTCTCTCTATTTCACGTCCCCCAGGTCCCGTCACCGTTTCTTAAATTCTCGAAGATCCATAACTCCGATTGTGCTGAGATTTTAACATGATTTTTTTCCGGAAATAAGATTCCTTGCGCTCGAAGTACAGCCCCAACCGACGTTCCAAGAGGGCAAAACCCACCACCACGCGCCAGGGGCCTCTCGCGCGCCCTGGTGTCTTGTGGGCTATGTGGGCCTCCGTTTGCGGTGATTCTAACTCTCAAAAATCACATATATTCCAAAATAATTCTACGTGAAATTTTATTGCATTTAGACTTCGTTTGATATGGATTTTCTGCGATACGGAAAACATGCAAAAAAGGAACTGGCACTGGGCACTGGATCAGTAAGTTAGTCCAATAAATCATATAAATATTTGCCAAAAATATGTGAAAGATGTATACTATTGGCATGAAACAATCAAAAATTATAGATACGACGGAGACGTATCAGCATCCCCAAGCTTAATTCCTGCTCGTCCTCGAGTAGGTAAATGATAAAAAATATAATTTTTTATGTGGAATGCTACCTAGCATAAACTTGATCATATATCTAGTCATGGCATGAATATTAAGACATGAGTGATTCAAAGCAATAGTCTATAATTTGACATAAAGACATCAATACTCGGGCATCCCAACAAACAATCACGTCTTTCAGAATATCAAATGCTAAAGAATGTTATCCCTACAAAATCATATAGTCTTGTCATGCTTTGTCTTCCCAGCTTAAAGTATAAATCATGTACTACCCCGGTGTCAGCCAAGCAATTGGTTCATACTTTTTAACGCGCTTCGGCATTTCCAACCCTCACGCAATGCATGAGTGCAAGCCATGGATATCAATGTGGTGGTAGTAGACAAAAGAAGGGAAGAAAGTCTCACATCAACTAGGCAAACTTATTGACTATGGAGATGTCCATCAATCGATATCAATGTGAGGAGTAGGGATTTCCATGCAACGGATGCACTAAGAGCTATAAGTGTATGAAAGCTCAATATGAAACAAAGTGGGTATGCATGAAACTCTACTATGAAAAATTCCCACTAGTATATGAAAGTGACAACATAGGAGACACTCTATATGAAAAACACGGTGCTACTTTGAAGCACAAGTGTGGTATTTGCATGCCCCTTCTCTTTTTTTCATTTTTTCATTCTTTTTTATTTTTCCTTTTTTTTCTTTTCGTCCGAAGTCTCATCCCGACTTGTGGGGGAATCATGGTCTCCTTCATCCTATCATCATGGGGGCAATGCTCTAAAAATTAATAATGATAATCATCACATTTTTTTACTTATAACTCAAAAGAAATAAAAATTACAACTCGATACCTGATAACCCACAAGTATAGGGGGTCAATTGTAGCCTCTTTCGATAAGTAAGAGTGTCGAACCCAACGAGGAGCTAAAGGTAGAACAAATATTTCCTCAAGTTCTATCGACCACCGATACAACTCTACGCACGCTTGACGTTCACTTTACCTAGAACAAGTATAAAACTAGAAGTACTTCGTAGGTGTAACGGGGTAGGTTTGCAAGAATATAAAGAGCGCGCAAATATAAACTAGGGGCTGTTTAGGTAAAGAAGCAATAAAGTTAGTATAGCGAGTGTGGAAAAGTAGTGGTAGGAGTTGCGAGATTGTCCCTAAGCAATTGACTACGTTACTAGACCGATAGCAAGTTTTATGTGGGAGAGGCCACTGCTAGCATGTCATCCCTGACTTGGAATTCTATGCACTTATGATTGGAACTATTAGCAAGCATCCTCAACTACTAACGTTCATTAAGGTAAAACCCAACCATGGCATTAAGATATATTGGTCCCCCTTCAATCCCGTATGCATCAATTTCTATGCTAGGTTGAAGCTTCTGTCACTCTTGCCCTCCAATACATAGTCCTATCAACATACAACTAACCCTATGGTGTGATCCACGCGCGCGCTCATATGATGGGCACCAAAGGACAACAACATAACCACAAGCAAATTTAACCAATCATAGCAATTCACCAATTACCTGTAGGACAACAAAAATTTACTCAGACGTCATAGGATGGCAACACATCATTGGATAATAATATGAAGCATAAATCACCATGTTCAAGTAGTGGGTATAGCGGATTGCGGGAGAGTGGACCGATGTAGATAGATGGGGGAAGGTGATGAAGATATTGGTGAAGATGACGGAGGTGTTGGTGTAGATCGCCGTCACTCGATGATGGCCCAGGCGGCGTTCCGGCGCCACCGGGAGAGAGGGGGAGAGAGCCCCCCTACTTCTTCTTCTTCCTTGACCTTCTCCCTAGATGGGAGAAGGGTTTCCCCTCTAGTACATGGCCTCCATGGCGGCGGAGGGGCGAGAGCCCCTCCGAGATTGGATCTGTCTCTGTGTCTCTCTCTGTTTCTGCGTTCCCAGATTTTGGCCTTTCACCGTTTCTTATGTTGCCGGAGATCCGTAACTCGGATTGGGCTGAATTTTTGACACGATCTCAATCCGGATATTAGCTTTCTTGCGGAGAAAGAAGGGCACCAACTGCCTTACGGGGTGTCCACGAGGGCCCAGGGTGCGCCTGACCCCCTGGGGCGTGCCCCCCCTGCCTCGTGGCCCTCTCGGGCATCGTCTCGCATCGATTCTTCTTCCCAAAATTCATAAATATTACAAAAAAAATCTCCGTCAATTTTTATCCCGTTTGGACTCCGTTTGATATGGATATTCTGTGAAACAAAAAACATGCAACAAATAGGAACTGGCACTGGGCACTGGATCAATATGTTAGTCGCAAAAATAGTATAAAAAGTTGCTAAAAGTATATGAAAGTTGTATAATGTTGGCATGGAACAATCAAAAATTATAGATACGACAGAGACGTATCAATACCTATGACATAGTATGACTCTAAATGAATGTCTCTGGCAGTGTACCAGGATGTGCAATGATCTAGCATATCAAAGATATCAAAAAATGGACAAGCCATGAAAATATCGTGCTAGCTGTCTTACAATCACGATCATGCAAAGCAATATGAAAATGAATGCTCAAGTCAACTATATGATGGAAGTGCAGGCAATATATCTCGGAATGGCTATGGAAATGCCATAAAGTTTATGCACCGACGAAAGTTGCGCGACACAAGAGAGGCTAGCAATTATGAAAGGGTGAGAGTGCGTATAATCCATGGACTCACATTAGTCATAGAGAACTCACATACTTATTGCAAATATTTATTAGCCCTCAAAGCAAAGTAATACTACGCATGCTCCTAGGGGGAGTTGGTAGGAGTTAACCATCGCGCACCCCCGACCTTCACACAAAGATAGGACAATCAAGGATAAATTATGCTCCAACTTCCCGGCATAAGGAGAGACTATATGTGCATGCTTCGAGAATCACAAACCTTAACATCAATATCTTACTAAACACAATCATATACTAGTACCTCCACATATTATCATCTCTATATCGCAAAACTATTGCAAGGAATCAAACATATCATATTCAGTGATCAATAAGTTTTATGTAGGATTTTATGACTAACCATGCAATTGACCAATTCCTATTGACTCTCTAAATAGATATAAGTGAAGCATGAGAGTTTAATTTTTTCTACAAAAGATCATGCTCTAACAAATATAAGTGAATCACGAGAGCATTCTACGAACATCGGTTTTCTATGTGAAGAGAAACAGGCAATCCAAACTTCAAATGATATAAGTGAAGCACATGAAGCATTCTATAAAGCCATACTCAAAATATATAAGTGAAGTGCAATGAGCATTCTATAAATTGGCCAAGGACTATCTCATACCATCATGGTGCATTATTAAAAGAAAAATAAAAGGCACACGGTGCTCCAAGAATTTATGCACATCATGTGAACGAAACGAATCTGAAAACATACTGATACTTGTTGAAGAAAGATGGGATGCCTTCCGGGGCATCCCCAAGCTTAGACACTTGAGTCTCCTTGAATATTTACTTGGGGTGCCTTGGGTATCCCCAAGCTTGAGCCCTTGCATCTCCTCCTTCTCCTCACATCGAGACCTCCTCGATCTTCGAACACGTCATCCACACAAAACTTAACCGAACTTTTAGCGGGGTTAGTGCATATGATCAATGAAATACCATCATGTATAGCTCTAAAATTATTGTATAATTATGAGCTAACATTACCCACTGTAGGCTATCACAATTCTATGGCCCCAAGTCAAGGAGGCTTCAACAAGAATTCAAACGTATGCAAATAATGAAGCTATAATAGCAATACGTGAAAACAGGACAGTCTGTAAAGATTTGAACTTTCCACCATAATTATGTAACTCTAACAATTCTGAAAAATTAGGAAAAAAATAAACATTTGTATAGAAAGACTTTTCAAAAAGTTTCAGAACCTTTCGACTTCTAGTAAAAAATGTAAAATCGCGCACTATGCATCGCACAAACCAACAAGCAATTTAATCATCCTAAAGGAAACTCTTGGCACATTTTTTTAATACAATGGAATTGTACAAGGGGATAATTATTTTTGTTGAAAAGTTTCTGTAATTAAGATTCACAAAGTTCCCATGGGCATGAACAAAGTTCAAGGCTAGCTCCCACTTTCACAATGCTTGTCCCTCTCACTTTCACTTTCCCTTTTGAAAAAGTTTTAGGTTCCCCTCTTTTTTTTTTGTTTTTAAACTTTATAAAAGCACTCAACGGAAATAGATGACACTTCTTTTGTAAACTTCCGGGTTGTCTCCCTGGCAACGCTTTCTTTAAAGCCGTTAAGCTAGGTATAAAGTGCTCAAGTAATGAATCCACCCGGATCCCAAGGTATATCAAAGCCAATTTTAACTAGCAATGATTTGGCATTCAGTAGGGAGCACAAAGTGATTTGTGTCATGCAACAATGAAGTCTAACTCTGTTCCTATGCATAGGCATGTCATACAAGAAGAATTCATGCACATCAAGTAAAGACCAATGCATAGTATAAGCAGTTTCTTGCAATTATATCATGTTGGAAATATAGAGAGGCCGATATGTAGTTCCTCTCTCATAATAATTGCAAGTAGGAGCAGCAAGCACATGCTTATTACATTCATTGAAATTATCATGTGAAATGGTAAAAGGCGAGCCATCCATATAATCCTGATCATTGCCCCGATGGCACTCCGGCGCCACCGAAAGCGAGGGGGGAGAGAGCCCCCCTCCTTATTCTTCTTCCTTGGCCTCCTCCCTGGGTGGGAGAAGGGTTCCCCCTCTAGTCCTTGGTCTCCATGGCATGGGAGGGGCGAGAGCCCCTTCGAGATTGGATCTGTCTCTCTCCGTTTCACGTCCCCCAGATCTGGCCTGTCACCGTTTCTTAAATTCTCGAAGATCTGTAACTCCGATTGCGCTGAGATTTTAACATGATTTTTTTGGATATAAATTTACTTGCACCCGAAGTAGAGCCCCAACTGATGTTCCAGGATGGCACAACTCACCACCACGCGCCAGGGGCCTCTTGCGTGCCCTGGTGTCTTGTGGGTTGTGTGGGCCTCCGTTTGCGGTGATTCGAACTCTAAAAAATCACATGTATTCCAAAATAATTCTTCGTAAAATTTTATTGCATTTGGACTTCGTTTGATATGGATTTTATGCTATACGAAAACATGCAATAAATAGGAACTGGCACTGGATCAGTAAGTTAGTCCAATAAATCATATAAATAGTTGCCAAAAATATGTGAAAGTTGTATAATATTGGCATGAAACAATCAAAAATTATAGATACGATGGAGATGTATCAATGATGGTGGTCCTTCCGAGCAAGTGAAATGGAGGGTCTCTACTGATTCTACTCTGCCATCCTCCAAACAAGATTCGCAAGACACCGCAAGGCTAGACAGTCAACGTAGCTGTGTAGATGGTGAACACATCTCCCCTACTTCACCATCACAGGTGTTTGCTCTAACTTGGCACTCTTTGGTTTGCATGTTGCGTATGATAAATAGCTTGTATTGCTTCTAACTTTGTTATATTGCATCTACTTACTTTAGACATTATACCTGTGAATATGACACATGTTCATGTTTGTAGAACATACTATATTTGATTAGACCATGTTCTTACATTGGTCTACTGTTCTTGTGTATCCCGCATCAGTCACTTATGATGAGACACCTTTAAGTGGCCATTGTGATATTGGTTGCGTCTTGCATACGATTTCTAGCATGTACTTCTTGTAATTTGTTGAAACGCCAGACAGCTTTAACTTGGCAGACTGATATTGGTTGCATCTTTCATATGGCTGCATGCATCGATTGATGCAGAGGCCGGAGGTCAACCTTCTTTTCTAAAAAAAGGTCTAGCTTGCAGTGCTTCTAATTTCTTGAAATGCCTTCTGCTTAGTTACCTCATCATAGGTCTAAATATGTCATGTCGTCTTGTTTTTCATACATATTCCATCCTTGTATCATGTGTTTGCCTTTTATCCACATAGTGTTTGTCAGTATCATGCTTGAATGAGTTCTGAAGAGCGATTATTTTTTCTTTTTTTATTGGTTTGACTTCGCAATGCAAAATCAATACAGATGAAGGAAATTAGTAAGGCAATGGATGATGGTGGTCCTTCGGAGCAACTCAAGCAGAGGGTCTCTATAGATTCTACTCCGCCATCCTCCCAGCAAGATTCACAAGACAACACAAGACTGGACAGTCAACGTAGCTGTGTAGATGATGAGCACTTCTCCCCTACTCCACCATCACAGGTACTTGCTCCAACTTGGCACTGTTATATGTGGTTGTGTTTCATATGATGTCTAGTTTGTATTGCTCATAATTTTGTTGAAGTGCATCTGCGTAGCTTACAACTTATACATGTCAATATGACACGTGTTCCTGTTTCTAGAACATAATAAATTTGTCTATCACACCATGTTCTTACATCAAAGTAGTGTTGTGTATCCTGCAACATTCACTTACCCATAAGACACATTTAACTTGGGAGTGTTGTATAGGTTGCATCTTGCATCGTCTTCTAGCTTCTACTGCTTCTAATTTGTTGCAATGGCACCTATGACGAGACACTGTTTACCAGGTAGAGTGATATTGGTTGCATGTTCATATGGTGCCTAGCCTTCATTTCTTCTAATTTTGTTCAAATGCCTTTTGTTACTGTTTTCATACATATTCCATCCTCCTATCATAGGTATGAACATGCAATGCTGTTCTTTTCGTATATATTCCATCCTCTTATCAGGCGCTTGCCTTGCATCAAAGAAGTGTTCATCTGTATCATGCATCAACGAGTTGCACAGAGCTAATTATATTTCCTTTATTGTGGTTTTGACTTCACAAGGCCATATCAAAAAAGGGGAAGGAAAAGAGCAAGTTAGGGGATGTTGGTGGTCCTCCAGAGCGACGACAATGAAGGCTCTCTAGATTTTCCCCTGCTACTGCTACTGTAGTTGAAGTCCCAAGTCGATATGATGAGTTCATCTCCCCTACTCCACCATCTCAGGTGCTTGCTCTAAGTGACAGTGTGATAATCGGTTTCATGTTGCATATGGTGTCTAGCTTGTATTTATTCTAATTTCATTAAATTGCACCTGCTGAGTTTATACGTTATACATGTGCATATGACATGCCTTTCTGTGGTATAGGTTGCATCTTGCATTGTCTTCTAGCTTCTACTGCCTCTAATTTGTTGAAATGGCACTTATGACGAGAGACTGTTTACCTAGTAAAGTGATATTGGTTGCATGTTCATATGGTGCCTAGCCTTCATTTCTTCTATTTTTTTGTTCAAATGCCTTTTGTTACTGTTTTCATACATATTCCATCCTCCTATCGTAGGTGTGAACATGCAATGTTGTCCTTTTCGTATATATTCCATCCTCCTATCATGCGCTTGCCTTGCATCAAAGAAGTATCATGCATCAACGAGTTATGCAGAGCTAATTTTATTTCCTTTCTTGTGGTTTTGACTTCAGAAGGCAATATCAAAAAGAGGAAGGAAAATATTAAGTTAGGGTTTGTTGGTGGTCCTCCAGAGCGACGCAAACGGAGGCTCTCTGGATTTGCCACTGCTACTGCAGTTGAAGTCCCAAGTCCATATGATGAGTTCATCTCCCCTACTCCACCATCTCAGGTGCTTGCTCTAAGTGACATTCTGATAATTGGTTTCATGTTGCATATGGTGTCTAGCTTGTATTTCTTCTAATTTGATTAAATTGCTCCTGCTGAGTTTATACGTTATACATGTGCATATGGCATGCCTTTCTGTTTCTAGAATACACTGCATCTATCTATCGTACCATGTTCTTACATCAAAGTACTGTTGTTGTGTATGTCGCATCAACCACTTATGATTGGATGCTTTTAACTTGGCAGTGTGATATTGGTTGCATGTTGCATTGATTTCTAGGTTGTACTACTTCTAATTATTTGAAATGCCACTTATGACAAGACACTTTTAATTTGGCAGAGTGATATTGGTTGCATCTTTCATATGGTCTCTAGCTTGCATTGCTTCTAATTTCTTGAAAATCCTTCTGCTTACTTTACACATCTTAGGTGTGAATATGTCAGGTTGTCCTGTTTTTCTTACATATTCCATCCTCCTCATACAGTTGTCTTATATCAAAGTATTGCTCATATATATCATGCATTAATGAGTTCTGAAGAGCGAATTTTATTATTTTGTGTTGTGGGTACATCTTGACATGGCAAAGTCGAAAAAGAGCAAGGAAAAGAATATAGTAGGGAATGGTGTTACTCGTGGGGTGCAACTAAAAGGATCTTCCGATTCTGGTGGTACTTATAGTGTAGTGCAATGTCCAAGTCCACTAGCTAAATCTACAAACATAGTATCCCCTGCTCCACCAGCTGCAGCACCTCCTTCAACTGTACCGACGTCTCAACGAGTTACTAGTCCGTTTGCTCCGCAAGTGGCAAGTTCCCAAGCTACCTTCACACCTAACACTACTTCTGAAGCATTGTTGACAGTACATGACTTGGCAAGATCATATGAACCTCATGAGCATCAACACCAAGACAATACCTGGCCGAGTCAAGTTGCAGTTTCATGCTCCTTTATATGTACTCTCACAGTTTGATGTACACTAACACTTTCCATCTTCGTTGTTGAACTAGCACCACGGCGCAAGAGGAAACATACATCAGTGATAATGCTTGATAGATTAACAAAATCTAAAGGAGGAAGAATGGAGATCCATTTTGAGGAAGGTTTAAAAAGGCCTCGTGATGGTACAGAGTCAGCCAAGTTAGTATCAGAGGCAGCCATTGCCGTTAGGTGTCATGCATGTATCCTCCCAACGTGGATCCAGTACAGGAATGCAAAAGACGATACCCGGTTTAACACCTTCCTTGACCATTTATCCGTACTTAATGTTATTCATCGCAATTTGTAATATTGTCTTGCTCTGTCTCATACTTTCTAGCTTCCTCCTAATGAGACTCCCATTCTTTTTTCAAAAGATGAGGTTCAAGTTGGATCTGAAAGATGATGCAACTAAACAAGCATGCACTCATGTTTTTAGGTCTGCTCTGCGATAGTATCGGTATCACATTAGAAAAACACACTTTGAAGGCAAGGCTAACAATGAAATCGCCCAAACATCTCTAGTGGAATATATTACGGATGAAGACTGGACAACCCTTGGTAAACACTGGTCCGATCCAAAGTATCAGGTAGGGTATATGTATGTGATGTGATCACATATTGAACTCGCATTTACGTATGTGCCTTACAAGTCTATCTTCTTCTAGGCTAACTGTTTGAAGAACAAGACTAACTGTTCTAAAGTGAAATTCCAACATACAACAGGATCTCGTAACTATATTGCACACTTCGAGGCTCTTGTAAATAGCTGCTTTTTCCTTATTTTTGTTGTGTCATATTATCGTATCTATATTGACTTGTTCCAAATATAGAGGAAAGACCGTGCGGACCAAAAAGAACCTGAACCGAATGCAGTGCAAATATTCAAGGATTGTCACACCAGCAAGACGAAGGGCATGAGCCCACCAGTTCAAGCCGTTGTTGTAAGTCCTTACTCCTCATGCCTTTGAACTGCTTGTTACTATGACGTGTTCATTTAACTGCTTGGTTTGCAGCCAATGTCAGTTACTCTGTTCACTTTTATACACAGTTGTCTTAACGTATCATTTCACCTTACACGGTTTAAAGGAGAGGAAGGGTATTCCTTTGGTCTTGATTAGTAATCTAGTTGTGATGTTCATGTGCCCACACAATGATACAATAGCATGTTTGTTTGATATCTGTTTGCCCGTGATATGAATGATGCCATACTATGTTCATCCTACTTTAAACATGTCTCCTTTATCCTTAGATATCAATGGATGTGAGGAAATAGACAATACAGTCGGCATGCTACATGAACATAGGTTCCGAAAGTGATTTTATCGCTACAATACATGCTAATGTATTACAATAGCTCACCAAAATAAGTTATGTATAAACATGAAACCTGGTTTGTTTATTTTTGTCTCATTATTAACTTATCTGGTACACTAATCTACAAATTCAAACTTTCAGCAAGCTATGGAACAAATGATTGAATAGCCAAAACCACCTGAAGGTGACGACACTACCACAAGCACAATGTCACCTCTTTCTGCAGTGCGCCAGTATCTCTCCGCTAACAGTGCAAAAAGCACCTTCCTACGTAATTCTAGGTTGGTTATCAAGGTAACCTCGTCCAAATCGCCTAATGAACAAAATTTTCTGGCTAGACAAAGTGATATATCTGTGCTCCAGACACAAGTCCAATCCCCAGTGGATGCTGTTTTTGAAACAAGAATAGTAGTTGACAAATGTCGTCAAGATATCAATGGTTTTGAAACCAGACTATCAGACATTTGCTTCATTGTTCAAGAGCAATGGCGGGAAAATGGGGAAGGTTATGCTGTTCCATCAGATTCTACAGCCTGAAACACTAGCTCTTAGGTCAAATGATATGTGCTTCTATACATATGATGGTGCAAGGACTGTAAACTTTTATGCCAACTAGCCTTTTGTTGTATGTCTGTAATTTATTTTGTTGTGATACATCATTTATCGTTTGCCAAAGACCGTTGAAATTATGATGTTGTTTTTGTATAGTGTAAGTTTATCTTAGTAATGTATTCAGCATCATCGATCTCCTTTCGGTCGAAATTCAAATTCCGTAAAAAAAACAATTATGGGTCGTAATCGGCATGTAGACAACTTAAAATATATGGACCTAAATCAGTATAAGCTTTCTTATTTTTAATAGGGTTGTGCCCGCAGTGGGCCGTTAACAGGCCTAACATAATTTGGGCTAACAACAGGCTCTTAACATGTGTAAATATCTCGCAGGCCTAATATGTCCCATAAATAAGAAGGGCCTTTAGTAGGCCGAAAGTCAGATTGGGCCGTAATTGGGCCAGATTATGCGCATGACTTTTAAGAGGCCGAAAGATGATTGGGCCAGATTAGGCCCATGCATCTCAACTCCTGCTGGCCCATTTGCAAGTCGGATCATTCACGGGCCGAAAGTCAGACGGGCCGCAAATGCGCCGACCTATGATAACCCACAAGTGTAGGGGATCGCAACAGTTTTCGAGGGTAGAGTATTCAACCCAATTTATTGATTCGACGCAAGGGGAGCCAAAGAATATTCTTAAGTATTAGCAGCTGAGTTGTCAATTCAACCACACCTGGAAACTTAGTATCCGCAACAAGATAGTTTAGTAGCAAAGTAATATGATAGTGGCGGTAACAGCAATAAAAGTAACAATAGTGTTTTTGTAATAGAAGCTGCGGAAAAGTAAATAAGCAGCAAGCAATAGGTGAAAAGCATGTAGGCATTGGATAGGTGATGGGAAATTATGTCGGATGCAATTCATCATGTAGAAGTTATAACCTAGGGTGACACAGAACTAGCTCCAGTTCATCAATGCAATGTAGGCATGCATTCCGAATATAGTCATACATGCTTATGGAAAAGAACTTGCATGCCATCTTTTGTCCTACCCTCCCGTGGCAACGGGGTGCTATTGTAAACTAAGGGATATTAAGGCCTCCTTTTAATAGAGTACCGGACCAAAGCATTAACACATAGTGAATACATGAACTCCTCAAACTATGGTCATCACCGGGAGTGGTCCTGATTATTGTCACGTCGGGGTTGCCGGATCATAACACATAGTAGGTGACTATAGACTTGCAAGATAGGATCTAGAACACACATATATTTATGAAAACATAATAGGTTCAGATCTGAAATCATGGCACTCGGGCCCTAGTGACAAGCATTAAGCATAGCAAAGTCATAGCAACATCAATCTCAGAACATAGTGGATACTAGGGATCAAACCCTAACAAAAATAACTCGATTACATGATAGATACCATCCAACCCATCACCATCCAGCAAGCCTACAATGGAATTACTCATGCACGGCGGTGAGCATCATGGAATTGGTGATGGAGGAAGGTTGATGATGACGATGGTGATGATCTCCACTCTCCGGAGCCCCGAACGGACTCCAGATCAGCCCTCCCGAGAGAGATTAGGGCTTGGCGGCGGCTCCGTATCGTAAAACGCGATAATTCTTCCTCTCTGATTTTTTTCTCCCCGAAAGTGAATATATAGGATCTGGGGATACGTCGGTGGAGCACCAGGGGGGCACGAGGCAGGGGGCGCGCCCCCACCCTCGTGGACAGGGTGTGAGCCCCCTGGTCTGGATCTTTGATACGTCCAAAACGTATCTATAATTTCTGCTTGCTCCATGCCCTTTTTGTGTAATATTGCTATGATATTTATGCACTTCCATACACTTTTTATCATATTTGGACTAACCTATTAATGGTTGCAAAAGTCCACAATGTTCTTGTTTTACAATTTATTGTATAGGAATTACTTGGAAATTGACAAAAACGCAAAAGGAGTCGTATTAGAGTAGGACTCTGACTTTCCTGAAATCTGTCTGAGAACGTTTTTTAAAGATGGTCACGTTCCGGCCTGAAGACGATGTCAAACGGAAAAAGTCTAGTTGCGAAAGTTGTGGGGAATTTCGAGGCGATGCTTCTGGATATAAAATTCGTCCAAATCGGAGTCCGGACGGCCGAGTAAATCCCGTTTTACTCAGGCCCAAAATCTGATGACGGGAATCCGAGAGTCTATATAAAGAGAGGAAACCTAGGTCACCAAGGGCCACGAATTTTCCTCCTCCCGAGCCGCTGTCTTGGAGGGGAGGACCAGCACCATTGCAGCACCATCCACAAGGAAGAAGGGGGGCCAAGGAGCCGCTGCCCCCTAGGGCCGCCGCCGCCCCGAGGGCCGCCGCCGCCCCCTAGGGCCGCCGCCGCCGCCTCCGTGGCTGCCGCCGGCCGTCTCCTCCTCGCGGGGCTGCACCTCTCCATCAACACCATCATCAACCTCCTCCTCACGATGTCCATGTGTGAGTAGTCTTCTCCGGGACCGAGGGCTTGTACGTGTAGCTATGTGGTTATCTCTCTCTCCCATGATGTGATCTTCGTTGTGATCATAGGCTATGTTAATCTAGGGTGATCCCATGATATTTCCCCTTCCTCTATGTATTGGATTGATGTACTCACTTGTCTTTATCTAATATAATCCCCGAGACCAAGGTGACAGCGGTCTATTGGACATGGATTAGAAAAATATTTTCATTAGTGATTTCCTCTCTTGTGTGTTGATTGAAGATTGAGAGTCTCTTGGTGCTTGTCTTTGACTATCCTTTAGATATGTTGTGGTGATTGTGGGACTCTCTTTGGATGGCCGCGGTGACATTGGGAAATCCTTAGATTGAGAACTACGAACTTTGAGGTGTGCTTTTGTAGCCCTACATAATTCTCGTCCTCTCTTGACCATGAAGGAATGACCTCCGGGTGCGTCTCCATTGCATGTTTTATGGGAAATATCATGTGATTCGATTATGTTAATGTTGTTGGGAGTTGCCTCTAGTGAAAGTATGATCCCCAGGCCTTGTTTCCACCATTGCAATACCATTTGTGCTCGCGTTTATCACTTGTTTGCTTGCTGCACTTTTTATTACAGATTTATATTACTTTGCTTTGCCACTCCTATCATCCATATTTTACCATCTCTTCGCCGAACTAGTGCACTTATACAACTCCTAGTTGTATTAGGTGTGTTGGGGACACAAGAGACTTCTTGTATCTTAGTTGCAGGGTTGCTTGAGAGAGACCATCTTCAACCTCTACTTCCCTGAGTTCGATAAACCTTAGGTCATCCACTTGAGGGAAATTGCTGCTGTCCTACAAACCTCTGCGCTTGGAGGCCCAACATAGTCTACAAGAGTAGAAGCGTGTGTAGACATCAAGCTATTTCTGGCGCCGTTGCCGGGGAAGTGAGTGCTTGAAGGTATATCTTTAGATCTTGCAATTAAATCTTTTTGTTTCTTGTTTTTATTTCACTAGTTATGTTTATGGAAAACCGCAATCTTAGTTCGTTGCTTGTGGGAAGACGCCCCACACCTGTGGTGGTTGCTCCTCCCCCTACTGAAATTGTGCCCTATAAAATACCAGCTGGTATTATCGATTATGTTTTGGCTAATCGTTATGCAGGAGACACACATCCCGGTGAACACTTGCTATATCTGTCACAATTATGTTCATTATTTAAGCTTGCAGGTGTATCAAGGGAGTTTGTCATGAGGAAATTGTTCGCCGTATCACTTATAGATAAAGCTTCAGATTGATATAAGCTTCTCGATAACTCGCACTTGCTTGATTGGCAAGAGCTTATGTCTCTCTTTTATACTAAGTTTTATCCTTTTCATGAAATTCATCGAGACAGGAACTATATCTATAACTTTAGGTCTCGTGACGGAGAAAGCATTGCTCAAGCTTGGGGGAGACTGAAAACATTAATGCTAAAAAGTCCTAACCATGGGCTCCCCAAAGATGCTTATGTGGAGAGTAAGAGTACCTTTTTGCATGTGGATCATGGTAACAATGCTTTATGTGATGCTTATATTGTTGAGTTTATTCGTGATCCCACTGAAAATTATTATGAGAAGGGAACATATGCTTATAGATATTTCAATAATATTAAGTTCCCTCTCTTTATGTTGAAGGTTTTGAAGCTGCACTTGTTTTGTCTTCCTATGCTTATTACTTTGTGCTTCAATGAATTATTCTATTGCAATATTCCTATGCATAGGAAGCATGTTAGGCTTAAATGTGTTTGGTATTTGCTTCTTGATGCTCTCTTTTGTTCTTCAACTCTTATTCCTATGAGAGCATCATTAAAGTCTTAAGCCTATCTTTATGGCTATAAAGAAAGAGCTCTAGGGAGACAACCCTTGTTATCTTTGCTTTCAGTTTGTTCTTTCAGTTTTTAGTGGTCTTGATGTTTGTTACTACTGTAGCAACATCATTGTATCTTTATTTTTCAGCTTTGTGCCAAGTTTAGCCTCTGATTGCAAGAAAGTTCAAAAGTTGTGACGTGTTGTCCAGGAAACAGATTCTGTCCTTGGATAGAAAAATTGTATAAAATCACCAGATCATCTTTTTGGTCTGAATTTTTTCGACAGCGTGCCCTATACAATTGGCTTTCGGGCGTATGTTTTGAGTTTTTTGATTTGAGTTGCAGAAGTGCCCCGAAAAAATCATTTACTACCTGCCGGTCTGTTTTTCACAGATTCTGTCCTGTTTTGCCTTTCCTTCGTTTTGCAAACCTTGAGCTTGCCTTTTCTTTGCAAAACCTCTTGGCAATCTTGAGAAACAGTAGACCTTCAAGAATATCCTTATTTCTAGCAAGGAAAAATTATCTTATTATGGGTACTAACCTCGCTAATCAGATTATGATGAGTTATGTATGAAGGGAGTTTTCAAGTGTGCGAGGGAAGATGATAAAAAGATTCAGGAGTGTCAAACGCTCAAGCTTGGGGATGCCCCCATGCACCCCCAAGAAATATTCAAGAAGACTCAAGCGTCTAAGCTTGGGGATGCCCCCGTGCATCCCCTTCTCCATCAACAATTATCAGTTCGTCTTTCGTTCCACTATATTTTTATCACTTCATGTGTTATGTGCTATGCTTGGAGCGTCTTGCTTTTAGTTTCCTTTTTAGTTTTCTTTAGCTTTGCTTGCTATTCATAACGAGTTGGAACTCAGCTTTCTTTGTGTGGGAGAGAAACACGCTCCACTTCAACCTAGAACATAACATAGAATTTTCATATTTATCTTTGCTGTGTATGTTCTTGGTCTTTCAATAGCTACTGTCATGCTTAGCTCATAGTTTTCATGCTTTTCTTTTTAAAGAGCTTTTGTTTAGTTGGTTGCTGGAACTCTCTTGAGTTATCATGCTTATCTTGTTAAGAGAGTTGGCTTCTGTTGCACTGGTTGATATGTCCATGATAAAAATGCTATGTGCATAATGGTGCCTAGTAGTTCATGTTTTCTTATGGTTAGTCTCAAATAGTTGGGGGTTCTTAATGTGTTATTGAAGTACCAACATGATTTGTTTGCCTATGATGTGGTATGGTTTAGTGATATCTTCCTCCAAAAATTTATTTTGATTGACTTGGCATATGCTCACGCATATTTAAGACTGTAAAGAAAGTCTATCAAGCCTTGATGATCTTTAATTTCTGAGTAGCGATATAACTTCCATGCCCGATTCAATGTTGCTTTGTCGCTCTGCATGATTATGACCGTCATTGCTCTCTTAGTTGGTCGCTCCCAGTCTTTTGCTAACCTTCGCCTGTACTAAGCGGACTGACTGCTTGTGCATCCAAAATCCTTTAAACCAGTTATGCCATATGAGTCCACCATACCTTCCTATACATGGTATTTACATGCCATTCCTAACGAAGACTTTCATGTACCATCTCGAAATTAATCAAAAAAGGCATTTCTCTTTTGTGCCTCTGTTTTAGCTCATGAGGAAGTAGTAGTTAATTCATGATCTTTTTAAGTTGGACAAGCTTCACCCCGGGATTGCATGTCTAATGTGCAAACCCATAATACGAGAAGGAACTCGCATAGAGTGCGCCCGGCTCATTAAAAAATTATACAACAAACAAACCCTCCTTCACGCTTTGTTCATGAGAAATCAGAAAACTTTGGCAGTGATAAACAAAGGAGATTAAGAGGATGTGATCGTCCTCATGCGGGAGCCGTTCCTCGAAACTTGTCCAGCTCGAGAAGTAATTGAGTCATCTGCTAGCATTCGTTGACGAAATATGCATACCCCAAAAATAATTATTACTTCTGTTTTAAAAAAAACCAAGAGCTCTGGTACATGTTTAGTTTTTATTTCCGACCACGGGTTTTCAACCTTGCCATCAAAAGCCACGGTTCGAGAGTCTCCACCTTCTTTAAAGCACCAACTATTGAGAGCATGATTGTCATTCTGAGTGTAATGTGCATTGTCCCAAAGTAGCATTGTCTTTTGCATGATTATGATATCGTTTATTCTGAAATCATTGTATCTATTCGTCACTTAAACCTTGGAGGTGCCCCTGCATTTATGTTTTGCTTCACTAAAGGGGGCAAGCGAGGTACCACTTTCTCATATTTGCACACCATGCTCACTACAAATCTTTTGAGTATTTCAGTATCATATTGTAAAACTTTCATTTCTTTGTGATTTTCTCATGAGGCAACTTAATTATTATAGATTCATTGTCTCAGTAAGCACTTGTCATGTGACTGTGAAAAGTTCTTATATGGTTAATAGCATGTCACCACGGAAATTATGTTTGTTATCATTTACCTACTCGAGGACGAGCAGGAATTAAGCTTGGGGATGTTGATACGTCCAAAACGTATCTATAATTTCTGTTTGCTCCATGCCCTTTTTGTGTGATATTGCTATGATATTTATGCACTTCCATACACTTTTTATCATATTTGGACTAACCTACTAATGGTTGCAAAAGTGCACAATGTTCTTGTTTTACACTTTATTGTGTAGGAATTACTTGGAAATTGACAAAAACGCAAAAGGAGTCGTATTGGAGTAGGACTCTGACTTTCCTGAAATCTGTCTGAGAACATTTTTTAAAGATGGTCACATTCCGGCACGAATACGACGTCAAACGGAAAAAGTCTAGTTGCGAAAGTTGTGGGGAATTTCGTGGCGATGCTTCTGGATATAAAATTCGTCCAAATAGGAGTCCGGACGGCCGAGTAAAGCCCGTTTTACTGAGGCCCAAAATCTGATGACGGGAATCCGAGAGTCTATATAAAGAGAGGAAACCTAGGTCACCAAGGGTCACGAATTTTCCTCCTCCCGAGCCGCCGTCTTGGAGGGGAGGACCAGCACCATTGCAGCACCATCCACAAGGATGAAGGGGGGCCAAGGAGCCGCCGCCGCCCCGAGGGCCGCCGCCGCCGCCGCGCCCCCAAGGGCCGCCGCCGCCGCCTCCGTGGCTGCCGCCGGCCGTCTCCTCCTCGCGGGGCTGCACCTCTCCATCAACACCATCATCAACCTCCTCCTCACCATGTCCATGTGTGAGTAGTCTTCTCCGGGGCCGAGGGCTTGTACGTGTAGCTATGTGGTTATCTCTCTCTCCCATGATGTGATCTTCGTTGTGATCATAGGCTATGTTACTCTAGGGTGATCCCATGATATTTCCCCTTCCTCTATGTATTGGATTGATGTACTCACTTGTCTTTATCTAGTATAATCCCCGAGACCAAGGTGACAGCGGTCTATTGGACATGGATTAGAAAAATATTTTCATGAGTGATTTCCTCTCTTGTGTGTTGATTGAAGATTGAGAGTCTCTTGGTGCTTGTCTTTGACTATCCTTTAGATATGTTGTGGTGATTGTGGGACTCTCTTTGGATGGCCGCGGTGACATTGGGAAATCCTTTGATTGAGAACTACGAACTTTGAGGTGTGCTTTTGTAGCCCTACATAATTCTCGTCCTCTCTTGACCACGAAGGAATGACCTTCGGGTGCGTCTCCATTGCATGTTTTATGGGAAATATCATGTGATTCGATTATGTTAATGTTGTTGGGAGTTGCCTCTAGTGAAAGTATGATCCCTAGGCCTTGTTTCCACCATTGCAATACCATTTGTGCTCACGTTTACCACTTGTTTGCTTGCTGCACTTTTTATTACAGATTTATATTACTTTGCTTTGCCACTCCTATCATCCATATTTTACCATCTCTTCGCCGAACTAGTGCACCTATACAACTCCTATTTGTATTAGGTGTGTTGGGGACACAAGAGACTTCTTGTATCTTAGTTGCAGGGTTGCTTGAGAGAGACCATCTTCAACCTCTACTTCCCTGAGTTCGATAAACCTTAGGTCATCCACTTGAGGGAAATTGCTGCTGTCCTACAAACCTCTGCGCTTGGAGGCCCAACATAGTCTACAAGAGTAGAAGCGTGTGTAGACATCAATCTTCTTGCAGATATTTATATTTTACAAAATAATTCTCCGTGGATTTTCAGATCATTCCGAGAACTTTTTATTTCTGCACAAAAACAACACCATGGCAATTTTGCTGAAAACAGCGTCAGTCCGGGTTAGTTCCATTCAAATCATGCAAGTTAGAGTTCAAAACAAGGGCAAAAGGATTTGGAAAAGTAGATACGTTGGAGACGTATCAACTCCCCCAAGCTTAAACCTTTGCTTGTCCTCAAGTAATTCAGTTGATAAGCTGAAAGTGATAAATAAAAACTTTGACAAGCTCTGTTTGCTCTTGTTGTTGTAAATATGTAAGCTAGCATTCATGTTTTCAAGAAGATCGTGAACTAACCACATTCACAATAACTTTCAGGTCTCAAGTGTACTCATATCAATGGCATAATCAACTAGCGAGCAATAATAATAAACCTCGGATGACAACACTTTCTCAAAACAATCATGATATGATATAACAAGATGGTATCTCGCTAGCCCTTTCTGAGACTGCAAAACATAAATGCAGAGCACCTTTAAAGATCAAGGACTGACTAGACATTGTAATTCATGGTAAAAGAGATCCAGTCATGATCATACTCAATGCAAATTAATAGTAATACATGCAAACGACAGAGGTGCTCTCCTACTGGTGCTCTTTTATAAGAGGATGATGACTCTGCATAAAAGTAAATAGACAGGCCCTTCGCAGAGGGAAGCAGGGATTTGTAGAGGTGCTAGAGCTCGAATTTTAAATAGAAATGAATAACATTTTGAGCGGTATACTTTCATTCTCAACATAACAACCAAGAATCTCGATATCTCCCATGCTACACACATTATAGGCGGTTCTCAAACAGAATGGTAAAGTTTATACTCCCCCAACCACCAACAAGCACACTCCACGGCTAGCCCGAAACAACGGGTACCGTCCAAACCAGCAACAACCCTGGGGGAGTTTTGTTTAATTATTATGATTTTGAGCATGGGACTCGGCATCCCGATTACCAGCCATTTTCTCATGAATGATGAGCGGAGTCCACTCATCGTGAGAATAACCCACCTAGCATGGAAGATATAGACAACCCTAGTTGATACGTGAGCTGTTCGAGCATACAAAACATAATTTCATTTGAAGGTTTAGAGTTTGGCACATACAAATTTACTTGGAACGGCAGGTAAATACCGCATATAGGAAGGTATGGTGGACTCATTAGAATAACTTTGGGGTTTATGGAAGTGGATGCACAAGCAGTATTCTCGCTTAGTACAGATGAAGGCTAGAAAGAGACTGGGAAGCGACCAGCTCGAGAGCAACAATGGTCATGAACATGCATTAAAATTAATCAACAATGAATGCAAGCATGAGTAGGATATAAATCACCATGAACATAAATATCGTGGAGGCTATGTTGATTTGTTTCAACTACATGCGTGAACATGTGCCAAGTCAAACCACTTGATCATTCAAAGGAGGATACCACCCCATCATACCACATCACAACCATTTTAATATCATGTTGGCACGCAAGATAGACCATTATAAACTCTCAGCTAATTAAGCATGGCATAAGCAGCTATGGTCTCTAATTGTCATTGCAAGAATGCTTCATTCATAACAAGCTGAATCAGGAACGATGAACTATCATATTTACAAAAACAAAAGAGGTCGAGTTCATACCAGCTTTTCTCATCTCAATTAGTTCATCATATATCATCCTTATTGCCTTTCACTCGCACGACCGAACGGTGTGGAAAATAATAATAGTGCACGTGCATTGGACTAAGCTGGAATCTGCGAGCGTTTAATACAAGAGAGAAGACAAGGTAATATGGCTCAAGGTTAAATCAACAAAAAAGCATATGAGATCCACTAAGCAATTTCAAACATGGTCTTCTACTCTTAACCCCAAAGAAAAGAAAATACACTATTTACACGGGAAAGCTCCCAACAAGCAAAAGAAGAATGGGAAATCTTTTTGGGTTTTCTTTTTAATTACTACTACAAGGAAAGTAAACTAGTTAGAAGCTACAACTAACTTTTTTTTTGTTTTTCTTAAGGTTTTTCTAACACGCGAGAAAAAGACTAAGAAAAAGAATGAAACTAAACATGGATGGTACGGTGAAAGAGTGTGAGCACCGACAGCTAGAATGAGTGTGTGAACATGAATGTAAAGTCGGTGAGAAACACGTACTCCCCCAAGCTTAGGCTTTTGGCCTAAGTTGGTCTATGGCCACGGATCAAAGCTACTCCCTCCAGTGTACTGAGATGTGTCCTCTGGGTGCCACTGGTTGGCAAGCTCATCTAGCTCCCACCCATAAACAGACTGATGATAAGGATCAAGTTGTGGCTTCGGCTCAGGCTCCGAAGCTTGTGCCTAGCCCTGGTACTTGTATAAGGCATCTGATGTAACGAGATATGTGCCTGTAGACAGATCAAAGAGAGATGGTGCAGGCAAGGTAACAATTTCACAATATTTTTCATCAAACCTTAATTTATAATTAAGCAACATATCCTTGTCTTTATCAATAAAATCATGCGCTACCATGCTCTTGTAGTCTAGATAAACAGGGGCAAGCAATTTTTCTTCCTTCTCATGATGCCTAATAGGTATTCTAAAATGTTCAGCAAGGCGAGAAGCAAAGATGCCTCCAAAGATGGGCCCCTTTGAGCGGTTCAGACTCAGTCGTTTAGCAACGACGGCACCCAAGCTAAAAGTTGTGTCTTGAAACAAAGCATGGCGTAAAATGACAATATCAGGGGCACTAAGATTCCCACTGTTCCCGTGACCAATTAAACATCTACTAGCAAATAATGCAAAGTAGCGCAGAGCAGGGAAGTGTATACTAGTGATTCTTGCCCCTGAGACTTGTCTAGTTTCCCCTACAGCTATCATGTGGATAAACCCCTCAACGTCTTCACGACGTGGTTCATCAAGTCTACCTCCAAAGGGTACCTTACATACTTCACAAAATTCTAAGAGTGATATCTCCTTAATCACATCATATAAACGGAACTCCACTGTAGGTGCTATTTTCTTAGCATGAAAATGAAAACTTTGCGTGAAAATATTGGTGAGTAAGAGATACTGTTCACGCTGGTCGTGGAGGAAGTCGGTGAGGCCTGCATTATTTGCCAACCAATAAAAGTCTTCGTAAATCCCGGCGGACATCATGAAATCATTACAAGGCCATTCGCACGGTCGAACTTCCGCCATGCGAGGAAGATTATATTTGGGCTTCATATTTTCTTCTTTCCTCTTCTCCTCTGAGTTCTTGCTCGAGGAGCCCCTCAACAATCTCTTTATCATTTTCCTTTTCTGAGATTTTCTGAAATTTTTAGTAATTCAAAATAAAAGTTAACCAAACTCAACAAGAATGATAGCAACAACTCGTACTAGTGCCTAGAGACTATATCATGCATTAGAACTACTTGGGACCAAGAAAATTTGACATGCAAGCTCAATAACAAGGTCACCACAGCAGCATAAATTTGCAATAAATAAAGCACTAGAACAAAAATAATTGGACCAATAGAGGAGTCACATACCAAGGAACAATCTCCCCAAACAGTTTGATGAATGGTGCTTTGAGCAAGGAGATCGAAAATGGCAGCAAGATGAGCTAGAACTCGGGTTTGAGCTTGTTGGTGATTTTTTTGGGAGGAAGAAGAAGAGTGTGGGTTCAGGACTAAGTGGAGGGGGGACACGTGGGGCCCACGAGGCAAGGGGGCGCGCCCTGGACCCTCGAGGCCAGGTGCTGGCTCCCCTCGCTGTGTGTTCTGTGCCATATTTTCTCAAATATTCTAGAAAAAATCATATTTCATTTTCAGGGCATTTGGAGAACTTTTATTTTCGGGGTATTTTTTTATTGCACGGATAAGTCTGGAAACAGACAGAAAATACTATTTTTTTTTCTTTATTTATCCTAATTAACAGAAAGTAAAAGGGGGGTATAGAAGGTGGTGCTATCTAGATTCACCTATCCCATGCTCATCAAAAGGAATCCATTAACAAGGTGATCAGGTCTTGTTAATAAACTCTTTCTGAATAACATGATACCGGAGAATTTTCGAATAGCACTAGGTTACCTCAATGGGGATATGTATGTCCACAACAATTAGAATGTCATATGTCTTCTTGATAGTAGGAAGAGGAAATTCAAAACCTCCAATAGTAATAGTTGAAATTTTTCCAATATAATTGATAGTGTGGACCTAAGGTTGTTTCCTCGGAAAGTGTACTGTATGCTCATTACCATTGACATGAAAAGTGACATTGCCTTTGTTGCAATCAATAACAGCCCCTGCAGTATTCAAAAAGGGTCTTCCAAGGATAATAGACATACTATCGTCCTCAGGAATATCAAGTATAACAAAGTCTGTTAGAATAGTAACATTTGCAACCACAACAGGCACATCCTCACAAATACCGACAAGTATAGTAGTCGATTTATCAGCCATTTGCAAAGATATTTTAGTAGGTGTCAACTTACTCAAGTCAAGTCTACGATATAAAGAGAGAGGCATAACACTAACACCGGCTCCAAGATCACATAAAGCAGTCTTAACATAGTTTCCTTTAATGAAGCAAGGTATAGTAGGTACTCCGGGATCTCCAAGTTTCTTGGGTATTCCACCCTTAAAAGTGTAATTGGAAAGCATGATGGAAATTTCTACTTCAGGTATCTTTCTTTTATTGGTAACAATATCTTTCATATACTTAGCATAAGGATTTGTTTTGAGCACATCAGTCAAATGCATACGCAAAAAGATAGGTCTAATCATTTCAGCACAGCGCTCAAAATCCTCATCATCCTTTTTCTTGGATGGTTTCGAAGGAAAAGGCATGTGTTTCTGAACCCATGGTTCTCTTTCCCTACCGTGCTTCCTAGCAACAAAGTCTCTCTTATCACAACGTTGATTCTTTGATTGTGGGTTATCAAGATCAACAGCAGGTTCAATCTCTACATCATTATCATTGCTAGGTTTAGCATCATTATGAACATCATCATTTATATTATCACTAGGTTCATGTTCATTACCAGATTGTGTCTCAGCATCAGAAACAGATATATCATTGGGATTCTCAGGTATGTCAGCTACAGGTTCGCTAGAAGCATGCAAAGTCCTATCATTTTTCTTTTTCTTCTTCTTAGAAGAACTAGGTGCATCTAAATTAGCTCTCTGAGGATCTTGCTCAATCCTCTTAGGGTGGCCTTCAGGGTACAGAGGTTCCTGAGTCATTTTACCACCTCTAGTAGCAACTCTAACAGCATAGTCATTATTCTTACTATTTAATTCATTGAGCAAATCATTCTGAGCCTTAAGTACTTGTTCTACTTGAGTGGTAATCATAGAAGCATGTTTACTAATGAGTTTCAATTCACCTTTAACTCTAGACAGATAATCACTCAAGCGTTCAATCATATAAGCATTGTGTTGTAATTGTCTACCAACATAAGCATTGAAGTTTTCTTGTTTCACAATAAAATTGTCAAACTCATCTAAGCATTGGCTAGCAGACTTATAACGAGGAATATAACCTTCATCAAATCTATAAAGAGAATTTACCTTTACTACCTGTGTCGAGTTATCAAGACCATGTATTTCTTCAATAGGTGGTAAATTCTTAACATCTTCAGCTTTAATACCTTTTTCTTTCATAGAATTATTTGCCTCTTGCATATCTTCAGGATTGAGAAATAGAACACCTCTTTTCTTCGGAGTTGGCTTAGGGGCTGGTTCAGGAAGTGTCCAATTATTTTCATTGGCCAGCATATTATTCAATAGTAATTCAGCTTGATCAACTGTTCTTTCCCTGAAAACACAACCAGCACAACTATCCAGGTGGTCTTTGTAAGCATCAGTTAGTTCATTATAAAAGACATCAAGTATATCGTGCATCTCAAGAGGATGATCAGGCAAAGCATTAAGTAATTGGAGAAGCCTCCCCCAAGCTTGTGGGATACTCTCTTCTTCAATTAGCACAAAGTTATATATTTCCCGTAAGGCAGCTTGTTTCTTATGAGCGGGAAAATATTTAGCAGAGAAGTAATACATCATATCCTGGGGACTACGCACACAACCAGGATCGAGAGAATTAAACCAAGTCTTAGCATCACCCTTTAACGAGAAAGGAAATAGCTTAAGGATATAGTAGTAACGAATCTTTTCATTGTTGGTAAACACGGTGGCTATATCATTCAACTTAGTAAGATGTGCCACAACAGTTTCAGATTCATAGCCATGGAAAGGATCAGATTCAACCAAAGTAATTAACTCAGGATCAACAGAGAATTCATAATCCTTATCGGTGACACAGATAGGTGAAGTAGCGAAAGCAGGGTCATGTTTCATTCTAGCATTCAAGGACTTTCTTTCAGCTTAGCTAATAATTTCTTAAGATCGTATCTATCGTTGCAAGCAAGAAAGTCTCTAGCAGTTTCTTCATCCATAACATAACCCTTAGGAACAACAGGCAATTCATCTATTGGGAGAAGCTTCATCATCACTTTCTTAAATATCATCAGTTTCAATATTTGCATTCTCCCTAACCTTAGCAATTTGTTCATCTAGAAATTCACCTAGTGGCACAGTATTATCAAGCATAGAAGTAGTTTTATCATACATAGCAAAAGTGGCATCATCAAGAACATACGACATATCAGATTCAATAGCAGGAGTAGGTGTCGCAAATTTACCCATAACAGATGGTGAATCAAGTGCAGAGCTAGATGGCAGTTCCTTACCTCCCCTCGTAGTTGAGGGCAAGATCTTGGTTTTTGAGTCCTTCAGATTCTTCATAGTGATCAACAGATATAAATTCGAAGTGACTTAAATAATAGAGCTATGCTCCCCGGCAACGGCGCCAGAAAATAGTCTTGATAACCCACAAGTGTTGGGGATCGCAACAGTTTTCGAGGGTAGAATATTCAACCCAATTTATTGATTCGACACAAGGGGCGCCAAAGAATATTCTTAAGTATTAGTAGCTGAGTTGTCAATTCAACCACACCTGGAAACTTAGTATCTGCAGCAAAATAGTTTAGTAGCAAAGTAATATGATAGAGGCGGTAGCAGCAATAAAAGTAACGATAGTGTTTTTGTAGTTTTTGTAATAGTAGCAGCAGAAAAGTAAATAAGCAGCAAGCAATAGGTGAAAAGCTCGTAGGCATTGGATAGGTGATGGGAAATTATGTCGGATGCAATTCATCATGTAGAAGTTATAACCTAGGGTGACATAGAACTAGCTCCAGTTCATCAATGCAATGTAGGCATATATTCCGAATATAGTCATACGTGCTTATGGAAAAGAACTTGCATGACATCTTTTGTCCTACCCTCCCGTGGCAGCGGGATCCTATTGGAAACTAAGGGATATTAAGGCCTCCTTTTAATAGAGTACCAGACCAAAGCATTAACACATAGTGAATACATGAACTCCTCAAACTATGGTCATCATCGGGAGTGGTCCCGATTATTGTCACGTCGGGGTTGCCGGATCATAACACATAGTAGGTGACTATAGACTTGCAAGATAGGATCAAGAACACACATATATTTAAGAAAATATAATAGGTTCAGATCTGAAATCATGGCACTCGGGCCCTAGTGACAAGCATTAAGCATAGCAAAGTCATAGCAACATCAATCTTAGAACATAGTGGATACTAGGGATCAAACCCTAACAAAACTAACTCGATTACATGATAGATCCCATCCAACCCATCACCGTCCAGCAAGCCTACGATGGAATTACTCACGCACGGCGGTGAGCATCATGGAATTGGTGATGGATAAAGGTTGATGATGACGATGGCGACGATCTCCACTCTCCGGAGCCCCGAACGGACTCCAGATCAGCCCTCCCGAGAGAGATTAGGGCTTGGCGGCGGCTCTGTATCGTAAAACGCGATAATTCTTCCTCTATGATTTTTTTCTCCCCGAAAGTGAATATATAGGATCTGGGGATACGCCGGTGGAGCACCAGGGGGGCCACGAGGCAGGGGGCGCGCCCCCTACCCTCGTGGACAGGGTGTGGGCCCCCTGGTCTGGATCTTCTTGCAGATATTTTTTATATTTTCCAAAATAATTCTCCATGGATTTTCAGGTCATTCTGAGAACTTTTTATTTCTGCACAAAAACAACACCATGGCAATTCTGCTGAAAACATCGTCAGTCCGGGTTAGTTCCATTCAAATCATGCAAGTTAGAGTCCAAAACAAGGGTAAAAGGGTTTCGAAAAGTAGATACGTTGGAGACGTATCAACCTACTAGACGGGCCTTTAATAGGCCGGAAGAGCGGTCGGGCTTCATTTGTATGAGCGAGTATATGGGTCTTTAGTAGGCCTGATATGACGTTGGGCCTCATATGGCCCATGGGCTTCATCGGGCGTTAACAGGCCGAAAAGCATAACAGGATGGAAGTGGGACAAATCTGCAATGGGCTGCTGATAGGCCAAATGTCAGACCTGGCCGGATATGGCCCAATTTCATCCCAGTCTTTTATGGGCCGAAAGTTTCATCGGGCAGGTTTTCACTTATAGCATTTGTGGATATTTTTCTACAAGAACCCCTACACATCATATATGTTTTTGGGATAGAAAAATCTAAGGAATTCACTGGTGGCATTAGTTTTAGCTTTTGAGCAAGTTTGTAAACATGTCATTTATGCAGCATATTGCATTTTGTTATTTTTGTGCATTTAATCCCATTTATGCTTTGGGGTAGTTTTGCACATGAACTTGTTCACCATCATGTCTATTTTCAGCTAGAAAAACTCACATTGCCATGAAATGCTTTGTGTTGAGTTAAAGAAGCTTGCAAACATGTCATGTCATTGTTACTGTTTTTTTTTGACTTGTTGAAATCTGCCAAGTATATCAACAAATCCACGCATATTTTGGGAATGTACAGTGAGCATGTTTTGAAGTCCTTGTAATGCTCTATCCATCTATGCCCTTGTTTGCATTTATGGCCTACTGTAGCTTGTTCTTTTCATGCTCACAATTTGCTTGAAAACATAACTGTCAGCCTGTTAACAACATGTTCCTTTTTACAAAGCTCATGATAATTAACCTATGAATCTCATAAATTGTGGCTTTTGTTTATTTGGAAGTATATCATGCCTTCTATAGGCTCATTTCAATTTCATAAATGTTAAAGTTGCTATGATTGATGTTATGTGCTTCCAAAGTCAGCACTATAATGTTTCTGTTTTGCATGTCCAGTAATTTTCACTAAGTCCGAAAATTGTTATCATCTTTGCATTTTGCCATGTTGTTTTAATTATGTTCTAGTGAGTTTTAGAAGTTGCTCAGTGTTCATATTTTGTAGTAAATCGTGTGTACTTCACTGCCATGCCATTTGTTGTCATGTCTGTGTGCTGTAGCATATTTAAACTTTGCATCAAAGTAGTCATGTTGCTGTTTTAAACAGTTTGCATTGCATATAGTTTTACTTGTCATTTGCAAACCGTGCATCCATTTCCGGTGATGTTTATATCGTTTCCAACCAAAACATTCCAATCTATCCAGTGGCATGCTTGGTTTGCCAAGAGCTTTTCCACATCCATCATGCCTTCACCATGTCCTTGCTGACATCATCTCTTTCCGTAGTGGTAGCTCCGTAGCTTCGTTCTTCCATTCTTCTTGCATGTAGCATGTGTTCTTTTGTTGTCATATTTGTTTATGTGGATGCTTGCTTTCTTTGGGTAACACCAGGAGACGAGTTCGAGTCCGAGGTCGAGACACCCGTTGAGTACGCTTACGAAGAGCAATGTCCCGATACCACCGATGACATACCAGGCAAGATGATTGTTCCTTAATATCACCTCTATCTTTGCTTTGTTAGTTGTCTCGATTCTACGCTATGTCGCGCTGCCTATCTATGTCACGTTGTCCCGTCGTGGCACACGGCATGGCACATGTACCGGACTGGATGCACAGACATATGCGTCAAGAGGGAGCGTTCCTGTGGCCCAATGAGGACGTCGGTTTCTCTGAGTGGAGGTGTATGTGATAGCCTGTCTTATTAGGGATGATAGACTACTGATATCAATAAGGAATTCCTTCTTTTCAGGGAGCCCATTCGGAAAGAACTCCAAAGTTAAGCGTGCTCAGCTTAGAGTAATTTCAGGATGGGTGACCAACCGGGAAGTTGCTCCCGGGTGTTGTGTGGATGGCTGGTGGTTGTGAAGTTGGGACTTTTATCCTTTGGAATCATTCTCTAGGTGAAAACCTTAATTCACGTTGTCCGATTAGCAATGGCGTGGCCTTGGTAGCTTTACTTTGCTGGAAGCATTGTTTTGGAGAGGTTCTCGGTGGGCGCATCTGGTTGGCCGTGGTCTGGATGATCGGGCTCTGACAGTGTGGGGAGTCTGTGATGGCACGTTTGTCTTTGGTTGGCCGTGGCACACTTGACATGCGAAGAGCATCGGGCAAGCCTTATTTTTCCTCCTCTCGAGATCGGAGCCGCACATGTCCGCCTCTCTTCGGATATGCCTTCTCTCTCTGGTGTCGACGAGGTTGAAGGACATGCTTGTACGGACATGCCGATGCGGGTGCTCCTGTGTGGTTGCAGCGAAGCCAAAGTTGTTGGGTCGCGAGTGCGATGGATGATGTACGATGACACCACAATGGGTTGTGATATGCCCTGCTCGGTCATGTTTAGTTGCTCGAGCATTTTTGTATGTATTGTGATGCTAGTGACCTAATTTTGCTAGGTGTAGTTGCTTTGTCCATGTTTTCATCCGGTGTTCCTCGAATAAACCAAGCAGTTTCTTGCCGTCGGCGTACTACTCCTACTTCTTAATAGAATCTCATCAGCTCTCTTGCTAGCTTCCAAAAAATGAAGCTGAATTGAGTGGGAGAGCACTTACATGATTGGTTGGCTTGAAAGAGCGTTGTATGTGTGCAATAACATGCCTAAAAAACATGCATGCCATTTTTTGGAGACAAAGGGAGTGGTTTGAAAAGGAAAAAGTATACTTGCGGGAAATGGAAAATTATCATATCTAAGAAATAAAAATTCCAGGGCAGAAAAGATATTAATTACATTCATGTATTTTAAAATGTTTACATTTTTTTAAAGTAAGTTCCACTTTATACGTACTAGGTTGACTGAATCTGAGTTGAGTGATGTTGCTATGTTTTTTTTCTATTTTATGTTTTTTTCCTAAAAAAAATCCTAGATTTATGTCTTCAATTTTCTATCAATATTTTTTCAATCAAGGCTAAAAGCAAATAAAATATGTAGTTTGTCCACGCCTGATGGATATACAGCTGCAAATAAAATATGTAGTATGCGGTTAGTGGACATGCAGTTTCGCAAACCCGACAGATGTACAATATGACGGAAATTAACTAAATTTTGCTAAACCGTAAAATATGACGGAAAATAACTAAACCGTAAAAGCATCAATCCAAACTTTACTACTCCCATCGTTTGTAAATATAAGTCCTTTTAGGAATTTCTATAAATCCTTTTAGAGATTTTAATAAGGAACAAAATATTGAGTAAAATAAGTGAATCTACACTAAAATATGTTTATATACATTCGTATATGGTTTGTATTGGAATCTCTACAAGATTTATATTTAGAAATGGAGGGAGTATAAGGCAGAGATTTCAATACAGACAACGTACAAATGTGTATAGATATATCTGAGTGTGTATTCACTCATTTTACTCTGTACGTACTTCATATTAAAATATCTAAAAGGACTTATATTTAAAAATGGAGGGGGTATTTTATAAATAAATTAAATTAAATAGAACAAAAGTTTTCGCAAAATGATTGACAAGACGAGGCGAAACGTTGCTCCGGAGTTATCTGGAAGTTTCGGGGCATACTTGCGACCGAAGAAAGAAACACATCCAGAAACAAAAGAAAACTAGAGATTTCGAGCGCGAGAGAGAAGAAAAGAACAGGAAAGGAATTGGGGGCAGCGAGTTTGCGTGCGCCCTGCCTCCTCGGTGCCAGTCGGTATTCAGTTGGTGGCCCCCCCAGTTCTAGGGGATGGGGTCGGGCATGAGCAGCGCCCGGCGGCGGGGCGCCGGCGTCGGCTGGGGCAGCGGCCCGTCCAGCGGGATGCTGCCGCTTCTGGCCCTGCAGGTGATTCTCGAGTACGGCCGCGCCGGCGCCAGCCGCCCGCCCGTGACGGCGGCGCTCATCGCCGCCAACGCGCTGGTGTACCTCCGCCCGGGCGCCCTCGACTCGTTCCTCCCGCCGCTCTCCCGCGTCGCCTTCAACCCGCACCTCATCATCCAGGTACGCGCACCGTGGATTATGGCCGAGTCATGTTGCGCTGGTAGAAGAAATCGTATCGCGCATGGAAAACCAACATTTGTTTTCTGTTCTAGACTAGGGCTACAGGATTGAGAAGATTAGGAACGCGATATGTTCGGAGTACTGATTGATTATCCTGTGTCGAACAGGATGCGGATCTATTGGCGGTGGTTTCCGGTAGTATTTTGCGTAGGGTTTGTAGTGTAAAAGGGGGATGGAGTGACGGAGCTAAGAACATAGCTGCAGTCCTAAGCATTGAAAGGACTAAATTGCATTTTTAGACATAATTTACAAAATCACTGGTAAAAAGACCGTTCCAACTGAAACTAGTTAAAAGGAAAGAATCTCCAATGCAGCAACCTTGAGAACATGCATTTATATAGAAAATAAGACCCTTCCTGACACGATGGAGTTTGTGACCTCGATGTCTTTCCTGCAGCCGATTAGGGATGGCAACTTAACAGGGATTGGACCTCTAATGGGCCCCTTTAAAATGCCTAGGGTTAATTCTGCTGTTCTCCAGTAGCCGAGTGTAATTGGAAGATGCTGACAAGATGAAGAACCCTGGGTGCATTTTATTCTGTGACAACCTTAAGAGTATTTGAACCTTAACTGGTGTTTACAAATGCACTAAATACTACTCCCTTCGTCCCATAATGTAAGACGTTTTTTGACACTACACTAGTATCAAAAAACATCTTACATTATGGGACGGAGGGAGTAGTTGGGTGTCACTAGTTCCTAAATAATAACCAACCAGGTTAGCTGAGACAGGGTAATTTTGCATCAAGGCCGAGGGGAAAGGGTGTCACCTGGCGCACCGTCTTGAACTATGATATCCTATGATATATCCAGATCAAATATTCCGAAAGTTCAACTAAGCTGATGTCTCACCTTGGTCCCTAAGTTATAAGTCTGTGTTATAGGCCTCCTGATCTGTAGTCTGCTCTGCTTGGCTCTGTTTTCTATTTTTGGGTTGTTTTGCTTTCTTTCTTCTATTATGTAGTGCAGCGTAGTTTTGTTTTTGTTCAGTTTGCTTGATTGGTTTTGTTTTTGTACTTTGGCCTACTTGTAGTTTTGCTCTGTGAGTTCTTGTACCTTACCGCATACTTCTTCTAATAGTCATTAGCCCCTAAAATGTAGAAATGGTTGTGATCAGCATTTTAACTCAGTAGAAAAGTAAAATTACCTTGTATTTCAAGAATATATTCACAGCCGTTGGACATTTAGTGCCACGTACGACCATATTCCATGAGCTGGAGCAGACTTGTAACTTGGGTCCATATAATTATAGATTAGCATATGTACTATCTCTGATGTATGAGTGATTATGATCACAATATTAGTTAACTAAGAATTTTATATGATTTCATAGGCGAAAATTTGTTTTACACGTCATTGGGCATTTTCCACTATCATTTGATTGATGTAGTTAGCGATCATATGAGTCAAATTTGGTCCATGTGGCACATGGTCATATTTAGTGCCTGTGGGTTACAATGCGCCGCATCTTAGTGTGTTTTGGCGGGACAAAAGTTTCATGTCCCGCCGAACGGCCCGAGCCCTTGCGTGCATGCCACCACCGCTGGTGAGCCGGTGGTGCACCCCCTTCTGGTGAGCCAAGGGGAATTTTGAGGAAGACGATGTGGAGTGAGCGACGGTGTTGGGGAGGAAAGAAAGGAGAAAAGGTGAGCCCCACTGAAAAATGGGCCCAAGAAATATAAAGGCTTTGTTTTACGGTTTCTGAGTCTGCAAACTTGCTCTTGAGCCTTTAAAAACTTTATAGTGCACTCTAAAATCATTTTGAAGGCCCTGCTAGAGTTGCCCTTATTGTGCCCTTTTCACCTCTATTTATCCAGTAAATGCAGCTATGCTGGTTTCACAATGATTTGTCGCCCTTTCCGTAGGGAATTATTCATGGACCTAGGTGACATGCATGTGTGAGTTTATCGCCTGATGGTGCCCCTTACACCCCTATATCTAGTAAAATGCAAGCTTTGCCGGATTCAGAATGATTTGTTGGCCTTTTCGTAAGGATTATTGCTTTCAGACATTTCTAGCAGAGTGCACATCATGTGCTCTAAAATGTTGTAGCGCAGAGTAATCAGTGTATTTTAGATTGATTTTCAGTGTCTCTCATCTTGAGTTTAACAGTTGTGAACATTTTGCAGTACGGCGACCTGACGCGCTTCTTCCTGTCAGCTTTCTACCACCTGAGTGAAACCCACTTCTTCTACAACATGACGTCTCTCTTGTGGAAGGGCATACAGCTTGAAACATCAATGGGCAGTGTTGAGTTTGCTTCTATGATTACTGCCTTGCTTGGCCTGTCTCAGGGCTTCACATTGCTCTTGTCCAAAGGTCTACTCCTTCTCGGCAATGAGACTGCGTATTACGATCAATATGCTGTTGGGTTCTCCGGGGTGCTGTTTGGTATGAAGATTGTGCTGAATGCCTGGTCAGATGATTATGTGTTCCTGCATGGGATGGTCATTCCAGCAAAGTATGCTGCGTGGGCTGAACTGCTGCTCATACAGGCCTTCATTCCTGGGACGTCCTTCATTGGTCATCTTGGCGGGATTCTTGCTGGTCTAGCTTATCTTTGGATAAAGCGATCATACTCCGGGCCGGACCCGCTTGCTCTTCTGATCTCTGGCATTGGAAATGTTGTGAGTTGGCCGGTGAAATTCGCTCAGAGGCTCCTGAGGCCGGCTCGTCGTCAGGGGGGCAGAGTTGGGCGCCGCGCAGCAAGAGAGAGCGGCAGCAGAGGCATGTGGAGATGCTCGGCCTGCACTTTTGACAACTCGGCTTCGGTAGATATCTGTGAGATGTGCAACAGCATGCGTGAGGACCGTGTTTTTCCCAACAGACAGCATCTCCAGGATGGGGGAAGCAGCGACCTCTCGGTTGATGAGATCCGCCGTAGGAGGCTGCAAAGGTTTGACAGATGATGCCATAATGTAGATCACCATTACCAGTATAAATTCCAAATAGTGCTAAAGATACTTCTTCCTTGAATATAAACTGTCATTTGCCCAGGATTCTATGCTCAATCCACTCATTGCGAGGATTGCTTTACATTTTCGATTTTTCCCTCACCGTCTGAAGTCCCGGGTACTTTTTACTGATGTCCAACGCATTTTTCCCTTTCCTTTTTGAGAGTACGGCAATAGTGTATCATATTTTTTTATAGAAGATGGCAAACAATTTACAAAACCTCTCACAGCATCATCGGGATGGTTATAGAGTACAAACACCCCACCGTACTCTATGTTGTCGTGCCTCCTGCTTCCTATGAATTCTGCGACGAAATACACATGAATTACATCTAGGGCTGTAAACAGGGACATAGTTGGGCAGTGGCACAAACACAACATCTGAGCATGCTACGACACTGGAAGAGTCGAAAAAACGAGTCGTTAAATTTCAGGAGGCCGAAAGCAGTGCTTGAAGCCGTGAGTGGGTAACCAAAAAAAATATGAAACCGAAAAAAGAGGGCGACCAAGTTCAGATTTGCTGGTTTCACATGATGATTCAGGTGGATATGTGACGACCCAAGTTGTCACTGAGCGGTTCATCACTACAAGTGTCGTAGTTAGTGGGGTGAGAGAGGCTCGAACTCTCGCCCTCAGGATTACTCACGGTTAGCTATGAGACCTACGCGCTAGCCAACTGCGCCACCACCCCGTTGTGGTATTCAAGTGACATGGCAGCCTCTTCTTTGCGTCGCCCAGCGTAATTGCGTGAAGTGTGTACCTTAGGCCAACTTCACCGCGCGACCCATCCTGTCCGCGTGCGTCCGTTCGAGGTAAAACGGACGAACCAGACGGCACAACGCGCGGCCCCAAACGAACAAATATTTGTTTTCTGTCCGCTTTCAACCCATACACGACCCAAGTTTGCGCAGTTTTTGGGTTGAAACGGACAGCACGCCCGTCGGTGGCACAGGGATGTCTTTTTCTATCCGTCCCCTCCTTTCCTCCGGCCGCACCCCCTCCACTCTCCCCCACTCTTCTCCTCGCCGCCGCTGCCATTGCAGCTGTGCAGCTCGGACGCGCGCTCGCCCAGCCCCCTCCTCTTTGCGCCCCCGAGCTACCCAACCACAACCACCTCATTTGCACACCCGCCGGCCAGATTTGGGGCGGATCCGGTCGGTCTTGAGCTCGTCCGGCTGCGGGAGGCCGCGCCACGTCATGGACTGGCCGGGCACCGGGCCGGAAGGCCCTGGCAAGGCCGCATGCAGGCAGTGGCTCCTCCTCTAGCCGCTCAGATCTACACCGTCGGTGGTCCGCCGGCAGATACACGAATGGCGGTCGCACGGGCTCGGTGCTAGCCCAAAAGCTCGTCGACGCACCGTTGCCACTCATTAAGTGCGACGACTGCCTAAAGAAGGTCGTGCGCCGTGCGTCTACAACACCGGAACATCCCGGATGGATGTTCATCAAGTGCTTAAACGATGGGGTATTTGCTATTGTTAGCTTTGGTTGTGCTCTTGGATTTGACTACTTGTGCTGACTTGAAATTTTATTGTGTAGCATGGATGCAAGTTTTGGTATTGGGAAGAAGAGTACATCGATATATTGATAGCGCGTAATTTAATAGATGTTCGTGCACTTTTAGTTAGAATAGATGCTAGAGATGAGACTAGTGCACTTGTTGCTAGAATAGAGGCTAGACATGAGACTAGATGCGAGGAAGCAACCTGTGCTTCTTTAGACTCGAAGAAAAAAGAAGCACGCAAGATCGAACCTCCTCCGCAGATCAACAATGTGTTGGGGAACGTTGCATGGGAAACAAAAATTTTCCTACCGTTCACCAAGATCAATCTAGTAGATGCAACTACGAAGGGAGAGTGTGATCTACGTACCCTTGTAGATCGCTAAGCGGAAGCGTTATGAACGCGGATGATGGAGTCGTACTCGTCGCGATTCAGATCGCCGAAGACCTAGCACCGAAGCAACGGTGCCTCCGCGTTCTTCACACGTACGGCTCGGGGACGTCTCCTCCTTCTTGATCCAGCAAGGGGTGGAGGAGAGGTTGATGGAGAACCGGCAGCACGACGGCGTGGTGGTGATGGTGGAGAAGAACTCCAGCAGGGCTTCGCCTAAGCACCGCGGGAGAGGAAGATGTGACGGGAGAGGGAGGGCAGCACCGAGGCACAAACTGTGTGTTGGCTGCCCTCCCTTTGCCCCACTATATATAGGGGGGGTGGAGAGGTTAGGGCGCCCTAGGGTTTCCCCCTAGGGGCCGGCGGCCAGGGCAAGGGGAGGGGGCGGCGGCCAGGGCAGGGGGGGGCGCCCAGGCCCTAGGGTTTCCCCCCTAGGTGCCTTGCCCCCCAAGGCCAAGGGGTGCGGCCAGCCCTAGGGGGTCCCACCCCCTTAGCCGCATGGGGAGAGGGCCCAGGGGGGGCGCACAGCCCCCTGAGGGCTGTGGTGTCCCCCTTTGTGGCCCAATAGGCCCAGAACAACTTCCGGACCCCCCGAAAACCCTTCCGGTACTCCGCCGATTTCCCGATGCTCCCCGGAACACTTCCGGTACTCCGAAACCTTTCATCCTATATATCAATCTTCGTCTCCGGACCATTCCGGAGACCCTCGTCATGTCCGGGATCTCATCCGGGACTCCGAACAACCTTCGGTAACCATGCACTCTTCTCACTAACAACCCTAGCGTCACCGAACGTTAAGTGTGTAGACCCTGCGGGTTCGGAAACCATGTAGACATGACCGAGACACTCCCAGGTCAATAACCAATAGCGGGATCTGGATACCCATATTGGTTCCTACATGTTTCTCGATGATCTCATCGGATGAACCACGATGTCAAGGATTCAGGCAATCCCGTATACAGTTCCCTTTGTCTAGTCGGTATGTTACTTGCCCGAGATTCGATCGTCGGTATCTCTATACCTAGTTCAATCTCGTTACCGGCAAGTCTCTTTACTCGTTACCGTAATACATAATCCCGTGACCAACTACTTAGTCACTTTGAGCTCATTGAGATGACGTATTACCGAGTGGGCCCGGAGATACCTCTCCGTCACACGGAGTGACAAATCCCAGTCTCGATCCATGTCAACTCAACGGAAACCCTCGGAGATACCTGTAGAGTACCTTTATAGTCACCCAGTTACGTTGCGACGTTTGGCACACACAAAGCACTCCTACGGTGTCAGTGAGTTACATGATCTCATGGTCATAGGAACTTATACTTGACATGCAGAAAACTATAGCGATAACTGACACGATCAAAAGCTATGTTTAACGTTTGGGTCTCGTCCATCACATCATTCTCCTAATGATGTGATCCCGTTATCAAATGACAACTCATGTCTATGACCTGGAAACCGCGGTCATCTTTGATCAACGAGCTAGTCCTGTAGAGGCTCACTAGGGACACAAAGTCTGTCTATTCATCCACACATGTATTTGAGTTTCCAATCAATACAGTTATAGCATGGATAATAAACGATTATCATGAACAAGGAAATATAATAATAACTCTTTTATTATTGCCTCTAGGGCATATTTCCAACAGTCTCCCACTTGCACTAGAGTCAATAATCTAGCATTACAAGGTAATGAATCTAACACCCATAGAGTCTTGGTGTTGAGCATGCTTAGCCCGTGGAAGAGGCTTAGTCAACGGATCTGCAACATTCAAATCCGTGTGTACTTTGCAAATACTTATGTCCTCCTCCTTGACCGAATCGCGGATGGAATTGAAGCGTCGCTTTATGTGTCTGGTCCTCTTGTGAAACCTTGGTTCCTTGGCTAGAGCAATGGCACCAGTGTTGTCACAGAACAGAGTCATTGGGTTCAGTGCACTAGGCACAACTCCAAGATCTGTCATGAACTCCTTCATCCAGACACCTTCCTTTGCCGCCTCCGAGGCAGCTATATACTCCGCTTCACATGTAGAATCAGCTACCACGCTCTGCTTGGAACTGCACCAGCTTACCGCTCCCCCGTTGAGAATATATACGTATCCGGTTTGAGACTTAGAGTCATCCGGATCAGTGTCAAAGCTTGCATCGACGTAACCCTTTACGATGAGCTCTTGATCACCTCCATAAACGAGAAACATCTCCTTAGTCCTTTTCAGGTACTTTAGGATATTCTTGACCGCTGTCCAGTGATCCATACCAGGATTACTTTGAAACCTTCCGGCCATACTTATGGCAAGGCTGACATCTGGTCTTGTGCACAGCATTGCATACATGATAGAGCCTATGGCTGAAGCATAGGGGATGACACTCATATTTTCTCTATCTTCCGCAGTCACTGGGCATTGAGTCTTACTCAACTTTGTACCTTGCAATACCGGCAAGAACCCCTTCTTGGATTGATCCATTTTGAACTTCTTCAAAACTTTATCAAGGTATGTACTTTGTGAAAGTCCTATCAAGCGTCTCGATCTATCTCTATAGATCTTGATGCCCAATATGAAAGCAGCTTCACCGAGGTCCTTCATCGAAAAACTCTTGTTCAAATACCCCTTCACGCTATCCAAAAATTCTATATTGTTTCCAATTAGCAATATGTCATCCACATATAATATTAGAAACGCTATAGAGCTCCCACTCACTTTCTTGTAAATACAAGCTTCTCCGTAAACTTGTACAAACCCAAACGCTTTGATCACCTCATCAAAGCGAAGATTCCAACTCCGAGACGCTTGCACCAGCCCATAAATGGAATGCTGGAGTTTGCAAACTTTGTCAGCATTCTCTGGATCGACAAAACCTTCCGGTTGTATCATATACAACCCTTCCTTAAGAAAACCGTTAAGGAACGCTGTTTTGACATCCATCTGCCAAATTTCATAATCGAAATACGCAGCTATTGCTAACATGATTCGGACGGATTTAAGCATCGCTACGGGTGAGAAAGTCTCATCGTAGTCAACTCCTTGAACTTGTGAAAAACCCTTTGCCACAAGTCGAGCTTTATACACGGTGACATTGCCGTCAGCGTCCGTCTTCCTCTTAAAAATCCATTTATTCTGAATGGCCTTCCGCCCTTCAGGTAATACTTCCAAAGTCCATACTTTGTTTTCATACATGGATCCCATCTCGGATTTCATGGCCTCTAACCATTTGTCGGAATCCGGGCCCACCATCGCTTCTCCATAGCTCGTAGGTTCACTGTTGTCCAACAACATGACCTCCAAGACAGGGTTACCATACCACTCAGGTGCAGTGCGTATCCTTGTCGACCTACGAGGTTCGGTAGTAACTTGATCAGAAGCTTCTTGATCATCATCATTGGCTTCCTCTTCAACCGCTGCAGGCTCCACAAAAACATCTTTCTGTGCTGCGCTACTTTCTGGTTGAAGCAGAGGTTCAATAACCTCATCAAGTTCTACCTTCCTCCCACTCAATTCTTTCGAGAGAAACTCTTTCTCGAGAAAGGACCCGTTCTTAGCGACAAACACTTTGCCCTCGGATCTGAGATAGAAGGTGTACCCAACCGTTTCTTTTGGGTATCCTATGAAGACACATTTGTCCGCTTTGGGTTCGAGCTTTTCTGGCTGAAGCCTTTTGACATAAGCATCGCAACCCCAAACTTTGAGAAAAGACAACTTAGGTTTCTTACCAAACCACAGTTCATACGGTGTTGTCTCAACGGACTTAGATGGAGCCCTATTTAAAGTGAATGCAGCTGTCTCTAACGCATATCCCCAAAACGATAGTGGCAAATCGGCAAGAGACATCATAGAACGCACCATATCTAATAGGGTTCGATTACGACGTTCGGACACACCATTACGCTGTGGTGTTCCAGGTGGTGTCAACTGTGAAACAATTCCACATTTTCTTAAGTGATCACCAAACTCATAACTCAGATATTCTCCCCCTCGATCAGATCGTAGGAACTTGATCTTCTTGTTACGATGATTTTCAACTTCACTCTGAAATTGCTTGAACTTTTCAAAAGTTTCAGACTTATGCTTCATCAAGTAAATATACCCATATCTACTTAAGTCGTCAGTGAAGGTGAGAAAATAACGATATCCACCGCGCGTCGTTACACTCATCGGACCGCACACATCAGTGTGTATGATTTCCAATAAGTCACTTGCCCGTTCCATTGTCCCTGAAAACGGGGTCCTTGTCATCTTGCCCATGAGGCACGGCTCGCACGTGTCAAGTGATTCAAAATCAAGAGACTCCAAAAGTCCATCAGCATGGAGCTTCCTCATGCGTTTCACGCCGATATGACCGAGACGGCAGTGCCACAAGAAAGTGGTATTATCATTATCTACTCTACATCTTTTGGCATCAATGTTATGAACATGTGTATCATCACTATCGAGATTCAATAAGAACAAACCCCTAACTTCGGGTGCATGACCATAAAAGATATTACTCATATAAATAGAACAACCATTATTCTCTGACTTAAATGAGTAACCGTCTCGCAATAAACAAGATCCAGATATAATGTTCATGCTTAACGCAGGCACTAAATAACAATTATTCAGGTTCATAACTAATCCCGATGGTAATCGAAGAGCGAGCGTGCCGACGGCGATCACATCAACCTTGGAACCATTTCCCACGCGCATCGTCACTTCGTCCTTCGCCAGCCTCCGTTTATTCCGCAGTTCCTGTTTAGAGTTGCAAATGTGAGCAACCGAACCGGTATCAAATACCCAGGCACTACAACGAGAGTTGGTAAGGTACACATCAATAACATGTATATCATATATACCTTTGTTGTTGTTGGCCCCCTTCTTTTCCGCCAGATACTTGGGGCAGTTCCGCTTCCAGTGGCCGTTCCCCTTGCAATAGAAACACTCAGTCTCAGGTTTGGGCCCAGCCTTGGGTTTCTTCACTGGATTAGCAACTGCTTTGCCACCCTTCTTAGAGTTACCCTTCTTGCCCTTGCCATTCTTCTTGAAACTGGTGGTTTTATTGACCATCAACACTTGATACTCCTTCTGGATGTCTGCCTCAGCGACTTTCAGCATCGAAAACAGCTCGGCGATGGTCTTGTTCATCCCTTGCATGTTATACTGCTGCACGAAGCTCTTGTAGCTTGGAGGGAGTGACTGGAGAATTCTGTCAATGATAGCCTCATCCGGGAACACAAGTCCCAGATCAGCTATGCGGGTATAGTACCCAGACATCTTCAGTAAGTGCTCACTGACAGGCGAATTCTCCTCCATCTTGCAAGCGAAGAATTTATCGGTGGTCTCATACCTCTCGATCTTAGCATTCTTCTCAAAGATGAACTTCAACTCCGTGTACATCTCATATGCACCATGACGTTCAAAACGCCTTTGAAGTCCTCCTTCCAAGCCGTACAACATGGCACACTGCACTATCGAATAGTCATCCGAACGCGTCTGCCAGACGTTCATAACGTCCGCAGAGGCTCCAGGAGCGGGGGGTTCACCTAGCGGTGCATTTAGGACATAAACCTTTTGGGCAGCTGTGAGGATGATCCTCAGATTGCGGAGCCAGTCCACAAAGTTGCTCCCATCATCTTTCAGTTTAGCTTTCTCTAGGAACGCATTAAAATTCAGGGGAGCTACTGCGCGAGCCATCTACAACCAAAAATTTGCAAAGACATTTTAGACTATTGTTCATGATAAGTGAGTTATTACCTAATCAAATTATTTATAACTCCCACTCAAATTGACATCCCTCCGGTCATTCGAGCGTGACATGATCCAAATTCACCAACCCAAGTCCGATCATCACGTGAGATGAGGTGGTGTCAATGGTGAACATCAACATGTTGATCATATCTACTATATGACTCATGCTTGACCTTTCGGTCCTCCGTGTTCTGAGGCCATGTCTGTACATGCTAGGCTCGTCAAGTCTAACCCGAGTGTTCTGCATGTGCAAAACTGGCTTGCACCCGTTGTATGCGAACGTAGAGTCTATCACACCCGATCATCACGTGGTGCTTCGAAACGACGAACCTTCGCAACGGCGCACACTCGGGGGGAACACAATTTTATCTTGAAATTTTAGTGAAGGATCATCTTATAATGCTACCGTCGTCCTAAGCAAAATAAGATGCATAAAAGGATTAACATCACATGCAAATCATAAGTGACATGATATGGCCATCAACTCGTGCTTTTGATCTCCATCTCCAAAGCACCGGCATGATCTCCATCGTCACCGGCGCCACACCATGATCTCCATCATCATGATCTCCATCATCGTGTTGCCATCGGGGTTGTCGTGCGCCCACCATGCTCTTACTACTATTGCTACCGTTTAGCGATAAAGTAAAGCATTACAAAGCGCTTAATGATTGACACGCAGGTCATACAGAAATTAAAGACAACCCTATGGCTCCTGCCGGTTGCCGTATGCATCGACATGCAAGTCGATATTAACTATTACAACATGATCATCTCATACATCAAATATAATTCATCATGTCATTGGCCATATCATATCACATACATACCCTGCAAAAACAAGTTAGACGTCCTCTAATTTGTTGTTGCATGTTTTACGTGGCTGCTATGGGTATCTAGCAAGAACGCTTCTTACCTACGCAAAACCACAACGGTGATATTCAAGTTGCTATTTAACCTTCTACAAGGACCGCCTTGTTCTATTCCGATTCAACTAAGATAGGAGAGACAGACACCCGCCAGCCATCTTATGCAACAAAAGTCACATGTCTGTCGATGGAACCGGTCTCATGTACGTGGACATGTAAAGTTGGTCCGGGCCGCTTCATCCTATAATACCGTTGAATCAAGAAAGACTAAGGAGGGCAGCAATTTAAACATCAACGCCACAAACTTCTTTGTGTTCTACTCGAGAAAGCATCTACGCAAGATCCTAGCTCTGATACCACTGTTGGGGAACGTTGCATGGGAAACAAAAATTTTCCTACCGTTCACCAAGATCAATCTAGTAGATGCAACTACGAAGGGAGAGTGTGATCTACGTACCCTTGTAGATCGCTAAGCGGAAGCGTTATGAACGCGGATGATGGAGTCGTACTCGTCGCGATTCAGATCGCCGAAGACCTAGCACCGAAGCAACGGTGCCTCCGCGTTCTTCACACGTACGGCTCGGGGACGTCTCCTCCTTCTTGATCCAGCAAGGGGTGGAGGAGAGGTTGATGGAGAACCGGCAGCACGACGGCGTGGTGGTGATGGTGGAGAAGAACTCCAGCAGGGCTTCGCCTAAGCACCGCGGGAGAGGAAGATGTGACGGGAGAGGGAGGGCAGCACCGAGGCACAAACTGTGTGTTGGCTGCCCTCCCTTTGCCCCACTATATATAGGGGGGGTGGAGAGGTTAGGGCGCCCTAGGGTTTCCCCCTAGGGGCCGGCGGCCAGGGCAAGGGGAGGGGGCGGCGGCCAGGGCAGGGGGGGCGCCCAGGCCCTAGGGTTTCCCCCCTAGGTGCCTTGCCCCCCAAGGCCAAGGGGTGCGGCCAGCCCTAGGGGGTCCCACCCCCTTAGCCGCATGGGGAGAGGGCCCAGGGGGGGCGCACAGCCCCCTGAGGGCTGTGGTGTCCCCCTTTGTGGCCCAATAGGCCCAGAACAACTTCCGGACCCCCCGAAAACCCTTCCGGTACTCCGCCGATTTCCCGATGCTCCCCGGAACACTTCCGGTACTCCGAAACCTTTCATCCTATATATCAATCTTCGTCTCCGGACCATTCCGGAGACCCTCGTCATGTCCGGGATCTCATCCGGGACTCCGAACAACCTTCGGTAACCATGCACTCTTCTCACTAACAACCCTAGCGTCACCGAACGTTAAGTGTGTAGACCCTGCGGGTTCGGAAACCATGTAGACATGACCGAGACACTCCCAGGTCAATAACCAATAGCGGGATCTGGATACCCATATTGGTTCCTACATGTTTCTCGATGATCTCATCGGATGAACCACGATGTCAAGGATTCAGGCAATCCCGTATACAGTTCCCTTTGTCTCGTCGGTATGTTACTTGCCCGAGATTCGATCGTCGGTATCTCAATACCTAGTTCAATCTCGTTACCGGCAAGTCTCTTTACTCGTTACCGTAATACATAATCCCGTGACCAACCACTTAGTCACTTTGAGCTCATTGAGATGACGTATTACCGAGTGGGCCCGGAGATACCTCTCCGTCATACGGAGTGACAAATCCCAGTCTCGATCCATGTCAACTCAACAGACACCCTCGGAGATACCTGTAGAGCACCTTTATAGTCACCCAGTTACGTTGTGACGTTTGGTACACACAAAGCACTCCTACGGTGTCAGTGAGTTACATGATCTCATGGTCATAGGAACTTATACTTGACATGCAGAAAAACTATAGCGATAACTGACACGATCAAAAGCTATGTTTACGTTTGGGTCTCGTCCATCACATCATTCTCCTAATGATGTGATCCCGTTATCAAATGACAACTCATGTCTATGACCTGGAAACCGCGGTCATCTTTGATCAACGAGCTAGTCCTGTAGAGGCTCACTAGGGACACAAAGTCTGTCTATTCATCCACACGTGTATTTGAGTTTCCAATCAATACAGTTATAGCATGGATAATAAACGATTATCATGAACAAGGAAATATAATAATAACTCTTTTATTATTGCCTCTAGGGCATATTTCCAACACAATGAGTGCATCGAGAAGGCCCTAACTCAACTCAAGGGAGGAGTTGTGAAAGTTGTATATCTTCTAAAATGTATTCTTCCGGTTCTTGTTTTCTTTGATCTTGCTTTCTAGTCAAAATTTGGTGATGTATTTTCATGTATCAGAAATGAATTATGAAAAAAAGCTAAGGACTCGCAAAGAAATATGCACGCGGACATGATGCGGCCGGGATGCGTCCGCGCGTTGGGCGCACGGCCACCGCATCCTAGAAACTGCCCGGCCACGACTCCATTGCCCTACCCAAACGGACAGAATCCGGACCAAACGGACGTCTGTTTCGGGTCGCGCGGTGGAGTTGGCCTTAGAGCCGACCTGCAGGTAAAACGAGAACACGGGATATATCTCCGGAGAAAATTTAAACCAGAACAGAACAACTGATTGAGAGACTGGAAACTAGCGTCGCTTGTGTGTCCCCACCCCAGGGGCCACCCGCGCGAAACCCTAGCCGCCCCACCAGATCCCCCCTCCCCTCGCCGACGCCGTGCGGGTCGGCGGCAACGGGGCCTTCCTCTTCTTCCCTCTCGCGAGGTCAGAGCAGTGTGGGGGCGCTCGGCCAAGGAGAAGCGTGGGGGCGCGGCGTGCGGCAAGAGGCGTGCGGCAAGCGGGCGTCGAGGACTGGACAGGCTTGCGCGCAAGGTGCGGACCTTGCCGCGACCGTGCTCGCTCTAATGTCTCCGTCGCGGATCTCGTTGTTCGAGGTCGCGCTGGTGGTGGCTATTCGATGGGGTCGGCGAATGCTGGTGGGCCCTCCTTTCCAAGCGTGTTCACGTTCTGCTCTTGGAGTAGCGGCGGCGTGCAGCGGCTATGGTGCAGAGTAGGTTTCCGGGCAGACCAGATCTAGCTCGGTTAGTCTTGTCCTTGTGCGTGGCTGTGCGACGCGGTCAGTTTGGCGTGGTGTTTGCTCAGTTTCGGCGCGCGGCGGTGCAAGCCGGCCGGCTCCGGTTCTAACTCGGCTCTCCCTGTGCGTCGCGGTGCAGATTCTCGCCCAGTTTCTGCGCACAGAGGTAGGAGATGCGGATCTGGTTTGGCCTGCCCAGGACTGCGTGTGGCAGGGCGGCCCAACCAGGTTGACTCGTGTTCGCCGAGTTTATGCGTGCATCGGTGGCAAGTCCGTTCCTAGTAGTGTGTGCATGGCCTAGTTCTGTGTAGCGGCACTGGTAGGCCTCGGATCCTGTTGGTGGAAGACTCGACTTCTGATGAAAATCTTGCATTGATCTGGTCAGTGTCGACGGTAACAACATCTATGGATGCCGTCTTCCTCCTCGGAGGTACCGCCGTGGAGCTCGTCTGCTGTTCGTACCTCATAGATTGTGGATTTGGCTATGCCAGATCAGGTAATGGTGTTGTCTTTGACGTCACTCCCTCCTTAAAGGCATTACCTTGAAGACCCAACGATAGTTTTCATTGGTGTGCATGGCTTGTTTGGTGGAGCTTGGATTTGTGGTGGTGACTGTATTTTGCTTTCTTTCCTTTTTGTATTAGCCTTTGTTGTGCTTTCCTCCTAGGTGGGCTCTTGTAACACCTCTTCTGATCAATGAACTTGGCAGATCTACTGCCAATGTTCTAAAAAAAATCTCTAAAGAAAATTTAAGGATTGCTTGTAGAGTATCTTCCCAATCTCATCCAGTTAAACTCCCCGAACAGCGGATAGAGATAGATTAAGGGCACATTTGGTACAGATGTAATTCAATAGAGAAGTGTAAGATTTACGAGTGTATTTTACTGGGCATGAGTGCTTTTTGCCTGGAAATGAAACTGGCGGGTGGAGACGTGTCTTTTTTTTACACGTGTATTCTAAAGAAAAGTGGTAATCCAAATAGGGCCTAATTATGTGTGCTGTTTTGGGACCTTTATTAGAACCCCTAGCTTGTGGCAGCTGAATGAGATGGATTAATACAACTGAACATTGCTCGTGCTAGCGACGCGGTTCACACTGGAAAAAAAACATAACAACTACTCCCAATAGCACATACTTCAGTAGCACATACTTCCTCCGTCCCACAATATTACATCGTTTTTCAAGCTATATTGTGGGACAGAGGGAGTAATTCATGAGATCCGCCGTAGGACGTTGCAAAGGTTTGACAGATGATGCCACAATGTAGATCACCGTCACAAGTATAAATTCCAAATAGCGCTAAAGATACTTCTTCCTTGAATATAAAATGTCATATGCCCAGGATTCTATGCTCAATCCAATCATTGCGAGGATTGCTTTACATTTTCGAATGTTTCCTCACCATTTGAAGGACCGAGTACTTTGATGTCCAACACGTTTATTGAGCAAAAGGTATAAAGACCTCGAGTAAATTGCAAAAAACCACCACAATTGAGGACCCTAATACAGAAAACCACCACCATTCGTTTTTGTTGCAAAAAACCACCACCATTGTGGTGACAGTTTCAGAAAACACTGGCCCTCAGTAAGCACGTATTGACACCGTTTCTGACAGATGGGGCCCCCCTGTAAGTGCTGACCTAGCAAACAAAACATGACGCTGTTGACCTGGCCGTTAAACTAGAAGAAGGGGGCCACTAGTCAGTGTATCATGCATTTCACAGCACGGCCTGGACGCTACTGCCGTTGAGCAATGGCGAGGACGCGAGGCAAGTCAACTGCGAGTAGCGCCGCTCCAGCTTCACCTAGCCAGACCACCACCGGGTGCTCGCCTGAATCCAGGCCGCGCTGCCGGCCGCCGATTCATCTACTCAGAGCACCGTCGGGATCTGGCAACGCCAGAACACCACCGCTCGACCGCCGACGCCATAAGCTTCGTCTCCAACCATGGCGGGCAGGAGGTAGCGGCCGGCAACGTGGGCGTCAAGCGAGCGATCGATCTGGAGGCGTAGCGCTTAGATTCGGGGAGCACCAGGGTCGCCGGATCAAGCCTAAATCCAGGGCGCACCGCCGGCCGTGTCAGTCCCAGACTGCAGCTGTCAACTTATTCAGTTACCTCCACACCGGTTCAATCACAAGGAAGATCCGACGGCTAGGAACGAAGATGCGGGATGGATGGCTCAGATCGCAGCGGCTACTTCGCCACTCCATTTATAAGCTCGCCTGCATGCGAGGAGAGGGCATCGAATCTGTAATGAGATAAGCTCAACCCTGTTCTTATTTCCTTCATGTACTTGTAGACAAAATTCCCCAATTAATAGACGGGTCTCCATGATCGGGAGCTTATCTGTGATCTATCCCCAGTGAGTGAGTTGTTGTGAATTGTCGATCCTCACTAGGATCTGACAAATTGGTATCAGATGTCATCGATCCTCGGCGGCGCGGCGGCGGCGTGAGAAAGGGGGCGAATGGCGGCGGTAGACCAGATCGAGCACAAGTCGATAGCTAGGTGCGGTTGCCGGCGAGACCTTCTCCTGGTAGTAAAATTCCGTGACCAAGGTCGGCCCGTGTGCTTTCGGAGGCGGGAGCGTTGGTGGCGGAAGGGATTTCGGATCTAGCAAGGGTTCCAAGGCCAGTCCTTGCGGTAAAATTCCGAAGCCAGATCCCGATCCATGGCGAAATCGAAGAGCGACGATAAGGCAGACGCGGCGGAAGTTGCCGAAATGAAGCTCGACATGGAGCAACTAGACGGCAAGGTCGACGGCCTCCACACCGAGGTCGAGGGCGTGCGCACAGAGGTCACGGCGGTCAAGAAACAACTCTCCCGCCTCGAGGAACTCATGCTACGACTGGAAGAAAAGCTCTCACTACCACCGCAGCCAGAGGCTTCAGCCACACCGGCGGCGAGTTTTGGGCAACAGCAACCTCTCCCACAACAACAGCCCCCACCACAGCAGCACCAACAGCCTCCACCACAACACCAACAGCGACAACCACCCCCTCCAGAACAGCAGGAACAGGCTCCAAGGAACCAAGCCAACACATCTCCATTGTTAAACAGAGGAACTCCAGTTTGGAGGCGCAGGGGACAGGAACAAGCACAACACTTTGGGTGGATAGATGATCAGCAAACTCTCGTCAACCATCACCCTCAGGACAACTATGGGTTGCAGGGTTACTACCAGGATAACCCACAACCAGATGCTTACTTCCCCCAGCCCAACTACAACACACATGGGTGATATCAAGGACAACAACCAACCCAGCCACCACCTCCATACCAACCAGTTCCTCAACATCAAGCTTACCAACAACAGTGGCACCACCAACCTGAGTACGTACAGCCAGAGTACTACCCATAGCAGCAGCCAGTTCCACAACAGCAGTTTCAGCCACCACCCGAACAACAACAACAACAACAAATCAACTATCTACCAGCACCACCTCAACAACAGTACTACTTACCTGGCTTACAACAAGTACAAGGACCAGGTCCTCCCGGTCAGCAACAACACCCTCAACTACGGCCAAACCCACCCCATAACAGATATGCAGATCACTACAGAGAACCTGACAGAGATAATCAGTTCTACAGATCTATTGCTAGAGCCCCCAAGATAACATTTCCCACTTTTGATGGAACCAATCCCATGGAATGGCTGAGAACTACTGAGAAATTCTTCTCTATGGTATATGTACCTGAGGAAGCAAAGTGGGATTATGCTCAAATGTATCTCACAGGCAAGGCAGATACCTGGTTACGAAATTCTGGAATATTAGAGGAGCAAATCACATGGGACCAATTCTGCCCTGCTGTACTCCAAAGATTTTCAGAAAATAGCTCTTATGAGGTGGTAGAAAACTTCAACTCAATTAAACAAGGGTCCCTTGGTGTCTCTACCTATATTGATTTGTTCGAAGAGAGGATGGCATCCTATAAGAAAGAAAACAGAGGGGCTATTGAGAGCTACTATGTTAAGTGTTTTGTCAACGAACTGAGACCTGAAATCAAACATTACCTCAAGCCATTCAAGCCACAAACACTGCACGAGGCAGTTGAAACTGCCAGGGATATGGAGTTGGGGGTACAAGCCCAAACTGCACAAAAGAAGCTCTCTTCCTACAATGGATACCAGAAAGGTTTCACCAAAAGCACAGGTACTGACACCAATACTACCAGGAAGGAGCGAGATAACAGAACACCTTAGAGACCTGAGATTAAGTACAAAGAACCAGGAGTTTGTAGATACTGTGGGGGCAAGTGGTTCTTTGGACACAAATGTGCCCAGTACAAAACACTTAACCTCATGGCCACTGAAGAGAACATAGACAAAGACAATCCTGATGTAGTGCTGCAAGATATAAGCTCCGAGGAACAAACTGACACTCCTGTTACTAGCCCCACAGAGGAGGAACAACTCATGCAAATCTCTCTCCAGGCTTTAGGAAAAAAGCCAACTGCTGCCACATTCACCTTTTAGGTCCACAGTGGAGGTAAATGTGCCATAGCCCTAGTGGATTCTGGCAGTTCACACACATTTATGGACATGCACTTTGCTGCTAAAACATCATGTCCCATTGTTCAGCACCCAATGGAAACTGTTCTGATAGCTGGAGGAGGCAATTGCAATCTGGATCACACATAGCAGACACACAATATACAATCCAGGGCCACAAGTTGTAGCAGACACACAATATACAATCCAGGGCCACAAGTTCTCCAACTCATTTAAAATCCTCCCCCTCAAGAAGCATGACATGATCTTGGGTTGTGATTGGCTCAGCAAACACAGCCCTATCACTATGGATTTTGACAATAGGAAAATCACAATTAACCTGGATGGCAAAACAACAGTGTCCCTCAAGGACAACAACAGAAAAAAGACCATTCCTGTGATTTCTCTCCATAGAATGGAAAAATTAACCCCAAAGGGTGTATCTGGCTACTGCTTACTTCCTGTCCCTGATATGAAACCTACAATGCAACAACAATGTGCAGAAGTGGAGGACCTACTCCAGGAATACAAGGATGTCTTTGTCGAACCTAAAGAAATGCCTCCTGCAAGATCTTGTGACCATGCTATTCCCCTCAAAGAAGACTCTGTTCCTCCAATGGTTAGGCCTTATAGAATACCTCATAAACAAAAATATGAGATGGAAAAGCAAGTCCACGAGCTGCTTGATGCTTGTATCATCAGGCCCAGTGAGAGCCCCTATGCCTCTCCTGCTATTCTAGTCAGAAAAAAAGATGGTACTTGGAGAATGTGCATAGATTACAGAAAACTCAACTCCCAGACAGTCAAAAACAAATTTCCCATCCCTGTGATTGAGGACTTATTTGATGAACTACATGGAGCCAACTACTTCACCAAACTGGATCTTAGAGCAGGCTACCATCAAGTTAGAATGAAAGAAGAAGACATACACAAGACAGCTTTCAGGACATACTTTGGGCATTTTGAATTCCTGGTTATGCCCTTTGGGCTCATAAATGCACCTGCAACATTTCAATCCCTTATGAACAAGGTGTTTGCCCATCTGCTGAGGAAATTCATACTGGTGTTCTTTGATGACATGCTCATCTACAGCAGAACTTTACTAGATCACCTCATCCATCTGAGAGAAGTACTGGAACTACTCAGGCAACACAAATTATTTGCTAAAGCTAGTAAATGCATCTTTGCTGCACCTCAGGTGGAGTACCTGGGGCACATCATCTCTGGCAGAGGAGTAGAAACTGATCCCAAGAAGATTGAAGCTGTGAAGGATTGGCCCACACCAAAGAACACCACACAACTCCGAGGTTTTTTAGGCCTAGCCGGCTATTACAGAAGATTTGTCCATCACTATGGCCTCATCTGCAGACCCCTTCATGACATCCTCAAGAAAGATTCCTTTCTATGGGGAGAGCAACAACAACTAGCTTTCAACAAGCTCAAAGTCTGCCTCACCACTGCCCCAGTTCTGGCCCTCCCAGACTTTTCTCAAGCTTTTACAGTGGAGACAGATGCTAGTGGAACAGGCATCGGAGCTGTCCTTATGCAGCAGGGCAGGCCCATTGCTTTCTACAGCAAAAGCCTAGGCCCTAGATCTGCTGCCCTCTCAACTTATGAAAAAGAAGCCATGGCCATCCTGGAAGCCCTGGAGAAGTGGCGACACTACTTCATTGGGAGTGAGCTTCATCTTAAAACTGATCAAAAAAGCTTGAAATTTATCACAGAGCAGAAGGTCTCTGAGGGAATTCAACACAAGCTTCTACTGAAGCTCTTGGAATTCAATTACAAAATTGAGTACAAAAGGGGACGTGAAAACAGAGCTGCTGATGCCTTAAGTAGAAGAGACATGTCATTCATGGCAACGACCCTCATCACTCCAACTTGGATAGAATCTGTCGAAAAAAGTTACCAGGAAGATGAGCACTGCCAGTCACTATTGCAAAAACTGCTGATAACACCACAGGCTGAGAAAAATTACACTCTCATGGCCGGTATCCTCAGATACAAGGGCAAGATATACATTGGGAAGGATGAAACATTGAGACATCAGCTGATAGACTCCCTACATGCTTCTGCTGTGGGAGGCCACTCTGGAATAGTGGCTAACTACCAGAGAATCAAGAGGTTGTTCTACTGGCCTGGAATGAAAAAGGATGTAGAAACTTTCATCTCGGAATGCGCTGTCTGTCAGCGAGCAAATGCTGAACACTGCCAGTACCCAAGCCTCCTTGACCCTCTCCCTCCTCCCGACATGGCATGGACACACCTGACAATGGATTTCATTGAGGGACTTCCCAAATCCAATGGAAAAGAGGTCATATTGGTTGTAGTTGACAAATATACCAAGTATGCCCACTTCATTGCTCTCTCCCACCCATATTCAGTACACACGGTGGCCCAAGCTTTTATAGATAATGTCTTCAAACTGCATGGCCCTCCCATCAGTATAGTGACTGATCGAGACAAGATTTTCACTAGCAACATGTGGCAAGAGATTTTTAAAGCCATGAAGATTAAACTAAAACTCAGCACTGCTTACCACCCACAGAGTGATGGCCAGACAGAGAGGGTCAACCAGTGCCTCGAATCCTACCTAAGATGCATGGTTTTTCAAGAACCTAAGAAATGGAATTCTTGGTTGCCATTGGCAGAGTGGTGGTACAACACCACTTACCACACTGCCACCAAATTCACTCCCTTCCAAGCACTCTACAATTACCCACCTCCTATGATCAGTGAGGTATTTGTTTCGGGACCTACTGATTCTGAAGCAAGGGACTTTTTGCAGGAAAAGCAGCACATGCTTTCGAAGCTCAAAGAAAACCTTGCACACGCCCAGGGTAGAATGAAGAAATACGCTGACAAGAAAAGAACAGAGAGGCAATTTGATATGGGAGACATGGTGTATCTAAGAATGCAACCATACAGAATGGCAGCTTTTGGCCTCAGACATGCAATCAAGCTCACAACAAAATACTATGGTCCTTACAGAATCCTGGAAAGAATTGGTCGTATGGCTTACAAGTTACTCTTGCCACCCAATGTGGGCATTCATCCGGTGTTCCATGTTAGCCAACTGAAGAAACACTTGGGCAGCCATGCAGTCCCTTGTGCTAACCTCCCTTTGGTCACTCCTGAAGGAAAAATCAAGACGGAACCCACCACAGTTCAGGAAACAAGATCCCTACCTCGCAATGGTGTTCTTGTTACCCAATGGCTTGTCGAATGGGAGAACCTAACTCCCGAGGAAGCAACCTGGGAGGACGCTAACCTAATTAAGAAAGTGTTCCCAGCTTTCTTCAAGCAAACAATCCAAGCCTGGTTCCCAGAAAAGTATACTTGAGGACAAGTATCATCTCAGCGAGGAGCATTGTCAGTCCTAGACTGCAGCTGTCAACTTATTCAGTTACCTCCACACCGGTTCAGTCACAAGGAAGATCCGACGGCTAGGAACGAAGATGCGGGATGGATGGCTCAGATCGCAGCGGCTACTTCGCCACTCCATTTATAAGCTCGCCTGCGTGCGAGGAGAGGGCATCGAATCTGTAATGAGATAAGCTCAACCCTGTTCTTATTTCCTTCATGTACTTGTAGACAAAATTCCCCAATTAATAGACGGGTCTCCATGATCGGGAGCTTATCTGTGATCTATCCCCAGTGAGTGAGTTGTTGTGAATTGTCGATCCTCACTAGGATCTGACAGGCCGCCTACCCCAGCCAACCGCTGGGATCTGGCATGGACCACCGCAGATCGAACGCCGATGCCAGAAGCTCTGCCTCCAACTACGGTGAGAGGAGGTAGCAAGCGAGGGACGGGGGAATACCTGTGGCGCTGGGGAGTCGGGGAGAGGCCCGTGAAGGAAATATGCCCTAGAGGCAATAATAAAGATGTTATTTGTATTTCCTTATATCATGATAAATGTCTTTTATTCATGCTAGAATTGTATTAACCGGAAACTTAGTACATGTGTGGATACATAGACAAAACAGTATGTCCCTAGTATGCCTCTACTAGACTAGCTCATTGATCAAAGATGGCTATGTTTCCTAGCCATAGACATGAGTTGTCATTTGATCAACGGGATCACATCATTAGGAGAATGATGTGATGGACTAGACCCATCCGTTAGCATAGCACTATGATCGTTCAGTTTTACTGCTATTGCTTTCTTCATGACTTATACATGTTCCTATGACTATGAGATTATGCAACTCCCGAATACCGTAGGAACACCTTGTGTGCTATCAAACGTCACAACGTAACTGGGTGATCATAAAGATGCTCTACAGGTGTCTCCGAAAGTATTCGTGGTGTTGGCATAGATCAAGATTAGGATTTGTCACTCCAAATGTCGGAGAGGTATCTCTGGGCCCTCTCGGTAACACACATCATAATAAGCCTTGCAAGCAAAAGACTAATGAGTTAGTCACGAGATGATGTGTTACGGAACGAGTAAAGAAACTTGCCGGTAACGAGATTGAACTAGGTATAGAGATACCGACGATCGAATCTCGGGCAAGTAACATACCGATGACAAAAGGAACAACGTATGTTGTTATGCGGTTTGACCGATAAAAGATCTTCGTAGAATATGTAGGAGCCAATATGAACATCCAGGTTCCGCTATTGGTTATTGACCGGAGATGAGTCTCGGTCATGTCTACATAGTTCTCGAACCCGTAGGGTCCGCACGCTTAACGTTTGATGACGATCGGTATTATGAGTTTATGAGTTTTGATGTACCGAAGGTAGTTCGGAGTCCCGGATGAGATCACGGACATGACGAGGAGTCTCGGAATGTCCGAGACATAAAGATTGATATATTGGACGACTATATTCGGACACCGGAAGTGTTCCGGAAAAGTTTCGGATTTAACTGGATTGCCGGAGGGGGTTACCGGAACCCCCTACGAGGGGGGATGGTCCATAGTGGGCCTTGAGGAAAGGAGAGAGGCAGCCCATAGAGGCTGGCCGGCGCCCCACCTAGGGATCCTAGTTGGACTAGGATTGGGGGGGCGCCACCTCTCCCTCTTTTCCTTTCCCTCTCTTCCTTCTTGGTGGACTCCTACTAGGAATAGGATTGCAATCCTATTCCTAGTAGGATTGCCCTAGCCGCACCATAGGAGGCCGGCCGGCCCTCCTCCCTTGCTCCTTTATATACGGGGGCAAGGGGGCACCCAAAGACACACAAGTTGAATTGTTCCAGCCGTGTGCGGTGCCCCCCTCCACAGAAACACACCTCGGTCATACCGTCGCGGTGCTTAGGCGAAGCCCTGCGCCGGTGAATACATCATATCTGTCACCACGCCGTCGTGCTGACGAAACTCTCCCGTGAAGCTCAACTGGATCAAGAGCTCGTGGGACGTCATCAAGCTGAACGTGTGCTGAACGCGGAGGTGCCGTACGTTCGGTGCTTGATCGGTTGAATCGCGAAGAAGTTCGACTACATCAACCGCGTCACTTGACGCTTCCGCTTCCGGTCTACGAGGGTACGTAGACACACTCTTCCCTCTCGTTGCTATGCATCTGGTAGATAGATCTTGCGTGATCGTAGGAAAATTTTAAAATACTACGTTCCCCAACAGTGGCATCATGAGCCAGGTCTATGCGTAGATGATATGCACGAGTAGTACACAATGAGTTGTGGGCGATACTAGTCATACTGCTTACCAGCATGTCATACTTTGCTTCGGCGGTATTGTGAGATGAAGCGGCCCGGACCGACATTACGCGTACGCTTACGCGAGACTGGTTTCACCGTTACGAGCACTCGTTGCTTAAAGGTGACTGGCGGGTGTCTGTCTCTCTCACTTTAGCTGAATCAAGTGTGGCTACGCCCGGTCCTTGTGAAGGTTAAAACAGCACATACTTGACGAAACATCGTTGTGGTTTTGTATGCGTAGGTAAGAACGGTTCTTGCTAAGCCTGTAGCAGCCACGTAAAACTTGCAACAACAAAGTAGAGGACATCTAACTTGTTTTTGCAGGGCATGTTGTGATGTGATATGGTCAAGACATGATGAGTTATACGGTTTTGTATGAGATGATCATGTTTTGTAATGTTATCGGCAACTGGCAGGAGCCATATGGTTGTCGCTTTATTGTATGAAATGCAATCGCCATGTAATTGCTTTACTTTATCACTAAGCGGTAGCGATAGTCGTAGAAGCAATAGTTGGCGAGACGACAACGATGCTACGATGGAGATCAAGGTGTCGCGCCGGTGACGAAGGTGATCATGAAGGTGCTTTGGAGATGGAGATCAAAAGCACAAGATGATGATGGCCATATCATGTCACATATTTTGATTGCATGTGATGTTTATCTTATTATGCTTCTTATTTTGCTTAGAACGACGGTAGCATTATAAGATGATCCCTTACTAAATTTCAAGGTATAAGTGTTCTCCCTGAGTTTGCACCGTTGCGAAAGTTCGTCGTGCCGAGACACCACGTGATGATCGGGTGTGATAAGCTCTACGTTCAAATACAATGGGTGTAAGCCAGTTTTGCACACGCAGAATACTCGGGTTAAAACTTGACGAGCCTAGCATATGCAGATATGGCCTCGGAACACTGGAGACCGAAAGGTCGAGCGTGAATCATATAGTAGATATGATCAACATAAGATGTTCACCATTGAAACTACTCCATCTCACGTGATGATCGGACATGGTTTAGTTGATTTGGATCACGTGATCATTTAGATGACCGGAGGGATGTCTATCTAAGTGGGAGTTCTTTAAATTAATATGATTAAATTGAACTTTAATTTATCATGAACTTAGTCCTCGTAGTATTAGCATATCTATGTTGTAGATCAATAGCTCACGATGTTGCTCCCTGTTTATTTTTTATATGTTCCTAGAGAAAACTAAGTTGAAAGATGTTAGTAGCAATGATGCAGAATTGTTCCGTGATCTGAGGATTATCCTCATTGCTGCACAGAGAAATATGTCCTTGATGCACCGCTAGGTGACAGACCTATCGCAGGAGCAGATGTAGACGTTATGAACGTTTTGACAAAAGCTCGGTATGATGACTACTTGATAGATTAGTGCACCATGCTTTACGGCTTATAACCGGGACTTCAAAAACGTTTTGAACGCCACGGAGCATATGAGATGTTCCAAGAGTTGAAATTAGTATTTCATACTCATGCCCGTGTCGAGAGGTATAAGACTTCTGACAGTACTTTGCCTACAAGATGGAGGAGAATAGCTCAACCAGTGAGCATGTGCTCAGATTGTCTGGGTACTACAATTACTTGAATCAAGTGGGAGTTAATCTTCCAGATAAGATAGTAATTGACAAAGTTCTCTAGTCACTATCACCAAGTTAGTAGAACTTCGTGATGAACTATAATATGCAAGGGATGACGAAGGTAATTCCCGAGCTCTTCGCAATGCTGAAATCGGCGAAGGTAGAAATCAAGAAAGAACATCAAGTGTTGATGGTTAATAAGACCACTTGTTTCAAGTAAAGGGCAAAGGGATAGAAGGGGAACTTCAAGAAGAATGACAAGCAAGTTGTCACTCCCATGAAGAAACCCAAAGCTAAACTCAAGCCTGAAACTAAGTGCTTCTACTGCAAAGGAAATGGTCACCGGAAGTGGAACTGCCCTAGATACTTGGCGGATAAGAAGGATGGCAAAGTGAACAAAGGTATATTTGATATACAGATTATTGATGTGTATTTTACTAATGTTCATAACAACCCCTCGGTATTTGATACTGGTTCAGTTGCTAAAGAGTAGTAACTCGAAATGGGAGTTGCATAATGAACAGAAACTAGTTAAAGGATGAAGTGACGATGTGTATTGGAAGCAGTTCCAAGATTGATATGATCATCATCGCACACTCCCTATACTTTCGGGATTAGTGTTGAACCTAAATAAGTGTTATTTGGTGTTTGTGTTGAGCATGAATATGATTTGATCATGTTTATTGCAATACGGTTATTCATGTAAATTAGAGAATAATTGTTGTTCTGTTTACATGAATAAAACCTTCTATGGTCATACACCCAATGAAAATAGTTTGTTGGATCTCGATCGTGTGATACACATATTCATAATATTGAAGCCAAAAGATGCAAGGTTAATAATGATAGCGCAACTTATTTGTGGCACTGCCGTTTAGGTCATATTGGTGTAAAGCGCATGAAGAAACTCCATAGTGATGGACTTTTTGGAATCACTTGATTATGAATCACTTGGTGCTTGCGAACCATGCCTCATGGGCAAGATGACTAAAACTCCGTTCTCCGGAACTGTGGAGCGAGCAACAGAGTTGTTGGAAATCATACATACTGATGTATGCAGACCAATGAGTGTTGAAGCTCACGGCGGGAATCGTTATTTTCTGACCTTCACTGATGATTTGAGCAGATATGGGTATATCTACTTAATGAAGCACAAGTCTGAAACATTTGAAAAGTTCAAAGAATTTCAGAGTGAAGTGGAGAATCATCGTAACAAGAAAATAAGAGTTTCTGCGATATGATCGTAGAGGTAAAATATTTGAGTTAGCGAGTTTGGCCTTCAGTAAAAAATAATGTGAAATAGTTTCACTACTCACGCCACCTGGAACACCACAGTGTAATGGTGTGTCCGAACGTCATAACCGTACTTTATTAGATATGGTGCGATCGATGATGTCTCTTACCGATCTACCACTCTTGCTTTTGGGGTTATGCATTAGAGACAGCTACATTCACGTTAAATAGGGCACCATCTAAATCCGTGGAGATAACACCGTATGAACTGTGGTTTGACGAGAAACCTAAGCTGTCATTTTTTTTAAGTTTGGGACTGAGATGCTTATGTGAAAAAGTTTCAACATGATAAGCTCGAACCCAAATCGGAGAAGTAAATCTTCATAGGATACCCAAAAGAAACTGTTGGGTACACCTTCTATCACAGATCCGAAGGCAAGGTCTTTGTTGCTAAGAGTGGATCCTTTCTAGAGAAGGAGTTTCTCTCGAAAGAAGTGAGTGGGAGGAAAGTAGAACTTGATTAGGTAATTGTACCTTCTCCCGAATTGGAAAGTGGAACATCACAGAAACTAGTTCCAGTGATTCCTACACCAATTAGTGAGGAAGCTAATGATGATGATCATGAAACTTCAGATCAAGTTTTTGCTGAACGTCGTAGATCAACCAGAGTACGTTCCGCACCAGAGTGGTACGGCAACCCAATTCTGGAAGTCATGTTACTAGACCATGATGAACCTGCGAACTATGAGGAAGCGATGATGAGCCCAGATTCCGCAAAATGGCTTGAGGCCATGAAATCTGAGATGGGATCCATGTATGAGAACAAAGTGTGGACTTTGGTTGAATTGCCCGATGATCGGCAAGCCATCGAAAATAAATGGATCTTCAAGAGGAAGACCGACGCTGACGGTAATGTTACTGTTTACAAAGCTCGACTTGTTGCGAAAGGTTTTCGACAAGTTCAAGGAGTTGACTACGATGAGAGTTTCTCACCCGTAGCGATGCTTAAGTCTGTCCGAATCATGTTAGCAATTGCCGCATTTTATGAAATCTGGCAAATGGATAACAAAACTGCATTCTTTAATGGATTTATTAAAGAAAAATTGTATATGATGCAACCCGAAGGTTTTGTCAATCCTAAAGGTGCTAACAAAATGTGCAAGCTCCAGCGATCCATCTATGGACTGGTGCAAGCATCTCGGAGTTGGAATATACGCTTTGATAAGTTGATCAAAGCATATAGATTTATACAGACTTACGGTGAAGCCTGTATTTACAAGAAGTGAGTGGGAGCACTACAACCTTTCTGATAAGTATATGTGAATGACATATTGTCGATCGGAAATGATGTAGAATTTTCTGGAAAGCATAAAGGAGTGTTTGAAAGAAGTTTTTCAAAGAAAGACCTTGGTGAAGCTGCTTACATATTGGGCATCAAGATCTATAGAGATAGATCAAGACGCTTGATAAGACTTTCGATAAGTACATACCTTGATAAGACTTTGAAGTAGTTCAAAATGGATCAGTCAAAGAAGGAGTTCTTGCCTGACTTGTAAGGTGTGAAGTTGAGTAAGACTCAAAGCCAGACCACGGCAGAAAAATATAGAGAGAATGAAAGTCATTCCCTATGCCTCAGCCATAGGTTCTATAAAGTATGCCATGTTGTGTACCAAACATGTTGTGTACCTTGCCATGAGTTTGTCAAGGGGGTACAATAGTGATCCAGGAGTAGATCACTGTACAGCGGTCAAAATTATCCTTAGTAACTGGATGACTAAGGAAATGTTTCTCGATTATGGAGGTGATAAAGAGTTCGTCGTAAAGGGTTACGCCGATGCAAGCTTTGACACTAAATCCAGATGACTCTAAGTATCAATCTGGATGCGTATTGAAAGTGGGAGCAATTAGCTAGAGTAGCTCTATGCAGAGCATTGTAGACATAGAAATTTGCAAAATACATACGGATCTGAATGTGACAGACCCGTTGACTAAACTTCTCTCACAAGCAAAACATGATCACACCTTATTACTCTTGGGTATTAATCACATAGCAATGTGAACTAGATTATTGACTCTAGTAAACCCTTTGGGTGTTGGTCACATGGCGATGTGAACTATGGGTGTTATTCACATAACGATGTGAACTATCGGTACTAAATCACATGCCGATGTGAGCTAGATTATTGACTCTAGTGCAAGTGGGAGACTGAAGGAAATATGCCCTAGAGGCAATAATAAAGATGTTATTTGTATTTCCTTATATCATGATAAATGTCTTTTATTCATGCTAGAATTGTATTAACCGGAAACTTAGTACATGTGTGGATACATAGACAAAACAGTATGTCCCTAGTATGCCTCTACTAGACTAGCTCATTGATCAAAGATGGCTATGTTTCCTAGCCATAGACATGAGTTGTCATTTGATCAACGGGATCACATCATTAGGAGAATGATGTGATGGACTAGACCCATCCGTTAGCATAGCACTATGATCGTTCAGTTTTACTGCTATTGCTTTCTTCATGACTTATACATGTTCCTATGACTATGAGATTATGCAACTCCCGAATACCGTAGGAACACCTTGTGTGCTATCAAACGTCACAACGTAACTGGGTGATCATAAAGATGCTCTACAGGTGTCTCCGAAAGTATTCGTGGTGTTGGCATAGATCAAGATTAGGATTTGTCACTCCAAATGTCGGAGAGGTATCTCTGGGCCCTCTCGGTAACACACATCATAATAAGCCTTGCAAGCAAAAGACTAATGAGTTAGTCACGAGATGATGTGTTACGGAACGAGTAAAGAGACTTGCCGGTAACGAGATTGAACTAGGTATAGAGATACCGACGATCGAATCTCGGGCAAGTAACATACCGATGACAAAAGGAACAACGTATGTTGTTATGCGGTTTGACTGATAAAAGATCTTCGTAGAATATGTAGGAGCCAATATGAACATCCAGGTTCCGCTATTGGTTATTGACCGGAGATGAGTCTCGGTCATGTCTACATAGTTCTCGAACCCGTAGGGTCCGCACGCTTAACGTTTGATGACGATCGGTATTATGAGTTTATGAGTTTTGATGTACCGAAGGTAGTTCGGAGTCCCGGATGAGATCACGGACATGACGAGGAGTCTCGGAATGTCCGAGACATAAAGATTGATATATTGGACGACTATATTCGGACACCGAAAGTGTTCCGGAAAAGTTTCGGATTTAACTGGATTGCCGGAGGGGGTTACCGGAACCCCCTACGAGGGGGGATGGTCCATAGTGGGCCTTGAGGAAAGGAGAGAGGCAGCCCATAGAGGCTGGCTGGCGCCCCACCTAGGGATCCTAGTTGGACTAGGATTGGGGGGGCGCCACCTCTCCCTCTTTTCCTTTCCCTCTCTTCCTTCTTGGTGGACTCCTACTAGGAATAGGATTGCAATCCTATTCCTAGTAGGATTGCCCTAGCCGCACCATAGGAGGCCGGCCGGCCCTCCTCCCTTGCTCCTTTATATACGGGGGCAAGGGGGCACCCAAAGAAACACAAGTTGAATTGTTCCAGCCGTGTGCGGTGCCCCCCTCCACAGAAACACACCTCGGTCCTACCGTCGCGGTGCTTAGGCGAAGCCCTGCGCCGGTGAATACATCATATCTGTCACCACGCCGTCGTGCTGACAAAACTCTCCCGTGAAGCTCAACTGGATCAAGAGCTTGTGGGACGTCATCAAGCTGAACGTGTGCTAAACGCGGAGGTGCCGTACGTTCGGTGCTTGATCGGTTGAATCGCGAAGAAGTTCGACTACATCAACCGCGTCACTTGACGCTTCCGCTTCCGGTCTACGAGGGTACGTAGACACACTCTTCCCTCTCGTTGCTATGCATCTGGTAGATAGATCTTGCGTGATCCTAGGAAAATTTTAAAATACTACGTTCCCCAACAGCCCGCGCGGTGTCAAGCGAGGGGCGGGGTAGAAGAAAGAACGGCGGGGGCTGCGGCGGCTTGTCTTGCCGGCGACGACCGGCGGTCCGGCGCGGGATCCCTCCGGATCTGGGCGGCGGTGCAGAGCGAGGGAGGAGGAGGACGACGAAGTGGAGCGGTGGGAATTTATTTTTACGTGGTGGGAAGTTTATTTTCACAAAAGAGGAGAAAGATAACACTGACATGCGGGCCCATGTATATTCTGACAGTCAACCAAACTGGAGTCAAACGCCGTTAGTTTTAGTTGCCACATCATCTCTTACAGTGGGACATGTCTATCAGTTTTACAGTCAACAAGTATTTATTTGAGCGATCTGTGTTTTTTGAAAACTGTCACCATAATGATAGTGGTTTTGTGCAAAAAAAAAAACGAATGATGGTGGTTTTCTGAATTAGAGTCCTCAATTGTGGTGGTTTTCTACAATTTTATAGAGTTCAAACACCGCACCATACACACTGTCTACTCTCGTGCCCCATGCTTCCTTCCAAAGATGATTTCTGCAACGGAATGCAAATGCAATACATATGAACAGTGACTGAAACCGTGAGTGCGTAACGAAAAAGGCAAAAAAATGATAAACAAGTTCAGATTTGCTCTTTTCATCTGTTGGTACAGATGAACATGTGATGACCCAAGTTGTCAGCGAGCGTTTCATCACTACAAGTGTCGATTGTGGTGTAAGAGAGGCTCGAAACATCAGGATTACTCACGTTTAGCTATGAGACCTACGCGCTAGCCAACTGCGCCACCACCCTGTTGTGATATTGGAGCGATATAACAGCTTTTCTTTGTTGGGGAACATAGTATTTTAAAATTTTCCTACGATCACGCAAGATCTATCTACCAGATGCATAGCAACGAGAGGGAAGAGTGTGTCTACGTACCCTCGTAGACCGGAAGCGGAAGCGTCAAGTGACGCGGTTGATGTAGTCGAACTTCTTCGCGATTCAACCGATCAAGTACCGAACGTACGGCACCTCCGCGTTCAGCACACGTTCAGCTTGATGACGTCCCACGAGCTCTTGATCCAGTTGAGCTTCACGGGAGAGTTTCGTCAGCACGACGGCGTGGTGACGGATATGATGTATTCACCGGCGCAGGGCTTCGCCTAAGCACCGCGACGGTATGACCGAGGTGTGTTTCTGTGGAGGGGGGCACCGCACACGGCTGGAACAATTCAACTTGTGTGTCTTTGGGTGCCCCCCTGCCCCCGTATATAAAGGAGCAAGGGGGGAGGCCGGCCGGCCCTTGTTTGTTGCGGCTAGGGGTGCAATCCTACTAGGAATAGGATTGCAATCCTATTCCTAGTAGGAACCACCAAAGAAGGAAGAGAGGGAAAGGAAAAGAGGGAGAGGTGGCGCCCCCCCAATCCTAGTCCAACTAGGATCCCTAGGTGGGGCGCCGGCCAGCCCCTATGGGCTGCCTCTTTCTTTCCCTTAAGGCCCACTATGGACCATCCCCCCTCGTAGGGGGTTCCGGTAACCCCCTCCGGCAATCCCGTTAAATCCGAAACTTTTCCGGTATACTTCCGGTGTCCGAATATAGTCGTCCAATATATCAATCTTTATGTCTCGGACATTCCGAGACTCCTCGTCATGTCCGTGATCTCATCCGGGACTCCGAACTACCTTCGGTACATCAAAACTCATAAACTCATAATACCGATCGTCATCAAACGTTAAGCGTGCGGACCCTACGGGTTCGAGAACTATGTAGACATGACTGAGACTCATCTCCGGTCAATAACCAATAGCGGAACCTGGATGTTCATATTGGCTCCTACATATTCTACGAAGATCTTTTATCGGTCAGAACCGCATAACAACATACGTTGTTCCTTTTGTCAACGGTATGTTACTTGCCCGAGATTCGATCGTCGGTATCTCTATACCTAGTTCAATCTCGTTACTGGCAAGTCTCTTTACTCGTTCCGTAACACATCATCTTGTGACTAACTCATTAGTCTTTTGCTTGCAAGGCTTATTGTGATGTGTGTTACCGAGAGGGCCCAGAGATACCTCTCCGACACTCGGAGTGACAAATCCTAATCTTGATCTATGCCAACACCACGAATACTTTCGGAGACACCTGTAGAGCATCTTTATGATCACCCAGTTATGTTGTGACGTTTGATAGCACACAAGGTGTTCCTACGGTATTCGGGAGTTGCATAATCTCATAGTCATAGGAACATGTATAAGTCATGAAGAAAGCAATAGCAGTAAAACTAAACGATCATAGTGCTATGCTAACGGATGGGTCTTGTCCATCACATCGTTCTCCTAATGATGTGATCCCGTTGATCAAATGACAACTCATGTCTATGGCTAGGAAACATAACCATCTTTGATCAATGAGCTAGTCTAGTAGAGGCATACTAGGGACATACTGTTTTGTCTATGTATCCACACATGTACTAAGTTTCCGGTTAATACAATTCTAGCATGAATAAAAGACATTTATCATGATATAAGGAAATACAAATACCATCTTTATTATTGCCTCTAGGGCATATTTCCTTCAGTCTCCCACTTGAACTAGAGTCAATAATCTAGATTACAAAGTGATGATCCTCACACCCATGGAGTCTTGGTGCTGATCATGTTTTGCCCGTGGAAGAGGCTTAGTCAACGGGTCTGCAACATTCAGATCCGTATGTATTTTGCAAATCTCTATGTCTCCTTCCTTGACTAGATCGCGGATGGAATTGAAGCGTCTTTTGATGTGCTTTGTTCTCTTGTGAAACCTGGATTCCTTCGCCAAGGCTATGGCTCCAGTGTTGTCACAAAAGATTTTCATTGGACCCGATGCACTAGGTATTACACCTAGATCGGATATGAACTCCTTCATCCAGACTCCTTCATTTGCTGCTTCCGAAGCAGCTATGTATTCCGCTTCACACGTAGATCCCGCCACGACGCTCTGCTTGGAACTGCACCAACTGACAGCTCCATCGTTCAATAAAAATACATATCCGGTTTGTGACTTTGAGTCATCCGGATCAGTGTCAAAGCTAGAATCGACGTAACCGTTTACGACGAGCTCTTTGTCACCTCCATATACGAGAAACATATCCTTTGTTCTTTTCAGATACTTTAGGATGTTTTTGACCGCTGTCCAGTGATCCACTCCTGGATTACTTTGGTACCTCCCTGTACATGATAGATCCTATGGCTGAGGCATAGGGAATGACTTTCATTTTCTCTCTATCTTCTGCAGTGGTCGGGCATTGAGTCTTACTCAACTTCATACCTTGTAAAACAGGCAAGAACCCTTTCTTTGACTGATCCATTTTGAACTTCTTCAAAATCTTATCAAGGTATGTGCTTTGTGAAAGTCCAATTAAGCGTCTTGATCTATCTCTATAGATTTTGATGCCTAATATGTAAGCAGCTTCTCCGAGGTCTTTCATCGAAAAACTTTTATTCAAGTATCCTTTTATGCTATCCAGAAATTCTATATCATTTCCAATCAACAATATGTCATCTACATATAATATTAGAAATGCTACAGAGCTCCCACTCACTTTCTTGTAAATACAGGCTTCTCCAAAAGTCTGTATAAAACCATATGCTTTGATCACCTCATCAAAGCGTATATTCCAACTCCGAGATGCTTGTACCAGTCCATAGATGGATCGCTGGAGTTTGCATACTTTGTTAGCACCTTTTGGATCGATAAAACCTTCTGGTTGCATCATATACAACTCTTCTTTGAGATATCCATTCAGGAATGCAGTTTTGACATCCATTTGCCAGATTTCATAATCATAAAATGCGGCAATTGCTAACATGATTCGGACAGACTTAAGCATCGCTACAGGTGAGAAAGTCTCATCGTAGTCAACTCCTTGAACTTGTCGAAAACCTTTCGCAACAAGTCGAGCTTTGTAAACAGTAACATTACCGTCTGCGTCGGTCTTCCTCTTGAAGATCCATTTATTTTCGATGGCCTGCCGATCATCGGGCAAGTCAACCAAAGTCCACACTTTGTTCTCATACATGGATCCCATCTCAGATTTCATGGCTTCAAGCCATTTTGCGGAATCTGGGCTCATCATCGCTTCCTCATAGTTCGTAGGTTCATCATGGTCTAGTAACATGATTTCCAGAATTGGGTTGCAGTACCACTCTGGTGCGGAACGTACTCTGGTTGATCTACGACGTTCAGCAGAAACTTGATTTGAAGTTTCATGATCATCATCATTAACTTCCTCACTGATTGGTGTAGGAATCACTGGAACAATTTTATGTGATGTACTACTTTCCAATCCGGGAGAAGGTACAATTACCTCATCAAGTTCTACTTTCCTCCCACTCACTTCTTTCGAGAGAAACTCCTTCTCTAGAAAGGATCCATTCTTAGCAACGAATATCTTGCCTTCGGATCTGTGATAGAAGGTGTACCCAACAGTCTCTTTTGGATATCCTATGAAGACACATTTCTCCGACTTGGGTTCGAGCTTATCAGGTTGTAGCTTTTTCACATAAGCATCGCAGCCCCAAACTTTAAGAAACGACAACTTTGGTTTCTTGCCAAACCATAGTTCATAAGGTGTCGTATCAACGGATTTAGATGGTGCCCTATTTAACGTGAATGCAGTTGTCTCTAAAGCATAACCCCAAAACGATAGTGGTAAATCGGTAAGCGACATCATAGATCGTACCATATCCAATAAAGTACGGTTACGACGTTCAGACACACCATTACGCTGTGGTGTTCCGGGTGGCGTGAGTTGTGAAACTATTCCACATTGTTTCAAATGAAGACCAAACTCGTAACTCAAATATTCTCCTCCACGATCAGATCGTAGAAACTTTATTTTCTTGTTACGATGATTCTCTACTTCACTCTGAAATTCTTTGAACTTTTCAAATGTTTCAGACTTGTGCTTCATTAAGTAGATATACCCATATCTGCTCAAATCATCAGTGAAGGTCAGAAAATAACGATACCCGCCGCGTGCTTCAACACTCATTGGTCCACATACATCAGTATGTATGATTTCCAACAAATCTGTTGCTCGCTCCATAGTTCCGGAGAACGGAGTTTTAGTCATCTTGCCCATGAGGCATGGTTCGCAAGCACCAAGTGATTCATAATCAAGTGATTCCAAAAGTCCATCACTATGGAGTTTCTTCATGCGTTTTACACCAATATGACCTAAACGGCAGTGCCACAAATAAGTTGCACTATCATTATTAACCTTGCATCTTTTGGTTTCAATATTATGAATATGTGTATCACTACAATTGAGATCCAATAAGAATGGACCACTCTTTGAGGGTGCATGACCATAAAAGATATTATTCATAAAAATAGAACAACCATTATTCTCTGATTTAAATGAATAACCGTCTCGCAACAAACAAGATCCAGATATAATGTTCATGCTCAACGCTGGCACCAAATAACAATTATTTAGGTCTAAAACTAATCCCGAAGGTAGATGTAGAGGTAGCGTGCCGACGGGGATCACATCGACTTTGGAACCGTTTCCCACGCGCATCGTCACCTCGTCCTTAGCCAATCTTCGTTTAATCCGTAGTCCCTGTTTCGAGTTACAAATATTAGCAACCGAACCGGTATCAAATACCCAGGTACTACTACGAGCATTAGTAAGGTACACATCAATAACATGTATATCACATATACCTTTGTTCACCTTGCCATCCTTCTTATCCGCCAAATACTTGGGGCAGTTCTGCTTCCAGTGTCCAGTCCCCTTGCAGTAGAAGCACTCAGTTTCAGGCTTGGCTCCAGACTTGGGTTTCTTCGTGGAAGTAGCAACTGTCTTGCTATTCTTCTTGAAGTTCCCCTTCTTTCCCTTGCCCTTTTCTTGAAACTAGTGGTCTTGTTAACCATCAACACTTGATGCTCCTTCTTGATTTCTACCTCCGCAGCCTTGAGCATAGCGAAGAGCTCGGGAATTGTCTTTTGCATCCCTTGCATATTATAGTTCATCACAAAGCCTTTATAGCTTGGTGGCAGTGATTGAAGAACTCTATCAATAACACTATCCTCGTCAACTTTGCAACCAAGTTGAGTCATATGATTGTAGTACCCAGACATTCTGAGTAAGTGTTCACTGATAGAACTATTCTCCTCCATCTTGCAGCTGTAGAACTTATTGGAAATCTCATATTTCTCAATCCGGGCATTTGCTTGAAATATTAACTTCAACTCCTGGAACATCTCATATGGTCCATGACGTTCAAAACGTCGTTGAAGTCCCGGTTCTAAGCAGTAAAGCATGGCACACTGAACTATCGTGTAGTCATCAGACCGCGACTGCCAGACGTTCAAAGCGTCTACATTAGCGGGAGGGGGCTTGTCACCTAGCGGTGCTTCAAGGACATAATTCTTCTGTGCAGCAATGAGGATAATCCTCAAGTTACGGACCCAGTCCGTGTAATTGCTACCATCATCTTTCAACTTAGCTTTCTCTAGGAATGCATTAAAATTCAAAGGAACGGTAGCACGGGCCATTGATCTACAACAACATAGATATGCAAAAACTATCAGAACTAAGTTCATGATAAATTAAAGTTCAATTTAATCATATTAATTTAAAGAACTCCCACTTAGATAGACATCCCTCTGGTCATCTAAATGATCACGTGATCCAAATCAACTAAACCATGTCCGATCATCACGTGAGATGGAGTAGTTTCAATGGTGAACATCTTATGTTGATCATATCTACTATATGATTCACGCTCGACCTTTCGGTCTCCAGTGTTCCGAGGCCATATCTGCATATGCTAGGCTCGTCAAGTTTAACCCGGGTATTCTGCGTGTGCAAAACTGGCTTACACCCATTGTATTTGAACGTAGAGCTTATCACACCCGATCATCACGTGGTGTCTCGGCACGACGAACTTTCGCAACGGTGCATACTCAGGGAGAACACTTATACCTTGAAATTTAGTAAGGGATCATCTTATAATGCTACCGTCGTTCTAAGCAAAATAAGAAGCATAATAAGATAAACATCACATGCAATCAAAATATGTGACATGATATGGCCATCATCATCTTGTGCTTTTGATCTCCATCTCCAAAGCACCGTCATGATCACCTTCATCACCGGCGCGACACCTTGATCTCCATCGTAGCATCGTTGTCGTCTCGCCAACTATTGCTTCTACGACTATCGCTACCGCTTAGTGATAAAGTAAAGCAATTACATGGCGATTGCATTTCATACAATAAAGCGACAACCATATGGCTCCTGCCAGTTGCCGATAACATTACAAAACATGATCATCTCATACAAAACCGTATAACTCATCATGTCTTGACCATATCACATCACAACATGCCCTGCAAAAACAAGTTAGACGTTCTCTACTATGTTGTTGCAAGTTTTACGTGGCTGCTACAGGCTTAGCAAGAACCGTTCTTACCTACGCATACAAAACCACAACGATGTTTCGTCAAGTATGTGCTGTTTTAACCTTCACAAGGACCGGGCGTAGCCACACTTGATTCAGCTAAAGTGAGAGAGATAGACACCCGCCAGTCACCTTTAAGCAATGAGTGCTCGTAACGGTGAAACCAGTCTCGCGTAAGCGTACGCGTAATGTCGGTCCGGGCCGCTTCATCTCACAATACCGCCGAAGCAAAGTATGACATGCTGGTAAGCAGTATGACTAGTATCGCCCACAACTCATTGTGTTCTACTCGTGCATATCATCTACGCATAGACCTGGCTCATGATGCCACTGTTGGGGAACGTAGTATTTTAAAATTTTCCTACGATCACGCAAGATCTATCTACCAGATGCATAGCAACGAGAGGGAAGAGTGTGTCTACGTACCCTCGTAGACCGGAAGCGGAAGCGTCAAGTGACGCGGTTGATGTAGTCGAACTTCCTCGCGATTCAGCCGATCAAGTACCGAACGTACGGCACCTCCGCGTTCAGCACACGTTCAGCTTGATGACGTCCCACGAGCTCTTGATCCAGTTGAGCTTCACGGGAGAGTTTCGTCAGCACGACGGCGTGGTGACGGATATGATGTATTCACCGGCGCAGGGCTTCGCCTAAGCACCGCGACGGTATGACCGAGGTGTGTTTCTGTGGAGGGGGGCACCGCACACGGCTGGAACAATTCAACTTGTGTGTCTTTGGGTGCCCCCCTGCCCCCGTATATAAAGGAGCAAGGGGGGAGGCCGGCCGACCCTTGTTTGGTGCAGCTAGGGGTGCAATCCTACTAGGAATAGGATTGCAATCCTATTCCTAGTAGGAACCACCAAAGAAGGAAGAGAGGGAAAGGAAAAGAGGGAGAGGTGGCGCCCCCCAATCCTAGTCCAACTAGGAACCCTAGGTGGGGCGCCGGCCAGCCCCTATGGGCTGCCTCTTTCTTTCCCTTAAGGCCCACTATGGACCATCCCCCCTCGTAGGGGGTTCCGGTAACCCCCTCCGGCAATCCCGTTAAATCCGAAACTTTTCCGGTATACTTCCGGTGTCCGAATATAGTCGTCCAATATATCAATCTTTATGTCTCGGACATTCCGAGACTCCTCATCATGTCCGTGATCTCATCCGGGACTCCAAACTACCTTCGGTACATCAAAACTCATAAACTCATAATACCGATCGTCATCAAACGTTAAGCGTGCGGACCCTACGGGTTCGAGAACTATGTAGACATGACTGAGACTCATCTCCGGTCAATAACCAATAGCGGAACCTGGATGTTCATATTGGCTCCTACATATTCTACGAAGATCTTTTATCGGTCAGAACCGCATAACAACATACGTTGTTCCTTTTGTCAACGGTATGTTACTTGCCCGAGATTCGATCGTCGGTATCTCTATACCTAGTTCAATCTCGTTACCGGCAAGTCTCTTTACTCGTTCCGTAACACATCATCTTGTGACTAACTCATTAGTCTTTTGCTTGCAAGGCTTATTGTGATGTGTGTTACCGAGAGGGCCCAGAGATACCTCTCCGACACTCGGAGTGACAAATCCTAATCTTGATCTATGCCAACACCACGAATACTTTAGGAGACACCTGTAGAGCATCTTTATGATCACCCAGTTACGTTGTGACGTTTGATAGCACACAAGGTGTTCCTACGGTATTCGGGAGTTGCATAATCTCATAGTCATAGGAACATGTATAAGTCATGAAGAAAGCAATAGCAGTAAAACTAAACGATCATAGTGCTATGCTAACGGATGGGTCTTGTCCATCACATCATTCTCCTAATGATGTGATCCCGTTGATCAAATGACAACTCATGTCTATGGCTAGGAAACATAACCATCTTTGATCAATGAGCTAGTCTAGTAGAGGCATACTAGGGACATACTGTTTTGTCTATGTATCCACACATGTACTAAGTTTCCGGTTAATACAATTCTAGCATGAATAAAAGACATTTATCATGATATAAGGAAATACAAATAACATCTTTATTATTGCCTCTAGGGCATATTTCCTTCATTCTTTGCCTCATCCAGCGCCGGTTACGTGAGATCTATACCGTAGAGCTGAGCTACAGATGAAAGGAGAACACGGGATATATCTCTTTGGACCATACAAGTCGTAGTCCTTCATAAAACTCCAAAAATTATCATTGGATCGTCTCGTTTCTTGGTTAATCAAGTGAACTCCGGCGAGCTCCCGAGGCAGTAGAAGGGGTTGTTTGAGCATCTACATTTGAACACCCCAAAGCCAATTCAAACACTGGGGTGGACGGCCGGTCAGTGACCAGTCAACAAGAAACGATCCAGGCGGACGCCTCAAACGGCGTCAAACGTCCTGTCTGACTAGCACCCCTCATATCAAGCTTAAATATCGGGTGGATATGGGGAGACATGGGTGCATCCATCACGTCGTCGGACTGACGATGGGGTCCCACACGAAATCGTTCGGAAACCCAACAGTCCGGCGGGCGTCTCCTCCAGTGGGGTGTCAACGCCATGTACACCACTCTGGCTCTCCGCCCGAGGCTAAATCCGGTTATTTAAGCCGGTCGGCGTCCCCCAACCCTCGCCACGTCCACCTCCTCCCTCTCCATCGCTCTGCCCACGTTGTCCGGCTTTGCATGGCCCGACAAAAGAAGATGATGTATGATATGCTCACGCCAGAGCTTCGGTTCTAGATTGAGGAGGAGATCCGGGCAAGGTGTGCCGCATCCCAGCCGGCCTGCCTCCGGACTCGCCAGAGCCAGAGGAGGAGGAGGAAGAGGGGAGGAGCAACCGACTTCGAAGAATGTGGTGGATCCGGAAGAGGATGAGGCGGAGCAGCTGGAGGAGAAGATGGCGTCGGCTCCGGGCTTCAGCATGGAGTACGCGGACGCGGAGTTTGCGGTCTCCCAAGTGGCCGAGATGGCGGAGCAGCAGGCCAGCCTGGAGTCCATCCAGGATAGGCCTATGTGAAGGCCAATTGGCGATTCATCCGGTGGGAACGGGTGGCGACGAACGCACTTTTCGCCGAACTCGACGTGGAGATGGAGGCGGAGGCCGACGCGGAGCAGCCAAAGGAGCCGCAAGAGCCGGAGTTGCGGCTGCCGCCCATGTATTCGGAGCCAGGCACGGAGATAGTGAACATCTCTGACGAGGATTAGGATTGCATAGGTAGATCTACGTATGATTTTCTCGTTTGCATGTATGTTTGCATGTTTTGTAGTACGTATGTATTAAGGTTCAAATGTGAGGTATATGGATGCACATGTGTAAATTTAAGGTGTGACCGATCACTACCTGTGAACACGCCGGATGCGTACGCCAGCTTTTGAGGAGCCAAAATTGCAAAGTTCGTTTGTGGATGCTCTTCGGTTGTCACCCTGAGAAACAAGCCTAACTATTTTGCATGCATGAGAGTAGCCTGATTTTATCGGAGAGATTGTGTGATCAAGCACACCTCATATTTGATCATGTTTGGTTGCCACTTTTTTTAACTCTTTTTTTAAAATAAAACACGTAGATTCCATAAATCACACCGACGCAGCCAAAATGGCAGCCCTCCAAACATTTACATCCTCGGGTAGGTCATCGGCCCAAACTTGTCGGGCAATCAGCCAAGGAGGGGATGGGTTTGCATGTAGCTCAGGCCACCAATTTTCTAGACCCAAATCACACGGGCAAGATTCTCAGGACACCAACCAAGCACACCAAAGATAGGTTTAGCGGATCACAGAGTTTTTTCCCCACGGGTAGAGGCTCATGTCAAGCATTTGAGCTCAGGTACTCAGGGTGGCAATCAAGCAGCCTGCCCTGCCCAATCTGAAGAGGTGTGCTCCTAGTTGGCATCTTATGGGCTAGTTAGAGCATCTCCACTAAGCCCCCAAGGCATCCCCCGGCATCTTTTTTTAGCACCGGCGCAAAAAAAAAGCCCAGTAACGCCTTCAAGACGTTGTTTTGTGTCGAATTTAGGAAAAAAATAGCCCCGGCAACCTCAGGCGAAACCCAGCCCATCAGGGGGCACTTGGGACCACCCGCGTTAATTTTTGCATGGCAAAACCCCACCAGTCAGCCTCTCACCTCTCTCTCTCCTTCTTTTCCTACTAGGCCCACCCGTGCATGTGCATGCAAAAAGGAATCTTTCCCTCGCCCAGCCCCGCCTCCCCCGCCCCGCCTCCTCCGCCCCAGCCCGCCCCGCCTCCTCCGCCTGCCCGCGCTTGCCTTCGCCCCCGCCGGCTCGCGCTCGCCCCCTCCTCTGCTCCGCCGGCTCGCGCTCGCCGCCTCGCCGGGGGGGGGCTCCTCGATGGACTGCCCGAAGAGCGGGCGAGGGCGCCGGCGGAGCACGACAAGGCCGTCGCGGGAGGCGACGGGCTCGAAGGCGAGGCTCTCATTGAAGCGAAGCACGGAGGCGCTCTCGCGGCTGTTGACCATGACGGTGGCTTCAACAGGCGACTGCTCGCTGCTAGCGGCGGCTCAAGCACGGCGGGACGACGGCAACGGGCTTCACAGCGAGGTGAACCGGCCAGATAGAGGCCGGTGCGGCGACTTGAAGACGACACCGCGGCGGCGGCTCGAACCCGCATCAGCTGTGGAAGTGGCGGCTCAGTGTTGGGGTGATTTGGCAACAAGGAAACGAACGGCGGGGCCGTGGAAACGGCAGCTCACAGCGTCGGAGGTGGCTTGGCGAGGCCGCGCCAGCGAGGGCGGCTTGGAGCGAGGCCGACGAGGGGGTCCAGCAGGCGGCGGAAGTCCCGGTCGAGGATGGTGCGGTGCAACGGCTTGGCAGCCTCCGCGCAGCGCACAACGGAGACGGTGTCGGAGACGGAGGGGAGGACAGAGACGGTGCCGGTGAAGATGTGGCTCCTCTGCTCCAACGGCTCGTCCTCGCGCTCATGCTGCTCTGCTCGAGCTCGGCGGCAAGGTCAGGCTGGCCGTGGCCTTGGGCGGGCGTGGCCTGGGCACGGCTTGGGAATGGACACGGCTGGAAACTTTTTCACCCTCAGGCCAAAAGTTCCGCCGGCAGCCCCCCAAGTGACGAAAAAAGGCTTCTAAGGGGCTCAATGGATGAAGATGCTCTTAGGGATACTGGCACTCA
>LR738709.1:507783828-507849013 GCA_902687465.1 Secale cereale | reverse complement strand
TCGAGGGGCATGAACCCACAATCGAGCATAACGTTCCCTCTTGGAGTCACTACCTATTACTCGGCCAAAGCAATAAATAACAACGGAGAACATGCAAGAATTACTTATGAACTAAAATATAAAAGAGGTGAATCAAATATATTACTCAAGATCAATCTGAACATAATCTCATAATCCATCGGATCCCAGCAAACTCAACATAGCAACAGCATAAGGATTACATAGGTGCCTCGATCATGTAGGGCAGCTCACGAGGACTAATTAGTGAAGCACAAGAACGGGAGGAGAACATCACATAGCTACTGGTCATGGACTCATGGTCCAAGGGAGACTACTCACGAGTCATCCGGAAGGCGTCCATGGTGGTGGAGAAGCTCCCGGTGGTGATCCTCCCCTCCGGCAGGGTGCCGGGAAGAGTTCTCCTGGTGCTCCCGATCTTGGAAGCGGCGGCGGCGGCGGAACAGAGATGGGATCGCGAAAAGAAGTTCTGTTCTGAGGGTTACGGGGAACCCTTTAAATATATGCAAAAGTAGGGCACCGGGGGAGCCTCGGGGGGCCCAGGCGCCCCCCCGGCGCGGCCCGGGGGGGGGGGCGCCCACAGGGCGCTTGGAGCCCCTGTGGCCCCCCAGGCTGCCCTTCGGACGCAGTGTTGTTTCCGGTTCGCTGATTTTTTATATAATTTTTCTGGATTTTTCTGGGCAGTTCTCGAAACGTGAAAACCTGAAATACAAAAACAGCCGAAAATAGAAACTGGCACTGGGGTGCACTGGATTAGTAAGTTAGTCCAAATATGATCAAAAGTGTATGGAAGTGTATGAATATCATAGCAATATCACCCAAAAGTGGCATGGAGCAAGCAGAAATTATAGATATGTTTTGGACGTATCAATGGATGACACGTGACATTCATAAATCACAAAGCATCTAATATCTCCCCCCTGATTTCAGGTGAGAGTGGGGTAGATGCTTTGTAATTTGTGAATGCCACGTATCATTCATCAGGATGAGTCTCACGTGCTAACCCGTGAGACCTGGTCTCATAGAATTATTTTTCCCGCTCATGTGCCGGCCTATTTCAACCTCTCGAGCGATGACTCAGTTCCTAACCGCTTGCTAACAAAAAAGGTTCCTCCTTTGTTCAATTTTTATTTTTTTTGGTTCGGTCGGTTCCTAGTTAACTGACCGCTGGTTAGCAACGAGGGCCGACGTTGATAGTTGACTATGTTAGAGTAGTCTTTATCGTATACGACTCCTAGTCCAAGTCATCTTTGTAACCTTACCCCAAGTCGGTTTGTACCCTCTTATATACACTTGTATGCCGCACCAAATCAATCAATAAGAATCAGTTTTATTCATCTATCATGGTATCAGATACCGGTCCTAGGGTTTAGGTTATGGCTCCGCCAAGGCCGCCGCCGCTGCCGCCGCCCGGCTACTTCGAGCGCCGGGCCGCGCTCATCGCCAAGGCTGCCAACGCCGCAGCCGCCTCTCTCTCGGCCATCTCCCTAGCTCCACAAAACTCCCCTACACCCATCCTCGCCGCACCAATGTCTCTTGCTGAAAAAATCTCCGACGTCAGCCCATACATCCCCATAGTTCTTGATCTCGCCGCCCATAACTACTACCATTGGAGACATCTCTTCGATCTCCACCTCGGCCGCTACAACCTGCGCTCGCATGTCGCCGCCAACTGTCTTCCCCGCCCCGACGATCCGCAATGGTTGAAAGACGATCTCGCAATCGTCCAGTGGTTCTACACCCGCATCACCACCGAGATCTTCAACATGCTCGATCACGACGGCGCCACCGCTGCCAACATCTGGCACTCCCTCCTGTAGGATCGAAAGTATGTCTAGAGGGGGGGTGATTAGACTACTTGACAATATAAAAATTCTGCCTTTTGATCATGAACAGTTTTTGGCAGTTTCACAATAATGATCAATTCAAGTATCACCCTACACATGCAATTCTAGAGTGTAAGCAGCGGAAAGTAAATTGCATATGTAGTAAAGAGAGGTGGAGAAGATCAAATGCAATTTGGAGACACGGAGATTTTTCTCGTGGTTCCGATAGGTGGTGCTATCGTACATCCACGTTGATGGAGACTTCAACCCACGGAGGGTAACGGCTGCGCGAGTCCACGGAGGGCTCCACCCACGAAGGGTCCACGAAGAAGCAACCTTGTCTATTCCATCATGGCCTACGCCCACGGAGGACTAGCCTTACTCGGGGTAGATCTTCACGAAGTAGGCGATCTCCTTGCCCTTACAAACTTCTTGGTTCAACTCCACATCTCGAAGACGGAGGCTCCCAAGCGACACCTAACCAATCTAGGAGGCACCACCCTCCAAAAGGTAATAGATGTGGTTGATGATGATGAACTCCTTGCTCTTGTGCTTCAAGTGATAATCTCCCCAACACTCAACTCTCGTCACTGATATGGCTGTGGTGGAAGAATGGTTTGAGTGGAAAGCAACTTGGGAAGGCTAGAAATCAAGTTTCATATGGTAGGAATGGAGCAACTTGATCTCAACACAAGGGTAGGTAGTTCTCTTCTCAGAAAGTGTAAGGTAGGAGTGGTAGTACTTTCTGATGGCGCTCTTCATGAATGAAGAGGGGGTGGAGGGGTATATATAGCCTCCACACAAAATCCAACCGTTACACACATAATTGAACAATCTCGGTGAGACCGAAGTGAAAACTCGGTCAGACCGAAAGTTCAAATATAGTGAACGTTGGGGTTTTCGGTGGGACCGAAAATACCATCTCGGTTTGTCCGATATGAGTCAAAGGTAGGAGCTTGCCATTTTCGGTGGGACCGAAATTAACAACTCGGATATTCCGATATGATGTCAAACGGTTACAGAAGGTTGGCAGTCCAGTTTCGGTGAGACCGAACTCAAAATCGGATTGACCGAAATTTCTAGGGTTTGGAAAATAGCTGAGGTGGTTCATCTCGGTGGGACTGAGTTGGAAGAATCGGTTTGTCCGAGATTACTTATGAGTGTGTTTTGAAGTGAAAGTTGCTGATAGTTAAAGGAGCTAAATCACTAAGCACTTGAGCAACCAGATCATCAACACAACCTCATCCCCTTTTAATAGTATTGGCTTTTCCTATGGACTCAATGTGATCTTTGATCACTAAACCAAAAATGGAGTCTTGAGCTTTTGCCAATGCTTGCCTTAGCATTTTGAGGGGTCCACTTCTTCAGACATTTCCATACCCATATCATCGAACTTCTCTGAAATGATTCTCAAGTAACTATTAGTTCAATGATATATATGTTGTTATTAATTACCAAAACCACCCGGGGATTAGTTGCACTTTCAATCTCCCCCTTTTTGGTAATTGATGACAACATATAGATCAAAGCTTCGACAAAAGATATAATCAATGAATAATATCGTCGCTTTGAGAAGTATGTGATAAACAAGAGCTCCCCCTAAATTTGTGCATTATTTAAAAATTTGCGTTTGAATGCAAATGCACAATCGATTAGGATTATGGGTCACTCTTCCATGTCACATACATCTTGGTGGAGCGCACAAAATGATAAGAATGAATAACATGCACCCAATCACCAAGACATGAGTAAAAGATCATACAAGTAGGAATAGCATATGATAAGCATTAAGCACACATTAAAGCATAGTACGACCAAGCACTCATTAAGGTAGCATCAAACGTAGTAGCAAGCACACTGAAAGTTTCAAGAACCAAAAGAACCAAGTGTATCTCAAAGAAAACCGGCAAAAGAACGAAAGAGCACTCTCTCTCTCGAAGCCCTATGATCTATACAATTTCTCCCCCTTTGGCAACAAGTTACCAAAAAGTTCGAAAAAGCATAGAGCTAAGCGTCACTGCGGGCTCTGCTGGCGGCTCCCGTCTGGGTAGATGTCGGAGTAGAAATGACGGCATCGGCGAAGACTTCGGCTGATGTCTGCGCTGGAGGAGTGGATGCTGGAGCTGTGGCTGGAGTAACTGCTGGAGCTGTAGGAGGTGCTGAAGTGGTAGCCCTGGAGTCAGTCACTGGGATAGCTGCAGATCGGGATCCTCTGGGAACCTGAGCAGTCTGGCGATGAGAGTCCTGGACTAGATCATCCTGAATGAGCTCTGCTCTCTCCTGCCTTGCTTCCTCCATATCTGCCTCAAGCTTGTTGACGGTCACCTGAATCTCAGTCAGCTTCACGTCCAGAGCGTGGATCTTGTCGTCAACAATACTCTCTAGGCTCTCCTGAGATTGTTCAATGCTGGCCAGGCGTTGTTCAATCCTCTGGGTAGCTTCAAGAATCTGCTCTCCGAAGCTCTTTGGCTTAGCTGCTGCTGCTGCTGCCTCTTTATCAGCTTTGGCTTTCTTCGCAGCTTCAATCTTGGCTTGACCTTCAACTGAGGTTGGATCCTCTTCATCCATCACAACTACGTTATCTTCATGCTCTGGCTGCAGTGGCAAGTGCTTCCTATCCAACATGAATTTGCCCGTGCCAAACTTGGCATTGATGAGCATCTGAATTTGCGGGGCAAATCCGCACGACCTCTTCTGGTCAGCTGCAGTCCTCTTAATGGTCTCTACCATTAAGTCCATCACCTTGAAAGGTGCCTTCTCATCAAGAATGTGCAGCATGTTGATAGAGTAGCCTCGAATCATGCGGTGGTCTCCAGACTTGGGCATCAATGTATGCCTCAGAATAGTGTTTGTGGTGGTCAGACCTGCCTGGAGATAGTACACTGAGCCAAGCTTCCATCCTTCCAAATCAGCGGCGGGGATCTCCTTGTACATGTTCTTCATGGAATCATGGTTCTTCTTAGGAATCCCATAGACATCAATGTCGTCCTCCCTCTGCACTGGAGCATTCAGAAGTTCTGCCCATTCTTCAACAGACGAAGAAAACCTTTGACCTTCAGTCATCCAGGTGATCTTCCCATCAGGATAAAAGTGGGCTGTCGCGTAGAACTGCATGATCATCTCGTCGTTCCAATCTGTTAGCTTCTGACCCACGAACTCATCAACTCCACATGCAGTGAAGCTCTCATGCACATGGGGAAAGAAGTCTCGGTGCTCTTCACTGTCAATGTACTCCCAGTCAACATACCTGGTGTCTGCAACAATAGGCTTCTTATCCATCAGCACAGTCTCATAGAAGTCCTGCTGCTCTCTGGTGTGGAATCTGGGGTCCACAGCAGTCCTTCTCCTCACGGCATATGGATCAGACTGTCTCCATAGCCTGAGACCTCTGTCCTTCCTTGCCTTCATATCCTCGGCTTGAGGATGAGCATCGTTGTGGAGTGGCAACTTTGGACGGAGCTTCAGCAACACATGTTCTTCATCAGACTCGGAAGGTGGCAAATTACCTTTGTTCTTCTCAGAAGCTGGGATGTTCCTGGTTGTCCTCTTGGGCTTGGCTGGAGCTACCTTGGCTTGAGCAGGCTTCTTGGGCTTAGAAGTGGCTTGAGCCCTAATAGCATCACCCATGAACTTAGCCTTCTGAGGAGGAGGCTGGGGTGCATCTTCTTCTTCTTCATCCACTGCTGCATCAACATGAGGTTCAGCATACACAACTCTCTTCCTCTTGGAAGTTTTCTTCACTTTACTTGGAGCTGGCTCTTCCAAGTTTAGTTTCTTTGCAACAGCTGACTGCTTGACCTTGCTGGTGCCTTTCTTAGACTGCTGCCCTTCGTGCTCTTTGGCAACAACTTTTCTCTTGGGCTTGGAGGTTACTTCCTCAGCAACGAAGTTAGAGTCCTCATCATCAGAATTTCTCTGCTTTCTGGTCCTGGTAGCTGCAGGAGGCAAACCACTAGGGGTGCTCCTCTCACCATCATCACTAGGACTACTAGCCTCAGGACTAGTATCAGCCTCAGGAATCTCTGCAAACGGTGACTCAGACCTGTTCTGGCTGTCACTGGCATCTGACATGGCTGACAACCTGTGAAAAGATAAGGTATAGGCAGAGTAGAAGAGTTATCACAACTGCAGAGGTTTTTGCAAAAAAAATGAGTTCAAATCTTAGTTTTGAGTTTTCACAGAATGCATTTCGGTCAAACCGAATTTCAGTATCGGTGAATCCGAAGTGTATACAGAGGCTTATCACACCACTTTCGGTCAGACCGAAGTGGGTTTCGGTCCTACCGAAACACTAGGGTTTCACTGAGACTCTACATCGGTCACACCGATTTGCACGACTCGGTTAGACCGAAAGGTGCAGTGCAATGGCCAGAGGCCAAATCGGTCATTCCGAGTTTTCAAAATCGGTTTCACCGAGATATATTCTGTGGAAACCTAAACCTAAGAATTTCGCTCGAAACTGAAACGATCTGATCTGATGTTAAGGAGTTTTCCAATCGTGGCTAGATACATGGCAAACCAATCGTGCAAGAATCAGATGGGGAGCACGAGAGGGATCGAGACTCACCCTAACTTGGTGGAGTCCCTCTACGGCGGCAACGGTGCGGAGAAGAATACCGTTGACGGCGGCGGAGACCTGCGGCAAGGGCGCACAGGCGACGACGGCGACGATCCGAAGACCAGGGCGACGGCAGCAGGGGACTTGGGGGCGAAACGGTTTGAAGAATTAATCGCGCGCTGCCCTCAGTATATATATATCCCCATGCTGTCGGTGGGACCGAGTTGAAAAACTCGGTGACACCGAAATGTATAACTGCTGTGCAGTTACGCATATCGGTCACGCCGAGATTTTTAACTCGGTTTCACCGAGATGAAACCTAGATCAGTCTAAGCATTTCGGTTGGACCGAGTGGGAAAAGTTGGTCAGACCGAAAAGGACTTAGAAGGTTTTGGAAGTCAGCCTTAGACGGATCGGTGGCTCCGAGTGCTCCTCACTCGGAGGGTCCGAAAATGACTTGTTCAAAGTTGTGATATGAGCATGAATAGAATTTGAGACAAGAAAGCATAGATAGCTAGGGAAGGTGCTTAGGCATTCTTGTCCATCCATTTGGCCAGAAAAAATTCAAAACAATCAAAACAACAAATGGATGTCCTTGAATGGATAAAATCATGCATTCAACATGCTCACACAATAAGATAGCAAATGAAATATGTGTCAAACATGCACAACCAAAACTCTAGCTACTAGCACACAATTTGTCGATGACTAGGTCATCTATATATGAGTATTTTGACTTAGGAGCCAAATGAGAACATTTGATCATAGGTCATACTCATCGTTTAAGCACAAGTGGGGTTACCACTTTTACATAAAGCATTGATGTGTTCACATCATTTTGGAGATGCTTTAGCTCAATTTTTAGAGCAAAGCTCCCCCTAGATGTGAGAACCCCTTTTAAAGGGTCAAACTAACCTTGGGTTGTCGTAGAAGACTTCATGTAGATGTTGAAGATGTGGATGCTCAATGTTGATGTGGATCATCAAGAGTTGGGAGCTATCCTTTGGATTAGGGCACTTTCAATACCTACATGGGTTAGTCCCACAAGGAACAAACAAGAATATCCATAGACATAGATTGAAGTACACAAGAGATGATGTCCATGAAAGCAATGATTACCTTGTCCCTTGACTTACCAACAAGAGGGTTTGTGACTCCATGAACTAGTGCATGATGTGGAAGTTGATTGCACAAGTTCTTGCCAAAATGAATATGAGTGAAGTATGTTGGCGGAGTCACCCTCAAGAACCTTCTAGTTCTTCTTCTTTGGGATCCACATCATCTTGATGGGAATCCTTGGAGTTGTAGTTGAGCTTGACGAAGTAGAACTTGATGTGTCCTTGGGAACCCACTTGACCATGGCTTGAGGTGCTTCAATGAATGCATCAATCTCCTCTTGAAGCTTGTCCTTGGCCTTTAGCTTGTGGTCTTGTGGTGGAAGGTCATCTTGAGCCTGTTCCCCATTGGAAGAAGTAGGATCATACTTCTCCTTTTGAGAAACAAACTGTGGAGTAGGGTATTGACCTTCTTCCCACTTAACACCTTCGGCGTTGAACTTTCGCTCAAAACCAATCCCTTGATTCTTCCGGTGCCTTCCTTGTTTGCGAACAATTTCCTCAAAGTTCTTGCTTCCGGCAAGACTCTTGTAGACACCTTTCTCTATGATTTCCTTCAATAGGCTATTTTCTTGCTCAAGTGTAACTTGGCTTGAAACATTGTTAGTGGAATCAAGAGAACTACTAGAAGTAACAACATTAGATTTGACATTGTTATTGTTACTACTAGAGGAAGAATTTTTCTTATGCTTGTCATGCTTAGTCTTAATAGGTGGCAAGAAATTAGACAAGAGAAGTCGTTTGGCAAGATATGAAGAACTCTTCTTTCGAAGATCGTCATTGATCGCTTTTAGAAACTCATGTTCTTGCTCTAGAGTGAGCTTCTCGAAGCGTAGCTTCTCATGCGATCTTAGGAGCTCTCTATGATCTTCTTGAGTTGTTTCATGAGCTAACTTAAGAGTGTTTAGTTCTTTAGTTAGACGCTCAATCTCCTTCATAGCATTGTCATTCGACTCTTCTCGACTATAAAGACTACTAGCATTTTCATCATTACTAAGCTCACTAGATTTATCATGCAAGAGCTCATCTTCACCAAGCAAGTCATCCTCATCACTATCAAAGTCAATGAATTCAGGGTGTGTTACCTTGGGGCCTTTAGCCATGAAGCATCTTCCAATTCCCTCATTTGGTGAATCAAATAAGTCGTAGGAGTTGGAGTTGGAGGATACGAGTGCAAGTCCGGCAACACCTTCATCTTGACTGTAGTCGGAGTCGGAGTGGTAGCTTTCATCGGATTGATTGTCGGAGTCGGAGCCGGAGACCCATTCACCTACATGAGCTTGATGTCTTCTTCTTGTGTAGCTCCTTGATGACTTGTCTTTCCTCTCCGAATCCTTGCTTCTCCGAGAGGGTCTTCGTTCATAACGATCATCTCTACTCCTTCTCTCTCTCCGAGGTGACTCATCTCTTGCTCTTCTTCTTGGAGATTCTTCTCTTCTCTTGTGGGGAGCCGTACACTCATTTGAGAAGTGTCCGGGTCTTCCACAATTGTAGCAGTTTCGATCACGACTAGAAGATCTCTTTTCATCATATGATCTAGACTTTGAGCTTCTTTCTTTGCCTCTATTCTTGTAGAACTTGTTGAAGTTCTTAACCATTAGGCTTATCTCTTCATTGGAAATTAACTTGTCACTTGAGGTTGTGGGAGCATCACTTGTAGCTTTGTAAGCACCACTTGACTTGTTGTGAAGCTCTTCCTTATCCTTAAGTGTCATCTCATGAGCAACAATTCTTCCAATGACTTCAGTTGGCTTGAGAGTCTTGTAGTTTGGCATCATTTGGATCAAAGTGCACACGGTGTCATATTTTCCATCCAAAGCTCTTAGAATCTTCTTGATGATGAATCGGTCAGTCATTTCTTCGCTTCCTAAGCCGGCAATCTCATTTGTGATGAGAGCAAGCCTAGAGTACATTTCAGCGACTCCTTCACCATCCTTCGTCTTGAACTTGTCAAGTTGACCTTGAAGAATATCTAGCTTTGATTCCTTCACAGATTCAGTACCTTCGTGCATTTCAACCAAAGTATCCCAAATCTCTTTAGCATTCTCAAGACGGCTGATTTTGTTGAACTCCTCGGGACACAAGGCATTGAAGAGAATGTCACAAGCTTGAGCATTGTTTTGCAACATCCGCAACTCTTCCGGTGTAGCTTCGCGATCCGGAACTTTTCCTTCTTCGAAGAATTCACCTTGCATACCAACACAAATAATGCCCCATGCGGCTGGGTTATGACCAAGAATATGCATTTTCATTTTATGCTTCCAACTAGCAAAATTTGTACCATCAAAGTAAGGACCTCTACGATAATTACCCTCACTAGACGCCATACTCTCCTAGGTTGTGAAACCAAGCTTATGGAGTCCAATGCAATGGAGACCAAAACAATGGAGACCAAAGCTCTGATACCACTTGTAGGATCGAAAGTATGTCTAGAGGGGGGGTGATTAGACTACTTGACAATATAAAAATTCTGCCTTTTGATCATGAACAGTTTTTGGCAGTTTCACAATAATGATCAATTCAAGTATCACCCTACACATGCAATTCTAGAGTGTAAGCAGCGGAAAGTAAATTGCATATGTAGTAAAGAGAGGTGGAGAAGATCAAACGCAATTTGGAGACACGGAGATTTTTCTCGTGGTTCCGATAGGTGGTGCTATCGTACATCCACGTTGATGGAGACTTCAACCCACGGAGGGTAACGGCTGCGCGAGTCCACGGAGGGCTCCACCCACGAAGGGTCCACGAAGAAGCAACCTTGTCTATTCCATCATGGCCTACGCCCACGGAGGACTAGCCTTACTCGGGGTAGATCTTCACGAAGTAGGCGATCTCCTTGCCCTTACAAACTTCTTGGTTCAACTCCACATCTCGAAGACGGAGGCTCCCAAGCGACACCTAACCAATCTAGGAGGCACCACCCTCCAAAAGGTAATAGATGTGGTTGATGATGATGAACTCCTTGCTCTTGTGCTTCAAGTGATAATCTCCCCAACACTCAACTCTCCTCACTGATATGGCTGTGGTGGAAGAATGGTTTGAGTGGAAAGCAACTTGGGAAGGCTAGAAATCAAGTTTCATATGGTAGGAATGGAGCAACTTGATCTCAACACAAGGGTAGGTAGTTCTCTTCTCAGAAAGTGTAAGGTAGGAGTGGTAGTACTTTCTGATGGCTCTCTTCACGAATGAAGAGGGGGTGGAGGGGTATATATAGCCTCCACACAAAATCCAACCGTTACACACATAATTGAACAATCTCGGTGAGACCGAAGTGAAAACTCGGTCAGACCGAAAGTTCAAATATAGTGAACATTGGGGTTTTCGGTGGGACCGAAAATACCATCTCGGTTTGTCCGATATGAGTCAAAGGTAGGAGCTTGCCATTTTCGGTGGGACCGAAATTAACAACTCGGATATTCCGATATGATGTCAAACGGTTACAGAAGGTTGGCAGTCCAGTTTCGGTGAGACCGAACTCAAAATCGGATTGACCGAAATTTCTAGGGTTTGGAAAATAACTGAGGTGGTTCATCTCGGTGGGACTGAGTTGGAAGAATCGGTTTGTCCGAGATTACTTATGAGTGTGTTTTGAAGTGAAAGTTGCTGATAGTTAAAGGAGCTAAATCACTAAGCACTTGAGCAACCAGATCATCAACACAACCTCATCCCCTTTTAATAGTATTGGCTTTTCCTATGGACTCAATGTGATCTTTGATCACTAAACCAAAAATGGAGTCTTGAGCTTTTGCCAATGCTTGCCTTAGCATTTTGAGGGGTCCACTTCTTCAGACATTTCCATACCCATATCATCGAACTTCTCTGAAATGATTCTCAAGTAACTATTAGTTCAATGATATATATGTTGTTATTAATTACCAAAACCACCCGGGGATTAGTTGCACTTTCACCTCCGTCAGCTCTTCCAAAGCAACACCGACGCTCGGAAAAACGCTCTCCACACCGAGCTTCGCAATATGGTGCAAGGAGACGCCCCGGTGAACCTATTCTGCCAGCGCGTCAAGACCATTGGTGATGAGCTCCGCGAACTCGGCGATACCGTCAGCGACTCACAGCTCATCAACATCGTCGTCGTCGGCCTCAGCGAGGATTTTGACAAGCAAGCCTCGTTCATACCAATGATACGGCCTCCTCCCACCTTCGCTGAAGTTCGTTCTCTGCTCCAACTCGCGGCGGAAACACAAGCTCGCAAGGACTCTCGCCCCAAGGTCTTTCATGCTGCGGCTCGCCCTCCTCCGCTGCCTACAGCAGCACCGCCTCCCATGCCGGCTCCTGTCGCCGGGCCATCCGCGTCGTCATCCGCTCAACCGCCCCCAGGCTGGCGCCCTAGTCCGAACTACCACGGCAAAAATCCTATCTACAGGCCGCCGTCGACTCGTTCAGTTCCGCCTACGACAGCACCGAGTCCTGCACCACCCACCAGTGCTCCATCGGCGGCTGCATGGCGGCCTCCTCATGATCCTTGGACGGGGCTCGTTCAGGCGTGGCCCATGCCCTGGTCCGCTCCGTCCCCGCTCGGTGCTCCGCCGGCATACTCAGGTGCCTGGCAACCCGGCCTTCGGCCGCCTACTGGTGCTCCCGGGGTTCTCAACCCCCGACAGTCGGCCAATGCCTATCACGCCGCCCCGACGTATGCTCCTTATGGTCATTACTCCACCGACGGCGGCGCCTACTACACACCTCAGTCGGCACTGCTCCCGACGCCACAGCCGGCCAATGCCTCTCACGCCGCCCCGACATATGATCCCTATGGTCACTACTCCACCGATGGCGGCGCCTACTACACACCCCAGCCGGCCTTGCTGCCTTCACCATCATATCCACCGGCACTGCTCCCGACGCCACCCTCACCTGCGACGCCGAGCTGGGATCAAGCTGCTTTTCTCCAAGCAATGAATAACTTTGTTGCGCAAGGAAACTCAGGTACGGATTGGATCTTTGATTCAGGGGCCTCTAGTCATATGTCTGCATCTAGTAATTGGTTATCATCTTGCACTACATCTCCTTTCCCTTCCATTACCCTCGGAGATGGATCATCTATTCCTATATATTGTGTTGGTCAGGCTCAACTTCCCTCTTCCACTAAACCTCTTCTACTTCGTGATGTTCTAGTTGCACCCGCCCTCATTAAAAATCTTATTTCTGTTCGCCAGTTTACTTGCGACAATCTAGTTTCGGCTGAATTTGACCCTTTTGGTTTATCTGTGAAGGATTACCTGACCAAGCCCGAGATTGCTCGCTTCAATAGCTCCGGTGATCTTTACTCTCTTAATGGAGTTCCTGTCGCCGCCCCTCCAACATCCATGCTGGCCTCCGTCGATCTCTGGCATCGTCACTTGGGCCATCCCAACCCTGCTATCTTAGCTTCTATGCTTAGTGAATTTACCATACCATGTAATAGGGATTCTCATAATTCTGCATTTTGTGAGTCGTGTCAATTAGGCAAACATGTGCGTCTTCCCTTTAGTTCCTCTAGCTCTTGTAGCACTTATCCCTTTGAATTAATAAATTGTGATCTATGGACCTCTCCCATTGCAAGTGTTTCGGGTTTTAAATATTACCTTGTTATACTAGATGATTTCACACACTTTGTCTGGACTTTTCCTCTCCGCAACAAATCTGAGGTCCATTCTCTCTTTCTTAATTTTCAACGCTATGTGTCTGTCCACTTCTTTCTCCCAATTCGATTTATCCAATGTGACAATGGTCGCGAGTTTGATAACATTAAAAATCGTACTTTCTTCTTACAACATGGCATCCTTCTTAGATTCTCATGTCCCTACACCTCCCCGCAAAATGGTAAAGCCGAACGTTCTCTTCGCACCATCAATGATATAGTTCGCACTCTTCTCGTTCAATCATCTATGCCTCCCAAGTTTTGGGTTGAAGCCCTACACATGGCCACCTTCCTTCTAAATATTCGACCTTCTAAAACTAAACCCAACACTACTCCCTATTATTCCCTCTTTCTTTCCCACCCCGACTACTCTGCGGTTCGTGTTTTCGGCTGTCTCTGTTTTCCAAATGCCTATGCCACTTCTACAAATAAATTGTCACCACGATCTATCCCATGTGCTTTTCTCGGCTTCTCTGTCGAGCACAAAGGCTATCGTTGTCTCGACCTTCAGACAGGACACGTTCATGTCTCTCGTCATGTCACCTTTGCTGAGCATATTTTTCCTTTCTCACAACGCACTACTACATCATCCAACACCCCTAGCTCGGCAAACACCCCCTCTCCCCGTCCTTTCCAACTATATACTCCCCTTCCTGCACCCCCTCATGATGAACACAACATACCACCAACAACTTTAACACCAGCCACAACCAATACCAACCCTCCCCTCACCCCACCCGAGACGTCCCCAACACCCTCGACCCCAACACCCTCGACCCCTGCTCCCTCCCCAACACCCCCGGTCCCTGCTCCCTCTCCACCACCCAACCATGCTCCTTCGTCCGACTCTTCCGCTGCGCCGGACTCACCCGTACCCACGTTACCCCCTCGTGCTATTCCTACAGCAGTCCCGATTAATGATCATCCCATGCGTACTAGGGCCAAATCAGGATTTCAACAACCCCAAGACCGCCTAAACCTTCATACCACCGTATCTCTCACTTCCCTCCCAAAGAATTACAAAACTGCTCTACTTGATCCCAATTGGGCCGCTGCCATGCAAGAAGAATATAATGTTTTACTTCAAAACAACACATGGCAACTTGTTCCTCGTCCTCCCAACACAAATATTGTTTCTGGCAAATGGATTTTTCGCCAAAAGTTTCACTCCGATGGGAGCCTCTCACGATATAAAGCCAGGTGGGTTTGTCGTGGCTTTTCTCAACAACAAGGAATTGATTACGATGAAACATTTTCTCCTGTTGTTAAACCTAGCACCATTCGTACCGTTCTTAGTGTTGCTGTCTCCTCTTCCTGGCCTATTCACCAACTTGATGTTAAAAATGCTTTCCTCCATGGTTCCCTTCAAGAAACTGTCTACTGTCAGCAACCTCTGGGTTTTGAAAATCCATCCTTTCCAACTCATGTCTGTCTTCTTCAGAAATCTCTCTACGGTCTTAAACAGGCCCCAAGAGCTTGGTTTCAACGCTTCTCCTCCTTCATCCAAACAATAGGCTTCACTCCATCTCTCTCGGACACCTCTCTTTTTGTGTATCATCAAAATTCCGACACTGCCTATTTACTTCTCTATGTAGATGATATCATTCTCACCGCATCCTCTCAAAATTTCTTAGATCATATTGTCTCTCTTCTTAGATCCGAATTTTCTATGACTGACCTAGGACTCCTTCATCATTTCTTAGGCATTACTGTTGTTCGAGATTCCTCCAGCCTTTTTCTTTCCCAACGCCAGTATATTCTTGATCTACTTAATCGTGCTGGTATGCTTGACTGTCAATCATCTCGCACTCCTGTCGATACTAGTTTTACACTTTCGGCTGCCGGTGAACCCTTTTCAGATCCTACTCTCTATCGTAGCCTAACAGGTGCTCTCCAATATCTCACCATTACTCGTCCCGAAATCTCTTTTGCTGTTCAACAAGCATGTCTCTATATGCATGATCCACGGGTTCCTCACTATAATCATGTTAAACGCATTCTTCGGTATTTAAAAGGAACTCTCAATCATGGTCTCCACCTAAATAATTCTTCTCCAAACTCTCTTACCGCATACTCTGATGCAGACTGGGCTGGTTGTCATGACACTCGAAGGTCCACTTCTGGTTTTTGTGTTTTTCTTGGTAACAATTTAATTTCTTGGTCCTCGAAAAGACAGGTTACGGTCTCACGTTCGTCGGCCGAGGCTGAGTATCGCGCCGTGGCACATGCCGTTGCAGATACAATCTGGATTCGGCAGTTACTATCCGAGCTACACAGGCCTATTGAGCAGGCCACTATTGTCTATTGTGACAACATATCAGCAGTCTACATGACCGGCAATCCAGTTCAACACCGACGCACAAAGCATATTGAGATTGATATTCATTTTGTTCGTGAGAAGGTCGCTCTTGGTCAGGTTCGGGTGCTTCATGTTCCCTCTACGACTCAATTTGCTGACATTTTCACCAAGGCACTGCCTACTAAGCCGTTTCAAGATATCTGTTTCAGTCTCAACGTCGTCGAGCCTGCCGTTGATACTGCGGGGGGATGTTAGAGTAGTCTTTATCATATAAGACTCCTAGTCCAAGTCATCTTTGTAACCTTACCCCAAGTCGGTTTGTACCCTCTTATATACACTTGTATGCCGCACCAAATCAATCAATAAGAATCAGTTTTATTCATCTATCAGACTACTCAATAAAGTATACAAAACAAAAAAAACATGAAAATAAAAAAGTTCACGAATTTGGGGGGTGGGGGTCAAGGATTTGAAAAATGTTCATTCATTTTGTAAAAAGATCATCGATTTTTGAAAAAAAAATCAACGATTTGAAAAATAATCTTTGATTTTGAATAAAGTTCACGAATTTTTAAAAAAATCATAAATTTTTAAAAATTTAACTAATTTTGCAGATAATTCATCGATTTTGAAAAAACTACATTGATATTGAAAAAAAGTTCATGAGTTCGGAAAACAATATTTTGAAAGCAGTTCACGGATTTGAAAAAAAGTTCATCGATTTAAATAGATCACGAATATGAAAATTCGCATCAATATTGAAAAAGTTCGCTATTTTGAAAAAAACCATTAACTTTGGAAAATGTTTGTGAAATTAAAGAAATTACGGATTTAGAAAAGAAAAACAAAAGGAAAATAAAAAACTGAACAAATCCATTCAAAAATGAGAAAAAAAATAAAAGATTGAACAAGATGTAGGTAATTACATCAAAAGAGGGTGGCTGGTTGGTTGTTGTGGCATACTATGAACTACAAAGTCGTCAGTTCGAATGAGAGAAAAGGATAGATGGGCCGTCCCAGCTCGCAGAAAGGGGGGTGCTTCGGTTTGCAAAATGATCTATAATGGGCGCCTGAAGTGCCAATCGGAAATTCCCTGATGATTAGGTTTATAAATGGGCCAGCTAGGGCTCTCCATTTTACATTAATAGTAGCTTCTTATTTTTAGAGAACTCCATAATGCTAGCCAGCACCCAACAATTTCATAGGCCCATTTTACTACTCCTCCTGCTTGGGCCACATAAGACTGGGCTAGCAGTTTCTCAAAAAAAAAAAAAGAGACTGGGCTAGCATTGCTTGATCGGTGAAGGAGCTAGCGTTGTTCTTCACATACTCCTCAAAAATGTTCCTCATCTCAGGACATGGAGTTTCTACACCCAGGAGCAAATGCTCCTGGTGTGAACAGTAAAATAAAAAAAAAATACATTCAAAAAATTCTGAAAAAAATTTGTGTCATACTTTCACAAATGTTTGTTGTGCATGCAAAAATTCATCACAAAAGCACATTGATGGAAAGCGTGGTGAAAAAAATAAAATCGATGTTCTGAAAATGTTACTTACGAAAGCTTTTTGAAGCTCTGATTTTGTTTTTTTTTGGCACGACTTCCACCAATGTGATTTCGTGATGAAATTTTGCATGCACAACAAACATTTGTGAAAGTATGTCACAATTTTTTTTCGAATTTTTTGATGTTATTGTTCACACCAGGAGCATTTGCTTCTGGGTGTAGAATGGCACTTTCGCTCATCTCATCTGTCTCATCTACCCCTCAAAAAGACCGTCTCATCCGGTAGAGTAAAAATATAAAATCGCCACTGTTGCAGCATTATTAGCTCTTTACTTCTACCACTTTAAAAAATAGCATAAAACCATCACACAATATATATTATTAAAGAGGAGTATGCACATCATTCGTTTTGTTAACTTTCAACCCCTCCTATCGATTCCCACCCATCCCACATTTTGTTTACGTTCTGCACACCCCCTTGGTCGCCGTCTAGACCCCTCTCAGTTTGCCTCTCACAGCTCCCCGGTTTGACTCTAGATCCAATTCAAGAAGGACTGTGACGTACTTCACCTTCACCCCGAGTCCAACGAGCACGACACCAGCACGTCCTCGCCTACATCTCGCAGATACTCCCTCCTTACAAAAATATAAGACATTTTTGTATTTCAATTTAAACTATAAAACATCTTATTTTTTGGTACAGAGAGGTAGTGTATGCCAGCAGAGCGGCGCCAAGATGAATCTCGTGCGCGCCCAAGGCATCATGCACACGCTCGCCGACTTGCTCAACAGCAGCAACAAGATGGTCTAGCTCAGTGATCAGAACATGGTTCATCTTTCATTTTTATTTTCTCACCCTCCCTCTGGTCAGATGGATGGATGGATTTTCTACAATTGATCCTATGTGTACTTGCTATGTGAGTAACAGTAATACTATATATGCCAAAAGTCATCTTTTGCTCTGAGCTCGAGATGAACAGTAAAATTCAAAAAATAAAATAGAAAACAGAATTTTGTTTGATGCAAACATTGATAAAAGTTTACGTGCTCGCAAAATTTCATCTTGAAAAGGCATTTGTGGAAGTAGTGACAAAAAAAATCGGCACTCCAAAATGCTTTCAGAAATAACGTTTTTGGAGCATCATTTTTTTTAGCATGGCTCTCAAAAATGTGATTTCAAGATGAATTTTTGTGAGCACGTAAAACTTTTCTCAATATTTGTGCAAAAAAGTTCAAACTTTTCTAATTTTCTTTTAGAAAAAAACATATTTTACTGTTCACGAGTGTTGAATATATTGTGTACGTGTATATTGTGTCTTGGGCCCACCTCCTAATTCCTTTGTATAGTTGAGATTGTGGCCCCTTCTGTACTCATATATTCGTGCCTAGTGCACCGATCAATGCAATGTGTTGCATAGTCTATTCTTTCCCTTCCACATGGTATCAGTTTCCGGGTTCTAAACCCTAGCCTTCCGCCGCCCCCGCCGCCGCCGCGCCTCCTCTACCGCGCCGCCGCCGCCGCCATCCAGCCGCCGCCCGCGTGCCTCCCGCGCCAGCCGCCGCTCCTATCTCTCGCAGCCCGCTCGCGTCGTCCGTACTCCAGCTCGCTCGCGTCGCCTGTAGCTGCTTCCTGCGTCGCCCGCCAAGTCCTGCCTCGCTAGCACTAGCAGCTCACGTACGAGTCCTGTTAATTACTCCGCCGCCGTCGCCGCCGCTGATCATCATTAACTAATCCATTCATCTAGTCTAGCTCTAGTACTACTACGCCACGTCTACTACCACCGAGTCTTCTATTCCAAATTCTTCCACCGTATACATCTCTACACACATATATATACATCTGTCTGTTCTAGTTCATCCGCTTCCGATCAAGTTTACTCTGCAGGCCACTTTGCTCGCCCGCTCGTGCGATTGCCCGCTCGGCCGCATCACCTCACCCGACACCGCCGCCACCCGCCGCTGCCGCCGGCTCCTCTTTCGCCGCCGCCGCTGCCGGTCGCCGCCGCTCCATCCTCTTCCGTTTCCGCGCCGCCGCTACTCCACCCGTCCCCTGCCTTCCGCTGCTATAACCATCGCCGCTGCGATGTCTTCTGCCGCGTCGTCTCTCTTCGGCTACATGTACGCGGACGCGACGGATCCCTTCACCACGCCGCAGGTTTTTCCGGCGGGCCATCCGGCCTCCTTCGCCGTGCCGCAACAGCCGGCCAGTATCGGCCCTGCGCCTCTGCTCGCCATGCCGATGGCCGGCGGCCATGCTCCGCCCGCCCTGGTTCAGCCCTACGGCGGCTTCGCCTCGCTGCCGGTCTCACCGTCATGGGACACTACTTCCTTGGCCGCCCTGCACTCGGCCCCATCACCGGCGATGCTTGGTACCGGTGGCGCTTGGTACATGGACTCGGGCGCCACCGCCCACATGACATCTCATCCCGGTACTCTCACCTCCTCCACTCCGGTTCATACTCCTACTTGCATCACCGTTGGCAACGGTTCCTCTTTACCTATCACACATGTTGGTCGTGCTTCGTTTCCTTCCACATCTACACCTATCACTATGTCTGATGTTCTTGTGTCTCCTGATTTAGTTACAAACCTTGTATCCGTTCGTCGTCTTGCCCGTGAGAATCCCATTACCGTTGAATTTGATGATGTCGGTTTTTCTGTGAAGGACGCCCGTACTCGGATGGTCCTTCACCGTTGTGATAGTCCTGACGAGCTCTATCCGGTGCACTCCTCCACCACCGCCTCCACCACCCCAGTCGCCCTCGCCGCAGGTGTCGACCTTTGGCATGCTCGTTTGGGACACCCGAACTCCACCACTTTGCGTCAAATACTTAAGAGCTTTTCATTCTCATGCAATAAGATCGACGACCATACTTGTGAGGCCTGTCATCTTGGCAAGCATGTTCGTCTTCCCTTTAGCGCATCTACCACTATTTCGACTTTTCCGTTTCAGTTATTGCATAGTGATGTGTGGACATCCCCGGTTGCAAGCAACACGGGCTACCTATACTATTTGGTGATCTTAGATGATTTCTCTCATTATGTGTGGACATTTCCTCTTCGTCGCAAGTCCGACGCTCTTGCCACACTGACTGCATTTTATTCCTACGTCACCACACAGTTCGGTCGTCCTATCCTTGCTTTACAAACTGACAACGGAAAAGAGTTTGACAACGCCGCTGTTCGTAACCTTCTAGCCTCCCACGGCACTATCTTCCGCCTCACTTGCCCCTACACGTCCCAACAAAATGGTCGTGCCGAGCGTATCCTTCGCACTCTTAATGACTGTGTCCGCACGTTACTCTTTCACTCTAACGTGCCTCCCCGGTTTTGGCCGGACGCTCTCGCCACCGCCACTCTCCTCATTAACATTCGCCCGTGTCGCCCACGCTGGAACTATGCCCCTCACCATCTCCTCTTTGGTGCGCCCCCATCTTATGATGGCCTTCGCATCTTTGGATGTCTCTGCTATCCTAGCCTCGCCGCCACTGCGCCTCATAAGCTTGCACCTCGTTCAGTCGCTTGCATCTTCCTCGGCTACCCACCTAACACCAAAGGATACCGCTGCTACGATCCCGTCTCACATCGTGTATTCACCTCCCGACACGTTTACTTTGACGAGACGGTGTTTCCATTTCAGCAGGTACCTCCCGCCGCCCCGTCGCCGCCAGCCACCGGCGGCCCTCCAGCGACCCCGTCAGGTGGACGGCCCCGCTCGATTCTTGGACCGCCTCCGGGCTTCGGCGGTCCTCACGCCGTGGGACGAGCTGCGACTCGCGCCCCCATGACGTCCTCGCCGACTCCGTCAGGGGCCTCAGCATCGCCCGCCTTGCCGGCAGCCACTACTTCGCCGGCATCTTCGCCGGCTGCCCTGTCGCCGGTATCTTCACCGGCCACCTCGGGCGCCGCCCCATCGCCGGCTGTCTCGGTCGGCCCCGCCGCCTCGGGCGCATCGGGCGGCGCCCCCGCCTCGCCCGCCACCCCCGCTTCGCCTGTCCCCTACACCTCGGGCACAGGCGCTTCGACGGCCTCTGGCGACGCTTCTTCACCGGCCATCTCGCCGGCGGCCTCGCCGGCTTCCTCGTCGGCTGCTTCGCCGACCGCCTCGCCGGTCGCTGAGTTGCCATCTCGCCCCATTACTCGGGCTCGAGCCGGCGTTCATCGCCCGAGTCTACGGTACTCCAGCGACGAGTATCTTCTTGCCGCCTCCACCACCGAGCCGTCACCGATCCCTGCGTCCGCTCGCGCAGCCCTTCGTGATCCTCACTGGCTTGCCGCGATGCAGGATGAGTTCGACGCTCTTCAGCGGAACCGTACCTGGACACTGGTTCCTCGGCCTTCTCGCGCCAATGTCATCAGCGGCAAGTGGGTCTTTCGCCATAAGACCCGCTTGGATGGTACACTTGAGCGCTACAAGGCTCGCTGGGTGGTCCGTGGTTTTCGGCAGCGCGCTGGAGTCGACTTCACCGAGACGTTTGCCCCGGTTGTCAAACCGGGCACGATCCGCACAGTTCTCCAGCTGGCAGTTTCCCGAGGCTGGCCGGTTCATCAGATGGATGTCTCCAACGCCTTCCTTCACGGCCATCTTGAGGAGCAGGTTTACTGTGAGCAGCCGACCGGTTTCGTCGACGCATCTCTTCCTGGGCATGTGTGTTTGCTGTCCCGGTCTCTCTACGGGCTCAAGCAAGCACCTCGCGCCTGGTACCAGCGTATCGCTGGGTTCCTTCAGACACTGGGCTTCAGCATCACTCGCTCGGATGCCTCATTGTTCGTCTATCACCGCGGCGACACGACTGCATATTTGCACCTCTATGTCGACGACATCATCCTGACGGCCTCCTCCGCAGCCCTTCTTCAGCAGATTACTCTCCGGCTGCGTGATGAGTTTGCCATCAAGGACCTGGGCGCTCTACATTATTTCCTTGGCATTGAGGTCGTTCGGCGACCCGACGGCTTCTTTCTTCATCAGCAGAAGTATGCGCACGAGTACTTGAGCGTGCCGGCATGCTCAATTGTCACCCTGTTGCTACTCCTGTTGACACGAAGGCCAAGGTTTCTGCTCTCGAGGGCTCTCCCGCGTTGGATGCCCCGTTCTACCGGTCCATTGTTGGTGCTCTTCAGTATTTGACTCTCACTCGACCGGATTTACAGTATGCTGTTCAGCAGGTGTGTCTGCATATGCACGCCCCTCGTGACTCCCATTGGACCCTCGTGAAGCGGATTCTCCGTTACATCCGCGGCACGATGGCTCTTGGGCTTACTCTCACGGCGTCCACTTCTCTGGAGATGGTGGCCTACTCCGACGCGGACTGGGCCGGCTGCCCCGACACCCGTCGGTCCACCTCTGGCTACTGCGTTTACCTCGGTCCTTCACTCGTCTCGTGGTCGTCCAAGCGACAACCTACGGTTTCGCGCTCTAGCGCGGAGGCTGAGTACCGAGCTGTGGCTAACGCCGTCGCCGAGTGCACCTGGCTACGACAGTTACTTCAGGAGTTGCATCATGATGTCTCCCAGGCTACGGTTGTCTACTGTGACAACGTTTCTGCGGTGTACCTTTCCGCCAACCCCGTTCATCATCGTCGGACTAAGCACATTGAGCTGGACATTCACTTTGTGCGCGAGCAGGTGGCCCTTGGACGTATTCGGGTCCTCCATGTTCCGACTGCACAACAGTTCGCCGATGTGATGACTAAGGGCCTGCCGACTTCCACCTTCGAGGAGTTTCGTTCCAGTCTCTGCGTCTCTGGCGCCGCTTCGACTGCGGGGGGTGTTGAATATATTGTGTACGTGTATATTGTGTCTTGGGCCCACCTCCTAATTCCTTTGTATAGTTGAGATTGTGGCCCCTTCTGTACTCATATATTCGTGCCTAGTGCACCGATCAATGCAATGTGTTGCATAGTCTATTCTTTCCCTTCCACAACGAGAGATCATTTGAGCTCGCGCTCAGAAAGTCCATGTCCTATATATGCTTGGTTTCTGCAGGAAGAATTGGGGATGATTATAAAGTTCCGGTCAAACGAGCATACCCAGGAAGATGTAGTTGCAGAAGAATGAAACTATCAAATTCTTATACAATAAAATGGCTATACTCGGTGGTGGGGACAGAGATCAAGTGACATGCACGTTTGCATGTTACCGCGTGCCTTGCGGCCAAAATTCAAATTTAAATATTGCGAAAAAATCTGAAAAAATTCATACATGTTAATAGCACATATTAAGATAACCCCTAAAAAAATCAGATCAAAATTCGAAACGTACATGATGTACGTTTCGAATTTTGATCTGATTTTTTTAGGGGTTATCTTAATATGTGTCATGAATAGTACGCGAATGTTCAGTGTAGACTATTCACATCTGAGTTTCTCTTTTTTTTTCGAATTTTGATCTGATTTTTTTAGGGGTTATCTTAATATGTGTCATGAATAGTACGCGAATGTTCAGTGTAGACTATTCACATCTGAGTTTCTCTTTTTTGTCTCTCGATGTATATTTCGAATTTTGATCTGATTTTTTTAGGGGTTATCTTAATATGTGTTATGAACATGCATGAATTTTTTCAGTTTTTTTCGTAATGTTTAAATTTAAAATTTGACCGCAAGGCACGCGGTAACATGCAAACATGCATGTCACCTGATCTCTGTCCCGGTGGTACTCGTTGCTGTGACCACTAGGCTGGCCAATGGGCACAGTCCACATCAGTGCTTGCTGTCACGGACGACAAATCTATCTATGCATCAAATGTGTGCATACGGGGAGTACTGTACAGCCACGCAGCTCCGCCGCAGTACAGTATGCCTGCAGACAAGGAAATCATTGTGCAGCGGCTGGGGTCGCTGCGGATCAACTACTCAGGGCCGTATTCATTGTATCAACCAGCCCCACCGTAGTAACCTGGGGTCCAGGGCAGGTCGCAAACCGGGAAAAGCAACGCGCAATGAAGCGGAGCCTACTACGTCGTACTCCCTGTCATCTACTCTCTCCTCCTAAATATTTGTCTTTCTAAACATTTCAAATGGATTCACTCATTTTATTTTGTATGCAGTCATTTGAAAATTTTCTTACCCGTAAAATTTTTTGTTGAAATCTCTAGAAAGATAAATATTTGGGAAGAGAGGGTGTATTTTGGAACGGAGAAAGTACGTACCATTCTCATTCTGTCCCGCTCCATCGATCGACTCCCGGAATCTCGCGTGAAACTAGGAGTACGTGATCGTGCGTTTTAAAATGAAAAAAAAGTGCGTGATCGTGCGTTTGAAAATGAAAAGACGTGCGTGATCGTGCGTTTGAAAATGAAAAGAAGTGCGCGATCGTGCGTTAGGAAAGTGGGCTATGATATGATGCCTGGGCACTTTTGGACAAACCGCTGCACGAGCCTCGAAATATGCTGAAATGGAATTGCTGTGGCTCGCCAAACCATGCCCGCCAACAAAGTTCATTCGCTAAAACATGCCCGGGACAGAACAGAATAGTGCTCCAAAGGTAATTATTTTATTCGCGGGGAGTGTTAGTACGAGTAGTAAACTATGGTTACTACTAACACTCAAAAGGAAGAAAATATGGTACTGCTAATTCAGTATCAACGAACGTCTCCGTGACGTTCTGAACTCTGGATTCTTTCGGACGTGAACTGAGCGCAGCTGCCCGTGTGTTCTTCTACCTAGCAAAGCTTGGTTCCTCCTTGACCCAACACTTGCCAACCAGACCGGTCGGTCACGGTCAGGGAAAAAAGCTCACCCAACCACTTCCACATGGATAACATTGTCCCGTGCCAGTTCGATCCAGCCCCAGTTCCCACTTCGCACCACCTATCACAACGGCTACTGCGACACTCGCGCGCAGAGCACCAACGATAGACCGATGCACAGGGCATCTGGATGCATAGCATAGGACCACGCGCACCGCATTTCTCAACCGAACCGAACGTAGCCAACAGCTCAACACCAAGAAAGCCTAAAAAGGTCAAGGTAAAAATATAGAATGCTGCTACGCGGACAACGGTTTCCAGCCGATCCCTGCACGATGCAGCACATCCAGCCACCCATTCACATGATTAAGTGCAGCCCATCCATCAGATTAGCAATCGTTCGTAAATCGTGCAAGGAGTGTTGTCTGTGTAGTAGTTTCGAAAAATATATGAGCAAGTTTCGAACCAAAGTAAGATACAAAACTGCTTTGCGCACGATGGAGCATGGCCGATCTGCGAACGATCCCCTCTACTTTGCTTCCTTCAACCGACAGCCTGATTAACAGCGTCGTGCATAAATCAACCACGGCCCATCGTTTGTATAACAGCGTTCAATAAGATATATGAGCACCTGCTGCCAAAAAAAAAAAAGATATATGAGCACCGTATTCAGACATGGGATCCTATGCGCTTTTGCCGGCACATATCTCCGTGGATGCGAGTAGTGGCGAATCTTGAAAGAAAAATGAAGGAAGCTCAAAGTTAACCGTGCGATGAAAATCCCATCAACTCACAATTCTTTAGTGCAAATAAGGTTAAAATTTGATATCAATGGCCGAGGCTGGCCTGGATGGGAAACACTTGGGCAACAAAGATAGTGGGTTGTGCTGAATACTACTAAAGAAAAGTTTCTAATTTTTTGATGGGGAGGAGGGCTACTATTGAAGCTCCCTACGCGTTGATACAAAAAGAAGAACTTTCTTCTTGCCGCATGAAAAAGAAAATCACACGATTTTTGTTAACTTTAATTATGAGTGAAAATATGGACGGTGATACACAGATTCCCCCTTATATTTTCCAATCTAAATTGCATTGGCATACAAGTGAAAATATAGACGATGACTTTCTTTGTTTTCCTACCCTAACTCCAGGAAGCTAGGGCAAACTCTTCTATCTTGGCTTCACCAACGAGCTTGTGGATTCGCCTCCCCTTTGCCCGCCGCTCCGGCGGCCCGTGGCGGGAAGGAGAATCCGCTGCCTTCGTTTTGGTTAGTATTTTAGATTAGGATATTTTAGTTCTCACAGGTGCGGCGCTCGGGTGGATGGTGGTGCTTCTTCTTCGAGTTTGTTTTTCAGGCTTCGATCCTCCTCGAGTTTATTCGTGAGGACGTAGTCGACTCAGCTCCAACAAAGATTACAGTCGTCTCATTGGGGCGGTGAGGTTAGGATTTCTTTTTTTTTTAGCAAAAACCGTAGAACAATGGTTCTATGGTATTTTTTCCATTAATAAAATATGTACACAATTATTACAGAGGCCAATTAACCAATGCCAGTTTTATCAAACATGAAGTAAATTACAAAAACTGTGCTTTCCAGTGTGTGGTAATGTCGGCCTTTTGTTGTTTAGCTCTCATTCTGCAACTTCTAGACCTTCCTGTAAATAGAATTTCCATGTACCATAATGTGCTGGTGTTCTCCTAAAGATTTTGTCATTTCTAGTCATCCATATGCTCCAACATCCAGAGATAATGATTTCCATAGCGATCTGAGGTGGAAGATTGCTCACTGCTAACTAAATCTCATCGTAGGTTGATATGCCTCTGTGTTTGTTTGGGATGATCAAGTTCCAGCAGTTCCATGCAAATGCACAATCCCAGAAGAGATGAGTGATTGTTTCTTCCGCAGGCTCATTGCATAATGCACAGTTGTAGTCATCAAGGTGCATACTCCTACATCGCATCATGTTTCTGGTGCTGAGTCTATCATGTAAGAGGAACCAGAAGAATATTTTGTGCCTGAGTCTGCATGCAGTTTTCCATAGTCTGGTGAAGATCTCATGTGATGTGCTTGTGCCTGTGATGGTTATGTATATCTTCATGGAAGAAAATCTTTGTGAGGATATGTCAATGGACCAATTGTCATCTCTATATTTGTTTGCTCTATTGTTCAAGACTTGTATTAACTCATTGAATTGATGAAAAGCTTGAAGAGATAGAGGCCCGTGAAAAAGCAGACTGATATCTTCCTGTTCTTGCACTGAGTGCACAGAGATAACATTATTAATAGCAAATGAGTGTAGTTCAGGGCTTTGGATACTTGGTGGGTTATCATACCATTCATCTTCCCAAAAATTTATAGTATCTCCAATACCAGCTTTGCAAGTTGCCATCTCCTTGAAATGGGGCATGAGTTTGAGAATAGCTCTCCACCAAAAAGGTCCCACCATTCTTTCTCCAGGTACATTGTGCTGATAGTAAGTTTCCCATATAATTTAACCCATGGTATATCTGCTTTGTTGAGGAATTTGAATAAGAACTTCATGAGAAGTGTCTGGTTATGCAAGTGGATGTTTAGCACCCCTAATCCACCATGAGTCTTTGGTTTGCATACTTGTTCCGATGTGATAAGGGCCATACCTCTCTCTTGTGTGCCATATTTTCTCCAGAAGCAGTTCATAAGATAAGAGTTGATCTGCTTAATGACAGTTTTGGGAATCAACAGGGTGCACATGAAGAAAGTAGGCATACTTGTGAAAACTGACTTCAGCAAGATTAATTTATCCCCAGTTGACAACAGGGTTGAGCAGCCCAAGAGTTTGTTTTCAATTCTTTTGAGCATTGGGAAATAGTCCTCCACCCTAGGAGCAGTATTATTCAGAGGAAGTCCCAGGTAAGTATGTGGAAGTGAACCAACATTGCAGCCTAGAATGTGAGAGAGCTCTTGCATCTTGCTATAGGGAGTGTTGATTGAAATCATATTGGACTTTGAGTAGTTGATTTTCAATCCATTGTATTCTGCATAGTGAATGAACATGTTTTTGATTTGTTGGATTTCTCTGTGATCAGCATTTGCCACCAAAATAGTATGATCTACATATTGTATGATGGGATAATCTGGGCAGGAATTATGTAACAATGGTGAGCTTACAAGAGAATTATTCATAGACTCATTCATCATAGATTGTAGTATATCTGCAGCAATGACAAATATGAGAGGTGATAAGGGGTCACCCTGTCTGACACCTTTCTGACAAAGGAATTGTTTTCTTGGGACACCATTCAATAAGACAGAGGAGTAACTAGTACCATATATCATTTTTATCCACTAAATCCATTTGGGCCCAAAACCCTTGGCTTTCAATACTTCAATGATTGTATCATAGCTGAGCATATCAAAAGCTTTTTCAAAGTATAATTTCAATAGAATGAGCTCCTTTTTTCTTTGAAAGCATTGCTGAATATATTCATAGGCCCATGCAAGACAATCCTGGATGCATCTGTTGCTAAGAAAACCATACGGGTTTATATGGACCATCTTAAGAATGTAATGTTGCAATCTGTTGGCCAATAATTTAGTGATAATCTTCAGTGTGCAGTTTAGTAGTGATATTAGTCTGAAATCTGCTGGGCATGAGGCTCGATCTTTCTTTGGTATTAGAGTGATGAAAGAGTAGTTGATGCTCTGAATGTTCACTGTCCTAAATGAAAGTCCTCAATGAGTTTATAAAAGTCAGGTGCAATGATATCCCAACAGTTTTTGAGAAATGCTGCACTGAAACCATATGGTCCAGGAGATTTATCAGCTGACATTTGTTGGATCACTTTGTCAATCTCTTCCTTTGTGAATGGTGCTTCAAGATCAGCCAAGTTGCCAAGTGGTTGTAATAGATGGTGAAGAAGTGGTGGGTTCTAAGTTTGAGTTTTAGTACCCAATCTATCTTTGAATGCTCTCTATAGAATGGCAACTTTTGCATGGCGATTAGTATGTTCATGTCCTGTTTCATCTCTCAACATAGCAATACAAATGTTTTTTGTGTTTAATTATTGCCTTAGCTTGGAAATACTTGGTGTTAGCTTCCCCCACTTTGATTTTCCTGATAGTGGCTCTTTGCTTCCAGTATTGTCTCTGTTGCTCTAGGGTAGTTTCCAAATGTGTTTTGATGAGGTCTCTGCCTGATGTTTCTTCTATGGACAGGTCCCTGAATTCTTCTATATGGTCATAACATAATATCAAGAAGGTTGTGTTATCAATAATCTTCTTCAGGTCTGAGATGTTTCTGGCCCAATTTTTCAGACCCTTCCTCAATCTCTTAAATTTTGAGGCAATAACTTTGGCACTGTCCTGCTCATTAATATCCTGAGTCGAGATGTTCTTAACTATCTCTTTGAATTGGCTGTGATCAAGCCAATAGTTTTCAAATATGAACACTTGAGACTTAGGAATAGAAGAGCTAATGCTGATTTTGATGGGCACATGATCTGAAGTAGTTTTTGCAAGTGGATATGCATAGGTAGAAGGATACTGCAATGTCCATGCTTCTGAAGTGAAACACCAGTCCAGTTTCTCAAGTAATGGGGCCTGTTGCATATTCCTCCAAGTGAAGTTTCTGCCTTTAAGTGGTATTTCTACCAGAGCTAGTTTATTGATAGCCTCATTAAAAGCTAGCATATTAGCTATATTTCCTCCATCTCTGCTTCTGTTGTGTGGGTACCTGATATAGTTAAAATCCCCCATAACGATCCAATTGGTGTTGTCTGGCATGTGGATATTTTGGAACCAATTGAGGAAGATCTGTCTATCAATGTGATGACATGGGCCATAGATATTAGTGAGGATCCAAAAGTCTCCATTATGTCTGGAAGTGAATTGGATAGATATTGAGAAAGCATTGGAGTGATAGATCTATCCTGAGAAAAAATGATCATTCCAAACAATCAAGAGACCACATGATGCCCCTACTGATGGAAGAAAATCAAAGCTGGATAGTATCGTGGGGCAGAAGTTTTTGATAAAGAGAGAATCAATGTGTTCTTTCTTAGTTTCCTGTAGACATAAGATGGAGCATTGGGATTCTTCAATTTTGTTTGCTATAGTTGTCCATTTCTTTGGGTCATTCAGACCTCTAATATTCCAGTTTAAGATGTTCCAATCTCTGTTCATGGTGGATGGAGGTTTCTGGTATTCTGAATATTTTCTGCCCACATTTGAGCTTTACTTAGGCTAACCATATTGCAGAGGAATAAAACAGTCAAGAGGAGCACAACAACAAGAATATAAGCATAGACTTGAGTTTTAGAAGAAATTAGTGAAGTGTAAAACTACATCTCAAACTCATCGTTTAACTTCCACATAACCAGGTTTGAACTGCTTGGAAACATAAAGTAACCTCCTAGTTACACCTATCAAACTTAGAGCCACTTCTTGCTCTTTTCCTTGGTGGCCTTGCTGCATCCCAGTGATGTACTTTCCCCTCTAGTCTTTTTGGCCTTCTTGCCCATGGTTTCTTCAGCATTGTCCTTTCCATATACCTTATAGAAAGAAGAGTTTAAACTCTTAATCACTTTAGCATTCAAAGTTGGTGGAGCAGTATGACAAGCAAGACAGTCTTTGTCAAGGCATACAACTTTTTTAAATCCTTTAGCATTTTTTTGTAATCTGCAACTTCTCCTTACCTCAATTTCCACCATGGGATTGTTTTCCTTCCTTTTCATGTTCCTATGAAGAGCTGATGTGGATGATGCAGATGTTACTTCAGTGTTACTATTATCAGCAGGTTTGTTGGCCTCACCCTCTTCAGTTTCCTGTGATTGATTGGATAACAAACATGAGAGTGAGTTGTCTGTGGGACAGGAGTCTGGAATAGAGAAAGGCAATGTGGTGGGGCATGTGGAAGCTTGGCTGATGATTTCCCAAACATTGGATTTAATGAATTTATGTGCCCAGGAAAATTTGTCTCGTGATAAGAAGTTAACAGACAGAAAATTAATCCAGTCAGTAGGAACCTGAATGATGTTGGTGTTGTTCATGGTAGGAGCAAAATGCTTCCTCCATATCTTAGCCCCTTCTTGTCCAATAATTAGCTCCTCCTTGTTGCTTTGTCCTTTCTCCAGACCCTCTGTTTCTTGAACAGTGTCCTCTGCTGCTTCTTGTGTACCTAAGAATACAGTATGTGCTTGATTAACAAATAAAGGGTCTGGAAATCCCGGTGGAGCTGTCATGTTTGAGGATTCCTCACCTTCCTGAAGAATCAAGTTATGCATCGGTGCCATCTGAATAGCAGTATTCCGATCATTCATTTTCTTTGAATCCACCTGAACTTTCTGATCAGTGGCAACAGGCAGTTTAACTGGTTGCTCCTTAGTGTGCATGCTTGCTATGAGTTATGTCAACATAGGATCTTCCTGTGTGTCTCTGATGTGGGAGCATGAAGGCAGAAAGGTTTCCACATGTGAGTCAACTAGTGGGTCCTGAATACGTTGCACAGTGGTAGATCTCCTAATGTTAGGCTCTAGGGCAACTACCTGCAGAGTATTGGGAACAGATAGGGCATGTAATGGTTCTGGCCCATTGGGCTAAATAACAACATTTAAATCAGGGATATGAGTCATTGGCGCCAAGGGACCATTTGCAGATGCATCAGTACTGACACTATTGTTTGGTGGTTGTTCTGAGACAGTAATGCTACTGTTAGCAGTAGGGTGAACTTCCTCTTCCATTGGGGCCACCAGATCATGTAGAGCTAGAAATTCTCCTGCTTGGAGTTCCACACCTACCTCCATGGGCATAGCCCAATGTCCCCATCCAGGCAAGTCAACCTGATCTTCTTCCCCATATGTATTCTCAGGCTGTTCCACTTGTATGTCCTCATCAAGAGTTAAGTGTAGATTCAGGTCATGTTGCTGCTGTACTGGAGCATGCATATCATCATGTTCATGTTGCTAGAGTGGGCCCACAAAGTGGTTGTGTTGATTTGGGTGGAAATTGACCTGTTGGGGAATTGGGTGTGGGTTATCATTTGGATCAATATGGTCTTCATCTGGTGGTTCCTCACCCAAAATCTGTTGCTACAAGATCACTACAGGCACTGTTAAAGAACTAGTTTGGAAATCATATCCTTCATCAATCACTATACTAGCAGGAATATCCCTTAGTTCCTCCACTCTGACTTTAACCATAAGATTAGCTCGAGTGCTCCTCACTCTGTCCCAGCTCAGGAATTTCCCAAACTTATTCACTGCAGTACCGACTTCCTGAATGCATCTTCTATCAAACGGGTGACCGCAAAGTAAAATCCAAACATCCCTGTTCGTCACCAATCTTCTCCAATTCAGCCCCTTGTTGTGTTGTTGAAAGACACATGGACATCTGAAAACTAATGTGGGCTATGCGAGACCAAGTCATCTCTATCAAATATGCTGCTTAACTTGACATAAGCTTGTCCAAATGGGCATGGCTCTATCTTAGCTACACCCATTCTCCTCTCAGCCAATAAGTCAGATAATACCTCTCTGATTGTGCTGAAGGCACCAGAAGATTTGGCATAGGGGTGATGGTTGCAATCGCCCATTCCTCGTGGGTTGCTGGTGCCGCACCGGTGAAGACCTTGATTCTTGTCGGCCTGCCTTCGATATCAATGTTGTGATAGTTTGGTGGCATAAAAGGAGTGGGGTTGAAGGGGAATGTTGCCATTGCTGCAGAGCTTGGTGCAGATGCAACCGAGATAGGGGAGAGGGTTGGATTGGGGCGGATTACGGTAGCTTGTAAGCGATTGCTACTTCTCGAGCTTGCATTGTATGCCCTCAAAGAGGAAAGGGTGATGCAGCACAGTAGCGTAAGTATTTCCCTCGGTTTTTGAGAACCAAGGTATCAATCCAGTAGGAGACCACGCGCGAGTCGCTCGCACCTGCACAAACAAATAAGAACTTCACAGCCAACGCGATAAGGGGTTGTCAATCCCTTTACGGTCACTTACGAAAGTGAGATCTGATAGATATGATAGTTTCATATTTTTGGTATTTTTGGATATAAGAACAGAAAGTAAAAATAGTAAAGTAAAGTAGATTGTAGATTGATATGTTGAGAATAGACCCGGGGGCCATAGGTTTCATTGGTGGCTTCTCTCATGATAGCAGAATTCTATGGTGGGTGCACGAATTACTGTCGAGCACTTGATAGAAAAGTGAATAATTATGAGAATATCTAGGCATGATAATTATATATAGGCATCACGTCCGTGACAAGTAGACCGAAATGATTCTGCATCTACTACTATTACTCCACACATCGACCGCTATCCAACATGCATCTAGAGTATTAAGTTCATAAGAACAGAGTAACGCCTTAAGCAAGATGACATGATGTAGAGGGATAAACTCAAGCAATATGATATAAACCCCATCTTTTTATCCTCGATGGCAACAATACAATACGTGCCTTGCTGCCCCTACTGTCACTTGGAAAGGACACCGCAAGATTGAACCCAAAGCCAAGCATTTCTCCCATTGCAAGAACTATAGATCTAGTAGGAAAAACCAAACAAATAATTCAAAGAGACTTGCAAGGATATTATAATCATACATAAAAGAATTCAGAAAAGAACCAAATATTTCTCATAGATATCTTGATCATAAACCCACAATTCATCGGATCTCGACAAACACACCGCAAAAAGATATTACATCGAATAGATCTCCTCGAAGACCGAGGAGAACTTGGTATTGAGATCCAAAGAGAGAGAAGCAGCCATCTAGGTACTAACTATGGACCCGAAGGTCTATGGTAAACTACTCACAACTCATGGTGAGGCGATGGTGTTGACGTAGAAGCACTCCGTGGTAGATCCCCAGTTCGGCCGAGCTCCGGAACAGGCCCCAAGATGGGATCTCACGAGAACAGAAGGTTGCGGCGGTGGAATTAGGGTTTTCTCTTCTCTTCTGATGTTTCCAGGGTACATGGGTATATATAGGAGGAAGGAGGGCATCGGGGGACCAACGTGGGGCCCATGAGGCAGGGGGCGCGTGTGATACGTCTCCAACGTATCTATAATTTTTGATTGTTCCATGCTATTATTTTTGAAGTCTTGGATGTTTAATGGGATTTATCATTCACTTTTATATCATTTTTGGGACTAACCTACTAACCCAAAGGCCCAGTCCAGATTGCTGTTTTTTGTCTATTTCAAGGTTTTGCAGAAAAAGAATATCAAACGGAGTCCAAACGGAATGAAACCTTTGCGAGAGATATTTTTGGAGAAAATCACGCCCAAGAACCTTGAGAACCATGTCAGAGGATCGAGGAGCCGCCCTCGAGGGTGGGGGGCGCGCCCCCTTCCCAGGGCGCGCCCCCTTCCCAGGGCGCGCCCCCTGCCTCGAGGCCTCCTCGAGTGGCCCCCGGTGCCCTCCTTCTTCCTATATAAGTCCACGTACCCTAGAAACTCTGTGAACAGAGAGAAAACCCTAATTCCACCGCCGTACCTTCTGTTCCCGTGGAGATCCCATCTTGGAGCCTGTTCCGGAGCTCCACCGGAGGGGGATCCATCATGGAGGCCTTCATCATCATCATCATCATCGCCCTCACCATGAGTTGTGAGTATTTTATCACAGACCCTCGGGTCCATAGCTAGTATCTGGATGGCTTCTTCTCTCTCTCTGGATCTCAATACAAAGTTCTCCTTGGTCTTCGAGGAGATCTATTCAATGTAATCTCCTTTTGCGGTGTGTTTGTCGAGATCCGATGAATTGTGAGTTTATGATCAAGGTTATCTATGAAAGATATTTTGTTCTTCTCTGATATTTTTATGTGTGCTCATAATATCCTTGCAAGTCTCTTCGAATTATTGGTTTGGTTTGGCCTACTAGATCTATAGTTCTTGCAATGGGAGAAGTGCTTGGCTTTGGGTTCAATCTTGCGGTGTCCTTTCCCAGTGACAGTAGGGGCAGCAAGGCACGTATTGTATTGTTGCCATCGAGGATAAAAAGATGGGGTTTATATCATATTGCTTGAGTTTATCCCTCTACATCATGTCATCTTGCTTATGGCGTTACTCTGTTCGTATGAACTCAATACACTAGATGCATGCTGGATAGCGGTCAATGTGTGGAGTAATAGTAGTAGATGCAGGCAGGAGTCGGTCTACTTGTCTCGAACGTGATGCCTATATACAATGATCATTCCTAGATAGTCTCATAATTATTCGCTTTTCTATCAATTGCTCGACAGTAATTTGTTTACCCGCCGTAGAATATCGCTATCATGAGAGAAGCCACTAGAGAAAACTATGGCCCCCGGGTCTATTCTCAACATATCAATCTACATCTACTTTACTTTTACCGCTTTTATTTGATGTTTCATTAAACTAAAAATACCAAAAATATAAACTATCATCTCTATCAGATCTCACTTTCGTAAGTGACCGTAAAGGGTTGACAACCCCTTATCGCGTTGGCTGCGAAGTTCTTATTTGTTTGTGCAGGTGCGAGGGACTCGCGCGTGGTCTCCTACTGGATTGATACCTTGGTTCTCAAAAACTGAGGGAAATACTTACGCTACTGTGCTGCATCTCCCTTTCCTTTTCGAGGGAATACAACGCAAGCTCAAGAGGTAGCAAGAAGAATTTCTGGCGCCGTTGCCGGGGAGGCTTACGCAAAAGTCATATACCAAGTACCTATCACAAACCCTTATCCTTCGCATTACATTTTTGCCTCTAGTTTTCCTCTCCCCCACTTCACACTTGCCGTTTTATTCGCCCTTCTTCTACCGTGTGTTTATCGTTCGCTTGCTTCTTGTTTGCTTGTGTGTGTTGGATTGCTTGCTTGTCACTATGGATCTAAACAATACCAAATTGTGTGACTTCTCCAATACCAACAACAATGATTTTATTAGCACTCCGATTGCTCCTATTACCGATGCTGAATCTTGTGAGATTAATGCTGCTTTGTTGAATCTTGTCATGAAAGATCAATTCTCTGGCCTTCCTAGTGAAGATGCCGCTACCCGTCTAAACAACTTTGTTGATTTGTGTGATATGCAAAAGAAAAGGGATACGGATAACGATATTGTTAAATTGAAGTTATTTCCATTTTCACTTAGAGATCGTGCTAAAACTTGGTTTTCCTCTTTGCCTAGAAATAGTATTGATTCATGGAATAAGTGCAAAGATGCTTTTATCTCTAAGTATTTCCCTCCTGCTAAGATCATCTCTCTTAGAAACGATATTATGAATTTTAAGCAACTAGATCATGAGCATGTTGCACAAGCTTGGGAGAGAATGAAATTGATGATACATAATTGCCCTACACATGGTTTGAATCTATGGATGATTATTCAAAACTTTTATGCCGGCTTGAATTTTGCTTCTAGAAATCTTTTAGATTCGGCCGCCAAAGGCACTTTCATGGAAACCACCTTATGAGAAGCTACCAAACTCCTAGATAATATTATGGTTAATTATTCTCAATGGCACACCGAAAGATCTACTAGTAAAAAAGTGCATGCTATCGAAGAAATTAGTGTTTTGAGTGGAAAGATGGATGAACTTATGAAATTGTTTGCTGCTAAGAGTGCTTCTTCCGATCCTAATGATATGCCTTTGTCCACTTTGATTGAGAATAACAATGAATCTTTGGATGTGAATTTTGTTGGTAGGAATAATTTTGGTAACAATGCTTATAGAGGTAATTTTAATCCTAGGCCTTTCCCTAGTAATTCCTCTAATAATTATGGTAATTCCTACAACAGCTCTTATGGAAAGATGCCTTCTGAATTTGAAACTAGTGTTAAAGAGTTTATGATCTCACAAAAGAATTTCAATGCTATGCTTGAAGAGAAATTGCTTAAGGTTGATGAATTGGCTAGAAGTGTGGATAGAATTACTCTTGATGTTGATTCTTTGAAACTTAGATCTATCCCACCTAATCATGATATCAATGAGTCTCTCAAAGCCATGAGAATTACCATTGATGAATGCAAAGAAAAAACCGCTAGAATGCGTGCTAAAAGAGAAGATTATATTAAATCATGTTCTTCTAGTTATCATGAAAATAAAGATGAAGATCTGAAAGTTATTGATGTGTCTCCTATTAAATCCTTGTTTTCTAGTATTAATCTTGATGAGAATATGATTGGAGATGATTCTGCTTTAAGGTGTCCCAATGATTCGGAGTTTGTAGATCTTGATGCTAAAATTACTAAAAGTGGGAATGAAGAGATTAAAACTTTGCATAGTGATGAACCCACTAACTTGGATTTCAAGGGATTCAATTATGATAATTGCTCTTTGATTGATTGTATTTCCTTGTTGCAATCCGTGCTAAATTCTCCGCATGCTTATAGTCAAAATAAAGCTTTCACTAAACACATAGTTGATTCTTTGATGCAATCTTATGAAGAAAAACTTGAGTTCGAAGTTTCTATACCTAGAAAGCTTTATGATGAGTGGGAACCTACTATCAAAATAAAGATAAAAGATCATGAATGCTATGCTTTGTGTGATTTGGGTGCTAATGTCTCCACTATCCCGAAAACTTTGTGTGATTTGCTAGGGTTCCATGAGCTTGATGATTGTTCTTTAAATTTGTATCTTGCGGATTCTACTATTAAGAAACCTATGGGAAGAATTAATGATGTTCTTATTGTTGCCAATAGGAATTATGTGCCCGTAGATTTCATTGTTCTTGATATAGATTGCAATCCTTCATGTCATATTATTCCTGGTAGACAAATTCCGCAAATTTACCAATTTAGTTTGAATTTTTTGGAGTTCCAGAAGTAGGTGAACCCTGCAGATTACTACAGACTGTTCTGTTTTTGACAGATTCTGTTTTTCGTGTGTTGTTTGCTTATTCCGATGCATCTATGAGTAGTATTGAAGGATATGAACCATAGAGAAGTTGGAGTACAGTAGGTTTAACACCAATATAAACAAATAATGAATTCATTGATGTACCTTTGAGTAGTGGTTTGCTTTCTTATACTAACGGAGCTCACGAGAATTCTTGTCTAAGTTTTGTGTTGTGAAGTTTTCAAGTTTTGAGTATTGCTTTGATGGACTATGGAACAAGGAGTAGCAAAGGCCTAAGCTTGGGGATGCCCATGGCACCCCAAGTAAATTCAAGATAATCAAAAGCCTAAGCTTGGGGATGCCCCGGGAAGGCATCCCCTCTTTCGTCTTCATCCATCGGTAACTATACTTGGAGCTATATTTTTATTCGCAACATGTTATGTGTTTTGCTTGGAGCGTCTTGTATAATTTGAGTCTTTGCTTGTTAGTTTGCCACAATCATCCTTGCTGGACACACCTATTGGAGAGAGTTAAATATGGCCTAGAAATTGTTAGAACACTCTACGTGCTTCACTTATATCTTTTGAGTTGAATAGTTTTCGCTCTAGTGCTTGACTTATATCTTTTAGAGCACGGTGGTGGTAATATTTTGTAGAAATTGTTGAACTCTAATGCTTCACTTATACCTATTTGAGAGTCTATTAAAACAGCATGGTAATGTGTTTAGGCTAAAGAAACTAGTCTTCACATGATAAACATCCAATGTCAACGTAGTAAAAAAATCACACTAAGATCATTGAATAGAATGAGATGTTGGATGCTTGATAATTTTTTTGAGACACAGGGATAGTGATATTAGAGTCATGCTAGTGGAGTTATTATGAAATTGAGAAATAGTTGTGTTAAGGTTAGTGATTCCCGTAGCATGCACATATGGTGAACCGTTGTGTGACTAAGTTAAAGCATGAGGTATTTGTAGAGTGTCAACCTTTGCGTGGAGGTCGGGGGCGCGCGATGGTTAACTCCTACCAACCTCCCCCCTAGGAGCATGCGTTGATTGCTTTGTTTTGATGACTCGTAGATTTTTGCAATAAGTATATGAGTTCTTATGACAAATGTTGAGTCCATGGATTATACGCACTCTCACCCTTCCACCATTGCTAGCCTCTCTTGTACCGCGCAACTTTCGCCGCTGCCATAAACCCACTATATATCCTTCCTCAAAACAGCCACCATACCTACCTATCATGGGATTTCCATAGCCATTCCGAGATATATTGCCATGCAACTTTCCACCGTTCCATTCATATGACACGCATCATATTGTCAAATTGCCATTGCATGATCATGTAGTTGACATAGTATTTGTGGCAAAGCCACCATGCATAATTTTTATACTGTCACTCTTGTTTCATTGCACACACCGGTACACCGCCGGAGGCATTCATATAGAGTCATACTTTGTTGTTGTAGTCTCGAGTTGTAATGAAAGTGTGATGATCATCATTATTAGAGCATTGTCCCATGGGAGGAAAGGCTAAATCTATAAAGCTCCTCCGCAAAAAAAAAAGGCCAAAAAGAAAAAAAAGGCCAAAAAAAAGAAAGAAACAAAAAAGAAAAAGGGACAATTGCTACTATCTTTTTCCACACTTGTGCTTCAAAGTAGCACCATGTTCTTCATTGTAGAGAGTCTCATGCTTAGTCACTTCCATATGCTAGTGGGAATTTTTCGTTATAGAACTTGGCTTGTATATTCCAACGATGGGCTTCCTCAAATGCCCTAGGTCTTCGTGAGCAAGCAAGTTGGATGCACACCCACTAGTTTCTTTTGTTGAGCTTTCATTCATATTTAACTCTAGTGCATCCGTTGCATGGCAATCCCTACTCACTCACATTGACATCTATTGATGGGCATCTCCATAGCCCGTTGATACGCCTAGTCGATGTGAGACTATCTCCCTCCTTTTTGTCTTCTCCACAACCACCTCTATTCCACCCATAGTGCTATATCCATGGCTCATGCTCATGTATTGCGTGAAAGTTGAAAGGTTTGAAAACATAGAGTATGAAAACAAATGCTTGGCTGAAGTCGGGGTTGTGCATGATATGAATATTTTTGTGTGATAACGAGGGAGCATAGCCAACACTATATGATTTGGTAGGCATAACTTTCTTTAGCCATAGTATTTTGAGAAGACATGATTGCTTTGTTAGTATTGCTTGAAGTATTATTATTTCTTATGTCAATATAGACTTTTATCTTGAATCTTTCAGATCTGAACATTCATGCCACAATTAAGAGAATTACATTGAAAAACTATATTGGTTAGCATTCCACATCAAAAGTTCTTTCTTTATCATTTACCTACTCGAGGACGAGTAGGAATTAAGCTTGGGGATGCTTGATACGTCTCCAACGTATCTATAATTTTTGATTGTTCCATGCTATTATTTTTTAAGTCTTGGATGTTTAATGGGCTTTATCATTCACTTTTATATCATTTTTGGGACTAACCTACTAACCCAAAGGCCCAGTCTAGATTGCTGTTTTTTTGCCTATTTCAGGGTTTTGCAGAAAAAGAATATCAAACGGAGTCCAAACGGAATGAAACCTTCGTGAGAGATATTTTTGGAGAAAATCACGCCTAGGAAGCTTGAGAACCATGTCAGAGGATCGAGGAGCCGCCCTCCAGGGTGGGGGGCGCGCCCCCTGCCTCGAGGCCTCCTCGAGTGGCCCCTGGTGCCCTCCTTCTTCCTATATAAGTCCACGTACCCCAGAAACTCCGTGAACAGAGAGAAAACCCTAATTCCACCGCCGTACCTTCTGTTCCCGTGGAGAACCCATCTTGGAGCCTGTTCCGGAGCTCCACCGGAGGGGGATCCATCACGGAGGCCTTAATCATCATCATCATCGCCCTCACCATGAGTTGTGATTAGTTTATCACAGACCTTTGGGTCCATAGATAGTATCTAGATGGCTTCTTCTCTCTCTCTATCTGGATCTCAATACAAAGTTCTCCTCGGTCTTCGAGGATATCTATTCGATGTAATCTCTTTTTGCGGTGTGTTTGTCGAGATCCGATGAATTGTGAGTTTATGATCAAGGTTATCTATGAAAGATATTTGGTTCTTCTCTGAACTTTTTATGTGTGCTCATAATATCCTTGCAAGTCTCTTCGAATTATTGGTTTGGTTTGGCCTACTAGATCTATAGTTCTTGCAATGGGAGAAGTGCTTGGCTTTGGGTTCAATCTTGCGGTGTCCTTTCCCAGTGATAGTAGGGGCAGCAAGGCATGTATTGTATTGTTGCCATCGAGGATAAAAAGATGGGGTATATATCATATTGCTTGATTTTATCCCTCTACATCGCGTCATCTTGCTTAAGGCGTTACTCTGTTCGTATGAACTCAATACACTAGATGCATGCTGGATAGCGATCGATGTGTGGAGTAATAGTAGTAGATGCAGGCAGGAGTCGGTCTACTTGTCTCGGATGTGATGCCTATATACAATGATCATGCCCAGATAGTCTCATAATTATTCGCTTTTCTATCAATTGCTCGACAGTAATTTGTTTACCCGCCGTAGAATATTGCTATCATGGGAGAAGCCACTAGGGAAAACTATGGCCCCCGGGTCTATTCTCAACATATCAATCTACATCTACTTTACTTTTACCGCTTTTATTTGATGTTTTATTAAACTAAAAATACCAAAAATATAAACTATCATATCTATCAGATCTCACTTTCGTAAGTGACCGTAAAGGGATTGAAAACCCCTTATCGCGTTGGCTGCGAAGTTCTTATTTGTTTGTGCAGGTGCGAGGGACTCGCGCGTGGTCTCCTACTGGATTGATACCTTGGTTCTCAAAAACTGAGGGAAATACTTACGCTACTATGCTGCATCTCCCTTTCCTCTTCGAGGGAATACAACGCGAGCTCAAGAGGTAGCAGTGTGATGACCCATAAGTGTAGGGGATCTATCATAGTCCTTTCGATAAGTAAGAGTGTCGAACCCAACGAGGATCAGAAGGAAATGATAGGCAGTTTTCAGCAAGGTATTTTCTGCAAGCACTGAAATTATAGGTAACAGATAGTTTTGTGATAAGGTAATTGGTAGCAAGTGACAAAAGGTAAAAGTAAATAAGGTGCAGCAAGGTAGCCCAATCCTTTTTGTAGCAAAGGACAAGCCTGAACAAACTCTTATATAAAGGAAAGCGCTCCCGAGGACACATGGGAATTATCGTCAAGCTAGTTTTCATCACGATCATCTAATTCACGTTCGGTACATTGATAATTTGGTATGTGGGTGGACCGGTGCTTGGGTGTTGTCCTTACTTGGACAAGCCTCCCACTTATGATTAACCTCTAATGCAAGCATCCACAACTACAAAAGAAGTATTAAGGTAAACCTAACCATAGCCTGAAACATATGGATCCAAATCAGCCCCTTACGAAGCAACGCATAAACTAGGGTTTAAACTTCTGTCACTCTAGGAATCCATCATCTACTTATCACTTCCCAATACCTTCCTCTAGGCCCAAATAATGATGAAGTGTCATCTAGTTGACGTTCACATGACACCACTAGAGGAGAGACAACATACATCTCATCAAAATATCGACCGAAGACCAAACTCACATGACTACTAATAGCAAGACTTCTCCCATGTCCGCAGGAACAAAAGTAACTACTCACAAGACATAATATTGTTCATGATCAGAGGGGTATTAATATGCATAATGGATCTGAACATATGATCATCCACCAAATAAACCAACTAGCATCAACTACAAGGAGTAATCAACACTACTAGCAACCCACAGGTACCAATCTGAGGTTTGGGTACAAAGATTGGATACAAGAGATGAACTAGGGTTTGGGAGGAGATGGTGCTGGTGAATATTTTGATGAAGATAGCCCTCCCCAAGATGGGAGAGTGGTTGGTGATGACAGCGATGACGATTTCCCCCTCCCGGAGGGAAGTATCCCCGGCAGAACAGCTCTACCGGAGCCCTAGATTGGTTTCCGCCTTGGTTCCGCCTCGAGACAACAGCGTCTGGTCCCGAAAGCCTCCTTCTGATTTTTTCCAGGTCAAAACACCTCATATAGGGGAAGATGGGCATCAGGGGCCTTCCGACTTGCCCACGAGGCAGGGGGCGCGCCCTGGGAAGGGGTGCGCGCCCCCACCCTCATGGACAGCCGGTGGCCCCCCTCATGGACTTCTTTCGCCAGATATTTTTTATATTTTCTGAAACGGCTTTCTGTTGAGTGCCAGGGCTTTTGGAGTTGTGCAGAATAGGTTTCCAGAGTTTGCTCCTTTTCCAGCCCAGAATTCCAGCTGCAGGCATTCTCCCTCTTCATGTGAACCTTATAAAATAAGAGAGAAAAGGCATAAGTATTGTGACAAAACATGTAAGAACAACCCATAATGCAATAAATATCAACATATAAGCATGATGCAAAATGGACGTATCAACTCCCCCAAGCTTAGACCTCGCTTGTCCTCAAGCGAAAGCCGATATCGAAAAATATGTCCACGTGTTTAGAGATAGAGGTGTTGATAAAAACTAAATACGGACATGAGGGTATCATGATCATTATCATAACAGCAACTTATATAAATATAGTCATATGATTCTTATGCTAAAGTAACAATTCGTCCACAATATCAAGTATGAATCATAAACTTCATTGGAAACTAATAAACTTTGATCCCGGTCATTGAAGCAATTGCAATTTATCGTAACATCGAAAAGAGTCAATATAATAGCTTTTCAGCAAGCCTACATACTCAACTATCATATAGTCTTTCAGAATTGCTCACACTCACGCAATACTTATGTTTATGGAGTTTTAATCGGACACAGAGAAAGATATGGGCTTATGGTGTTGCCTCCCAACCTTTTACCTCAAGGGTAATGTCAACACTAATAAATCATCACAACTTACATCCAAGTGGGTATATATGTCAGGATCTTTCCAACACAATGTGCTTGCCAAAGGATAAAATGTAAAAAGGAAAGGTGGATTTCACCTTGACACTTATAAGACAAGAATAATGGATAGGCCCTTCGTAGAGGGAAGTAGAGGTTGTCATGTGTTTTTGTGGTTGGATGCACAAAGTCTTAGCATAGAAGAACTTCGCTTTATATTGCCACTTGTGATAAGGACCTTCATTATGCAGTCCATCGCTTTTATTACTTCCATATCACAAGATCGTATAAAACAATTTTCTCCCACACTAGTAAATCATACATATTTTAGCGAGTTTGCAACATGAGAACTTACTTGGAAGGATCTTTCTCAATCCATAGGTAGGTATGGTGGACTCTCATGGCAAAACTAGGTTTAAGGATATAAGGAAGCACAAGTAGTATCTCTACTTAGTACGATGAGTTTTGGCTAGCATGAGGGGGAAAGGCAAGCTCAACATGTTGGATGATCCATGACAATATACTTTATTTCAGATATAAGAAGACATAACCCATTATGTTGTCTTCCTTGTCCAACATCATCTCTTTAGCATGTCATACTTTAATGAGTGCTCACAATCATAAAAGATGTCCAAGATAGTTTATTTGCATGTGAAGCCTCTCTCCTTTTATTACTTCCTGTTAATTGCAATGATGACTAAAACTATGTTTGTCAACTCCCAACAACTTTTATTTATCATACTCTTGTATGTGAAGTCATTACTTCCCACAAGATCGATATGATCTCTTTGATACTTGTCGGGGATATACCCCGCGGCGTAACCCGGCCGGAGGTATAACCCGGCCGGACTTGGCGGTTTACTTGAGACGGTTTACACTTGGCAATTCACTGGTAACCCGGCGGGCGGATCACGGATGACAAGGCCCAAGGCCCAGAAGGCCGGTTCATGTTATGGTGGGCCGGTTTATGAGGAAAGCACAAGGGATATTCTCCTACAAAGGAAGTAGGACTAGGACTCCTTGTAATAGAGTAATCCTAATCCAACTAGGACTAGTCATGTAACCCGCCCCTTCAACATATGTAAGGAGGGGCAGGGCTCCCCAAAGAGGGACAAGTTCTGACAAGTTAGAGGCGCCATATTCTTTAGGGCTAGACACAACTAAAGGAGAGCCGGTTTACCGACGACTCCACGAGGGTCATAATGAGATCTAGCCTCAAACAGCGTGTAGGGCTATTACCGGATGATGTTTCCCGGGGCCCGAAGCTGTCTAAATCCTTGTCTTGCGTTGCGTCTCTCGATTCCGCTCAACCCCTCTCAAGCTACCACATAGATGCGTTGGCTTCACGACTAAGTCCTGACACTAAGGACATCTGCCGTGACAATTCCACGACAATACTCTTTATGTTTTCTTTCTTTTTATCATGACCCAAGTGAGGAAATGAAGCCCTTGACTCAACACTAATCTTTATTATATAGCTCACGGACTCGATTACAAAGGGTAAAGCTCACAAAGCAAAAGCTCACAACTAGATCATGCTAACTTTATTCTACTAGATCAAGATACTACCAAAAGGATCGAACTAAGTAAAACGGTAAAGATAGGAGTGATGGTGATACGATACCGGGGTCACTCCCCCAAGCTTGGCAGTTGCCAAGGGGAGTGCCCATACCCATATGATTATGTCTCCTTCTTCGGGGGTGGTGATGATGGAGTTGTTGATGATGTAGGCTTGTTGCCCACCTTCCAAGGCATGGGTTCACCGTCGTAGAAGGATGATCAAGTCTCTGGGATAGTCAAATCTGCAGCCAAACTCATCTTCTTGAATCTATATTCATACTCACAGTTTTGGTTTTGCAGGTCGTAGATCTGGGCTTGAGGTGTTCGATCTTCTCTTGAAGATTGGAGATAGCTTCCCCAAATATCCTTGAGTCTAGCTTGAGGTTGTTGGCGAGCTCCGAGATCATCATGTGGTTGGCGTTGAGTCCTCGTTCCACCATACCTTGGCACTTGAAAGCTTGCTGCTCCATTGCTTCGAGTCTTGTCTCCACGCTTCCGGTCCTCTTTGGCCCCTCAACATCACGGATGTGCAGCACCCCATCATGCAACTCCATGGTTTTAGGGTGGTGCAGCACCTCCGCAAGGTAGGGGTTGATGACCTTATCGAAGAACTTGTCCTTGGGGGTGTTGGAGGACGCCATGATGATCTAGATCTGTCAAAAATAGCAGCTCGAAACGAAAACTGAGGATTTTTGCGTGATACAGAGGTCAAAACCTTCGGGGGTATGTATAATGAATTTTTACCGACCAAAAGGAGTAACCCACAAGAAAAGGGAGTCCGGGGGACACACGGGGTGCCCACGAGGCAGGGGCCGCACCCTGGGAAGGGGGGCGCGCCCTCCACCCTCGTGGACGGCCCGTGTCTCTTCCGGACTGCGGCTTATTTTTCTATTTTTCTAAATATTCCAAAACGGAGAAAAAATTCCTTTAGAACTGTTTTGGAGTTGGTTTACTTACCGTATCACATACCTCTTCCTTTTCGAGGTTGAATCGTTCTGTAAAGTGTCCCTTATGTATTCCTTCGGAGTTACGGTTTCAATAATATTGGTTTCAACATTTATAGGATTACCTGAGATATAATGTTTGATTCTTTGACCGTTCACCACCTTCGGATTTGTGCCTTCAAAGTTGTTGATTTTTATGGCACCGGAACGATAGACCTCCTCAATAACGTAAGGTCCTTCCCACTTGGAGAGAAGTTTTCCTGCAAAAAATCTTAAACGAGAGTTGAATAGCAAGACATAATCACCTACGTTAAACTCACGTTTTTGTATCCTTTTGTCATGCCATCTTTTAACTTTTTCTTTAAACAGTTTGGCATTCTCATAGGCTTGGGTTCTCCACTCATCAAGGCAGCTAATGTCAAATAACCTCTTTTCACCGGCAAGTTTGAAATCATAATTGAGCTCTTTAATAGCCCAATATGCCTTATGTTCTAGCTCAAGAGGTAAGTGACAAGCTTTTCCATATACCATCTTATATGGAGACATACCCATAGGATTTTTGTATGCAGTTCTTGATGGGTCTCTAACCCCTCGTTGGTTACCCCAAGTGGAAGGTGTAAGATGCAGTGTTGTGGAAGTTTTTCCCTTAGCAAAGATGCCAAGGATCGAATCCCCAGAGACTCCTAGGTTCAACAAGTAGGTGTCAACTGCTAACGGCGCCGGATTAGCAATCAACGTGGACCTGCACACAGATACAAATAACTTTGCTCCCAACGAGTACAGAGAGGTTGTCAATCCCTCCGGCCTTGTAGTTCACAATGGATTAAACGCAAATGATAGTAGTGATAGATAATGTTTGCAATAGTAAGTAAAAGCGAAAAGTAAATAGCGGATGTGATCAATGATGGTAATATGGACCGGAGTCTCATGATGTTCACTAGTGATGTCTCTCTCCCAAAAGACGATAAAACAACTATGTGAGGTAAACAAATTACAGCTGGGCAATTGACAGGACCACGAACGCAAACCAATGCTGACTACATTGCAAGAAAGGTTGAGGTTCAAAGGATGGGCGGTACGCCAAAGTAAGTAGACCGAAATCCATCAATATCTACTACTACTCATCCACCTTGAGATATCTATCCAGAACATCTCGCTGGTATTAAGTTGCGAGTCCCACCCATAGTGTAAACTCAATGCAACAGACAACTGCATTAAAAGAATTTTGCGTAAAGTAAACAATCCTTGCACCCGCGGGCACAAGCACCGTTGTTTTCCCCCTTGTGGCAACAGCACATCCCCTAGACTCATGTTTCTGTCACTCAAGCTAGTCATCGAGGGGCATGAACCCACAATCGAGCATAACGTTCCCTCTTGGAGTCACTACGTATTACTTGGCCAAAGCAATAAATAACAACGGAGAACATGCAAGAATTACTTACGAACATAAATATAAAAGAGGTAGATCAAATATATTACTCAATCACAATCTGAACATAATCTCATAATCCATCGGATCCCAGCAAACTCATCATAGCAACAGCATAAGGATTACATATGTGCCTCGATCATGTAGGGCAGCTCACGAGGACTAATTAGTGAAGCACAAGAACGGGAGGAGAACATCACATAGATACTGGTCATGGACTCATGGTCCAAGGGAGACTACTCACAACTCATCCGGGAGGCGTCCATGGTGGTGGAGAGGCTCCCGATGGTGATCCTCCCCTCCGGCAGGGTGCCGGGAAGAGTTCTCCTGGTGCTCCCGATCTTGGAAGCGGCGGCGGCGGCGGAACAGAGATGAGATCGCGGAAAAGAGTTCCCGTCCCGAGGGTTTCGAAGGACGCTCTAAATATATGCCGAAGGGGGGCACCAGACGGGGCTCGGGGGGCCCAGGCGCCCCCCCGGCGCGGCCCAGGGGGGGGAGGGCGCCGCCAGGGCGCCTGGAGCCCTGGTGGCCCCCCGGGCTGTCCTTCGGGCGCACGGTAGGTTCTGGAACGCTGATTTTTTATATAATTTTTCTGGATTTTTCCTGGCAGTTCTCGTAACGTGAAAACCTGAAATACAAAAACAGTCGAAAACAGAAACTGGCACTGGGGTGCACTGGATTAGTAGGTTAGTCCAAATATGATCAAAAGTGTATGGAAGTGTATGAATATCATAGCAATATCACCCAAAAGTGGCATGGAGCAAGCAGAAATTATAGATACGTTTTGGACGTATCAACATCCCCAAGCTTAATTCCTGCTCGTCCTCGAGTAGGTAAATGATAACAAGAATAATTTCTGTGGTGATATGCTATTAACCATATAGGACTTTTTCATAGTCATATGACAAAAGCTTACTGAGACAATGATTCTATAGTAATTGAGTTCCCTCATGAGAAAATCACAAAGGACTGAAAGTTTTACAATATGAAACCGAAACATCAAAAAGATTTGCAATGAACATGATGTGCAAATATGATAAAGTGATATCTAGCTTGCCCCCTTTAGTGAAGCAAAACATAAATGCAGGGGCACCTTCAAGGTTTAAGTGATGACTAGATACAATGATTTCAAAATAAACGATATCACAATCATGCAAAAGACAATGCTACTTTGGGACAATGCACATTACACTTAAAATGACAATCATGCTCTCAGTAGTTGGTGCTTGAACTTTTTATTTTGAAAACATAGAAGCAATTTTGTCAACGGTAGTAGTACTTCATATGTGTCATGCATAAGACATCCTATAAGTTGCAAGCCTCATGCATCGAATACCAATAGTGCTCGCACCTTGTCCTAATTAGCTCGGATTTCCATGGGTTATCATTGCATTACATATGTTTCAACCAAGTTTCACAAAGGGGTACCTCTATGCCACCTGTACAAAGGTCCAAGGAGATAAATCGCATTTGATTTCTCGTTTTTGATAGATCTCAACTTGAGGACATCCATACCGGGACAACATAGAAAATAGATGATGGACTCCTCTTTAATGCATAAGCATATTCTCATAAGAGATTGAGGATTAATGTCCAAGCTAAAACTTCCACCATGATGCATGGCTTTGGTTGGCGGCCCAATATTCTTCTCTAACAATATGCATACTCAATCAACCCATGGCAAATCACCCTTACTTCAGACAAGACGAACATGCATAGCAACTCACATGATATTCAACAAAAGTGTGACAGTTGATGGCGTCCCCAGAAACATGGTTACTGCTCAGCAAGCAACTTATAAGAAATAAGATACATAGGCAACATATTCTTTACCACAATAGTTTTTAAGCTACTTTCCCATGAGCTATGTATTGCAAAGTTAGTCTGCTTAGTACAGGTGGAGGTTAGCAAAAGACTGGGAGCGACCAACTAAGAGAGCAATGACGGTCATAATCATCTAGAGCGACAAAGCAATATTGAATCAGGCATGGTAGTTATATCGCTACTCAGAAATAAAAGATCATCAAGGCTTGACAGACTTTTTTTACAGTCTTAAATATGCGTGAGCATACGCCAAGTCAATCAAAATAAATTCTCGAAGGAAGATATTACTAAACCATACCACATCATAGGTACACAAATCATGTTGGTACTCCAATAACACATTGGGAATCCCCCAGCTATTTGAGACTAACCATAAGAAAACCTGAACTGCTAAGCGCCATTATGCACGTAGCATCTTTATCATAGACATATTAACCAATGCAACGGAAGCAAACTCTCTTAATAAGGTAAGCATGATAATTAAAGAGAGTTCAAGCAACCAACTAAACAAAAACTCTTTGAAAAGATAAGCATGAATACTAAGAGCAGAGCATGATAGTAGCTATTAAAAGACAAAGAACACACACAGCAAAGATAGACATGAAAATTCTATGTTATGTTCTAGGTAGAAGTGGAGCGTGTTTCTCTCCCACATAAATAACGCTGAGTTCCGACTCGTTATGAAAAACTAAAAAGAAAACTAAAAGCGAGACGCTCCAAGCATAGCACTTAACACATGAAGTGATAAAAATATAGCGGAACGAAAGACGAACTGATAATGTTGATGGAGAAGGGGATGCACGGGGGCATCCCCAAGCTTAGACACTTGAGTCTCCTTGAATATTTCTTGGGGGTGCATGGGGGCATCCCCAAGCTTGAGCGCTTGACACTCCTGAATCTTTTTTTTATCATCTTCCCTCGCACACTTGAAAACTCCCTTCATACATAACTCATCATAATCTGATTAGCGAGGTTAGTACCCTTAATAAAATAATTATACCTTGCTGGAAATAAATATATTCTTGAAGGTCTACTGTTTCTCAAGATTGCCAAAAGGTTTTTGCAAAGAAAAAGCAAGCTCTTGGTTTGCAAAATGAAGGAAAGGCAAAACAGGACAGAATCTGTGAAAAACAGAAAAGCATGTAGTAATTGATTTGTTCGGGGCACTTCTGCCACTCAAATCAAAAAACTCAGAACAGACGCACGAAAGACAATTATATAGAGAACGCTGTCGAAAAAATTCAGACCAAAAAGATGACCTGGTGATTTTATACGAATTTTTCTATCCAAGGACAGAATCTGTTTCCTGGACAGCACCTCACAACTTTTGAACTTTCTAGCAATCAGAGGCTATACTTGGCACAAATATGAAAAGCAAAGATACAATGATGATTCTACTGTAGTAAACAACATCAAGAAACAACAAAAGCAAAATATAAAAATTTATTCATGTGGGCTGCCTCCCAAAAGCGCTTTCTTTTATGCCTTTAAGCTAGGCATAATGCATATAGATCAAGTTTTATCAAGAGTAAAAGAATAGCTAGCCCGTACAACGGACTCAAAAGGTAACTTGATCTTCTTTCGAGGGAAGTGTTCCATCCCTTTCTTGAGAGGAAACTGAAATTTTATATTACCCTCTTTCATGTCAATGATAGCACCAACGGTGCGTAAAAAGGGACGTCCCAAAATAATTGGACATGAAGGATCACATTCAATATCCATAATAGTGAAATCAACGGGAACATAATTGTCATTGACAACGATAAGAACATCGTCGATCCTCCCCAAAGGTTTCTTTATGGAAGAATCAACGAGACGAACACCAAAAGAACAAGAATCATAAGGTTTCAATTTAAGCATATCATATATTCTTTTGGGCATAACAGAGGTACTAGCTCCAACATCACATAATGCATAACAAGAGAAGTCATTCAATTTAATTTTTATCATAGGATCCCAACCATCTTATAGCTTTCTAGGTATGGAGGCTTCTATTCTAAGTTTCTCCTCCCTAGCTTTGATGAGAGCATTAGTGATATGCTGTGTGAAGGCAAGGTTAAGCGTGCTAGTGCGGGGGTCTCTTGACATCTTGTGAAGGAAATCAATAACTTTGGTAAGAGTGCAACTATCAAAATCAAGGTCACTAGCATCAAGTAAAGTGGTAGTGGTGTCCTTTAGGTTCACATGTTTGGTAGTTTCTATAGTCATAGCATCACCATTAATAGGTCCATTGGGACCAGGAGTACATTGGGTGCTAAGAGTTTGGATATCCTCAACAACTTGGATAGTTGCAACAGTGTGGTGGGTAGGAAGGCTCTTAATTCTATCCTCTTCCTCCCTTTCTCTAGCCCATCTCTCTTTAAGTTTAGCCATCATCCTAATGTTTTCATTAATTTGCACTTGAATAGCATTTATAGGAGTGACTTCCCTCTCCTCAAGAGGAGAAGTTTTAATTTTTAGCAATTTTACCTCATTGGCTAAATGGTTTACCTTAAAAGAAAGATCATCTAGTTTATGTAGTTTTTCTTCTACACTCTTATTAAAGGCTTTTTGGGTAATGATGAAATCTTTAAGCATAGTCTCTAGTTCAGTAGTGGAGTTCTTGGTGATAGGATAAGCATTGTTGTTCCCATAAGAATTAGAGGGGAACGGTCTAGGATTGCTACCAAAGTTACTCCTATAAGCATTGTTGTTAAAATTGTTTCTAGAGATAAAGTTCACATCTACTTGTTCTTGAGCAATCAAAGAATTTAAAGGAACATCGCGAGGATCAACAGAAGATTGCTTCGAAAGTAGAGACATGATCAAGTCAACCTTTTCATTTAAGGAGGAAATCTCCTCGACAGAGTTTACCTTCCTACCTGTTGGAGCGCGTTCGGTGTGCCATTGGGAATAGTTGGTCATCATCTCATCGAGAAGCTTTGTGGCAGCACCAAGTGTAGTTGACATAAAAGTTCCTCCCGCGGCCGAATCTAACAAGTTCCGCGAGGTAAAGTTCAAGCCTGGATAAAAAGTTTGGATAACCATCCAAGTAGTCAAACCATGAGTAGGGCAGTTCTTGATAAGAGATTTCATACGTTCCCAAGCTTGGGCAACATGTTCATTATCCAATTGTTTTAAATTCATTATGTTACTTCTAAGTTGGATAATTTTAGCAGGTGGATAGTATTTTCCGATAAAAGCATCTTTGCACTTGTCCCATGAATCTATGCTATTTCTAGGCAAAGACTGAAACCAAATTTTAGCTCCTCCTCTCAAGGAGAAAGGAAAAAGCTTAAGCTTAACAATATTACCATCTATTTCTTGGTACTTTTGCATATCACAAAGTTCAACAAAGTTGTTCAAGTGTAAAGCAGCATCATCTCCAGCACCGGAGAATTGATCTTTCATGACTAAGTTCAGTAAAGCAGGTTTAATTTCATATGAAGGTGCTGAAGTGGCAGGTGTAGTGATAGGTGTGCTGATAAAGTCATCGTTGTTGTGACTAGTAAAGTCACACAACTTGGTGTTCTTGGTGGAACCCATAGTAGCAAGCAAGCAAGATAACTATTTTTGTGATTTTCGATAAAAGGTACTAAAGCAAAAACTGAAAGGTAGACTAACAAGACTGAAAAGCAAAGGTAAAAGATAGCGTGCAACTCCCCTATCCTGAAGAGTGGAGTCCCCGGCAACGGCGCCAGAAAAACTCCTTGATGGGCCTCTAACCCCTCGTTGGTTACCCCAAGTGGAAGGTGTAAGATGCAGTGTTGTGGAAGTTTTTCCCTTAGCAAAGATGCCAAGGATCGAATCCCCAGAGACTCCTAGGTTCAACAAGTAGGTGTCAACTGCTAACGGCGCCGGATTAGCAATCAACGTGGACCTGCACACAGATACAAATAACTTTGCTCCCAACGAGTACAAAGAGGTTGTCAATCCCTCCGGCCTTGTAGTTCACAAAGGATTAAACGCAAATGATAGTAGTGATAGATAATGTTTGCAATAGTAAGTAAAAGCGAAAAGTAAATAGCGGATGTGATCAATGATGGTAATATGGACCGGAGTCTCATGATGTTCACTAGTGATGTCTCTCTCCCAAAAGACGATAAAACAGCTATGTGAGGTAAACGAATTACAGCTGGGCAATTGACTCGACCACGAACGCAAACCAATGCTGACTACGTTGCAAGAAAGGTTGAGGTTCAAAGCATGGGCGGTACGCCAAAGTAAGTAGACCGAAATCCATCAATATCTACTACTACTCATCCACCTTGAGATATCTATCCAGAACATCTCGCTGGTATTAAGTTGCGAGTCCCACCCATAGTGTAAACTCAATGCAACAGACAACTGCATTAAAAGAACTTTGCGTAAAGTAAACAATCCTTGCACCCGCGGGCACAAGCACCGTTGTTTTCCCCCTTGTGGCAACAGCACATCCCCTAGACTCATGTTTCTGTCACTCAAGCTAGTCATCGAGGGGCATGAACCCACAATCGAGCATAACGTTCCCTCTTGGAGTCACTACGTATTACTTGGCCAAAGCAATAAATAACAACGGAGAACATGCAAGAATTACTTACGAACATAAATATAAAAGAGGTAGTTCAAATATATTACTCAATCACAATCTGAACATAATCTCATAATCCATCAGATCCCAGCAAACTCATCATAGCAACAGCATAAGGATTACATATGTGCCTCGATCATGTAGGGCAGCTCACGAGGACTAATTAGTGAAGCACAAGAACGGGAGGAGAACATCACATAGCTACTGGTCATGGACTCATGGTCCAAGGGAGACTACTCACAACTCATCCGGGAGGCGTCCATGGTGGTGGAGAGGCTCCCGATGGTGATCCTCCCCTCCGACAGGGTGCCGGGAAGAGTTCTCCTGGTGCTCCCGATCTTGGAAGCGGCGGCGGCGGCGGAACAGAGATGAGATCGCGGAAAAGAGTTCCCGTCCCGAGGGTTTCGAATGACGCTCTAAATATATGCCGAAGGGGGGCACCAGACGGGGCTCGGGGGGCCCAGGCCCCCCCCGGCGCGGCCCAAGGGGGGGGGGCGCCGCCAGGGCGCCTGGAGCCCTGGTGGCCCCCCCCCGCTGTCCTTCGGGCGCACGGTAGGTTCTGGAACGCTGATGTTTTATATAATTTTTCTGGATTTTTCCTGGCAGTTCTCGTAACGTGAAAACCTGAAATACAAAAACAGCCGAAAACAGAAACTGGCACTGGGGTGCACTGGATTAGTAGGTTAGTCCAAATATGATCAAAAGTGTATGGAAGTGTATGAATATCATAGCAATATCACCCAAAAGTGGCATGGAGCAAGCAAAAATTATAGATACGTTTTGGACGTATCAGTTCTATAGGCCCATAATGCATCATCAAGTTTCTTGGACCAATTTTTCGTAGACCTATTAACTGTCTTTTGCAAGATTAATTTCAACTCTCTATTACTTAGTTCTACTTGACCACTAGTCTGTGGGTGATAAGGGGATGCAATTCTATGGTTAACATCATACTTTGCAAGCATTTTATGGAAAGCACCATGAATAAAGTGTGAACCACCATCAATCATTAGATATCTAGGGACTCCAAACCTCGGAAATATAAATTCTTTAAGCATCTTAATAGAGGTGTTATGATCAGCACTACTAGTTGGAATAGCTTCTACCCACTTAGTAATGTAATCAACAGCAACTAAAATATCTGTGTACCCATTAGAATCAAATGGTACAATAACAAGTGAATAATTCATAGGCATTTCTTGACGTCTACTAATATTACCAATTCTTTGACATTCATCACAAGATAAGACAAACTTACGGGCATCCTTGAAGAGAGTAGGCCAATAAAAACCGGATTGCAATACCTTATGTGCAGTTCTATCTCCTGCATGGTGTCCTCCATAAGCTTCGGAGTGGCACTTGCGTAGGATCTGTTCATGTTCATGCTCAGGTACACAACGTCTAATAATACCATCTACTCCTTCTTTATAAAGATGTGGGTCATCCCAGAAGTAATGTCTCAAATCATAAAAGAACCTTTTCTTTTGCTGGTATGTGAAGCTAGGAGGTATAAACTTAGCAACAATACCATGGAGCAGTACGAGAAGTATTTATGACAGCTAATTGTTCATCAGGAAAGTTATCATCAATAGGTTGTGGGTCATCAAGTACATTCTCTAACCTAGACAAGTTATCTGCTACGGGGTTCTCAGCTCCCTTTCTATCAATAATATGCAAATCAAATTCTTGCAGCAAGAGAACCCATCTAATAAGTCTAGGTTTAGCATCTTTCTTTTCCATGAGGTATTTGATAGTAGCATGATCAGTGTGAATAGTTACTTTAGAATCAACGATATAGGGTCTAAACTTATCACAAGCAAATACAACTGCTAAAAATTCTTTCTCAGTCGTAGCATAATTTCTTTGGGCACTATCTAGAGTTTTACTAGCATATTGGATAACATTCAATTTCTTATCAACTCTTTGCCCTAAAACAGCTCCTACAGCATAATCACTAGCATCGCACATAATCTCAAAGGGTAAATTCCAGTCAGGAGGCTGGACAATAGGTGCAGAGATCAGTGCTTTCTTAAGTATTTCAAATGCTTCTAGACAATCATCATCAAAGAAAAAAGGAATATCTTTTCGTAAGAGATTAGTCAGAGGCCTAGAGATTTTGGAGAAGTCCTTAATGAACCTCCTATAAAACCCGGCATGACCAAGGAAACTTCGTATACCTTTGATGTCCTTAGGGCATGACATATTTTCAATATCATCAACTTTAGCTTTGTCTACTTCAATACCTCTTTCAGAAATTTTATGTCCCAAGACAATGCCTTCATTAACCATAAAGTGGCATTTCTCCCAATTCAAGACAAGGTTAGTGTCTTCACATCTCTGCAAAACTCGATCAAGGTTGCTTAAGCAATCATCAAAAGAAGTTCCGTAAACGGAGAAATCATCCATGAACACCTCAACAATCTTTTCACAAAAATCAGAGAATATAGCCATCATGCATCTTTGAAAGGTAGCAGGTGCATTACATAAACCAAAAGGCATACGTCTATAAGCAAAGGTACCGAAAGGACAAGTAAAAGTGGTCTTTTCTTGATCCCCTTTTGACACAGGTATTTGAGAGAAACCAGAATAACCATCTAGAAAGCAAAAATGAGTATGTTTGGATAACCTTTCTAGCATTTGATCAATGAATGGCAAGGGGTAATGATCTTTCTTAGTAGCTTTATAACTTACGGAAATCAATTACCATCCTATAACCTGTAACTATCCTTTGCAGGATCAATTCATCTTTATCATTAGGAACGACAGTCATACCTTCTTTCTTAGGGACAGAATGGACACGACTTACCCACTGGCTATCAGCAACTGGATAGATAATACCTGCCTCTAGAAGCTTTAGTATTTCCTTCCTTACCACTTCTTTCATCTTAGGATTTAACCGTCGCTGATGATCAATAACTAGTTTAGCATTTTCTTCCAATTTTATCTTGTGTTGGCATATAGTGGGACTAATGCCCTTAAGATCGTCCAGAGTATATCCAATAGCAGCACGGTGCTTCTTAAGAGTTTTCAATAATTTTTCTTCTTCCTGCTCTGAAAGGTTAGCACTAATAATAATAGGATATATCTTCTTTTCATCAAGATAAACATACTTAAGATTATTAGGTAAAGGTTTAAGTTCAAACACGGGATCACCCTTGGGTGGAGAAGGATCCCCTAGGATTTCAACAGGCAAGTTGTTTTTCAATACAGGTCCATGTGTAAGGAATATTTCATCTATTTCACTTCTCTCATTCATATGCATATCATTTTCGTGGTCTAGTAGGTATTGTTCTAAAGGATCATTAGGTGGTACGGCAATAGAAGCAAGACCAATAATTTCATCTTTACTGGGTGGTGCCTTTTCAAGGGGTTGTCTACGGAATTTAGCAAAGTTAAAATCATGAGACATATCCCCTAATCCAACAGTAACAATATCTCTCACGTAGTCTATCTTGGCATTAACAGTATTCAAAAAGGGTCTACCAAATATAATGGGACATAATTCATCTTGTGGGGAACTAAGAACAAGAAAATCAGCAGGGTATTTAACCTTCCCACACAAGACTTCAATATCTCTAACAATCCCAACTGATGAAATAGTGTCTCTATTAGCAAGTTTAATAGTAACATCAATCCCTTCTAACTCAACAGGTGCAATATCATGCATAATTTCGTTATACAAATCAAGAGGGATAATACTCGCACTAGCACCTACGTCACATAAACCATGATAGCAATGATCTCCTATCTTAACGGAGATAACATGCAAGCCTACAACAGGTTTATGTTTATTCCTAGCATTGGGTTTGGCTATTCTAGCAGACTCTTCTTGGAGGTAAATAACATGTCCATCTAAATCTTCTACCAAGAGATCTTTAACCATAGCAACACTAGGTTCAACTTTAATTTGCTCAGAGGGTGTAGGTGTTCTGGTATTACTCTTACGAACTATAGTTGAAGCTTGAGCATGATCCTTTATCCTAACAGGGAAAGGTGGTTTCTCAATATAAGCGATAGGTATAACAGGATCAACATTATAAGTGATGGTCTTTTCTTCAACTTTAATAGGTTCAACTACTTTTACTTCAATAGGGGGATGGTATTTAAACCACTTCTCCTTGGGGAGATCAACATGAGAAGAAAAAGATTCACAGAAAGAAGCTACTATCTCAGAGTCAAGTCCATATTTAGTGCTAAACTCACGGAAAACATCGGTATCCATAAAAGCTTTAACACAATAAAATTAGGGGTCATACCTGACTCCTTACCTTCATCGAGATCCCAATCTTCAGAGTTGCGTTTAATTCTTTCCAATAAATCCCATTTGAATTCAATAGTCTTCATCATATAAGAGCCAGAATAAGAAGTATCGAGCATGGAGCGATTATTAAGAGAAAGCCGAGCATAAAAATTTTGAATGATCATTTCTCTTGAGAGCTCATGTTTGGGGCATGAATATAACATTGAATTAAGCCTCCCCAAGCTTGAGCGATGCTTTCTCCTTCGCGAGGCCAGAAATTATAAATATAATTGCGATCACGATGAACCTGGTGCATAGGGTAGAACTTCTGATGAAATTCCAACTTCAGACGATTATAGTTCCATGATCCCATATCATCACATAGCCTAAACCATGTCAATGCATCTCCCTTCAAAGATAAAGGGAAGACCTTCTTCTTGATAACATCCTCGGGCATACCTGCAAGCTTAAATAATCCACAAACTTCATCCACATAGATTAGGTGTAAGTCAGGATGCAGTGTTCCGTCTCCTGTAAAGGGATTTTCAAGCAGTTTCTCTATGATACCCGAAGGAATCTCAAAGCAAACATTTTCAATAGGTGCAGTAGGTTGAGGAGCAAATCTTTGCTCTTCTGGTCAGGGTGAAGATACCTCGAACAAGCCCCTCAAAGGATTTTCAGCCATAGTAACAAGTGACAATAAATTCCAGCACACTATATAAATTTTTCCTTACCAAATTCCACTTACCAAAGGCGCTTCACTCCCCGGCAATGGCGCCAGAAAAGAGTCTTGATGACCCACAATTGTAGGGGATCTATTGTAGTCCTTTCGATAAGTAAGAGTGTCGAACCCAACGAGGAGCAGAAGGAAATGATAGGCAGTTTTCAGTAAGGTATTTTCTGCAAGCACTGAAATTATAGGTAACAGATAGTTTTGTGATAAGGTAATTGGTAGCAAGTGACAAAAGGTAAAAGTAAATAAGGTGCAGAAAGGTGGCCCAATTCTTTTTGTAGCAAAGGACAAGCCTGGACAAACTCTTATATAAAGGAAAGCGCTCCCGAGGACACATGGGAATTATCGTCAAGCTAGTTTTCATCACGATCATCTGATTCGCGTTCGGTAGATAATTTGGTATGTGGGTGGACCGGTGCTTGGGTGCTGTACTTACTTGGACAAGCCTCCCACTTATGATTAACCTCTAATGCAAGCATCCGCAACTACAAAAGAAGTATTAAGGTAAACCTAACCATAGCCTGAAACATATGGATCCAAATCAGCCCCTTACGAAGCAACGCATAAACTAGGGTTTAAGCTTCTGTCACTCTAGCAACCCATCATCTACTTATCACTTCCCAATGCCTTCCTCTAGGCCCAAATAATGGTGAAGTGTCATGTAGTCGACGTTCACATGACACCACTAGAGGAGAGACAACATACATCTCATCAAAATATCGAACGAAGACCAAACCACATGACTACTAATAGCAAGACTTCTCCCATGTCCTCAGGAACAAAAGTAACTACTCACAAGACATAATATGTTCATGATGAGAGGGGTATTAATATGCATAATGGATCTGAACATATGATCTTCCACCAAATAAACCAACTAGCATCAACTACAAGGAGTAATGAACACTACTAGCAACCCACAGGTACCAATCTGAGGTTTGGGTACAAAGATTAGATACAAGAGATGAACTAGGGTTTGAGAGGAGATGGTGCTGGTGAAGATGTTGATAAAGATAGCCCTCCCCAAGATGGGAGAGTGGTTGGTGATGATGGCGGTGATGATTTCCCCCTCTGGAAGTATCCCCGGCAGAACAGCTCTGCCGGAGCCCTAGATTGGTTTCCGCCTCGGTTCTGCCTCGAGACGGCGACGTCTGGTCCCGAAAGCCTCCTTCTGATTTTTTTTCCAGGTCAAAACACCTCATATAGGAGAAAATGGGCATCGGGGGCCTTCCGACTGGCCCACGAGGCAGGGGGCGCGCCCCCCACCCTCATGGACAGCCGGTGGCCCCCCTCGTGGACTTCTTTCGCCAGATGTTTTATATATTTTCTGAAACGGCATTCTGTTGAGTTTCAAGGCATTTGGAGTTGTGCAGAATAGGTTTCCGGAGTTTGCTCCTTTTCCAGCCCAGAATTCCAGCTGCCGACATTCTCCCTCTTCATGTGAACCTAGTAAAATAAGAGAGAAAAGGCATAAGTACTGTGACAAAACATGTAAGAACATCACATAATGCAATAAATATCAACATATAAGCATGGTGCAAAATGGACGTATCAGCGCGCCCTGTAGGGGGCGCGCCCCCACCCTCTTGGACGCCACGTGTGCCCTATTCCATGGTTCTCAAGTCTCCCGTGAAGATATAGCTCCAAAAATATCTCTCCCGAAGGTTTCATTCAGTTTGGACTCCGTTTGATATTCCTTTTCTGTAAAACCCTGAAATAGGCAAAAAACAACAATCTGGACTGGGCCTTTGGGTTAATAGGTTAGTCCCAAAAATAATATAAAAGTGTATAACAAAGCCCATTAAACATCCAAAACATCATAAATAATAGCATGGAACAATCAAAACTTATAGATACGTTGGAGACGTATCAAGCTTCCCCAAGCTTAATTCTTGCTCGTCCTCGAGTAGGTAAATGATAAAAACAGAATTTTTGATGTGGAGTGCTGACTAACATAATTTTCAATGTAATTCTTTTTATTGTGGCATGAATGTTCAATTCTGAAAGATTCAAGACAAAAGTCTATATTGACATAAGAAATAATAATACTTCAAGCATACTAACAAAGCAATCATGTCTTCTCAAAATACCATGGCTAAAGAAAGTTATCCCTACAAAATCATATAGTCTGGCTATGCTCCCTCTTCATCACACAAAATATTCATATCATGCACAACCCCGGTTTCAGCCAAGCACTTATTTTCATACTTAATTCTTTCAAACCTTTCAACTTTCACGCAATACATGAGCGTGAGCCATGGATATAGCACTATGGGTGGAACAGAGTGGTGGTTGTGGAGAAGACAAAAAGGAGGGAGATAGTCTCACATCGACTAGGCGTATCAATGGGCTATGGAGATGCCCATCAATAGATATCAATGTGAGTGAGTAGGGATTGCCATGCAACAGATGCACTAGAGCTAAAAATGTATGAAAGCTCAACAAAAGAAACTAAGTGGGTGTGCATCCAACTTGCTTGCTCATGAAGACCTAGGGCATTTGAGGAAGCCCATCGTTGGAATACACAAGCCAAGTTCTATAATGAAAATTCCCACTAGTATATGAAAGTGACTAAACATGAGACTCTCTATCATGAAGAATATGGTGCTACTTTGAAGCACAAGTGTGGAAAAGGATAGTAGCATTGTCCCTTCTCTCTTTTCTCTCATTTTTTTTGGAGGGGCTTTCTCCCTTTTTTTATTTTTATTTTTTATTTTTTATTTTAGCCCCTCTCTATTTTTTTGGGCCATCTCTTTCTTTTTTGGCCTTTCCTCACATGGGACAATGCTCTAATAATGATGATCATCACACTTTTATTGATTTACAACTCGATATTACAACTCGATACTAGAACAAAGTATGACTCTATATGAATGCCTCCGGAGGTGTACCGGTATGTGCAATGAATCAAGAGCGACATGTATGAAAAATTATGCATGTTGCCTTTGCCACAAATACGATGTCAACTACATGATCATGCATGGCAATATGACAATATGAAGCGTGTCATATGAACAGAACGGTGGAAAGTTGCATGGCAATATATCTCGAAATGGCTATGGAAATGCCATGATAGGTAGGTATGGTGGCTGTTTTGAGGAGGTATATGGTGGATGTATGGTACCGATGAAAATTGCGCGGTACAAGAGAGGCTAGCAATGGTGGAAGGGTGAGAGTGCGTATTATCCATGGACTCAACATTAGTCATAAAGAACTCCTATACTTATTGCAAAAAATTACGAGTCATCAAAACCAAGCAATCAACGCATGCTCCTAGGGGGGAGGTTGGTATGAGTTAACCATCGCGCGCCCCCGACCTCCACACAAAGGATGACACTCTACAAATACCTCATGCTCTAACTTCGTCACATAGCGGTTCACCATACGTGCATGCTACGGGAATCACAAACTTTAACACAAGTATTTCTCAGTTTCATAATAACTCCACTAGCATGACTCTAATATCACTATCCTCGTATCTCAAAACAATTATCAACCATCAAACTTCTCATCAAATTCAATGCACTTTGTATGAAAGTTTTTCCTACATTCATCTTGGATGCCTATCATGTTAAGACTAGTTTTATAGCCAAAGCACATTACCATGCTGTTCTAATAGACTCTCAAAAGGATATAAGTGAGGCATGAGAGATCAACAATTTCTTCAAAATAAAATCACCACCGTGCTCTAAAAGATATAAGTGAAGCACTAGAGCAAAACTATTTAGCTCAAAAGATATAAGTGAAGCACATAGAGTGTTCTAACAAATTCTAGGCCATATTTATCTTTCTCAAAAAGGTGTGTCCAGCAAGGATAATTGTGGCAAACTAACAAGCAAAGACTCAAATCATACATGGCGCTCCAAGTAAAACACATATCATGTGGTGAATAAAAATATAGTCCCGTCTATAGTTACCGATAGATGAAGACGAAAGAGGGGATGCCTTCCCGGGGCATCCCCAAGCTTAGGCTTTTGGTTGTACTTGAATTTTTCTTTGGGGTGCCTTGGGCATCCCCAAGCTTAGGGTCTTGCCACTCTTTGTTTCCTGGTCCATCAAAGCAATACTCAAGACTTGAAAACTTCACAACACAAAACTTAGACAAAAATCTCATGAGCTCCGTTAGTATAAGAAAACAAACCACCACTCAAGGGTATTGTAATGAACTCATTCTTGGTTTATATTTGTGTTAAACCTACTGTATTCCAACTTCTCAACGATTCATATCCTCCAATACTACTCATAGATTCATCAAAACACGCAAACAACACATGAAAAACAGAATCTGTCAAAAACAGAACAGTCTGTAGTAATCTGTAACTTTCGCATACTTCTGTAACTCCAAAAAAATTGGTATAAATTGATAAACGTGGGGAATTTGTCTATTAATCATCTTCAAAAAGAATCAACTAAATAGCACACTCCAGTAAAATCTGGTGACTATTCTAGTGAGCGCTAACGATTCTGTTTTTTACAGCAAGATCATATAAACTTCACACAAGTCTTCCCAAAGGTTCTACTTGGCACAAACACTAATTAAAACACAAAACCACATCGAAACAGAATCTAGATGCAATATTTATTCCTAAACAGAAGAAAAAACAAAAAATATAAAATTGGGTTGCCTCCCAACAAGCGCTATCGTTTAACGCCCCTAGCTAGGCACGATAAAAGGATAGATCTAGGTATTGCCATCTTTGGAAGGCAATCCATAAGTGGCTCTCATAATAGATTCATAAGGTAATTTAATTTTCTTTCTAGGAAAGTGTTCCATGCCTTTCCTTAACGGAAATTGGAATCTAATATTTCCTTCCTTCATATCAATAATTGCACCAATCGTTCTAAGGAAAGGTCTACCAAGAATAATATGACATGAAGGATTGCAATCTATATCAAGAACAATGAAATCTACGGGCACATAATTCCTATTGGAAACAATAAGAACATAATTAATCCTTCCCATAGGTTTCTTAATGGTAGAATCCGCAAGATGCAAACTTAAAGAACAGTCATCAAGCTCATGGAAACCTAACAAATCACACAAAGTTTTTGGGATAGTGGAAACACTCGCACCCAAATCACACAGAGCAAAGCATTCATGATCTTTAATTTTAATTTTAATAGTAGGTTCCCACTCATCATAAAGCTTTCTAGGGATAGAAACCTCTAGTTCAAGTTTTTCTTCATAAGGTTGCATCAAAGCATCAACTATGTGTTTGGTAAAAGCTTTATTTTGACTATAAGCATGCGGAGAGTTTAGTACGGATTGCAACAAAGAAATACAATCAATCAAAGAGCAATTATCATAATTTAATCCCTTGAAATCCAAAGTAGTGGGTTCATCACTATGCAAAGTTTTAATCTCTTCAATCCCACTTTTAACAATTTTAGCATCAAGATTCAAAAACTCCGAATCATTGGGACACCTTTTAATTGAAGTAGACTCATCTCCAATCCCATCTTTATCAAGATTCATACTAGAAAACAAGGATCTCATAGGAGACACATCAATAACTTTCAGATCTTCATCTTTATTTTCATGATAACTAGAAGAACACGCTTTTATATAACTCTCTTTTTTAGCACGCATCCTAACGGTTCTTTCTTTGCATTCATCAATGGAAATTATCATGGCTTTGAGAGACTCACTGATATCATGCTTTAGTGGAATATATCTAAGTTTCAAAGAATCAACATCAAGAGTGATTCTATCCACACTTCTAGCCAATTCATCAATCTTAAGCATTTTTTCTTCAAGCAAAGCATTGAAATTCTTTTGCGAATTCATAAACTCCTTAACACTAGTTTCAAATTCAGAAGGCATCTTTCCATAAGAGTTATTGTAGGAATTACCATAATTATTAGAGGAATTACTAGGAAAAGGCATAGGATTAAAGTTTCCTTTATAAGCATTGTTACCAAAATTATTCCTACCAACAAAATTCACATCCAAAGATTCATTATTATTTTCAATCAACGTGGATAAAGGCATATCATTAGGATCCGAAGTAGCACTCTTAGCAGCAAATAATTTCATAAGTTCATCCATCTTTCCACTCAAAACACTAATCTCTTCAATAGCATGCACTTTTTTACTAGTAGATCTTTTGGTGTGCCATTGAGAATAACTAACCATAATATTATCTAGGAGTTTGGTAGCTTCTCCTAAGGTAGTTTCCATGAAAGTGCCTCCTACGGCCAAATCTAAAAGATTTCTAGAAGCAAAATTCAAGCCAGCATGAAAGTTTTGAATAATCATCCATAAGTTCAAACCATGTGTAGGGCAATTACATATCATTAATTTCATTCTATCCCAAGCTTGTGCAACATGCTCATGATCTACTCCCTCTGTACCGAAATATAGGTCATTGGGGCAAATGTTCCGACCAGGTGAAAATGGGCAAATGGACATTTATACCCTCAGTTTAAATTTTGAATCGGGTCGTTGGATCGTCTTCTATCTCCGCCTCCGCCCCCGCCCCCGCCCTCCATCTCCGTCCTCCACCGCTGCCTCCGCCCCCGCCCTCCACCTCCACCTCTGCTTCT
>LR738709.1:507627490-507782490 GCA_902687465.1 Secale cereale | reverse complement strand
CCTCCACCCCGCCTCCGCCCTCTGCCTCCACCCCCGCCTCCGCCCTCTGCCTCCGCCCCCGCCCTCCACCTCCGCCCCCGCCGTCCCGGGGCTCCTCCTGGCCCGCGCCCTGGTGGTGCTCTACTGCCGCCCGCTGGTGGAGGCGGGCTAGTGTTCTGCTGCTCCCGGCGAGCTGCTGCTGTCCGCTGGTGGGGTCGACCTGCTGCTCCGCTGCCGGCTATTGGTGAAGGCGAGCTGGTGCCCGTGCGCGCGCAGGGGAGCTGTTGTCGCCAAAGTACTCGTTGATGCCCAAGAGCTGCTCTCCTAGGTTCATCTCCTCGCCCAGTACCCGCTCTGCATCAATTTTATGATCAATCTGATGATCACAAACTAAGACTTGCTCATCTGAGCAAACAATTTGACGAATTATTGTACTGAATTTGGCATAACTTGGTACTGATATGTGTGTATATAGATGTACTAATGGAGTAGAAGAATGCCAAACGAATTAAACTTGGAGTATACTCATGGAGTAGGAATTAACATGTACCGTACATAAAGCAAAATTTAGAATAGTGTGGGTATTACTCCAAAGCAAAATACTCCTTTCAAACTTCTTTTAGTCCTTCAAAATGAAAGAGAAAAAGGAAAATGTTTCAGTTTACCTTGATTAACAGAAAATTCCAACTCCAAGGTTTAGGTTTAGCAAGGAGTACTTTATGTTTAGCAAGTGCTCCAGGTTAAGCAAGTTTCAAGTTTATCTTGATTTACAGTAGCAGGAATTAGTAGCTACTCCAATAATGTTTCTGTTTAGCAAGTTTCCATTGATTATCTGCTAATCAGTGGAGTAGTATCCATCACCTAAAAACTGTTGTATCAGTAGAAATAGTGCAATACCTGTTGTTTAGAAACTACAGTTCCAGAAACTGATGTACTCCAGTTTGTGCATACATTTTAAGTACTTGGCTCTTGTTTCAGTACTTAGCTCCATGGCCAGGAGAGAACCTGCATCATTTAACATCATTTTAGGCAAATCTTCGCTGGAAAAAAAGAGTACCGCATTAAATCTAATGACATCATTTCAGACATTTTCAGGCAAATGAAAGCATTTAATAGCTGGACTTTCACTGTAGCATTTCAAGTATTTTCAGGCATACTCCTAGACTTCATTGTAGCATTTCAGGTAAATCATACTCCTAGATTGAGTCGATGGAGTAGATGAAAAAGAGAGAACTTATAACTAAGAGCTCCTACTTCAAAATCAGTCTTCAAAATGTAGCATTTCATACTCCTAGTCTTGCATTTTGAAGCATTTAAAAACAAATCATACTCCTGGACTTACATTTTGAAGCATTTAACAACAAATCCTAGACTTGCATTTTGAAGTATTAAACAAAAAATCATACTTGTAAGACCTAACAAAACATCTTGAATTGATAATCTACAGGAAACTTGCTTGAATGCATTCCAAGCTGTACCTTGATCTGTCCTATTGCAGTGAAGATCATTGACATGATGATTGACAAAAATTTCATTGAAATGGAGTAAATAACATAATCTGGTCAAACTATTGATGCATGCTCCTAGCTTAGTTCCTAGCTACTCAAAATAAGTAGCAATACTATCAAATCCAGTTTGCATAGTCTGAAAAATTCTACTCTAAAAAGTAACAGCAGTGACAACAAAATATACTGAGTAAAAGAGTAAAAGAAGAGATGGTCTACACTTTATTACAGTTTGTAGTCCAAGCACATGTATTAAAATTACTCCTACACTTTATTACAGGTTATACTCCAAGCACACAGCAGCAGTACTGAGAAGCAACAATACTACTACCTGAAAGCAGCAAAAGATGGTTGTCCCAGACCTCAACTGCACTCCACCTGCAGAAGATGAAATGGATGATGATGATCCAGGAGTACAAATGGATGAAGATGCAGGAGTACAAATGGATGAAGATGCAGGAGTACAACATGCAGGTACATTTATAGTGGCATTTCGAAAATTTACAGTTAAGGATGAAAGAAAAAAATCAGTTAAATTACATAATACAGTTTGATGATATGATCATATCATCATTTGATCATTTGTTGATATGATCATATCATCAAATGATCATTTGCTTATGTTCATTTGACCATTTTCCTTTGATCCTTTGATCATTTTTCCTTTGTTGTATTTCTTCGTGCAGGTGTTGAGCATTCAGTTAAAAAAAGGGATGGCTTCGATGACAAGCAAAAGTATGCTGCTTATGTTGCAATGCACACACTGTGCATGAGTAGAGGGGGCAAATTTGAAAGAGATGATAGGAAAAAGATTGCCAGTTTCTTTGGAGTGGGTGTATGGAATGTACAAAGAGTTTGGAAGAAAGCAATGAAGCAAATTGCTCAAGGTCTGGAGATGGATCTTTCAAGTCAGAGAAAAGGGAATTGTGGAAGAAAGCCAAAGGACATCAATCTAGATCAAATACCTACCATCCCACTTAACAGGAGGTCTACTATCAGGTCACTTGCTTGGCAACTCGGGTGCAGCCCTACGACACTCCACCGGAAGTTCATGCTGAAGTTGATAAAGAGGCATACAAACTGTTTGAAGCCAGCTCTGAATGAAAAGAACAAAAAGGATAGAATTAAATTTTGCTTGTCAATGCTCGATGAGACAACAACACAAACTGAATGGCCAAAATTCAAGACCATGCACAACATTATTCACATTGACGAGAAATGGTTCTATATGACCAAGAGAAAAAGGAACTATTATCTGCTGTATGGGGAGGAAGAGCCTACGAGAACTCTACAAAACGGTAGTTGTATTGGAAAGGTTATGTTCTTGACGGCTGTTGCTAGGCCGAGGTGGGATAATGAAGGAAATGTGACCTTCTCTGGGTAAATTGGAATTTGGCCGTTTGTGAAAGAAGTTTCGGCTCAGAGGAGAAGCGACAACAGGCCCAGAGGAACATTGGAGACGAAGTCCATAAAAGTCAACAAGCAAGTAATGAGAGAGTTCATGATAGAGAACCTACTGCCAGCAATACAAGCATCTTGGCCTGAGAATGATGCTGGGCAAACCATCTATATACAACAAGACAATGCCAAGCCCCATATCTTGCCTAACGACCCAGAATTTGTAGTGGCTATGGAAAGAACTGGACTCGAGATCAGAATAATTCAACAGCCCGCCAATAGCCCTGATCTGAATGGCCTTGACCTTGGGTTCTTCAACTCGTTGCAATCTCTGACAGATTTTCTAAGCCCTAAAACGCTTCAGGATCTTATCAAGGGTGTGCTAGATGAATTTGAAAACTATGAGGTTTACAAGCTGAATAGAGTTTTCCTATCTCTACAAGCTTGCATGGTTGAAATCTTGAACCATGCAGGGGGCAATGGGTATAAAATACCCCATGCGAACAAGGAAAGGCTAGAGAACCTTGGGATGCTACCTCCAAGACTTACATGCCCTCAAGAGGTATATGCAAATGACCTGCACAATCTTGGGATAATGGAGAGAGTTGCTTGTTGAGATGCTTTTCGAGATGCTTGAGGAGATGCTTGTCGAGTTGCTTGTTGAGATGCTTGTCGAGTTACTTGTTGAGATGCTTGAGGAGTTGCTTGTTGAGATGCTTGTCGAGATACTTGAGGAGTTTCTTGTTGAGATGCTTGAGGAGTTGCTTGTTGAGATGCTTGTCGAGATACTTGAGGAGTTGCTTGTTGAGATGCTTGTCGAGATGCTTGTTGAGTTGCATGTTGAGATGCTTGTCGAGATGCTTGAGGAGTTCGAGATGCTTGAAGAGTTGCTTGTTGAGATGCTTGTTGAGATGCTTGTCGAGATGCTTGTTGATATGCTTGAGGAGTTGCTTGTTGATATGCTTGAGGAGTTGCTTGTTGAGATGTTTGTCGAGATGGTTGAGGAGTTGCTTGTTGAGATGCTTGTGATTATTTTTGTTGAGTATGTGTAACTCCTTGTTTGTGTGGAGTATATGTAAACCCTAGAGATGAAGCTTGTGTGGAGTATATGTAACTCCTTGAGAAGAGACTTGTGTGGAGTGCATCATTTGTATGATCATTTTCGGAAAACCCCATGTGAAATTACTCCATATGTTTTCAAAAGGCTTCTGTGGACTGGAGTTTACTCCATATATATGATCATTTCTGTTTGAAAAGTTTTATTTAATTTTGTGTGGAGTGCATCATTTGTGTGATCATTTTTGTTTAATTAAGATAGAAGAGGAGAGTGTTGGAAATATGCCCTAGAGGCAATAATAAAAGTATTATTATTATATTTCCTTGTTCATGATAATTGTCTGTTATTCATGCTTGAATTGTATTGTAAGGAAACAGCGATACATGTGTGAATATATAGACCACAATGAGTCCCTGGTAGGCCTCTAGTTACCAGCTCGTTGATCAAAAGATGGTCACGGTTTCCTGACCATGGACATAGGATGTCAGTGATAACGGGATCACATCATTAGGAGAATGATGTGATGGACAAGACCCAATCTTGAGCATAACACGAGATCGTATAGTTCGTAATGCATAAGCTTTTCGGTGTCAAGTATTTATTCCTTAGACCATGAGGTTGTACAACTCCCGGATGCCGTAGGAATACTTTGGGTGTGCCAAATGTCACAACATAACTGGGTGGCTATAAAGGTACGCATCGGGTATCTCCGAAAGTGTCTGTTGGGTTGGTACGAACCGAGACTGGGATATTGTCACTCCGCTTGACGGAGAGGTACCTCTGGGCCCACTCGGTAAGACATCATCATAATGAGCTCAAAGTGACTAAGGGGTTAGTCACGGGATGATGGATTATGGAACGAGTAAAGAGACTTGCCATGACGAGATTGAACAAGGTATCGGGAATACCGACGATCGAATCTCGGGCAAGTACCGTACCGATGGACAAAGGGAATAACTACAGGATTGAGTGAATCCTTGACACGGTGGTTCATCCGATGAAGATCATCAAGGAACACATGGGAACCAACATGGGTATCCAGATCCCGCTGTTGGTTATTGAACGGAGAGTGGTCTCGGTCATGTCTACGTGTCTCCCGAACCCGTAGGGTCTACACACTTAAGGTTCGGTAACGCTAGGGTCGTAGAGATACATGCACGTGGAAACCCGAAAGTTGTTCGGAGTCCCGGATGAGATCCCGGACGTCACGGGGAGCTCCGGAATGGTCTGGAGGTAAAGAATGATATATAGGAAGTCCAGTTTCGGCCATCGGGTGATCTCCGGGGGTCACCGGGAGTGTCCCGGGACCACCGGAGGGGCCCCGGGGGTCCACCGGGTAGGGCCACCCATCCCGGTGGGGCCCCTAGGCCGCAAGGGGGAAGTGGCAAGCCCTAATGGGCTGGCGCACCACATGGGCCCTCCTCCCCATGCGCCTAGGGTTGAAACCCTAAGGGGGAGGGGGCGCCACCTTGCCTTGGGGGGCAAGGATTCCCCCTTGGCCGCCGCCCCACCCTGCAGATCCCATCTGCAGGGCCGGCGCACCCCCTGGCCCCCTATATATATGTGGGGGGGAGAGGGCAGCCGCACCCTTGCCCCTGGCGCCTCTCCCCCTCCCGTCACACCTCCATACTCCCTCCGCAGGGCGCCGGCGAAGCCCTGCAGGAATTTCCACTGCATCCACCACCACGCCGTCGTGCTGCTGGATCTCCGACGACCTCTCCTCCCCCCTTGCTGGATCAAGAAGGAGGTGACGTAGCTGCACCGGACGTGTGTTGAACGCGGAGGTGCCGTCCGTTTGGCGCTAGATCATCGATGACGAAGAACGCGAAGAGTATGACTACTTCATCCACGCTTCTTCGAAAGCTTCCGCTCGCGATCTACATAATGGTATGTAGATGCACTCTTATTTGCTCGTTGCTAGATGTCTCCTTAGTTGGATCTTGGTGAAAGCGTAGAATTTTTTTGAATTCTGCTACGTTCCCCTACAGTGGCATCTGAGCTAGGTCTTATGCGTAGCATCTTGCACGAGTAGAACACAAAGCAGTTGTGGGCGTTTGAGTTTGTTCAACTTTCTTGCCATTACTAGTCAATCTTGATTCGACGGTATTGTGGGATGAAGCGGCCCGGACCGACTTTACACGTACGCTTACGTGAGACTGGTTCCATCGACAGACATGCACTAGATGCATAAGGTGGTTGGCGGGTGTCTGTCTCTCCTACTTTAGTCAGATCGGATTCGATGAACAGGGTCCTTATGAAGGGTAAATAGAAATTGACAAATCACGTTGTGGTTTTGGCGTAGGTAAGAAACGTTCTTGCTAGAAAACCTATAGAAGCCACGTAAAACTTGCAACAACAATTAGAGGACGTCTAACTTGTTTTTGCAGCATGTGCTATGTGACGTGGTATGGCCAAAAGAAGATGTGATGAATGATATATGTGATGTATGAGATTGATCATGTTCTTGTAATAGGGAATCACGACTTGTATGTCGATGAACTTGACAACCGGCAGGAGCCATAGGAGTTGTCTTAATTATTGTATGACCTGCGTGTCACTGAATAAATGCCATGTAATTACTTTTCTTTATTGCTAAACGTTAGCCATAGTAGTAGAAGTAATAGTTGGCATGACGACTTCTTCGAGACACGATGATGGAGATCATGATGATGAAGATCATGGTGTCGAGCCGGTGACAAGATGATCATGGTGCCCCGAAGATGGAGATCCAAGGAGCAAGATGATATTGGCCATATCATGTCAATTTAATTGATTGCATGTGATGTTTATCATGTTTTTGCATCTTGTTTACTTGGAACGACGGTAGTAAATAAGATGATCTCTCACTAAAATTTCAAGAATTGTGTTCCCCCTAACTGTGCACCGTTGCTAAAGTTCGTTGTTCCGAAGCACCACGTGATGATCGGGTGTGATAGGTTCTAACGTTCGCATACAACGGGTGTAAGCCAGATTTACACACGCAATACACTTAGGGTTCACTTGACGAGCCTAGCATGTACAGACATGGCCTCGGAACACGGAAGACCGAAAGGTCGAACACGAGTCGTATAGAAGATACGATCAACATGAAGATGTTCACTGTTGATGACTAGTCCGTCTCACGTGATGATCGGACACGGGCTAGTCGATTCGGATCGTGTATCACTTAGATGACTAGAGAGATGTCATTCTGAGTGGGAGTTCATTAAAATTTGATTAAGATGAACTTAATTATCATGAACTTAGTATAAATTCTTTACAATATCTCTTGTAGATCAAATGGCCCACGCTCAAGTTTCCCTCAACTTCAACGCGTTCCTAGAGAAAACCAAGCTGAAAGACGATGGTAGCAACTATACGGATTGGGTCCGTAACCTGAGGATTATCCTCATAGCTGCCAAGAGATCATATGTCCTTGAAGCACCGCTAGGTGATGCACCTGCTCCCGATGCGGCCCAAGACGTTTTGAACGTCTGGCAGTCGCGTAGTGATGATTACTCCTTGGTTCAGTGCGGCATGCTTTACAGCTTAGAGTCGGGGCTCCAAAAACGTTTTGAGAACCATGGAGCATATGAGATGTTCGAAGAGCTGAAAATGGTTTTCCAAGCTCATGCCTGAGTCGAGAGATATGATGTCTCCGACGCATTCTACAGCTGTAAGATGGAGGAGAATAGTTCTGTCAGTGAGCACATCCTCAAGATTTCTGGATTGCACAACCGCTTGTCTCAGCTGGGAATGAATCTCCCAGATGAAGCGGTCGTTGACAAAATCCTCCAGTCACTCCCACCAAGCTTCAAGAGCTTCGTGCTGAACTTCAATATGCAGGGGATGGAAAAGTCCATTCCCGAGGTGTATTCGATGCTGAAATCAGCGGAGGTGGATATCAAGAAAGAACATCAAGTGTTGATGGTCAATAAAACCACTAAGTTCAAGAAAGGCATGGGTAAGAAGAACTTCAAGAAGGACGGCAAGGGAGTTGCCGTGCCCGGTAAGCCTGTTACCGGGAAGAAGCCAAAGTATGGACCCAAGCCTGAGACAGAGTGCTTTTATTGCAAGGGAACGGGTCACTGGAAGCGGAACTGCCCCAAATATTTAGCAGACAAGAAGGCCGGCAACGTCAAAGGTATATATGATATACATGTTATTGATGTGTACCTTACCAGCACTCGTAGTAGCTCCTGGGTATTCGATACCGGTGCAGTTGCTCACATTTGTAACTCAAAACAGGAGCTGCGGAATAAACGGAGACTGGCGAAGGATGAGGTGACGATGCGCGTCGGGAATGGTTCCAAGGTCGATGTGATCGCCGTCGGCACGCTGCCTCTACATCTACCCTCGGGATTAGTTTTAAACCTTAATAATTGTTATTTAGTACCAGCTTTGAGCATGAACATTGTATCTGGATCTCGTCTTATGCGAGATGGCTACTCTTTCAAATCGGAGAATAATGGTTGTTCTATTTATTTGAGAGATATGTTTTATGGTCATGCCCCGCTGGTCAATGGTTTATTTTTGATGAATCTCGAACGTGATGATACACATATTCATAGTGTAGATGCCAAAAGATGTAAAGTTGATAATGATAGTCCCACATACTTGTGGCATTGCCGCCTTGGTCATATTGGTGTCAAACGTATGAAGAAGCTCCATTCAGATGGACTTCTAGAGTCTCTTGATTATGAATCATTTGACACGTGCGAACCATGCCTCTTGGGCAAGATGACCAAGACTCCATTCTCCGGAACAATGGAGCGAGCAACCAACTTATTGGAAATCATACATACCGATGTGTGCGGTCCAATGAGTGTTGAGGCTCGTGGAGGCTATCGTTATGTTCTCACCCTCACAGATGACTTGAGTAGATACGGGTATATCTATTTGATGAAACACAAGTCTGAGACATTTGAAAAGTTCAAGGAATTTCAGAATGAGGTTGAGAATCAACGTGACAGAAAAATAAAGTTCTTACGATCAGATCGTGGGGGTGAATATTTAAGTCATGAATTTGGCACGCACCTAAGGAAATGTGGAATTGTTTCACAACTGACACCGCCCGGAACACCTCAACGTAACGGTGTGTCCGAACGTTGAAATCGTACTCTGTTGGACATGGTACGATCATGATGTCCCTCACTGATTTACCGCTATCTTTTTGGGGTTATGCTTTAGAGACTGCCACATTCACTTTAAATAGGGCTCCGTCGAAATCCGTTGAGACGACTCCGTATGAACTTTGGTTTGGCAAGAAACCGAAGCTGTCGTTTCTAAAAGTTTGGGGTTGCGATGCTTATGTCAAGAAACTTCAACCTGAAAAGCTCGAACCCAAATCGGAAAAATGCGTCTTCATAGGATACCCAAAGGAAACAATTGGGTACACCTTCTACCACAGATCCGAAGGCAAAGTCTTTGTTGCCAAGAATGGATGCTTTCTGGAGAAAGAGTTTCTCTCGAAAGAAGTGAGTGGGAGGAAAGTAGAACTTGATGAGGTGACAGTCACCCCTCCTGAACCGGAAAGTAGCGCAACGCAGGGAATTGTTCCTGAGGTGCCTGCACCGACAAGGGAGGAAGTTAATGATGATGATCATGAAGAAACAGATCAAGTTACTACTGAACTTCGAAGGTCCACAAGGGCACGTTCCGCACCAGAGTGGTACGGCAACCCTGTCCTGGAAATCATGTTGTTAGACAACGGTGAACCTTCGAACTATGAAGAAGCGATGGCGGGCCCGGATTCCAATAAATGGCTTGGAGCCATGAAATCCGAGATAGAATCCATGTATGAAAACAAAGTATGGACTTTGGTGGACTTGCCTGATGACAGGCACGCCATAGAAAACAAATGGATATTTAAGAAGAAGACAGACGCGGATGGTAATGTGACCATCTATAAGGCTCGGCTTGTCGCTAAGGGTTATCGACAAGTTCAAGGGATTGACTACGATGAGACTTTCTCGCCCGTCGCGATGCTGAAGTCAGTCAGAATCATGTTAGCTATTGCCGCATTCTATGATTATGAGATATGGCAAATGGACGTCAAAACAGCATTCCTGAATGGCTTCCTCAAGGAAGAGTTGTATATGATGCACCGGAAGGTTTTGTCGATCCAGAGAACGCTAACAAGGTATGCAAGCTCCAGCGCTCGATTTACGGGCTGGTGCAAGCATCTCGGAGTTGGAATATTCGCTTTAATGATGTGATCAAAGCGTTTGGCTTTATACAGACTTATGGAGAAGCATGTATCTACAAGAAAGTGAGTGGGAGCTCTGTGGCATTTCTCATATTATATGTGGATGACATATTGCTGATGGGAAATGATATAGAATTCTTGGAAAATGTAAAGGCCTACTTGAATAAAAGTTTTTCAATGAAGGACCTTGGAGAAGCTGCTTACATATTAGGCATCAAAATCTATAGAGATAGATCAAGACGCCTCATTGGTCTTTCACAAAGTACATACCTTGACAAGATATTGAAAAGGTTCAATATGGATCAGTCCAAGAAGGGATTCTTGCCTGTTTTGCAAGGTATGAGATTGAGCAAGGCTCAGTCGCCGACCACGGCAGAAGATAGAGAAAAGATGAGTGTCATTCCCTATGCCTCGACCATAGGTTCTATCATGTATGCCATGCTGTGTACCAGACCTGATGTGAACCTTGCCATAAGTTTGGTAGGGAGGTACCAAAGTGATCCCGGTGTGGAACACTGGACAGCGGTCAAGAACATCCTGAAGTACCTGAAAAGGACTAAGGATATGTTTCTCGTTTATGGAGGTGACGAAGAGCTCGTCGTAAAGGGTTACGTCGATGCTAGCTTCGACACAGATCTGGATGACTCTAAGTCACAAACCGGATACGTGTATATTTTGAATGGTGTGCAATCAGCTGGTGCAGTTGCAAGCAGAGCATCGTGGCAGCATCTACATGTGAAGCGGAGTACATAGCTGCTTCTGAAGCAGCGCAGGAAGGAGTCTGGATGAAGGAGTTCATCACCGACCTAGGAGTCATTCCAAGCGCGTCAAGCCCGATGACTCTCTTCTGTGACAACACTGGTGCTATTGCCATTACCAAGGAGCCCAGGTTTCACAAGAAGACCAGGCACATCAAGCGCCGTTTCAACTCCATCCGGAATTATGTTCAGGATGGAGACATAGATATTTGTGAAGTGCATACGGATCTGAATATTGCAGACCCGTTGACTAAACCTCTTCCACGGGCAAAACATGATCAACACCAGAATTCTATGGGTGTTCGATTCATCACAATGTAACTAGATTATTGACTCTAGTGCAAGTGGGAGACTGTTGAAAATATGCCCTAGAGGCAATAATAAAAGTATTATTATTATGTTTCCTTGTTCATGATAATTGTCTGTTATTCATGTTTGAATTGTATTGTAAGGAAACAGCGATACATGTGTGAATATATAGACCACAATGAGTCCCTGGTAGGCCTCTAGTTACCAGCTCGTTGATCAACAGATGGTCACGGTTTCCTGACCATGGACATAGGATGTCAGTGATAATGGGATCACATCATTAGGAGAATGATGTGATGGACAAGACCCAATCTTGAGCATAACACGAGATCGTATAGTTCGTAATGCATAAGCTTTTCGGTGTCAAGTATTTATTCCTTAGACCATGAGGTTGTACAACTCCCGGATGCCGTAGGAATACTTTGGGTGTGCCAAACGTCACAACGTAACTGGGTGGCTATAAAGGTACGCATCGGGTATCTCCGAAAGTGTCTGTTGGGTTGGTACGAACCGAGACTGGGATATTGTTACTCCGCTTGACAGAGAGGTACCTCTGGGCCCACTCGGTAAGACATCATCATAATGAGCTCAAAGTGACTAAGGGGTTAGTCATGGGATGATGGATTACGGAACGAGTAAAGGGACTTGCCATGACGAGATTGAACAAGGTATCGGGAATACCGACGATCGAATCTCGGGCAAGTACCGTACCGATGGACAAAGGGAATAACTACGGGATTGAGTGAATCCTTGACACGGTGGTTCATCCGATGAAGATCATCGAGGAACACGTGGGAACCAACATGGGTATCCAGATCCCTCTGTTGGTTATTGACCGGAGAGTGGTCTCGGTCATGTCTACGTGTCTCCCGAACCCGTAGGGTCTACACACTTAAGGTTCGGTAACGCTAGGGTCGTAGAGATACATGCACGTGGAAACCCGAAAGTTGTTCGGAGGCCCGTATGAGATCCCGGACGTCACGGGGAGTTCCGGAATGGTCCGGAGGTAAAGAATGATATATAGGAAGTCCAGTTTCGGCCATCGGGTGATCACCGGGGGTCACCAGGAGTGTCCCGGGACCACCGGAGGGGCCCCGAGGGTCCACCGGGTGGGGCCACCCATCCCGGTGGGGCCCCTAGGCCGCAAGGGGGAAATGGCCAGCCCTAATGGGCTGGCGCACCACATGGGCCCTCCTCCCCATGCGCCTAGGGTTGAAACCCTAAGGGGGAGGGGGCGCCACCTTGCCTTGGGGGGCAAGGATTCCCCCCTTGGCCGCCGCCCCACCCTGCAGATCCCATCTGCAGGGCCGGTGCACCCCCTGGCCCCCTATATATATGTGGGGGGGGGGGAGAGGGCAGCCGCACCCTTGCCCCTTGCGCCTCTCCCCCTCCCGTCACACCTCCATACTCCCTCCGTAGGGCGCCGGCGAAGCCCTGCAGGAATTTCACCTGCATCCACCACCACGCCGTCGTGCTGCTGGATCTCCGACGACCTCTCCTCCCCCCTTGCTGGATCAAGAAGGAGGTGACGTTGCTGCACCGGACATGTGTTGAACGCGGAGGTGCCGTCCGTTCGGCGCTAGATCATCGGTGACGATGAACGCGAAGAGTACGACTACTTCATCCACGCTTCTTCGAAAGCTTCCGCTCGCGATCTACATAACGGTATGTAGATGCACTCTTATTTGCTCATTGCTAGATGTCTCCTTAGTTGGATCTTGGTGAAAGCGTAAAAATTTTTTGAATTCTGCTACGTTCCCCAACAGAGAGGGCACTCCATATTTGTACTCCAACTTCTGTAGTTTTGTTTAATATGCTTCTAATTCTGAAAAAAATCAGTTAATTTTGACTCCAAATTTACAACTACTCCTCTCTTGAGACAAAACTTCAGTGAATCACTGAATATTTTCAGATACAGAAGCTACACATTCATGACTAAGACAGTTCTTAACAAAACAACTCCTGTCTTGAGAAGTTGGAGTAACAGAAGTGGCACATGCATAAGTTGGACTCGATTTTGTCTTCATAAATTTTCTGAAGAAGCACATGCAGAACTAAGACAAATTTTCTGAAGTTTAACAAAACTACAGAAGCTGAACCATGACAAAACTACAGAAGTTGGAGTACAAATTTTCTAAAGAGAGAAGAAGACAATTTACTTCGGGGCTACATGAATAACAGAAAAAGGTTTCTACTCCAGCAAGAAAAATGCTACTGCCATGGAGAGAAAAAACAGGTTTACTTTGGCCCAAGAGTAAACAGAAGTATGGTGATTGGTTGTTTACTTGGTAGTGATGGCTTTGATGTGTTTGGCCATCTTCATGACATGTTCCTCTGATTCAATCACATTGGGCCCAGCTAACAAGAAGAATGGTTGAGTAGCCTGGTGCAAGAATCAGAGGGGTCAATCCTCGCATATATGATGTCTTGAAATGTGATCACACTGCTAGTATCATTCATATGATGACAAACTAAGGAAACGAAATGAGCCCACAAGAGCACCCAAAAGCAATTTTACTGTCATCCAAGAGGCAGAAACACATCACTCAAAAGGAAGTTTCTCTGTAATTCATTCACTCAAAGAAAATACAAACACAAAAATCCCATTTAGTCACATACCAAACATCTCAAGGCTTGAGCATAGTCAATAGCATCACATCACTAACAAATTTGCTAAATCATGTGAATCTCAACTGTGACATGCATTTAAGACCTTCAGGAAACATTTTAATTGACTTAATTTGACCAGCACCTCACCAAGAAGCCTAAAAAAATGTGGATTATTCTGTATGCTGTAACTCGTAAGCACTACCCAAGGCCCTGACACAATGCGCTAACTTTCAGCTATATTATCATCTGTTATCCAAGAAAAAGACTACAAATAATAAGCAGATAGCGACGTGATCCAACAACTCCCCACCACAAGAAGCGTTTTAATTCCTAAAACACCATAGGCGAGGAACAGAGGGCAAAGAAGGTCTGAACTGAATATTACTGCTACTCTAGTTTTAAGCAAGCATCACTAGAGTAGTCTAAATCATCAATTCAAGCTACTGCAGTGCTACTCATACTCCCTTTTGTCAGAAACAAATCTAAACATTTCAGATTTGGAGTAGTACAAAAATATGGATTAATTTCCTTTACATTTCAGTTTTCACAGCTCCTCCAATATGGATTTTGTCGGCATGTCACACAGGAAGCATAGTTCAACTATTGTTCACAGGAAGAACAAAATCCTATGCACCATCGCAGCTAAGTACAGCAACATTTGCAGCTAAGAAGAACATCTGTAGCTAAGTACTCCACCGCACACTCATTAACCCCCGTGAGTGGCCAGGCCATGGAGAGAGGGAGTGATTCCTTACCTTGAGGTTCAACTCGTGAGTAGGCGCTCCGCTGTCGCCCCGCTGCTCCGCTGCTCCGTTGCTCCGCCGCTGCTCCGCCGCCGCGACACTGCTCCACATCTAGCGTCACTTCGTCACCGGCGTCGGGGCACGCAGATCCATCATCGGCGCGCACGGATCCAGCGCTAGCGCATGCGGACCCAGCACCTCCGCCGCCCAAAAGCTCATGGCCGGCGCTAAAAAGGTAGTCTTTTGACCTTGGTGTGCTGGATTTCTGGCGCCCGCAGTGGGAGAAAACGGGGTCACGACGTGGGAGGAAGCTGGCGACGACATGGGGGACAGGAGAGGCCGGCGATGACGGGAGGAAAGGAGAGGCCGGCGAGAGGAGGGGATCTGGGAGAGGCGGGCGAGAGGAGGGGATCTGGGAGACGCGGGTGAGAGGGGAGGCAGACGAGAGAGTGGAGCAGGCAGCAGAGTGGAACGAGAGAGGGAGGCAGGGAGCGAGTGGAGCGGTGGGAGGGCATTTGGGGAAAGTAGAAAAATCTCGTAACGTGAAAAAGTTTGTACGTGGATCGCTCCAGCGACTTACATTTCGGAACAGAGGGAGTAGTTGCTTAAAATTCATAATATCGTTTCTAAGAGAGGTGATCTTAGCAGGGGGGAAATACTTAGAGATAAACGCATCTTTGCACTTATTCCACGAACCAATACTATTTCTAGGCAAAGAGGAAAACCAAGTTTTAGCACGATCTCAAAGTGAAAAGGGAAATAACTTCAATTTAACAATATCATTATCCGTATCCCTCTTCTTTTGTATATCACACAAATCAACAAAGTTGTTTAGATGGGTAGCGACATCTTCACTAGGAAGGCCAGAAAATTGATCTTTCATGACAAGATTCAACAGAGCAGCATTGATCTCACAAGATTCAGCATCGGTAATAGGAGCAATCGGAGTGCTAATAAAATCATTATTGTTGGTATTGGAGAAGTCACACAATTTGGTATTGTTCTGAGCCATAGTGACAAGCAAGCAATCCAACACACAAGCAAACAAGAAGCAAGCGAACGATAAACACACGGCAAAAAGAAGGGCAAATAAAACGGCAAGGGTGAAGTGGGGGAGAGGAAAATAAGAGGCAAATAAATGTAATGCGAAGGATAATGGTTTGTGATAGGTACTTGGTATATGACTTTTGCGTAAGCCTCCCCGGCAACGGCGCCAGAAATTCTTCTTGCTACTTCTCGAGCTTGCGTTGTATTCCCTCGAAGAGGAAATGGTGATGCAGCACAGTAGCGTAAGTATTTCCCTCAGTTTTTGAGAACCAAGGTATCAATCCAGTAGGAGACCACGCGCGAGTCCCTCGCACCTGCACAAACAAATAAGAACTTCGCAGGCAACGCGACAAGGGGTTGTCAATCCCTTTATGGTCACTTACGAAAGTGAGATCTGATAGATATGATAGTTTGATATTTTTGGTATTTTTGGATATAAGAACAGAAAGTAAAAACGGTAAAGTAAAGTAGATTGTAGATTGATATGTTGAGAATAGACCCGGGGGCCATAGGTTTCACTAGTGGCTTCTCTCATGATAGCAGAATTCTACAATGGGTGAACGAATTATTGTCGAGCATTGATAGAAAAGCGAATAATTATGAGAATATCTAGGCATGATCATTATATATAGGCATCATGTCCGTGACAAGTAGACCGAAACAATTCTGCATCTACTACTATTACTCCACACATCGACCGCTATCCAGCATGCATCTAGAGTATTAAGTTCATAAGAACAGAGTAACACCTTAAGCAAGATGACATGATGTAGAGGGATAAACTCAAGCAATATGATATAAACCCCATCTTTTTATCCTCGATGGCAACAATACAATACGTGCCTTGCTGCCCCTACTGTCACTGGGAAAGGACACCGCAAGATTGAACCCAAAGCCAAGCATTTCTCCCATTGCAAGAACTATAGATCTAGTAGGCCAAACCAAACCAATAATTCGAAGAGACTTGCAAGGATGTTATAATCACACATAAAAGAATTCAGAAAAGAACCAAATATTTCTCATAGATAATCTTGAACATAAACCCACAATTCATCGGATCTCGACAAACACACCGCAAAAAGAGATTACATCGAATAGAATTCCTGGAAGACCGTGGAGAACTTGGTATTGAGATCCAAAGAGAGATAAGAAGCCATCTAGGTACTAACCATGGACCCGAAGGTCTGTGGTAAACTACTCAGAACTCTAGGTGAGGCGATGGTGTTGATGTAGAAGCACTCCGTGGTAGATCCCCCCTTCGGCGGAGCTCCGGAACAGGCCCCAAGATGGGATCTCATGGGAACAGAAGGTTGCGGCAGTGGAATGAGGGTTTTCTATTCTCTTCTGATGTTTTCGGGGTACATGGGTATATATAGGAGGAAGGAGGGCATCGGGGGACCAACGTGGGGCCCACGAGGCAGGGGGCGCGCCCTGTAGGGGGGGTGCCCCCACCGTCGTGGACGCCACGTGTGCCCTATTATGTGGTTCTCAACTCTCCCGTGAAGATATCGCTCCAAAAATATCTCTCCCGAAGGTTTCATTCCGTTTGGACTCCGTTTGATATTCCTTTTCTGTAAAACCCTGAAATAGGCAAAAAACAACAATCTGGACTGGGCCTTTGGGTTAATAGGTTAGTCCCAAAAATAATATAAAAGTGTATAACAAAGCCCATTAAACATCCAAAACATCATAAATAATAGCATGGAACAATAAAAAATTATAGATACGTTGGAGACGTATCAGCGATGAGATATGGTGTTCTGTGACGAGTTTGGGAAATGGCTGCCGGCCCGGAGTGATAGGTGGGCGGCATTAACTGGAAACGTCTTGTTGGTCGGCTGGGAGGCTGCTTGATTAGTCACAATCGCCGGCACAGTGTTCGTCTGCCTTGGAATACCGATCGCCAATTGACGTTGTGGGCTGGGTTCAGAAGCTTTGTTGGGTTGGGCCTGGGAGAAACAGTCCCGCGCAATATGTCCCCAACCTTTGCATCTATGACATTTAATCTGGTTGGTGCAGTTGAGCCGGACATGGCCCGTAGAGAGGCAGCGGACACAGAACCGATCAAGTGGGCCTGTTTGAAAATGCGAAGATCCCGCCGAATTGTTATTAACTCCCCCATTATGAGTATTAACCACATCATTATTGCCTGATCCCGATGATGGGTCTATGGTTGGATGAACTAGATGTTGATTGTGAGATCTAGTGGTCACTCGGCTAGGATCAAGGAAAACAACAGGAGATCTAACCGCTTGAAGGTAAGATTTTCTAGGATGGCGGTTGAAGATGTGAGTCCATGCATCAGACTTTTCTTGGAGATATTGATCTAGCTCCCAAGAAGAATTTGGCCCACCGTTTCCCCATAGAAGGAAGTTCACGTTGAGAAGTGGAAGAGAGATGTTGCCATCTTTGGTGATGGAGAATCCAACTTCTTTAGATGAAACTGAGAATTTAAATGACCAATTTTGTACTAGCTTAACTTTGAATAGGGAGGCACGACCACCAAAACAAGAGAGGAGAATAGTGCTTATTGATTCCTACGAGAGCCTGATATGCGATCTTGTGAATTCAGCAACAAGGAGGAATCCCTCCATCTCTTTTCCTTCCTCAAAGTTGATCGGCACTCCCCATTTCCTCCAGACTTTGGTCGCAAAATCTTGACCTATGTCAAAATCCTGATCCGCCTATGCCATCTTCGAGCGTGTAGTTGGTGGGCGATGAGGAGAAGGTGGGCGAGTAGTGTCGTGGACGCCGGGGTCGGAGTGGCCACCGGCGGTGGGGGCGGGGGCTGGCGCTAGGGGCTCAGGGCACTAGGGAGAGGAGAATCCCGTGCTAGATTAGTGGCATGATGATGATAATAGGTTAGGATTTCTCGCCATATGACGAGATTTGATGTAAGGTTCTTCAAATCTATACAAGGGTTCAACGGTGATGACTACGGCTCTAGGTGTAAGTGCATCTAGTGCCACCCCTAGTGGTTTTGGAGTATTGACGACAAACCTGGTTGAGGGACTAATGTGTTTGTGAGAATTGCAGGATAACACATGTAGTAGTCCCTCATTGATTCGGTTAACCTACCGGAGATGACCCCTAAAAATGTATGAAGACATTGATATCAGTGGTGGTATATGAAGATAATCATATTGAAGACTATGACTTGAGAAGACATGGTGTGAAGACTGTGGAGAGCGAAGACATAGATGTTTCGCTGTTTCCTTTTCTTCTTTGTTGAGTCATAGGAACCACCGTACTGTTAAGTGGGGTCGAGGTGAACTAAGTCAGAGTGACTGAAGTGATGCTCAACCAAATCCTATGTCTTCGAGCGAAGACTTGATGGCTTCTTGCCCCTCGTTGGTTACCCCAAGTGGAAGGTGTGAGATGTAGCATAGCGGTAGTTTTCCCTTGGCAAAGATACCAAGGATCGAATCCCGTGAGACTCCGACGGTCGACAAGAAGGTGTCAATAGCGCCAGAGACTTTTGCTTGACATGACCTGCACACAGATACAAATAACTTTGCTCCCAACGAGTACAGAGAGGTTGTCAATCCCTCCGACCTTGTCGTTTACAAAGGATCAAACGCAAGAGATAATAGTGATAGGTATGACTGCAACTAGTAAATAAGAACAGGAAGTAAATAGCGGGTGTGATCAATGATGGTAATATGGACCGGGGTCCCATGATGTTCACTAGTGATGTCTCTCTCCCAAAAGACGATGAAACAGCTAAGCGAGGTAAACAAATTACAGCTGGGCAATTGACAGGATTATGTGCGCAAACCAATGCTAACTATGCTGCAAAGAAAGGTAGAGGCTCAAAAGCATGGGCGGTACGCCAAGGCAAGTAGACCGAAATCCATCTGCATCTACTACTAATCATCCACCTTGAGATATCTATCCAGAACATCTCGCTGGTATTAAGTTGCGAGTCCCACCCATAGTGTAAACTCAAAGCAACAGACAACTGCATTAAAAGAACTTTGCGTAAAGTAAACAATCCTTGCACCCGCAAGTACAAGCACCGTTGTTTTCCCCCTTGTGGCAACAACACATCCCCTAGACTCATGTTTCTGTCACTCAAGCTAGTCATCGAGGGGCATGAACCCACAATCAAGCATAACGTTCCCTCTTGGAGTTACTACCTACTACTCGGCCAAAGCAATAAACAACAACGGAGAACATGCAAGAATTACTCAAGAACAAAAATATAAAAGAGGTGAATCAAATATATTACTCACACACAATCTGAACATAATCTCATAATCCATCGGATCCCAGCAAACTCATCATAGCAACAGCATAAGGATTACATATGTGCCTCGATCATGTAGGGCAGCTCACGAGGTCTAATCGATGAAGAACAAAGAGGGGAGGAGAACATCACATAGCTACTGGTCATGGACCCATGGTCCAAGGGGGACTACTCACAACTCATCCGGGAGGCGTCCATGGTGGTGGAGAAGCTCCCGGTGGTGGTTCTCCCCTCCGGCAGGGTGCCGGGAAGAGTTCTCCTGGTTCTCCCGATCTTGGAAGCGCGGCGGCGGCGGAACAGAGATGAGATCGCGAAAAAGGGTTCCGTCCTCGAGGGTTTCGGGACGCGGTGTAAAATATATGCCAAAGGGGGTCACCAGAGGAGGTAAGGGGGGCCCAGGCGCCCCCCCGGCGCGGCCAGGAGGGGGGCCACCCCCTCAGGGCGCCTGGAGCCCCTCTGGCCCCCTCTGGCCCTACTTCTGCCGCATGGAAGCTTCTGGAGCGCTGATTTTTTATATATTTTTCCCGGAATTTTTCTGGCAATTTAAGTAATGGGAAAACCTGAAATACAAAAAACAGCAGAAAACAGAAACTGGCACTGGGGGTGCACCGAGTTAATAGGTTAGTCCAAATATGATCAAAAGTGTATGGAAGTGCATAAATATCATAGCAATATCACACAAAAGAGGCATGGAGCAAGCAGAAATTATAGATACGTTTTGGACGTATCAACATCCCCAAGCTTAATTCCTGCTCGTCCTCGAGTAGGTAAATGATAACAAGCATAATTTCTGTGGTGACATGCTATTAACCATATAAGAACTTTTAAGTAAAGTAATCAAGGTATGTAATCCAATTCAAGTCATAACAAGCAAGAGTCTAAATTAGCATTGTAACAAGTAATATAAGAACATAAAGGTGCAAGAGCTCTCGCTGTCCGTGACTCGAATGTCTCCAAATGGTGTTTGCGTGCAAGAAAGGGGATATGGATATATGAGAGAGTAAAACATAGTTTTTGTATTGTTGAGAACTTAATCTACTAAGGTTTCACACTTGGTCTTCTTTGGAATCTTATCTTGACTCATCCCCAGACCGTCAGCCAGGTACAAGTCAAAATGATCCACCCCCTTTCGATATTTTGAGCACTCATGCAATGGATGAGCGTAAGCAAGAAAGTCAACACTTAGGATGGCAAATAGAGAAGGATGATAGAGGGGGAAGACAAAAAAGGTGTGAAAGGCTCACATCAATAAGGACAATCATCGGCGAGAGAAAGCCAAATGATAGATATGATGCGAGGAGTAGGCTTTGCCATGCAACGGATGCACATATGAGCTAAGGTAAGCTCTCCAATGGAACTAGTGGGGGTGCATCCAACTTGCTTGCTCAAGAAGACCTAGAGCTCTTTTGAGGAGGCTCATCATTGGAATATACAAGCCAAGTTCTATCGTGTAAAGGTCCCCACATAGCTATATGCATAAATGATAATCTCTATGGAGTACAAAGTGTAAGATGGAGTACAAGTGTGGATCTCTCAAAAGAAATAGTAGTGTGCCCCTTCTCTCTTTTTATTTCTTTTTCTCTTTTTCTATTTTATTTTTATTTTTTGTGGCCTCAATGGCTCTTTCTATTTATCTCTCATTTGTCCTCTTTGGGATCTTTTGATTTTGTCCTCTTTGGGATCTTTTGATTTGTCCTCTTTGGGATCTTTTCCTCACTTAGGGACAACACTCTATGTATTACAAGAAGTATAGAAGATCTTTCACACTTTACAAAAGTACTCAACATAAAGAAAATGAAACTATCATGATGTATGCAAATGTATGCCTCTGCGAGTGTAGCAGGATATGCAATGATACTAGCGCGTCATGTAGCAATGATTAGGGAAAGACCCAACTAGCATGCGGCTCATCGATCAAGCAAAAAGCATGTATGACATGAAGATCAAGTCATGATAGGATGGATGTTGCATGGCAATGTATCTCGGAAAGGCTATGGAAATGCCTTAATAGGTAGGCATGGTGGCTGTTTTGAGGAAGGATATAATGAGGCTTATGATGACAGAGCGTATCGTGCCAAGGATTTGGATGCACCGGCGAAGTATGCGCCAACTCTCGAGGTGAGAAAGGGCAATGCACGGTACCGAAGAGGCTGGAAAAATATGGATAGGTGGAAGTGTCAACCTTCGAATACTCACATTAGTCCGAAGAACTCATGCACTTATTACCGGTAACTCTCAATCTAATTAGGAGGTTCACAAAGAGACAAGTACCCCGAGGAGGTGTGTATGGGGGTTTGGTTACCCTTGCTCATCCTCGACCCATGGTACGTGAGTGTACTCTAATATTCGATCCCTCCAAAGATTAGTGATCCATTTAGTAGCTAAAGTTCTCAACTATTTTGTAGGTTTTCGAAAATAAACACAGATTGCCCAAAATACGACATCTATCACTAATAGGCTAAAGCTCTTGACACCAAAAGTTCAGACATTACTCATGGCAATACCTCAAAACTATTGCAAATTACTACTAAAATTAAATAGCAACCTCAATTACCTACTTTAAGTTAAGACACGCAACTCAGTGCAACAGACAAACTCTCTTAACAAGATGAACATGAAAACTCAAGAGAGTTCAGCAACCAACTAAACAAAAGCTCTTTTAAGAAGAAGAGCATGAAAACTAAGAGCTAAACATGACAGTAGCTATTGAAAGACAAAGAACATACACAACAAAGATAAGCATGAAAATCCTATGTTGTGTTCTAGGTGAAGTGGAGCGTGTTTCTCTCCCACACAAAGAAAGCTGGGTTCTAACTCGTTATGAACAGCAAGCAAAGCTAAAGAAAACTAAAAAGGAAGCTAAAAGCAAGACGCTCCAAGCATAGCACATAACGCATGAAGTGATTAAAATATAGTGGAATGAAAGACGAACTGATAATTGTTGATGGAGAAGGGGATGCACGGGGGCATCCCCAAGCTTAGATGCTTGAGTCTTCTTGAATATTTCTTGGGGGTGCACGGGGGCATCCCCAAGCTTGAGCGTTTGACCCTCCTGAATCTTTTTATCATCTTCCCTCGCACACTTGAAAACTCCCTTCATACATAACTCATCATAATCTGATTAGCGAGGTTAGTACCCATAATAAAATATTATTTCCTTGCTGGAAATAAGGATAATCTTGAAGGGCTACTGTTTCTCAAGATTGCCAAAAGGTTTTTGCAAAGAAAAAAGCAAGCTCAAGGTTTGCAAAACGAAGAAAAGGCAAAACAGGACAGAATCTGTGAAAAACAGACCAGCAGGTAGTAAATAATTTTTTCGGGGCACTTCTGCAACTCAAATCAAAAAACTCAGAACAGACGCCCGAAAGCCAATTGTATAGAGCACGCTGTCGAAAAAAAATGAGACCAAAAAGATGATCTGGTGATTTTATACTAATTTTTCTGTCCAAGGACATAATCTGTTTCCTGGACAGCACGTCACAACTTTTGAACTTGCTTGCAATCAGAGGCTAAACTTGGCACAAAGCTGAAAAGTAAAGATACAATGATGATGCTACTGTAGTAACAAACATCAAGACACAACAAAAGCAAAATAAAACTTTATTCATTGTGGGCTGCCTCCCAAAAGCGCTTTCTTTTATGCCTTTAAGCTAGGCATAATGCAAAGAGATCAAGTTTTATCACGAGTAAAAGAATAGCTAGCCCGTATAACGTACTCAAAAGGTAACTTAATCTTCTTTCTAGGGAATTGTTCCATCCCTTTCTTGAGAGGAAATTGGAATTTTATATTCCCCTCTTTCATGTCAATGATAGCACCAACGGTGCGAAGAAAAGGACGTCCCAAAATAATTGGACAAGAAGGTTCACATTCAATATCCATAATAGTAAAATCAACGGGAACATAATTGTCATTGACAATGATAAGAACATCGTCGACCCTCCCCAAAGGTTTCTTTATGGAAGAATCAACAAGACGAACACCAAAAGAACAAGAATCAAAAGGTTTCAATTTAAGCATATCATATATTCTTTTGGGCATAACGGAGGTACTAGCTCCAACATCACATAAAGCATAGCAAGAGAAGTTATTCAACTTAATTTTAATCATAGGATCCCAACCATCTTCTAGCTTTCTAGGTATGGAGGCTTCTACCCTAAGTTTCTCCTCCCTAGCTTTGGTGAGAGCATTAGTGATATGCTCGATGAAGGCAAGGTTAAGCGTGCTAGTGTGGGGATCTCTAGACATCTTGTGAAGAAAATCAATAACTTCAGAAAGGGTGCAATTATTAAAATCAAGGTCACTACTATCAAGTAAAGTGGTAGTGGTGTCCTTTAGGCTCACTTGTTTGGTAGCTTCTATGGTCATAGGAGTTTCTACGGTTGAGGTCATAGCATCACCATTAATAGGTCCAATGGGACCAGGAGTGCATTGGGTGCTAAGAGTTTGGACATTCTCAACAACTTGGATAGTAGCAACAGTGTGGTGGGTAGGAAGGCTCTTAATTCTATCTTCTTCCTTCTTTTCTCTAGCCCATCTCTCTTTAAGTTTAGCCAACATCCTAATGTTTTCATTAATTTGCACTTGAATAGCATTCAGAGGGGAAGTTCTAATTTTAAGCAACTCTACCTCATGGGCTAAATTGTCTACCTTCGAAGAGAGATCATCTAGTTTGTTTAGTTTTTCTTCTACATTCTTATTGAAGGCTTTTTGGGTAGTGATGAAATCTTTAAGCATAATCTCTAGTTCAGAAGTGGAGTTCTTGGTGTTAGGATAAGCATTGTTGTTCCCATAGGAATTAGAGGGGAACGGTCTAGGGTTGCTACCAAAATTACTCCTATAAGCATTGTTATTGAAATTGTTTCTAGAGATAAAGTTCACATCTACTTGATCTTGAGCAATCAAAGAATTTAAAGGAACATCACGAGGATCAATAGAAGATTGCTTGGAAAGTAGAGACATGATCAAGTCAACTTTTTCATTTAGGGAGGAAATCTCCTCGACAGAGTTTACCTTCCTACCTGTTGGAGTGCGTTCGGTGTGCCATTGGGAATAATTGGTCATCATCTCATCGAGAAGCTTCGTGGCAGCACCAAGTGTAGTTGACATAAACGTTCCTCCCGCGGCCGAATCTAACAAGTTCCACGAGGTAAAGTTCAAGCCTGCATAAAAAGTTTGGATAACCATCCAAGTAGTCAAACCATGAGTAGGGCAGTTCTTGACAAGGGATTTCATGCATTCCCAAGCTTGGGCAACGTGTTCATTATCCAATTGTATAAAATTCATTATGTTACTCCTTAGTTGGATAATTTTAGCAGGGGGATAGTACTTCCCAATAAAGGCATCCTTGCACTTGTCCCAAGAATCTATGCTATTTCTAGGCAACGATTGAAACCAAATTTTAGCTCCTCCTCTCAAGGAGAAAGGAAAAAGCTTAAGCTTAACAATATTAGCATCTATTTCTTGGTACTTTTGCATATCACAGAGTTCAACAAAATTATTTAAGTGCAAAGCAGCAGCATCTCCAGCACCGGAGAATTGATCTTTCATAACTAGGTTCAGTAAAGCAGGTTTAATTTCATAAGAAGGTGCTGAAGTGGCAGGTGTAGTAATAGGCGTGCAGATAAAGTCATCATTGTTATGACTAGTGAAGTCACACAACTTGGTGTTCTCGGTGGAACCCATAGCAGCAGCAAGCAAGATAACTATTTTTGTGATTTTTGATAGAAGACACTAAAGCAAAACTGAAAGGTAAACTAACAAGACTAAAAGCAAAGATAAAAGATAGCGTGCAACTCCCCTATCTTGAAGAGTGGAGTCCCCGGCAACGGTGCCAGAAAACTTTGCTTGATGGCTTCTCGCCCCTCGTTGGTTACCCCAAGTGGAAGGTGTGAGATGTAGCGTAGCGGTAGTTTTCCCTTGGCAAAGATACCAAGGATCGAATCCCGTGAGACTCCGAGGGTCGACAAGAAGGTGTCAATAGCGCCAGATACTTTTGCTTGACAGGACCTGCATAGAGATACAAATAACTTTGCTCCCAACGAGTACAGAGAGGTTGTCAATCCCTCCGGCCTTTTCGTTTACAAAGGATCAAACGCAAGAGATAATAGTGATAGGTATGACTGCAACTAGTAAATAAGAACATGAAGTAAATAGCGGGTGTGATCAGTGATGGTAATATGGACCGGGGTCCCATGATGTTCACTAGTGATGTCTCTCTCCCAAAAGACGATGAAACAGCTAAGCGAGGTAAACAAATTACAGCTGGGCAATTGACAGGATTATCTGCGCAAACCAATGCTAACTATGCTGCAAAGAAAGGTAGAGGCTCAAAAGCATGGGCGGTACGCCAAGGCAAGTAGACCGAAATCCATCTGCATCTACTACTAATCATCCACCTTGAGATATCTATCCAGAACATCTCGCTGGTATTAAGTTGCGAGTCCCACCCATAGTGTAAACTCAAAGCAACAGACAACTGCATTAAAAGAACTTTGCGTAAAGTAAACAATCCTTGCACCCGCAAGTACAAGCACCGTTGTTTTCCCCCTTGTGGCAACAGCACATCCCCTAGACTCATGTTTCTGTCACTCAAGCTAGTCATCGAGGGGCATGAACCCACAATCAAGCATAACGTTCCCTCTTGGAGTTACTACCTACTACTCGGCCAAAGCAATAAACAGCAACGGAGAACATGCAAGAATTACTCAAGAACATAAATATAAAAGAGGTGAATCAAATATATTACTCACACACAATCTGAACATAATCTCATAATCCATCGGATCCCAGCAAACTCATAATAGCAACAACATAAGGATTACATATGTGCCTCGATCATGTAGGGCAGCTCACGAGGTCTAATCGATGAAGAACAAAGAGGGGAGGAGAACATCACATAGCTATTGGTCATGGACCCCGGTCCAAGGGGGACTACTCACAACTCATCCGGGAGGCGTCCATGGTGGTGGAGAAGCTCCCGGTGGTGGTTCTCCCCTCCGGCAGGGTGCCGGGAAGAGTTCTCCTGGTGCTCCCGATCTTGGAAGCGCGGCGACGGCGGAACAGAGATGAGATCGCGAAAAAGGGTTCCGTCCTCGAGGGTTTCGGGACGCGGTGTAAAATATATGCCAAAGGGGGTCACCAGAGGAGGTAAGGGGGGCCCAGGCGCCCCCCCCAGCGCGGCCAGGAGGGGGGCCGCCCCCTCAGGGCGCCTGGAGCCCCTCTGGCCCCCATCTGGCCCTACTTCTGCCGCATGGAAGCTTCTGGAGCGCTGATTTTTTATATATTTTTCCCGGAATTTTTCTGGCAATTTAAGTAATGGGAAAACCTGAAATACAAAAAACAGCAGAAAACAGAAACTGGCACTAGGGTGCACTGAGTTAATAGGTTAGTCCAAATATGATCAAAAGTGTATGGAAGTGCATAAATATCATAGCAATATCACACAAAAGAGGCATGGAGCAAGCAGAAATTATAGATACGTTTTGGACGTATCAAGACTATGAGAGCAAATCTTATCCAGAGGCAGATGAGTCCGCTTTACTTGGAACTCAAGTAAAGTTGCCGTGTGTGTTTGAAATCTGACCGTTGGAACACCTGTCAGTTCCTTAGTGACCCAGGGTCACTTCGGACAAATCAGGTCGGGTTGCCCTATGGCTATAAATAGCCCACCCCCTACACCATAAATTGGTGGCTGCTCAGAGTTATTGCACGGCTTTTGTCATTTGAGAGCAACCCACCTCCGAAGCATTTGAGAGAGAAATCCTTGCGAGGACAAAGTCCAAACACCCAGAGCCAAATAGTGTTAGGCATCACTGAAGTCTTTCTGTCTGTGTGACCTGAAGACTTATTACACTTGAGGACTGTGTTTCCTCCAGCCGGTTAGGAGTCGCGTTCTGAGCATCCAAGAGTCATTGTGGATTGCCGGTGAATGAAGTCTGTGAAGGTTTGGAAGTCTACCTTGAAGACTTACCAGAGTGATTGGGCGAGGACTAGGTGTCCTTAGCTCAAGGGGAACAAGGTGAAGACGCGGTCTTCTGAGTTAAATCTCAGCCTCCCTAACCAAATGTACAGTTGTCACAACAGCTGGAAGTGGTCTAACAAATCACTGTCTTCCCCGAGCTACTGGTTCTATCCTTTCCTTCCCTTTACTTACTCTCTATGTTGTGAAGACATTGCATGCTTGCCTTATCTGATTGTCTTCACTGAGTATCTACTTGTTGTGATTGGCTTCATTCCTTCTTCCTTTATGATCACTACTGCCTAGTTGCTATTAGTCTTCATGCTTTCACTTCATTGAATACATGACTATGGCTTATCTAGTGTAGTCCACTTTCCGATGCATACTAATAGGCTTGAGCCTATCTGTAATGCCCCGGATGTAATACTTTCCCTTTTGGGTATATAATATATCTCCGGCTTCATCTATTTCCATTCCGGGTTCTTGTCTTTCGGGTTTTCGTCGTTTTGTTGTGTGAGTGTGTGGCATTCATTCATATCATGTAGACATGTGCATCGCATTGCATTTGTGTTGTCGGTTGCATCCGGTTCCGCGTGTTTCTTCCCGTTGTCCGTTTCGCGTTCCGGAGCTCCCTCACGTGTCCGTGACGTCCCGTAGGCCTACTTTGTTGTTCGGGCGTGTAACGTTACCGGTGTGCCGCGAGGTTGTTGTGTGTGTTGTTGTTTTGTTGTGTGCAACCCGCCTCTCAAATCTCGTCTCGTTTGGACTCCGTTGGCTTTCCCATCCGTTGTTCATGTGGGTCCAAAGTGCCTTCACTTTGTGTCCCGGAAACACCCCTACTGTAGTCTTTTATCTTCTCCTAGACCCTTTTAAACTATCCCCGCGATCGGATCCATCGGATCGCGATCGGAGGGCTCCTAGCACCCCTAAATCCCCTAACCCTAGCTACCTGCTATATATATAGACCCTAGTCTATTTTTTTTAGCATCTAGCTTCTTCTCCACCCTCTCCCCCTCCATTTTCGGATCTGGCCATCCCCTCTTTGCCACTTGGCCAGATCCACGAAGGAAGCAGCCGCCAGCCGCTCGAACCACCGGATCCCTCGATCCCGCAGGCGCCAGGCGCGAGGTCAACGCCAGATCATCGCCCAGCCGACCAGAGCGCCTCCCCCCCGCTCGATCTGGTCCGAGCGGACCAGATCCCCGTCGCCAGTCGCCAGGAGGCCCTCTGGACCACTTCGCCTGGATCTCGTCGCCCTCCGCGTCAGGCCCGAAGGCCCATCCCGCGTCGCGCCGCACCGCACTTCCTTCCGTCGCCAGGCGACACCGCGTCCCTCCGCGCGGGTCAACGCCCGCGTCCACTCCGCGTCGCCGGCTGGGCCAACTCTCGCCACCTCGCGGCCCAGCTGGGTCAGATCGCCTCCCTCAGCCCGCAAGCAGCCGAAGCCCAGGCCGGCCTCCCTCCGGTTCCGCCTGGGCCGATCGCCCTCGAGGCCCACACCGTCGCCTTCCAGCCGCCACCGCGGGCCACTGCCTCCTCGCGTGGGCCGCCGTCTCCCAGCCGCCGGCCCGTCATCTTTTTTTCTCAGATCAGATCTGATGAGGTTGACTCCCCACTCCTAAGTCCCTGTTAATTTTGTTCTGAGATGCAATGTTTGACCTGCTCTAACTTTTTGTCTGTTGCTCCGATTCGCGCATATAATATGTCCAGACGTTCGTGGAGACTTGCTCTACATTTTACCTGTTGTTGTCATGCATGTTAGAGATCATTTAGGTGCTCGTTTTGCTGTTGCAAGAGTGCATCATGATATAAACTACTGCTATGTGTTATTTTTATGCCACCTTTGCCATGTGATATCTTTTAGCTCGTTTGTCCGAATGATGCAAATGACATGTCCACGTGTTCGTCTTGCCATGATCTACATGTTGTATGTGATAGGTTGCATGGTAGATTTTTTATTGCCTTGTTATCATCGTTGCAAAGTGCCATGTGGCTGTAATGTGTTTTCACTTGTTACGAAATGCCACCTTGTTGAGCTCGTTGCTATCGTTGTGTTTACCTCCAAGAAGCATGCTTGTGTGTTTCGGAATCACCTTCATGTGTACTTTGATGAGGTGCTTACCTTTTGCCATGATTAGTTTCGAGGTGACTTAAACATGCTCTTTTAGTTGCTAAGATGATATTGCTGTTTTAGGACTTAGTGGATTTTCACTAAGTCTGAAATCTGTAACGTTCCGATGCCATGTTCGTGTGATGTTCTAGGACAAAGCATGATAGTTTTGGAGTGGATCTTGATTGTTCCTTGTAGTATATATTGTTGTCTTTCCATCCATGCCCTCACATGTCTATTTAAGTGGCTGTAGCATGTTTATCTTTTGCTCCAAAGTTTCAATAAAATTCTGCTGCCAGAATTTTATTGTCAAGTTCAATATGTCCAAGATCATTGCTATTGATCCGTGACTCCGTTGGGGGTGCACCTTGGACATAGTTGCTGTAGTATATGTCTAGTTTGTGTTCATGTCCTTTGCCATGTTGTTTGAGTGCTGTAGCTCAATTATTTTGAGCTCCGAAGATGCTATGTTGCTGTAATTTTCAGCTTTCGCTCATTTCTTGTTTCGGGCATAACTTTTAGCCCGTAACTCCGATTTCAGTGAATCTTATATCAAACTTGATTGTTTTTCTGTGTAGATTAATAATATCAGATTGTTATCATGTTTTGAGGAGATTTTCTTGAGTGATATTTTACGTGCTCCGTGTGCATCCTTAGTGCATCCATCATGCATTCATCTTTTTCGAGTGCGCATTGCATCTTGTTGATTGGTGCTTGGTGTGATTGTTTTGTTTAGAGCCAGAAGCAGAGTCTGAGTTCGAGTACGAGCACGAGGTTTCCAACGAGGTTGAGCACGAGGACCCTTCTTACGATCCGAACGACTTCTCTTCAGGCAAGATGACCGAACCCCGATAACATTACTATCTTTGCCTATTGCTAGTAGTCTCGATCTATAGTTTTGCCTCGATGCCCATGATCTTCTTGTCAGCCTCCTACTTGTAACCAATTGCCATGTTTAACCAACCTACCTATGCAAACCGTTGCTTGGCTAAGTACGCTTCGCTCAGCCCTTCTTATAGCATTGTTAGTTGCAGGTGAAGATCGAAGATGCTTGCTTCATGTTGAAGTTTGGTTGGGTTTTATCACACTATATAAATGCTTAAATGAAATCATCTATATATTGGCAAGGGTGGAAGGCTAAGCCTTTTGCTTGGTGATTTGTTCCACTCATGCCGTTAGGAACCGTATAAACCGGTGTTATGTTCCTTGATTATGCGTTTCTAACACGGTTGGGGTGTATGGGACCCCCTCGATAAACCGCTAAGTGCTAAGTCTTTTCCAGCAAGTCCCAACTTTGGTACTATTTGCCTAATAACTAAATAACTTGCATAGGGAGTAATTAACCCGAGTTCTTAATCAACAACCCCGGGCCAGTGCTCCTCATGAGTGTTGGTCCAAACCGGGGGTTCTGCGGGGTCACCACGAGGGAACTCGAGGATTGATATAAACCTGTAGAATTGCCCATCCGGTCGTGTCCTGAGACTTAGATACGCGCGGCTACTATCAGGGTGTCGACACGCCGGGAGGATTTGCTGGATTAGCCTTACCTTAGCTCGGTATATCTTGAGCATGGGATTCCGAGGATACTCGGGTCTTCCCACTTTGGAGTTGCGACTCCGCGGATCGTGGGCTTGTAATGGGTCAAGTTGGAACACCCCTGCAGGGTTTGAACTTTCGAAAGCCGTGCCCGCGGTTATGTGGCAGATGGGAGCTTGTTAATTCCGGTTGTAGATAACTTGACACAATGTTTCTAATACACTACCAGCGTGTGTTCCGTGACTGTCAATTCCCGAATAGGGATTCGGGAGTTGAACACGGAGGGGTTATGTTTGTGGAGCTTGTAGCTAGGATCACTTCGTGATCACTTCTCGCCGAGGCCTTCTCTTCTCGCTCTCACTTACGTAAGCTAGAAGCTAGTTGCTGCTGCAGACACTTATTCTTTTCTTCAGCCTTATCCTCACCCAAAGGCTTAAATAGTCTTGTTACCCGGGAACGGGATTGCTGAGTCCTCTGTGGCTCACAGTTACTTCACACACCAGATGCAGGTCCCGTTGTGAGCTATCCAGGTGATGGCACCGAGCTGGATTGGGAGTACGACGAGGAGCGTAGTCGGTACTATGTGCGATACCCGGATGATCAGTAGTGGAGACTCTTACTAGGATTCGATCCGCCTGTGGTTTATTTATCTAAGTTTGGTACTTTGACATTTGGATTTTGCCCTTAGAGGGTTGTGTTGTTCTTAATGTATGATGATTGAGATTTGAATTGTAATTCTGTGACGTGGCGAGTGTAAGCCAACTATTTTCTGTTTACAATCCCCTCTTCTACATGAGTTGTGCAAAGATTACCAAACTTGAGATCATTCTAGGATGGATTTATGCCTTTAAGTCGTGCCTCGACACATAGGAGGTATAACTCCATCCTGGGCATTACACTATCGTTTGTCTTCGAAACTACCATGTTTTGAAGCATTTCATAAAAATCGCCTATTCACCCCCCCTCTAGTCGATATACTGCACTTTCAATTGGTATCAGAGCAAGGTACTCCCTTGTTCTGTGTGATTCGGTTTAACCACCTGGAGTTTTAGCTATGTCGACCACAGGAATGAAGACTGTGTCTTGCCCCATGTTTGACGGTCAAGAGTATCCCAAGTGGAAGGCCATGATGAAGAAACGTCTCATGGCAATTAATAGTGAGCTGTGGACCGTCACTGAGATTGGTCTTACCGATCTATGCAAGAGGGCAGAAGCTGATGATATTCGCAAGTTCACTCTTCTCAATCTCACAGCGAAGGACATCATCTGCTCCTGTCTATCTCAAGATCAGTTCAGGAACATCATGCATCTTGATCATGCGAAGCTTATCTGGGACCGTCTCTCTGAAGTCTATGAAGGTCATCGAACTCGTGATGATTCTGGGTTGGAGAAATTCAAGGAATCTCTCAAGACGATGACTTTCGATCCAGAACCATCATCCTCTGCACCATGTCTTATGGGAAAAGGTGCCAAGGTAACCGAATGCTATTCATCTGAATCTAGTGATGATGAATCTGGTGATGAATTTGGACCCAGCTATGTCAAGCTTGCTTCCCTTGCCACTAAACAGCAAATTGCTCTGGAAAAGGCTCAAAAAATGCTTAATAAGAGCAATAATATGTTGGGTGAAGAAATGGATCAGTCGAAAAACTTAGCTGAAAGTCTTCAGAGGCTTTAGGCTAAGTTAACTACGCTTCAAAGTCTTCATAACACTCTCTTATCCGATCATGAAAAGCTAAGAGGATGTTATGAAGATCTTCAGAAGGAGCATGATTCATTACTTGCCCAACATGTCAGTGCTTCTCACGAAGAGTTTGAACCACCATGTCTAAAATGCATTGAACGTGATAATGCTACATCTGTTGCTGAATGCTCTACTGCTGCCACTGTTGCAATATCTTCAACTACTGATGTGGTAACTAACCCCTCTGCTGAGGAAACCACTACTATTGCTGATGAAAATGCTAGGTTGAAGACTTTGCTTGAAACAGGGATGTACAAAAGCCTCAAAGGGCATCAGACTCTATGTGATGTCCTCAAAAAGCAGATACTGAACCGAAACCCTAGGAAAGAGGGTGTTGGGTTCGACAGGAAAATGAATGTTGATGGATCATACTGGAAGCCTGAGCAGTATCCCAAAACCACATGGGTTGCTGCAAAGGAACCTACAGTGGATCCATCTACCTTATCTGGCTTCACTTGTGCTAATCCTGTTATCATTGATGAATCCTTTGATGCAGACTTTAAACTGTTTAAGAATCAAAATGGTGAAGTGTTTACCAGGTATATTGGTACTAACTGCAGGAATGGACCACCTATGAAGAAGATCTGGGTACCCAAAGGTTGTCTTGAGAAGCTTCCAGCAAATACTGTCATGACACCCCCGGGGATGAAGACAAATCCCAGACCAAAGGCTTCATATGGTCCTAAGGCTTCATACAACCAAAGGACTCATCTGAGTCACCCTAACGCAAATGTTTTGCAGGGAAACCATACTCAGACCCATGAATATGAGCGTGTTTCTTCAAACCGCTATGTTCATAAATCCAAGAATTTTTCTGCCTATTCTTATGAGTATTATTCTCCTCCTGCAAGACTATTTGCTAGGGCCCCAAAGCCAAAATTCTCAGATGCTGCTCTTAGACTCATTGCTTCTAAGACACCCTTGAAAATGTGGGTGGTTAAGAAGAACTAACTTTCTCTTGCAGGGAAAGGTCTCCAGCCTATGATCAAAGGCTTCTGATGCTATTGCTGGGGACCTAAAACACTTGTTGGGCACAAGATCAAATGCCCAGAATAACTTACTGCTCATACTATTCATAAGTCACTTGCTGAACATCTCATCAGTCCTAACTTTCATCTAAGCTTTCGTAATCCACTTATGCATCAAATGTTTATGCTTCACAATGGCTTTTGGTGAAGCCTATCCTCCTAACTGCATTATAGGGGGAGACACCAAAGTCTTCAGAATGGATTATGGATAGCGGATGCACAAATCATATGACTGGTGATCGAAATCTTCTCATGGACTCAACTTTACGTCCATCCAACAAGAGTCACATCACATTTGCTGATACTGGTAAAAGTGAAGTGTTGGGTCTAGGTAGAGTTGCAATCTCAAGAGATCAGCACATGGATAAAGTCATGCTTGTTGAATCTCTTGGTTTCAACTTAATGTCTGTCTCAATGCTTTGTGACTTAAACATGATTGTGATCTTTGGTAAATTTCGTTGCATTGTACTAATGGAATCTGACAAGTCTTTAGTATTTGAAGGATACAGAAAAGGTGATCTGTATATGGTAGATTTCTCAGCTGGACCGCGGATGGCCGTATGTCTACTAGAAAAAGCTTCATAGTGTTGGCTCTGGCATCGAAGGCTAGGACATGATGGCATGAGGAACTTGCGCACTCTTGCAAAGAAGAAGCATGTCATAGGCATCGAGGAAGTCAAGTTCAAGAAAGATCATCTATGTGGTGCCTGTGAAGCTAGGAAGATGACTAGAGCCAAGCACCCCTCGAAGACAATCATGACGACATCTAAACCCTTCGAGCTGCTCCACATGGACTTATTTGGCCCTACTCACTACTCCACATTCTCTACCACAGCCTGTCTCTATGGCTTCGTCATTGTTGATGATTACTCAAGATACACATGGGTGCACATAATACTCTACAAGACTGAAGTGCAAGATGTCGTCAGACGCTTCGCCAACCGTGCCATGAACAATTATGGCATCAAGGTCAAACATATCAGAAGTGACAATGGCACTGAATTCAAGAACACTGGCCTCGATCTTTATCTAGATGAGATGGGAATCACTCATGAATTCTCAGCCCCATATACACCTCAGCAAAATGGGATCGTTGAGCGCAAGAACAGAACTCTAATTGAGATGGCTCGAACGATGCTCGATGAGTACAAAACACCAAGAAGATTCTGGCCCGAAGCTATTGATACTGCATGCCATATCATCAACCGTGTTTATATTCACAAGCTTCTGAAGAAAACATCCTATGAACTCCTCACTGGAAAGAAGCCAAATGTAAGCTACTTCAGAGTATTTGGAGCTAAGTGCTGGATCAAGGATCCTCATCATAAGTCAAAATTTGCACCCAAAGCTCATGAAGGCTTCATGCTCGGATATGGAAAGGACTCACACTCCTACAGAGTCTTCAACATTTTTCTCTATAAAACTATTGAAACTGTGGATGTGAGGTTTGATGAGTCAAATGGATCACAAAGAGAGTCCCTACCAAATGTGCTAGATGAAGCTTCACCAAATGAATCTATCAAGCTAATGGGAACTGGTGAGATCATGCCTTCTGAAGCACAACCTGACGAGGAACTCATCATCTCTGCTCCAAATCAACCTGACGAAAATGCTCAGCCTGAAGACAATACTCCTGATGAAGACAATGTACAGCAAGAGCAAAATCTACGTCCAGCTCATCCTCATGTTGCAAATGAAGTGCAAGTTGAGAAGATAATTGATAGCATAAATGCTCCTGGTCCACTCACTCGCTCAAGAGCAACACAACTTGCAAATTTCTGTGGGCACTTTGCTTTTGTCTCAATATCTGAACCCAAGAAAGTTGCTGAAGCTTTTATGGAGCCTGAATGGATTCAAGAAATGCAAGAAGAGCTTCAACAGTTTGAGCTGAACAATGTGTGGGAACTTGTCAAGCATCCTGATCCTCGAAAGCACAACATAATAGGCACACAATGGATCTATCGCAACAAGCAAGATGAGCATGGTCAAGTGGTCAGAAACAAAGCTCGTCTCGTTGCTCAAGGATACACTCAAGTTGAAGGGATTGACTTCGATGAAACATTTGCTCCTGTGGCTAGGCTTGAAGCTATTCGTATACTGCTAGCCTATGCAAATCATCACAACATACTTCTATATCAAATGGATGTAAAGAGTGCCTTTCTCAATGGAAGAATTGAAGAAGAAGTGTATGTTGCACAACCACCTGGCTTTGAAGACCCAAAACGTCCTGATATGGTATACAAGCTCAACAAGGCACTATATGGCCTCAAACAAGCGCCTCGTGCTTGGTATGACACCCTCAAAGACTTCCTGAAGAGCAAAGGCTTCAAACCTGGATCCCTAGATCCCACACTCTTCACGAAGACATATGATGATGAGCTATTTGTCTGCCAAATCTATGTGGATGACATTATCTTCGGCTGCACGGACAAGAAATACAGTGATGAGTTTGGTCACATGATGCAAGAACAATATCAAATGTCCATGATGGGTGAGCTGAAGTTCTTCCTTGGTCTTCAAATTCGTCAGCAAAGCAACGACATCTTCATATCTCAAGAGAAGTACCTTAAAGACTGCCTAAAGAAGTTTGGAATGCAAGACTGCAAAGGGTACTCGATGCCAATGCCTGCTAAACACCATCTGGCTCCCGACGCCAATGGTAAAGAGTTTGATCAACAGGTATATGATGGCTTCTCGCCCCTCGTTGGTTACCCCAAGTGGAAGGTTTGAGATGCAGTGTAGCGGAAGTTTTCCCGTGGCAAAGATACCAAGGATCGATTTCCCTGAGACTCCCAGTTTCAACAAGAAGGTGTCAACTGCTAACGGCGCCAGATATTAGCAACCAACGTGGACCTGCACACAGATACAAATAACTTTGCTCCCAACGAGTACAGAGAGGTTGTCAATCCCTCCGGCCTTGTAGTTTACAAAGGATCAAACGCAAGTGATAATAGTGATAGGTAATGCTGCAAATAGTAAGTAAAAGCTGAAAGTAAATAGCGGATGTGATCGATGATGGTAATATGGACCGGGGTCCCATGATGTTCACTAGTGATGTCTCTCTCCCAAAAGACGATAAAACAGCTATGTGAGGTAAACGAATTACAGCTGGGCAATTGACAGAATTATGTGCGCAAACCAATGCTAACTATGTTACAAGAAAGGTAGAGGTTCAAAGCATGGGCGGTACGCCAAGGCAAGTAGACCGAAATCCATCTGCATCTACTACTAATCATCCACCTTGAGATATCTATCCAGAACATCTCGCTGGTATTAAGTTGCGAGTCCCACCCATAGTGTAAACTCAAAGCAATAGACAACTGCATTAAAAGAACTTTGCGTAAAGTAAACAATCCTTGCACCCACGGGCACAAGCACCGTTGTTTTCCCCCTTGTGGCAACATCACATCCCCTAGACTCATGTTTCTGTCACTTAAGCTAGTCATCGAGGGGCATGAACCCACAATCAAGCATAACGTTCCCTCTTGGAGTCACTACCTACTACTTGGCCAAAGCAATAAATAACAACGGAGAACATGCAAGAATTACTTACGAACATAAATATAAAAGAGGTAGATCAAATATATTACTCAAACACAATCTGAACATAATCTCCCAATCCATCGGATCCCAGCAAACTCATCATAGCAACAGCATAACGATTACATATGTGCCTCGATCATGTAGGGCAGCTCACGAGGACTAATTAGTGAAGCACAAGAACGGGAGGAGAACATCACATAGCTACTGGTCATGGACCCATGGTCCAAGGGAGACTACTCACAACTCATCCGGGAGGCGTCCATGGTGGTGGAGAAGCTCCCGGTGGTGATCCTCCCCTCCGGCAGGGTGCCGGGAAGAGTTCTCCTGGTGCTCCCGATCTTGGAAGCGGCGGCAGCGGTGGAACAGAGATGAGATCGAGAAAAAGGGTTCCCGTCTCGAGGGTTTCGGGACGCGATATAAATATATGCCAAAGGGGGGCATCAGCGGAGGCTCGGGGGGACCAGGCGCCCCCCCGGCGCGGCCAGGGGGGGCCGCGCCACCAGGGCGCCTGGAGCCCTGGTGGCCCCCCTCCGGCTGTACTTTGGCTGCTGGAAAGCTTCTGGAACGCTGATTTTTTATATAATTTTTCCGGGATTTTTCTGGCAGTTCTCGTAATGGGAAAACCTGAAATACAAAAACAGCAAAAAACAGAAACTGGCACTGGGGTGCACTAAGTTAATAGGTTAGTCCAAATATGATCAAAAGTGTATGGAAGTGTATAAATATCATAGCAATATCACCCAAAAGAGGCATGGAGCAAGCAGAAATTATAGATACGTTTTGGACGTATCAACATCCCCAAGCTTAATTCCTGCTCGTCCTCGAGTAGGTAAATGATAACAAGAATAATTTCTGTGGTGACATGCTATTAACCATATAGGACTTTTCATAGTCATATGACAAAAGCTTACTGAGACAATGAATCTGCAGTAATTAAGTTGCCTCATGAGAAAATCACAAAGAACTGAAAGTTTTACAATATGGTATTGAAACATCAAATAGATTTGTAATGAGCATGGTGTGCAAATATGATAAAGTGATATCTCGCTTGCCCCCTTTAGTGAAGCAAAACATAAATGCAGGGGCACCTCCAAGGTTTAAGTGATGACTAGATACAATGATTTCGAAATAAACGATATCATAATCATGCAAAAGACAATGCTACTTTGGGACAATGCACATTACACTCAGAATGACAATCATGCTCTCAGTAGTTGGTGTTTTAAAAGAAGGTGGAGACTCTCGAACCGTGGCTTTTGTTGGCAAGGTTGAAAACCCATAGTCGGAAACAAAGACAAAACATGTACCAGAGCTCTTGGTTTTAAAAACAGAGGTAATAATAAATTTTTTTCTTAGATCATGCATGTTTCGTCAACGAATGCTAGCAGATAACTCAATTACTTTTTGAGATGGACAAGTTTCGAGGAACGGCTCCCGAATGAGGACGATCACATCCTCTTAATCTCCTTTGTTTATCACTGCCAAAGTCTTCTGATTTCTCATGAACAAAGCGTGAAGGAGGGTTTGTTTGTTATATTAATTTTGAGCCGGGCGCACTCAATGCCAGTTCCTTCTCGTGTTATGGGTTTGCACATTATACATGCAATCCCAGGGTGAAGCTTGTCCAACTTAAAAAGATCATGAATTAACTACTACTTCCTCATGGACTTAAAACAGAGGCACAAAATAGGAATGCATTTTTTTCTTTTCTTTTTGAATAATTTCGAGATGGTACATGAAAGTCTTCGTTAGGAATGGCAGGTAAATACCATGTAGGAAGGTATGGTGGACTCATATGGCATAACTGGTTTAAAGGAATTTGGATGCACAAGCAGTCAGTCCGCTTAGTACAGGTGGAGGTTAGCAAAAGACTGGGAGCGACCAACTAAGAGAGCAATGACGGTCATAATCATGCAGAGCGACAAAGCAACATTGAATCAGGCATGGTAGTTATATCGCTACTCAGAAACAAAAGATCATCAAGGCTTGACAGACTTTCTTTACAGTCTTAAATATGCGTGAGCATACGCCAAGTCAATCAAAATAAATTCTTGAAGTAAGATATTACTAAACCATACCACATCATAGGCAAACAAGTCATGTTGGTACTCCAATAACACATTGGAAACCCCCCCAGCTATTTGAGACTAACCATAAGAAAACATGAATTACTAAGCACCACTATGCACGTAGCATCTTTATCATAGACATACCAACCAATGCAACGGAAGCAAACTCTCTTAATAAGATAATCATGATAATTAAAGAGAGTTCAAGCAACCAACTAAACAAAATCTCTTTAAAAAGATAAGCATGAAAACTAAAAGCTAAGCATGATAGTAGCTATTGAAAGTAAAAAGAACACACACAACAAGGATAGACATGAAAATTCTATGTTGTGTTCTAGGTAGAAGTGGAGCGTGTTTCTCTCCCACATAAAGAAAGCTGAGTTCCGACTCGTTATGAAAAGCTAAAGAAAACTAAAAAGGAAAACTAAGAGCAAGACGCTCCAAGCATAGCACATAACACATGAAGTGATAAAAATATAGTGGAACGAAAGACGAACTAATAATGTTGATGGAGAAGGGGATGCCCGGGGGCATCCCCAAGCTTAGACGCTTGAGTCTCCTTGAATATTTCTTGGGGGTTCATGGGGGCATCTACAAGCTTGAGCGTTTGACACTCCTGAATCTTTTTATCATCTTCCCTCGCACACTTGAAAACTCCCTTCATACATAACTCATCATAATCTGATTAGCGAGGTTAGTACCCATAATAAAATAATTGTTCCTTGCTGGAAATAAGGATATTCTTGAAGGTCTACTGTTTCTCAAGATTGCCAAAAGGTTTTTGCAAAGAAAAAGCAAGCTCAAGGTTTGCAAAATGAAGGAAAGGCAAAACAGGACAGAATCTGTGAAAAACAGAACAGCAGGTAGTAAATGATTTTTTCGGGGCACTTCTGCAACTCTAATAAAAAAACACAGAACAGATGCACGAAAGACAATTATATAGACCATGCTGTCGAAAAAATTCAGACCAAAAAGATAATCTGGTGATTTTATACGAATTTTTCTATCCAAGGACAGAATCTGTTTTCTGGACAGCACGTCACAACTTTTGAACTTTCTTGCAATCAGAGGCTACACTTGGCACAAAGTTGAAAAGCAAATATACAATGATAATGCTACTGTAGTAACAACATCAAGACACAACAAAAGCAATATAAAATTTTATTCATGTGGGCTGCCTCCCAAAAGCGCTTTCTTTTATGCCTTTAAGCTAGGCATAATGCATAGAGATAGAGTTTTATCAAGAGTAAAAGAATAGCTAGCCCGTATAACGGACTCAAAAGGTAACTTAATCTTCTTTCGAGGGAAGTGTTCCATCCCTTTCTTGAGAGGAAACTGGAATTTTATATTCCCCTCTTTCATGTCAATGATAGCACCAACGGTGCGTAGAAAAGGACGTCCCAAAATAATTGGACACGAAGGTTCACATTCAATGTCCATAATAGTAAAATCAACGGGAACATAATTGTCATTGACAATGATAAGAACATCGTCGATCCTCCCCAAAGGTTTCTTTATGGAAGAATCAACGAGGCGAACACCAAAAGAACAAGAATCAAAAGGTTTCAATTTAAGCATATCATATATTCTTTTGGCCATAACAGAGGTACTAGCACCAACATCACATAAAGCATAACAAGAGAAGTTATCCAACTTAATTTTAATCATAGGATCCCAACCATCTTCTAGCTTTCTAGGTATGGAGGCTTCTACTCTAAGTTTCTCCTCCCTAGCTTTGATGAGAGCATTAGTGATATGCTCTGTGAAGGCAAGGTTAAGCGTGCTAGTGCGGGGATCTCTAGACATCTTGTGAAGGAAATCAATAACTTCGGTAAGAGTGCAATTATCAAAATCAAGGTCACTACTATCAAGTAAGGTGGTAGTGGTGTCCTTTAGGTTCACTTGTTTGGTACTTTCTATAGTCATAGCATCACCATTAATAGGTCCATTGGGACCAGGAGTGCATTGGGTGCTAAGAGTTTGGATATCCTCAACAACTTGGATAGTAGCAACAGTGTGGTGGGTAGGAAGGTTCTTAATTCTATCTTCTTCCCCCCTTTCTCTAGCCCATCTCTCTTTAAGTTTAGCCATCATCCTAATATTTTCATTAATTTGCACTTGAATAGCATTCATAGGAGTGACCTTCCTCTCCTCAAGAGGAGAAGTTCTAATTTTAAGCAATTCTACCTCATTGGCTAAATTGTCTACCTTCAAAGAGAGATCATCTAGTTTGTTTAGTTTTTCTCCTACACTCTTATTATAGGCTTTTTGGGTAGTGCTGAAATCTTTAAGCATAATCTCTAGTTCAGTAGTGGAGTTCTTGGTGATAGGATAAGCATTGTTGTTCCCATAAGAATTAGAGGGGAACGGTCTAGGATTGCTACCAAAGTTACTCCTATAAGCATTGTTATTAAAATTGTTTCTAGAGATAAAGTTCACATCTACTTGTTCTTGAGCAATCAAAGAATTTAAAGGAACATCACGAGGATCAACAGAAGATTGCTTCGAAAGTAGAGACATGATCAAGTCAACTTTTTCATTTAGGGAGGAAATCTCCTCGACAGAGTTTACCTTCCTACCTGTTGGAGCGCGTTCGGTGTGCCATTGGGAATAGTTGGTCATCATCTCATCGAGAAGCTTGTGGCAGCACCAAGTGTAGTTGACATAAAGGTTCCTCCCGCGGCTGAATCTAACAAGTTCCGCGAGGTAAAGTTCAAGCCTGCATAAAAAGCTTGGATAACCATCCAAGTAGTCAAACCGTGAGTAGGGCAGTTCTTGATAAGAGATTTCATACGTTCCCAAGCTTGGGCAACATGTTCATTATCCAATTGTTTAAAATTCATTATGCTACTTCTTAGTTGGATAATTTTAGCAGGTGGATAGTACTTTCCAATAAAAGCATCTTTGCACTTGTCCCATGAATCTATGCTATTTCTAGGCAAAGACTGAAACCAAATTTTAGCTCCTCCTCTCAAGGAGAAAGGAAAAAGCTTAAGCTTAACAATATTACCATCTATTTCTTGGTACTTTTGCATATCACAGAGTTCAACAAAATTGTTTAGGTGTAAAGGAGCATCATCTCCAGCACCGGAGAATTGATCTTTCATAACTAGGTTCAGTAAAGCAGGTTTAATTTCATACGAAGGTGCTGAAGTGGCAGGTGTAGTGATAGGTGTGCACATAAAGTCATCGTTGTTGTGACTAGTGAAGTCACACAACTTGGTGTTCTCGGTGGAACCCATAGTAGCAAGCAAGCAAGATAACTATTTTTGTGATTTTCGATAAAAGATACTAAGGCAAAAAAAACTGAAAGGTAAACTAACAAGACTAAAAGCAAAGGTAAAAGATTGCGTGCAACTCCCCTATCCTGAAGAGTGGAGTCCCCGGCAACGGCGCCAGAAAACTTTGCTTGATGGCTTCTCGCCCCTCGTTGGTTACCCCAAGTGGAAGGTTTGAGATGCAGTGTAGCGGAAGTTTTCCCTTGGCAAAGATACCAAGGATCGATTTCCCTGAGACTCCCAGTTTCAACATGAAGGTGTCAACTGCTAACGGCGCCAGATATTAGCAATCAACGTGGACCTGCACACACATACAAATAACTTTGCTCCCAACGAGTACAGAGAGGTTGTCAATCCCTCCGGCCTTGTAGTTTACAAAGGATCAAACGCAAGTGATAATAGTGATAGGTAATGCTGCAAATAGTAAGTAAAAGCTGAAAGTAAATAGTGGATGTGATCGATGATGGTAATATGGACCGGGGTCCTATGATGTTCACTAGTGATGTCTCTCTCCCAAAAGACGATAAACAGCTATGTGAGGTAAACGAATTACAGCTGGGCAATTGACAGAATTATGTGCGCAAACCAATGCTAACTATGTTACAAGAAAGGTAGAGGTTCAAAGCATGGGCGGTACGCCAAGGCAAGTAGACCGAAATCCATCTGCATCTACTACTAACCATCCACCTTGAGATATCTATCCAGAACATCTCGCTGGTATTAAGTTGCGAGTCCCACCCATAGTGTAAACTCAAAGCAACAGACAACTGCATTAAAAGAACTTTACGTAAAGTAAACAATCCTTGCACCCACGGGCACTAGCACCGTTGTTTTCCCCCTTGTGGCAACAGCACATCCCCTAGACTCATGTTTCTGTCACTCAAGCTAGTCATCGAGGGGCATGAACCCACAATCAAGCATAACGTTCCCTCTTGGAGTCACTACCTACTACTTGGCCAAAGCAATAAATAACAACGGAGAACATGCAAGAATTACTTACGAACATAAATATAAAAGAGGTAGATCAAATATATTACTCAAACACAATCTGAACATATTCTCACAATCCATCGGATCCCAGCAAACTCATCATAGCAACAGCATAAGGATTACATATGTGCCTCGATCATGTAGGGCAGCTCATGAGGACTAATTAGTGAAGCACAAGAATGGGAGGAGAACATCACATAGATACTGGTCATGGACCCATGGTCCAAGGGAGACTACTCACAACTCATCCGGGAGGCGTCCATGGTGGTGGAGAAGCTCCCGGTGGTGATCCTCCCCTCCGGCAGGGTGCCGGGAAGAGTTCTCCTGGTGCTCCCGATCTTGGAAGCGGCGGCGGCGGCGGAACAGAGATGAGATCGCGAAAAAGGGTTCCCGTCTCGAGGGTTTCGGGACACGATATAAATATATGCCAAAGGGGGGCATCAACGGAGGCTCGGGGGGCCCAGGCGCCCCCTCGGCGCGGCCAGGGGGCCGCGCCACCAGGGCGCCTGGAGCCCTGGTGGCCCCCCTCCGGCTGTACTTTGGCTGCTGGGAAGCTTCTGGAACGCTGATTTTTTATATAATTTTTCCGGGATTTTTCTGGCAGTTCTCGTAATGGGTAAACCTGAAATACAAAAACAGCAGAAAACAGAAACTGGCACTGGGGTGCACTAAGTTAATAGGTTAGTCCAAATATGATCAAAAGTGTATGGAAGTGTATAAATATCATAGCAATATCACCCAAAAGAGGCATGGAGCAAGCAGAAATTATAGATACGTTTTGGACGTATCAGTATACCGCTCCATGATTGGTTCTTTACTCTATTTATGTGCATCTAGGCTAGATATTATGCTTAGTGTTTGCATGTGTGCTCGATATCAAGCGGCACCAAAGGATTCGCATCACTTAGCTGTGAAGCGAATACTTCGATATTTGGCTTACACCCCAACACTAGGATTATGGTATCCAAAGGGCTCAGAGTTTGATCTAGTACGATTTTCAGATGCTGATTATGCTGGTGACAAAGTTGATCGCAAGTCCACATCAGGCACATGTCACTTTCTAGGACGATCACTTGTCTGTTGGTCTTCAAAGAAGCAGAACTGTGTATCACTCTCCACTGCTGAATCTGAATACATTGCTGCTGGATCTTGCTACGCTCAGCTTCTCTGGATGAAGCAAACACTCAAGGACTATGGAGTCCATCTGAAGCATGTGCCACTCTACTGTGACAATGAAAGCGCCATCAAGATTGCCAACAACCCAGTTCAGCACTCGAAGACAAAGCACATTGAAATTCGTCATCACTTTCTCAGAGATCATGTTATGAAGGAAGATATTGATATCATACACGTCAACACTGAAGAGCAACTGGCAGATATCTTCACAAAGCCCTTGGATGAGAAAAGGTTTTGCAAGTTGCAGTGTGAGCTAAATATCTTAGAATCCTCAAATGTCCTGTAATCATGCACACATCCTAACACTTATGCATATTGATGACTTAGATGTGCAACACACGAAGTAAAGTATATCTTCAATCAATGAAGACTTACATTCTAAGTGTGAATACACTAACATGGAATTTGACTTCGGAGCGCCACGATAATTGTGCGTTGTGTCTGGGTCTAATACTTCCTATACGGTGGGTAACGCCACCACCAAATTCTTGTTTGAAGCGTTTCTCGTGGCGTTACATTTGCAAAGTCTTCACACTTGGTTTGTCTTCATATAGGATATATATATATATATATATATATATATATATATATATATATATATATATATATATATATATATATATATATATATATATCCTCAACATCATTCACTTATTGCTATGTCTTCGTATTTGAATCTTTTGGACTAAGTGAATGTGATCGGACCCTAACCTCTATGCTTTCTCATCTCACACTCTGTCTATCCAAATCATATGCATTCTGTTTAAACAGTCGAATATCTTCTCTGCGTCCTTGTCAGCAGAAGATACGGAGACAAACTTTAAATCTGATTTTAATGCTCCATTCGTTATGCCTGAAACCCGGAGAAGCCGAAACGACCACTCCGACAGTCGTGGTGTACGTGGGATCGTGGGACAACTCCCAATGCATTACATGACCGCCACGTGTCACTCGTACGTGAACCGTCAGGGGCACCTGAGTAATTACGTTGTGCCGTCTCCCATGCCTATAAATGCACGTCCCATCACGGTCAAAAGTTTCTTCTACCACCTCTCCACCTCGACCAACCCTAGCGCCTCCGCTAGCTTTCGACGACGCCGGCGACGAAGCGCTTCGCTGCCGCAACTTTGACAACGCCGTCCTCACGCCGGCCGTGGACATCTTCTACTCCACCGTCGCCGTAGCTGTCCTCCGTCGCCAAGTTAGGGCACGGAAGACCGAACTGCTCGGCATCCAACTCCTACTCCGTCTAAGCAGTTCATCGTGTGGTAAATAAAACTTGCTTTTTACCATCTTCTAGATCCATAAAGATTCTTCTACTTTACCACAAGAGGTTTCTGCCTACTTAGATATATAGATCTATCCTTTGTGCATCTCATATATTGCCTAGCACATTCACATATGCTTCAACTATATTTAGATTCCTCACTTGTACTTATTCGTGGATTCGTACAAATCCGGGACCACCTCCCATGAGTGAATGTCTTCGCACTATGAGGTCAAAGTCTTCAAAACTGTTTTAATCTTCAAAACTTCTGAGAATGCATATGACCTCTTCCCCTTCCCTCGCATCTCTAATGCTGTCACAGGTACATGTTTGTGGGAGAATCCCTTGGTTCTCATAGTCTGCATTCATTTGCAGAGTTTTTGCAGCGTCACATTCATTCCCCTGAAGACAGTTCCTGTCTGACCAGCAGACCGAAGCATTTGCCTGTTCTGAAGACATTCAATTTGAAGCCCTTCAGGTTGAAGCAAATGGCAACTGACAAGACAGTAAGAAAGGGTGGCATACAGCGCCGTGGCAACACCTCCATTGATTTGCCTCCTGATCTCAGTGTGATATACAAGACTGATCCAGAGGAGGATTACAATCAGAGGAAGACACGAATCCAATGGATTCGAAGATACTGGGCCGAACAGTGGTTCAAGTATAGGTTTGTGACCCAAGAGTATGCTGAGAAAAACGCCATCAAGCATCCATGGGGAGATATCACTTATAAGAATCTCCCCCCCCCCAAGACTCGTGCTGAAGCCATTGCTCAAGGCTTCTATCCTTGCATGGTCAGAGGGCCTCAGCCTGCTGATGCTGATCCAAGCTCTCTGCTCTGGTGTCGCGACGACAATCTGTTCAAGCGAAATCTTCAATTCGCCAAGAACTCGGCCAAAGAGAACAAGAAGCTTTCGGGATTAGACTTCAATCCTGGCCCCTCTGCGCCCCGCGCTGATGGCACGCGCGAAGCTGAACCGAATCTGGTTGGTCCCTTCTACAACCTAGAGGGCCTCATCAGTCACATAAGGGTTCAAGGGGTAGATGTGGATCAGCCCGAAGCAGATGCCGACTCTGAAGAAGTACCTACAACGCCGAAGCCCCAGAAGAAGAAATCAAAGGCTTCGAAGACTACTCCTCCAAGGGCGTCTAGAGTGAAGCCTTTGGCCACTGCTCCACCTGCACCAAGTGTGCAATCTGAGGAACACTCTCGTATCTCCAAGAGCAGACAGCTGAAGAGGAAGCCAACACGCAACCCCAGTCCAGCTCTCACTCCTGATGCAGTACTGAAGACTGCCAATGATGCCCTTGATCTCTCAAGTGATGAAGAGCTTGGTGATCATGCTCTGGATCTATTGATCAAGAGCAAGCAGGATACTGAAATCTTCAATGATTTGCCGCTCTTTGACGTTGAAGTGCTCAATAACTTCATTGATGAATGGTTTGACACACCCAACCCGAGCTTCGACGATCTTCAACTTCCAGTTGGCCTCAGCGTCTCCTTCCATGGCGCCATTGCTTCTGAGCTGGCTCTGGCCCAAAGAATTGTTGAGCTGAAACAGAAGATAGACTATGAAAAAGATTAATTCAAGAAGCATGTGGACAAGATCAGCGTGCAAGAAATTCAAAACTTCAAAGCTATGATGCACGAGCTCAAGGAAGCCTTTCGCCAGCGGCGTGAAGAAGCTAAAGGTTCTCATGAGCGAATCAAGGACTTGGCTGCAAAATGCGTTCAAGCATTCAATGAAGCTGAAAAGCGCAAGGCACTTGGGCGTCCTGGCATTGACCCACGGATGGCTGCCAAGAAGAAGAAGAAGCAACCAATACCCGAAGCTGAAGAATCTGGGCAGGAAATGCCTCGCATAGTCTTCCCTGCTAGCATGACTGGCTCGAAGCCTAAGGCAACCCCAACCGCTTCAAAGCTCAAAAAGACTAAGGTGGCTGAAGCTGAAGCTCACAAGTGTAAGCAATCTACTGATGAAGCTCCACCCACCAAGAAGCGCAAGACTAAAAGGGATAAGGCTGCTTCCAAAGAGCCTATCTTTGTCGAGCCAATCTTAGTTGCTCGCCCTGCATCTGCTCAGAGAGAACGAAGACTGACTGTTCATGAGCCTGCTCCCACAGAGGCTGAAGACATTCCAGCTGTCGACCCCACCGCAGCTGAAGACATTGGTCCTCAAGACAATGTTGAAGATGATGAAGTCCTTCCTCAGATCGAATACAACATTGACTCTTCGCATGTTCTCACGAACAGCGAACGCATCAGCATTGGTCGTCCATTGACGCTAATTGCTCAGGATGACTCGTGGGCTGATCACCCACAGGATACACAAGCCACTCCCCAGCAAACTCAAGACACTAGTACGGTGCTTGAAGATGAAGACTTTGAGGCCCAACAACCTCCATCTCCTCAGGCGTCGCCAGCTTTCCGCAGGCTTCGCAAAGGACCAAGGCCTCAAGTCGCTGCCCCAAGTGTTCCAGACGGAGTAGAGCAACCATCTGCACCTGATGCTGCTCCTATTGGAAACCCCTCAGAATCTGAAGCCAAAGCGGCTGAAGATATTCCGGCTGCATCAGCCGAAGAATAACCACCACAACAAGAAGAAGAACGACCCCAAGTTGAAGAAGAACGTACTGCCAAATCCCCCTGTTCTCGAGGAGAACGTGTCCGACCCTCCAGCTCCTGAAGTGGAGGCTACGAATTCAAAGGCTGCCACCACCAACACTGAAGCCAATGACATGGTCATGGCTGAAGCTTATGTGGCTCCTGAAGACACTGTGGCGCCTGAAGTAACTGTGCCTGAAGTAACTACGCCTGAAACCAGTGCTGCTCCTGAAGCCAGTGCTGTGCCTGAAGCCAATGATGCGCCTGACGCCAATGCTGCACCTGAAGCAAATGTGCAGCTTGAAGATAATGCCTCTGCTCCTGTTCCGCCTCCATTGCCCCATACCATTGAGCAAGCATACAACAAGGATGATCAGCTTGTTACTATCCGGTGGCCCATTCTGATTCCGCCACCTACCACTGAACCACGTGCTGCTGGTCCTTAGTTTGATCATCATGTTGCACACAGGCCCCAAGTTCAGAAGCCTAAGCCAAGATTGCCAAGGTTTCCAGGTATTGCAACCTCTTCAGGGTCATTCAATGCCAATAGCTTCACTGCGCACAACACCTTCTTTGACAGCGCCAAGAACCCATATTCCAAACCAAGAATATCATCAGACAGGTTCTGGAGCCATCAATAGTGCAGCTACTACTCAAGAGTACTCTATGATCAAGGGCGCATTTTCCCTCATATGCGTCTTGACACTGAAGCTATTGCTGGTCTGCCCTGCTTGGAGCAAGCTCTTGACTGCTTCCGTGATGCTGGCCTACTCAATTTTGTCATAGATAAAGAGCATTGGAATGAAGAGCTGCTTCTGCAATTCTATGCAACACTCCACATCCGAGGCTACAGCAGGGATCCGAAGACATGGGTCCTTGAGTGGATGATAGGCAATGTGCATCATGAAGCTAAAGCCTTTGATCTCATTGAGCTTACTGGCCTGCCCACTCCAGGAGATCTATATGAACCTGGCTGTCAACTGCACACTGAAGCCTTGGAGAGTATCTTTCAGAAGCGTCAGCCCAACATGAGCCAAATGCTCAGCATGATGAAGCCTCTGCCAAGTGATGCTGAATACCCTAAGGAATTCTTTGTTGAAGACCTTGAGTACCTGCCGCGCACTATCTATCACATCATAAGGCGTACTCTATGGCCAATCAAAGGACATTCTTCATCAGCCAAGCTTGAAGGCACTATGAAGACTTTGGTCTTCTATATCTTCAATGGCATCAACTTCAATGCTCAAGATTTCTTCATCAGGCAAATGGCTATGTCTGGAGCTGATCTATTTTGACTGAAATTTTATGCCCCTTGGATAATGCACCTCATCAAGTTGCACTCAGCTATCACCTATCAGCCCTTCGCTCGCAACCATCAGATTTTCTTGCCTGAGGTTGATATGTCAGCTGAAGCCATCTACCAAGAGCCTGCTAAAGAGCCAGTTAGTCTTCACAATGCTGATCATCAAAGCTTCACTCAGCAGATTGAAGGAGTTCCAGCAGTCTCACGCGTCTATCCTCTGGCTGGCCGTACTCGTCTACCTCGACACGCTGAAACCGAAGCCACTGAAAGCACCATCGCTCAAAGGCCTTAGAAGCGATCTCGTGTCCTAAACAACCGAGAGCTTCTAGTAGCCCTTCATCAGAAACAAGACAAGCATCACCTCTGGTTACAGCGTCAGATGCAAAGCCTCTTGGTGGATGTCAATCGCATTCGCAATCTTGCCACCAAGAATGCTTTTGTTGCTCATGAAACATGTCGGAGGTCTTGGAAGAGTTTGACCTTACTGAGTGCTGAAGCGGATCTTCAAGACGATGGCTTCACTGAGAGATTCAAGTTTGACAACACTCCTCCAAGGACTGCTGTTATGCGTCGAACTCCATCTCTTGAAGATTCTGAATACTCCTCCTCCGCTGCAACAATTGACGCCAGGGTCATCGATGATCAGGATGATGCTACTTCATCACGTCCTACTTTAGCGCGCATCGACACTGCACCAACCACTTCTGCACCGCCAAACAACAACACCGACCCTGCATCCTCTTCTGCTCCAACTGGGAACGAGTAGAGGCTCTATGTCTTCAAACCTTTTTGGTCCTTACTGACAAAAGGGGGAGAAGCATATGAGTTGATAGTCTTCAAGAGGGTCCATATGGGCGGGTGCTTTATAATTTGCCTAGTGTTTACAACTCTCGTTTTGCTACATTTGGTTCTTTGAGTTGTAACACTTGAACTGATGGTCGTCTACTGCGTTTTTATGCTACTCTGTAATGCGATGATAAATTCCGCATCTGCTACCTTATATTCCACACTTAGTCATTATTGCTGACGTCCATTTTTCATTATGCATGTCATTATCTTCGACATATCGAGTATGCATGATGAATTGTCTTCATAAGTTGAAGAGGATCTCCACAAGTACAACCTGCCATGTGCATTTGCAATCAAAGGCAAATCAACCATATGCACATCTTCAGGGGGAGCCTTTTGCTACTTACGAAGACAATACCTTTATCCTTTACAATTTCACATATCTTTATCCCCGTTGAAAACTTCAACCAGTTTGTCATCAATCACCAAAAAGGGGGAGATTGTAAGTGCATCTAGTGCCACCCCTAGTGGTTTTGGAGTATTGACGACAAACCTAGTTGAGGGACTAATGTGTTTGTGAGAATTGCAGGATAACACAGGTAGTAGTCCCTCATTGATTCGGTTAACCTACCGGAGATGACCCCTAAAAATGTATGAAGACATTGATATCAGTGGTGGTATATGAAGATAATCATATTGAAGACTATGACTTGAGAAGACACGGTGTGAAGACTGTGGAGAGCGAAGACATAGATGTTTCGTTGTTTCCTTTTCTTCTTTGTTGAGTCATAGGAACCACCGTACTGTTAAGTGGGGTCCAAGTGAACTAAGTCAGAGTGACTGAAGTGATGCTCAACCAAATCCTATGTCTTCGAGCGAAGACTATGAGAGCAAATCTTATCCAGAGGCGGATGAGTCAGCTTTACTTGGAACTCAAGTAAAGTTGCCGTGTGTGTTTGAAATCTGACCGTTGGAACACGTGTCAGTTCCTTAGTGACTGTAATGCCCCGGATGTAATACTTTTCCCTTTTGGGCAATATATACATCTTTGGCTCCATCAATTCCATTCCGGGTTCTTCGTCTTTCTGGTTTTCGTCGTTTTGTTGTGTGCGTGTGTGCATTCATTCATATCATATAGTCATGTGCATTGCATTGCATTTGTGTTGTCATTTGCATCCGGTCCCACTCGTTTCTTTCCGTTGTCCGTTTCGAGTTCCGAAGCTCTCTCACGTGTCCGTGGCATCCCGGGGCCTACTTTGGTGTTTGGCCGTGTAACGGTTCCGGTTTGGCGTGAGACTTGTCGTGTGTTGTTGTTTTGGTGTGTGTAACCCGCCTGTCAAATCTCGTCGCGTTTGGAGTTCGTTTGATGCTCCAACAGTTATTCTCGTGGGCTGAAAGTACCGCCCTCTTTGAGGCCCAAGACACCCCTCCAACAGCCCACCAGACCAACCCAAACCCCTCCCTTCATCTAGGCCATCCAATTGTGATCGCGTGGCCGAAAACCTCACCTCATTTGGACAACCCTAGCTCCTTGTGCCTATATAAACGTCCATCTCCCCCAATTTTCGCGTCTGAAACCCTAATGCTTCCACAGTGCGCCGCCGGTGCTTCCACCGTTGATCCGCGGTGCTTCCACCGTTGAGCCACCGTGCTTCCGACGTCCCAGAAAATCATGCTTCCGAAGTTGTCGCCGTGCTTCCGAAGGCCGCTGGCCGTGCTTCCGTCCGACGCGCGGGCCCGCGAGGTCGTCATCTTCTTCCTCCGAATCACCGCCGCCGCTCCTCCAACCCCGCCGCCGGAGCTCCCTCGCACCGCCGCCAGAGCTCCCTCCTCCCTTCGGCCAAGCCCCTCGCCGGTCGGGCCTTCCCCAGCCGCGCCACTCACCGCCGCCGCGCCTCCTTCAACCGCCGCCGCCCGGCCTCGTTTCGCCTTGCCTTCGGCCGAGGTCGCCGCCGGCCCCAGCCGCCGCGCCGGCCGGGCCTCTCCCCTGCGCCGCCGGCCCCCCTTGCGCCCCTACGCCGCTGGGCCGCACCCCAGCCGCCGCCGCAGCTTCGATCGGGCGAGGTGCCCGAGCCGCCCCGATCAGATCGGATCTGGAGATCGGGTGGGCCGGCCCGATCCGCAACAGCCGCGGGCCCGATAACCTTAACGGGCCCAGCCCGTTAGTCCGCCGCCCGGTGGATCCGCCTCCGCCAGCCCGTTTGGCCCCGCCAGCCCACGTTGACTTTTCCGTTGACTGAGGTAGTCCCTCGTTTGTTCTGCTAAGTCCCTAATAGTTTAGTTGTCTGATGCTGTTTTATAATGTGGATAACTTTTTGTGTGATGGTCCGATTTGAACAAATGATATGTCAAAATGATCGTGGAGACTTGTACTACATTTTGTTCCATTGTGCTATGCATGTTTGAGGTCATCTAGATGCTTAAATATCTGTTGCAAGAGTGCTACTTGTTATAAACTGCTGTTAGTAGTTGTTTTCATGCCATCTTTGCAATGTGATAACTTGGTGCATGTTTATCCAAATGAAGCAAATGATATGTCCACATGTTCGTCATGAAATGCTCTACATGTTGATTGTTTTAGCTTGCATGATAGATTTCATCTTGCCATGTTAATCTCCTTTGCAAAGTGCTAGTGGCTGTTATGTTGTTAAACTTGTTACGAGATGCCTCGTGGAGGAGCTCGTTGCTATTGATGAGGATGTCCCCTTGATGCATGCTTAGATGTTTTGGACTCCCCATCATGTGTACTTTGCTGTGGTGCAAACCACTTGTCTTGTTTAGTTTTAAGGTGACTTAAACTTGCTCACATATATGCCATGATGTTACTACTGTTTTAACACTTAGTGAAATTTCACTAAGTCTGGAATCTGTAATTTCCAGATGCCATGTTTGCTTGTTGTTCTAGGCCAATCCATGATAGTTTTGGGGTGGCTCTTGATGATTCCTTGTTGTATAAGTTGTTGGCTATCCATTCATGCTCTCACATGCTTATTTGAGTGGCTGTAGCATATTTAACTCTTGCTCCCAAGTTGCACCAAATTACTGTTGTTAGGATTTTGTTGTCAAGTTCAATATGTCATAGCTTGTTGCTATTGATCCATGGCTCCTTTGGGGATGCTCCAATGGAATTGTTTGCTGTAGAGTATGTCTACTTTATGTCCATGCTCCTTGCCATGATGTTTGAGTGCTGTAGACCATTTATCTCTTGCTCCGAAGTTGCTATGTGGCTGTTAATTTCAGCTTGTGCATGTTTATTGTTTCGGGTGTATCTTTTAGCCCGTTGCTCCATTTTGTGCAAGTCCTATATGAAACTTGTGTGTTTTTGCATGTAGTTTCATAATATCCTCATGTGTTCATGTTTTGAAGTATTTTTCTTGAATGCAAATTGCCATGCTCCTTGTGCTGTAACACTGTGCTTCCTATGTAGACTTTCTGTGCTTCCTAAGTGCATCTGCTTTGCTTCCATAGTGCATCAGCCATGCATCCAGTAGTTTTGTGCATTGCATCTTGTTGATTTCGTGCCTTGTGTGTTTGTGTTGAGTAGAGCCGGAAGCTGAGACCGAGTACGAGTACGAGGTTACTACCGAGGTTGAGAACGAGGAGCTCTCTTACGATCCCATCGACGACTCTTCAGGCAAGATGACCTGACCCCGATAACATTACTATCTTTGCCTATTGCTAGAAGTCTCGTTCTATAGTTTTGCCTCGATGCCCATGTTTTTCCTGTCAGCCTCCTATTGTAACCATGAACCTGTTTAACCACCCTACCTATGCAAACCTTTGATTGGCTAAGTATGCTTCGCTCAGCCCCTCTTATAGCATTGTTAGTTGCAGGAGAAGATTGAAGATTCTTGCTTCTTGTTGAAGCTTGTTGGGATATCACACTATATTAATTATTAAATGAAATCATCTATATATTGGTAATGGGTGGAAGGCTAAGCCTTTTGCTTGGTGTTTTGTTCCACTCATGCCGCCCTAGGAACCGTATAAACCGGTGTTATGTTCCTTGATTATGCGTTCCTCACACGGTTGGGGTTATGGGACCCCCTCGATAAACTGCTAGGTGCTAAGCCTTTTCCAGCAAGTCCCAACATTGGTACTATCTGCCTAAACAACTAAAAACTTACCGAGGGAGTAATTAACCCAAGGATTAATTAATCAACCCCCCTGGGCCAGTGCTCGATTTGAGTGTTGGTCCAAACTAGAGCCACTTGCGGTGCCACCCAGTTCGCTGGGGTCTTCGGTATCTGTACGTAGCGCTCATCCGGTCGTGGCCTGAGACTAGATACGCGCGGCTACTATCAGGGTGTCGGCACGCCGGGAGGATTTGCTGGATTAGCCTTACCTTAGTCGGAGTATCTTGAGCACGGGATTCCGAGGATACTCGGGCCTTCCCACCTTGGAGTTGCGACTCCGCGGATCGTGGGCTTGTCATGGGCCAAGTTGGAACACCCCTGCAGGGTTATGAACTTTCGAAAGCCGTGCCCGTGGTTATGTGGCAGATGGGAATTTGTTAATATCCGGTTGTAGAAAACTTGACACCATGTTCCAATACACTACCAGCGTGAGTACCGTGACGGTCATTTTCCGAAGGGGATTCGGGAAGTGAACACGGTGGGGTTATGTTTGACTTGCTAGTTTAGGATCACTTCGTGATCATCTCTCGTCCGAGGCACTTCTCTTCTCGCTCTCTTTTATGTAAGTTAGTGCTAGGGCTGCTGCAACCTCTTGTTCTTTCTTCAGCCTTGTTCCACACCCAAGGCTTGGATAGTCGTGTTACCCGGGAACGGGATTGCTGAGTCCTCTCTGACTCACAGTTACTTCAACACACCAGATGCAGGTACTATGGTGAGCTACACAGGCGATGGCACTGAGCTAGACTGGGAGTTCGACGAGGAGCGTAGCCGTTACTATGTGAACTATCCGGTTGATCAGTAGAGCTTCTACTAGGGGGCGATTCAGACATGTGGTTCTAAGTTATGTTTGGTATCTTGTCATTTGGATCTTTACCCTTAGATGGGCTGTGATGTTTATTTGAATGATGATTGGACATGTAATGTATTTGTGTGACGTGGCGAGTGTAAGCCAACTATCTTTTCAGCTTTCATCCCTATTTTTACATGAGATGTGCAAAGGTACCAAACTTGCGATCATTCCAGAATGGGCTTATATCTTTAAGTCGTGCCTCGACACGTAGGAGATATAGTCCCATCCTGGGCATTACAAGTTGGTATTCAGAGCGTTCTCCGACCTAGAAGCCCCCACTGTTTGATCGAATCGTTGACGGTCGAGTCTAGGCACACACTTAAAATGTTTTGACTCCTATATATATATCGGAGAGTAGGATTCTTTTGCTCCTCATATCTTTTCATTCTGGTGAGGACTCCTGACGACTACTCTTGCCTCTTCTACTTTCAAAAAATTGCACAAATTTTTTTTAGGAATCTCGCGAGTATTGTTGGATTGTTTCGATGTCTTTGTGACGAGAATATTGCTCTCGATGCCTCCTGACATTAGGGGTTGTGGCAGTGTCCCGGGGAGTTGAGCTTCGGGGTATTGTCGTCACAAGCATATCGTGGCAGTTCTAGAGTACTTAAGACGGCCGACATCAAAAACTCTCCTATACGGTTAGTGGCAAGATAACTCCGACATCACCCAGTACTGGGGAGGTAGTTCGGGAGTATTGCCATAGCTTGTATAGTAGATGCGTTTCGAAGGTCTGAGGTAGATGGTTTCCGAGAACAACTGGTTATGTGTTGAAGGATGGATACAGCTGGATGTAGGATTAGAGTTGTGTGCGCGATGCTTCCCCTGTATCCCCAACACCTGATTGCATAACTGGAAACTTTCGGAAATTAATAGGTGGGTTCATCCAGTAGATCGTAGGCATTCTTCCAACGAATGCAGGTTATGGAGTTCGGGGTTCTACATTGAGTGAAGTGGTTTTATGGCCGATGTTCCGATCGGGATTTGCATCTTAAAGGGTCCTTGGCTATGCTGATCCGGGGATTGCAAAACCCTTTCGTAACACGTTCCATAAGCTTTCAGCACAAAGATGTCGAACGAAGCTCCTATCTTGTGTTTGTTCCATCTGTACCTTGTTGTTTTTTTTTATTTACCTTTTATCTCCCAGTGGCTTATCGCGAAGATTGTTGTTATCATTAAACCGAGAATTTCATTCGTTCCTCTTGTTCGAATGATTCTTGTGAAGACTATGTTGCATTTCAATCCGTTGTTTCAGCTTATATCTTCTTTCAATCAAATTGCTGATTGGTGGTCATCTCTTTCAGGATGGCTCCGAAACGGGTTCCCAACGCTAACCCAGAGGGTGAAGAGGTTCCAGACCGTCCTCCTTCCCCTCCTCCTCCGTCTGAGGCCTGGAGAGCGATTATGCAAACTACGAACCAGAACACCCAGATGTTGATGCAGATGATGCAGCAGATGCAAGCAAATCAAGCAAATCAGGGTGCTCCAGGGAACCAAGGCAATTTATTCAACCAACAACACCATGCTACGCTTAACCAGTTCTTGGCTAATCAACCAAAGGCTTTCAGTTACTGTGTCGACCCTCTCGATGCTGAAGATTGGATCACTGATATCAAGAAGCATTTTGAGTGCAGCAACGTAAGGCCTGAGGACTATGTGAAGTTTACAGCCTTCCAACTCAAGGACCAAGCAGCTGACTGGTGGCAGCAGTACAAAGACTCCGGAGAAGGGCGTGTGATCTCTTGGGAGGATTTCTGCAAGGACTTTCGCTCTCACCACAATCCAACAAGTGTCATCGAGGGTATGCGTGAGCAATTCCGCAACCTGAAGCAAGGCTCTATGACTGTCTACCAGTATAATGTCAAGTTCCAAAACCTTGCCCGCTATGCTAAGCAAGACATTCCAGATGCCAAGAGCAAGATCTATCAGTTACGTGGAGGTCTGAAGGATGAACTTCAACTTGCTCTCACCTTGTTCGAGCCTGATGAGTTTGACAAATTCTATAACATGGCGCTTAAGCAAGAGGCAGCCCAGCTCAAGATGGAAACTTCCAAAAAGAGGATCTGAGATGTTGTTCACTCCTCCTCATCTTCTCAAGTGGACGCGAAGCAACAGAAGTTTTGGCTTCCACCTCCTCCTGTGATTCGAGATCCCTACAACAACAACAAGAACTCTGGTGGTCGTGGTTTCTCCCACCCACCCAACCCAAGCAACCAGTCAAAGCATCAGTCTCAAGGTTCCAAGTCAAGTGCTCCTCATTACCGTCCTCTCTCAGAAGTGGTGTGCAACAAGTGTGGCCAGAAGGGTCATTATGCTAACAAGTGCCCCAACCCAAGGCGCCTTCCGCCTCCTCCACCTGTCAGCACAGCTATTGTCAAGCATAATCCAAAGTCTGCAAGGGTGAATCTGATGAATGCAGCGCAAGCAGAGAATTCTTCTGATGTGATTTTGGGTAACCTCTCAGTTAACTCTTTTCCTGCAAAAGTACTGTTTGATTCGGGTGCATCGTTGTCCTTCATTTCAAGACCTTTTGTTGCTAAGCATGAATTGGCTTTGGAGAGCATCCCTAGACCTTTGAAGATTATTTCTCCGGGTTTGCAAATGACTTCCAACTCAGTTGCTCCGAATGTATCTATTCGCATGGGTGATTATCGCTTTCTGGCAAATCCGGTGGTTCTCGACAACTCCGACATTGACCTCATCCTCGGAATGGATTGGCTTTCTCAGCATGATGCTCAAATTGATTGTGCAAATAAGGAAGTCAAGATTACTCATTCCGATGAAGATGTAATTATCTTCGCCTCCAGGGATAACACAATCAGGCTTTTCTCTCTCAATGACAAGGGCGAGATTAATGCCATATCTGAAATTCCGGTGGTTAACGAATACGAAGACGTCTTTCCTGAAGAACTTCCAGGCATGCCTCCACACCGTCAAGTGGAATTCGTCATTGAACTCGAGCCAGGTACTGAGCCAGCATGCCGGCGTCCGTACAAGCTCTCTCCTAAAGAGTTGAAGGAGTTGAAGAAACAGCTTGATGAACAGGAGCGTATGGGTCTGATCAGGCCTAGTACGTCTCCTTGGGGCTGTGGTGTCTTATTTGTCAAGAAGAAGGATGTCACAGAGCGCCTTTGCATCGATTACCGGCCATTGAACAAGAAGACAATAAAGAACAAGTATCCGCTCCCAACATCAATGAACTGTTCAAGCAGCTCAAAGGAGCTAAAGTGTTCTCAAAGCTCGATCTCCGAATGGGCTATCACCAGATTCGCATTTGAGAAGAAGGTATCCCCAAGACTGCCTTCAGAACGAGCTACGGCTCCTATGAGTATACAGTCATGTCCTTTGGTCTCGCTAATGCTCCACCAACCTTCTCGAGAATGATGCACTACATTTTCAACCCCTACACCGGCGAGTTTGTGCTTGTGTATCTAGATGACATTTTGGTATTTTCCAAGAATGAAGAGGATCACGAAAAGCACCTCTGTCTGGTTCTCGACAGACACCGTGAACATAAGTTCTATGCCAAGTTCTCCAAGTGTGAATTTTGGCTCGATAAGGTCTTGTATCTGGGCCATATCATCTTCGCTGACGGTATTGCGGTAAACCCCGAGAAAGTTAAAGCAATTGTCAACTGGGAACCTCCTCAGAACGTTAAGCAACTCCGAAGATTTCTTGGTCTTGCCAGCTATTGCAGAAGGTTCGTTGAGAACTTCTCCAAGATTGCCAAGCCTCTCTCCAACTTGCTGCAGAAGAATGTCAAGTACAACTGGTCTCCAGATTGTGAAGTGGCATTCAAAACTCTCAAAGAAAAGCTCATCTCTGCTCCAGTTCTTACTCCTCCAGATGAGTCCAAGCCCTACGAAGTATTCTGTGATGCTTCTCTTCAAGGACTTGGTGGTGTGCTTATGCAGGACAAGAGAATTGTGGCATACACTTCTCGTCAACTGAAGCCAAGTGAGAAGAACTATCCCACACATGATCTTGAACTAGCAGCTGTGGTACATGCTTTGATTACGTGGAGACACCTTCTGTTGGGCAAAAAAGTCGACATCTTCACCGATCACAAGAGCTTGAAGTACATCTTCACACAACCGAATCTGAACCTCCGCCAGACTCGTTGGGTTGAGATGATCCAAGAGTATGATCCAAGCATTGAATACACACCTGGCAAGGCGAATGTGATTGCAGATGCTTTGAGCAGAAAGGCATATTGCAACAGCCTCCTTATCAAGCCGTTTCAGCTTGAGCTTTGTGAAGCATTCAGGAAGCTCAACCTCCAAGTTGTTCCGCAAGGTTTTCTTGCAAATCTTCAAGTTGCTCCTACCTTGGAAGATCAGATCCGTGAGGCCCAACTCAGTGATGCTATGGTGCAGAAAGTGAAACATGGTATTGCAAAGGGTACACCCAAATACAAGTGTTATCGCGTTGATGAGAGAGATACCTTGTTCTTTGAGGACAGACTTGTGGTTCCCAAAGGTGATCTCAGGAAGCTCATAATGGACGAAGCACATGATTCCCTCCTTTCCATTCATCCTGGCAGTTCCAAGATGTACCAAGACCTCAAGCAATCTTACTGGTGGACTCGCATGAAAAGGGAGATTGCCCAATTCATGAATGAATGTGATGTCTGCAGAAGAGTGAAGGCAGAGCATCAACGTCCAGCCGGTCTTCTCCAACCTCTTCCTATTCCCGAGTGGAAATTCGACCACATTGAAATGGATTTCGTCACTGGCTTTCCTAAGTCCAAGAGAGGGAATGATTCTATCTTTGTGGTGATTGACAAGCTTACCAAAGTCGCTCACTTCCTTCCAGTCAAAGAATCCATCAATGCAGCTCAAATTGCAGAGTTGTACACTTCTAGAACTGTGTCCTTACATGGCATTCCTCAAGTTATCTCCTTAGAACGTGGAAGTTTGTTCACTTCCAAGTTCTGGGACTCCTTTCAGTCTGCCATGGGCACTAAGATTCGTTTCAGCACTGCATTTCATCCTCAGACTAGTGGTCAAGTCGAGAGAGTGAATCAGATTCTAGAAGACATGCTCAGAGCCTATGTCATATCTTTTGGCATGAAATGGGAAGATTGCCTTCCATTTGCCGAGTTCTCTTACAACAACAGCTTCCAAGCAAGTGCCGGCAAAGCTCCGTTTGAAATCCTCTATGGCAGAAAGTGCCGTACCCCTCTCAACTGGTCCGAGATGGGTGAACGTCAACTTCTTGGCAATGACTTGATCTCAGAAGACGAAGAAATGTGCAAAGTCATACGTGAGAATCTCAAGGCTGCTCAGTCGCGTCAGAAGAGCTACTATGACGGCAAGCATCGTGATTTGGCTTTCAACATTGGGGATCATGTCTATTTCCGTGTTTCTCCGATGAAAGGAACCCAAAGATTCGGTATCAAAGGAAAGCTTGCTCCTAGATACGTCGGGCCTTTCAAGATCCTTGGAAAAAGAGGCGATCTAGCCTATCAACTTGAGCTCCCTTCCAACTTCGCCAATGTTCATGATGTGTTTCATGTGTCTCAACTCCGCAAGTGCTTCAAGACGCCTGAACGCACCATTCCGTTTGAGGAGATTGATCTTCAACAAGACTTGTCTTACCGAGAGCACCCAGTTGCTATTCTCTAAGAAACCGAGCGCAAGACCCGCAACAAGTCCATCAAATTCTAGAAAGTCAAGTGGTCACACCATACCGACCGAGAAGCTACGTGGGAATGAGAAGATCACCTTCGTTCCGAGTACCCTTCCTTCTTCCAGTCCTAGATCTCGGGATGAGATCTTTTTGTAGTAGAGGAGAGTTTGTAATGCCCCGGATGTAATACTTTTCCCTTTTGGGCAATATATACATCTTTGGCTCCATCAATTCCATTCCGGGTTCTTCGTCTTTCGGGTTTTCGTCATTTTGTTGTGTGCGTGTGTGCATTCATTCATATCATATAGTCATGTGCATTGCATTGCATTTGTGTTGTCATTTGCATCCGGTCCCACTCGTTTCTTTCCGTTGTCCGTTTCGAGTTCCGGAGCTCTCTCACGTGTCCGTGGCATCCCGAGGCCTACTTTGGTGTTTGGCCGTGTAACGTTTCCGGTTTGGCGTGAGACTTGTCGTGTGTTGTTGTTTTGGTGTGTGTAACCCGCCTGTCAAATCTCGTCGCGTTTGGAGTTCGTTTGATGCTCCAACAGTTATTCTCGTGGGCTGAAAGTACCCCCCTCTTTGAGGCCCAAGACACCCCTCCAACAGCCCACCAGACCAACCCAAACCCCTCCCTTCATCTAGGCCATCCAATTGTAATCGCGTGGCCGAAAACCTCACCTCATTTGGACAACCCTAGCTCCTTGTGCCTATATAAACGTCCATCTCCCCCAATTTTCGCGTCTGAAACCCTAATGCTTCCACAGTGCGCCGCCGGTGCTTCCACCGTTGATCCGCGGTGCTTCCACCGTTGAGCCACCGTGCTTCCGACGTCCCAGAAAATCGTGCTTCCGAAGTTGTCGCCGTGCTTCCGAAGGCCGCCGGCCGTGCTTCCGTCCGACGCGCGGGCCCGCGAGGTCGTCATCTTCTTCCTCCGAATCACCGCCGCCGCTCCTCCAACCTCGCCGCCGGAGCTCCCTCGCGCCGCCACCGGAGCTCCCTCCTCCCGCCGGCCAAGCCCCTCGCCGGCCGGGCCTTCCCCAGCCGCGCCACTCACCGCCGCCGCGCCTCCTTCAACCGCCGCCGCCCGGCCTCGTTTCGCCTTGCCTCCGGCCGAGGTCGCCGCCGGCCCCAGCCGCCGCGCCGGCCGGGCCTCTCCCCTGCGCCGCCGGCCCCCCTTGCGCCCCTCCGCCGCCGGGCCGCGCCCCAGCCGCCGCCGCAGCTTCGATCGGGCGAGGTGCCCGAGCCACCCCGATCCGATCGGATCTGGAGATCGGGTGGGCCGGCCCGATCCGCAACAGCCGCGGGCCCGATAACCTTAACGGGCCCAGCCCGTTAGTCCGCCGCCCGGTGGATCCGCCTCCGCCAGCCCGTTTGACTCCGCCAGCCCGCGTTGACTTTTCCGTTGACTGAGGTAGTCCCTCGTTTTTTCTGCTAAGTCCCTAATAGTTTAGTTGTCTGATGCTGTTTTATAATGTGGATAACTTTTTGTGTGATGGTCCAATTTGAACAAATGATATGTCAAAATGATCGTGGAGACTTGTACTACGTTTTGTTCCATTGTGCCATGCATGTTTGAGGTCATCTAGATGCTTAAATATGTGTTGCAAGAGTGCTACTTGTTATAAACTGCTGTTAGTAGTTGTTTTCATGCAATCTTTGCAATGTGATAACTTGGTGCATGTTTATCCAAATGAAGCAAATGATATGTCCACATGTTCGTCATGAAATGCTCTACATGTTGATTGTTTTAGCTTGCATGATAGATTTCATCTTGCCATGTTTATCTCCTTTGCAAAGTGCTAGTGGCTGTTATGTTGTTAAACTTGTTACGAGATGCCTCGTGGAGGAGCTCATTGCTATTGATGTGGATGTCCCCTTGATGCATGCTTAGATGTTTTGGACTCCCCATCATGTGTACTTTGCTGTTGTGCAAACCACTTGTCTTGTTTAGTTTTGAGGTGACTTAAACTTGCTCACATAGATGCCATGATGTTACTACTGTTTTAACACTTAGTGAAGTTTCACTAAGTCTGGAATCTGTAATTTCCAGATGCCATGTTTGCTTGTTGTTCTAGGCCAATCCATGATAGTTTTGGGGTGGCTCTTGATGATTCCTTGTTGTATAAGTTGTTGGCTATCCATTCATGCTCTCACATGCTTATTTGAGTGGCTGTAGCATATTTAACTCTTGCTCCCAAGTTGCAACAAATTACTGTTGTTAGGATTTTGTTGTCAAGTTCAATATGTCATAGCTTGTTGCTATTGATCCATGGCTCCTTTGGGGATGCTCCAATGGAATTGTTTGCTCTAGAGTATGTCTACTTTATGTCCATGTTCCTTGCCATGATGTTTGAGTGATGTAGACCATTTATCTCTTGCTCCGAAGTTGCTATGTGGCTGTTAAGTTCAGCTTGTGCATGTTTATTGTTTCGGGTGTATCTTTTAGCCCGTTGCTCCGTTTTGAGCAAGTCCTATATGAAACTTGTGTGTTTTTGCATGTAGTTTCATAATATCCTCATGTGTTCATGTTTTAAAGTATTTTGCTTGAATGCAAATTGCCATGCTCCTTGTGCTGTAACACTGTGCTTCCTATGTAGACTTTCTATGCTTCCTAAGTGCATCTGTTTTGCTTCCATAGTGCATCAGCCATGCATCCAGTAGTTTTGTGCATTGCATCTTGTTGATTTCGTGCCTTGTGTGTTTGTGTTGATTAGAGCCGGAAGCTGAGACCGAGTACGAGTACGAGGTTACTACCGGGGTTGAGAACGAGGAGCTCTCTTACGATCCCATCGACGACTCTTCAGGCAAGATGACCAGACCCCGATAACATTACTATCTTTGCCTATTGCTAGAAGTCTCGTTCTATAGTTTTGCCTCGATGCCCATGTTTTCCTGTCAGCCTCCTATTGTAACCATGAACCTGTTTAACCACCCTACCTATGCAAACCTTTGATTGGCTAAGTACGCTTCGCTCAGCCCCTCTTATAGCATTGTTAGTTGCAGGAGAAGATTGAAGATTCTTGCTTCTTGTTGAAGCTTGTTGGGATATCACACTATATTAATTATTAAATGAAATCATCTATATATTGGTAATGGATGGAAGGCTAAGCCTTTTGCTTGGTGTTTTGTTCCACTCATGCCGCCCTAGGAACCGTATAAACCGGTGTTATGTTCCTTGATTATGCGTTCCTCACACGGTTGGGGTTATGGGACCCCCTCGATAAACCGCTAGGTGCTAAGCCTTTTCCAGCAAGTCCCAACATTGGTACTATCTGCCTAAACAACTAAAAACTTACCGAGGGAGTAATTAACCAAAGGATTAATTAATCAACCCCCCTGGGCCAGTGCTCGATTTGAGTGTTGGTCCAAACTAGAGCCACTTGCGATGCCACCCAGTTCGCTGGGGTCTTCGGTATCTGTACGTAGCGCTCATCCGGTCGTGGCCTGAGACTAGATACGCGCGGCTACTATCAGGGTGTCGGCACGCCGGGAGGATTTGCTGGATTAGCCTTACCTTAGTCGGAGTATCTTGAGCACGGGATTCCGAGGATACTCGGGCCTTCCCACCTTGGAGTTGCGACTCCGCGGATCGTGGGCTTGTCATGGGCCAAGTTGGAACACCCCTGCAGGGTTATGAACTTTCGAAAGCCGTGCCCGCGGTTATGTGGCAGATGGGAATTTGTTAATATCCGGTTGTAGAAAACTTGACACCATGTTCCAATACACTACCAGCGTGAGTACCGTGACGGTCATTTTCCGAAGGGGATTCGGGAAGTGAACACGGTGGGGTTATGTTTGACTTGCTAGTTTAGGATCACTTCGTGATCATCTCTCGTCCGAGGCACTTCTCTTCTCGCTCTCTTTTACGTAAGTTAGTGCTAGGGCTTGTGACGACCCCGGCCCGACCGTGCACTAATCATACACGCAAATGCACACGATCAAGCCTAAGGACTCACGTGAAGGAAATCACAGCACAACTCTAAAACATAAATAAATACATACAAGTCATATATTACAAGCCAGGGGCCTCGAGGGCTCGAATACATAACATGATGACATACACATAGTCAGCGGAAGCGTTAGGTATCTGGGTACAGATACAACACAGCAGAAGATAGGCCTTTTACAAAGGCGGGGCAAAATAAAAGCTACGATCGAAAAGGCGCAGGCCTCCTGCCTGGGACCTCCGATCCTACTCCTGGTCGTCGTCCGCCGGCTCCTCGCAGTAGTACTCGCCGGCCGGGTAGTAGTAGTAGCCAGCCTCGGGCTGGTAGTAGTAGTCGTCAACAGGGGCTGCGGGCACCATGGCTCCGTCGTCTGGTTTATCAAGTGGGTAGGATAAAAAGAGGAAGCAAAGCAACCGTGAGTACTCATCCAAAGTACTCAGCAAGACTTACATCAGATCTATACTAGCAATGCAATATTTTCAAAGGAGGCTTTATGTGGGTGGACTAGACTGCAGAAAGCCAGAGTAGAGAGGGGAAAAGGCCTAGTCCTGACGAAGACTAGCATCTTCAGCGTCTTGCAGCAATAAGAAGGGAGCAGAATAGTTTCATCATAATAATATATAGTGTTTGCAGCAACATCAACATCATATCTCAAGTCACCAGTTCTAGTTGTACCGAAGTGGATACAACTCCGAGTGTCCGTTACCGTAGGACAGGCTATCGATAGATTGTTTCTTCCCTGCAGGGGTGCACCAAGTTACCCACCACGCTCGCTTAACTCCGGCCGGACACACCATCAGGTCGTGCCCGCCCTCGGCTAAACCATACGACGCAACCCGACCGGATACCGCCAGAGAGGATCGAGCACGCCGGACTAAACCTATGCCCCCGGGGGTCATGGCCGTCGCCCCGGACACTCCGCACGTTGCGAGGCCGTTCGGTAGCAGACCTAGCAACCCCTTATACAAGCGCAGTTGCATCCTAAGTCCAATCCGAACGGTCCGCTCAATCGCTGACGTCGTGACGACTCCGGCTGATGTATACGACGCAGAGCACCCACTCACACCCACGTGGTGGTTAGTGCTATCGGACCCGGAGGCCCCTCGGATCAAATATCCAAATCGCTTAGTGATTTGGGAGCGCGCGGCAACGAGCAGAGCCTACGATACTGTTGGCCCCGTCGTCCCGTCTCGAGGACTTGTGACAAGGACTGGAACAGACCGGCCACGCCTCGTAGTTATCTCGCGGGTACCCTCTCTGGTCACCCGACTCCACAGCTCACGCCATAAAGGCACTCGCGGGTACCCCTCAGGGTCAACCCGTCTCTATCCAACAAGTGTAGTAGTCACCATAAAGTGTCATCAGACGCACGATACCTCTGGCCGCACGCCTTTGTTCCTGGCGACGTCCGGCCTCGGGGATCGATACGTCTTTAAACACGGTACAGTGAACCAGGGCATCCGTGTGGATTTCATGCCGATGAGGAATCCGAGGAATCACCCTCGTTGGACTCCGAAACGACAAGTCCCGATAAGGTGGTACCGGAGGAATCACCCTCGGCGGTATTCACCATAGCGGATGCACGACAAAAGCTAAGTCGGAAGTGGGAAGAGGAATCACCCTCGGTAACCCACAACGAGCTAGCTATAATACAGGGACAACATCGAAAGTGAGTTCGGAGGTATCACCCTCGTCACCCGATGTTAACTCTGCGGAGTCGAGCATATTAGGGGAGGTGTGCGGTGCTGTGAAGAAGGTCAGGGGAAGGGGGCTCGATCGCTTGATCGAGGCAAGGGTACTATGCGAGGCAACTACGAGAGTGTGGGACCGTAGCAGTGCTACCCAACCTACACTAAGCAGTTTATGAGTAATACAGGTATCAACAATTTAGCAAAGACAGGCTATGCAACAGTAATAGGAGCAGTAGCAGTAGCAGCATTTCTAATGCAAGAATAAGAGAGAATAGACATAGGCGATATCGGAAATGCTCAAGGGGGGGTTGCTTGCCTGGTTGCTCGGTGGCAAAAGCAAGATCGTCGGAGGGGGAACCAATCACCGGGACGGCGTCGGTCTCGGGATCTGCGTCAGCGTCGGGCTCTACCGAGAGAAAAGAGGGGGAAGAAACAGATAAATACACAAGCATAAGCAACACAGAGCGTGCTAAGCTAACGTGCAGTGCAGGGTTGCCTAAAAACATGTCTAGGTCATATTAGTTATTTTTAAGAATTTGTTTGGATTTATTTTAATAAAGTTGAGCACTATTCATTTATCGAAAACAGGCCGAAAGTTCCATGTTCATCTAGCTAGGGGCATCTGATGGGAATACGGAGGGCGTATTTAGATTCGTATCGAAATTCTGATCAATTTTCATATATAAATTATTTTCATCGGAGTTACGGATTAAAAGATATGAATTTTCAAAGTTTAATTGAATTTCTGGAATTATTTAATTAACAGAAAAGAATTTATTGCATCATGCTGACGTCAGCAATGCATCAGCAGTCAACAGCCGCACTGGTCAGGTCAAACCTGACCAGTGGGTCCCACCTGTCATCCTCTGTTATAAAACAGAGTTTGTTTTAATTTAAACTAATCCTATTTAGCTACTGGACCCCACCTGTCAGTGACTAATCAACTTAATCAATATATTTTTATTTCTAAAATAGTTTTAGTTAATTAGAGGGGCGGTGGGGCCCGCGTGTCAGCGGCTGGGGCTGCCCAGTCAGCACGTTGACTGGTCAACCCAGTCAACGGGGGCCCCGGGGCCCACGGGCAGCGACCCTGGGGGTGGCCCCAGGTCAGCCTCGCCGGCCGGCCGCGCCGGAATCGCGCCGGCGACCATTTCCGCGGCGGTTTCCCGCCGGAGATGGTCGGAAAAGCGCTACGGGGGTCCATTCGACCCGCGCGTAGGCTTGTTCGAACGAGCAGTGAGCCGCGCATCCAACGCCGGTGGTCTCCGGGCCGGAGATGGCCGGAATCTTCGCCGGCGTTGAGCCGTGGCGGAGGCGTACTCGGGTGCTCGTCGGGGAAGGTGCTGCGGTGAGCTAAATGGACGGGGCTAGGCACCTACGGCATTTACGTGCGCTGGCAAGCACGGCGGGCATGCTTGCGCGGGTGTTCGGCCACCGGAACCTGGTCGACGACGAGCTCGTGCGGCGGCGAGCTCGGGCTTCGGTGAAACGATGGCTACGCGTGCGGGACGGAGCGGAGAAGAGAGGGGAGAGGTGGTGGCTCACCGTGCGGCACGCAGAAGGCCCGTGACAGCTTAGGAGCTGAAGAGGGGGCGCCGGCGACGAAGAACTGCGGCGGCGACCCGAGGAGGAAGACGGAGGAGAACCGGCGCCTTGGGGCTTCCCAGCTCCAGCTGAGGCCTCCGGTCGATGGAGAAGACGATGGTGGTGCTCCTCGACACGACGGCGGAGCACGGTGGTGGCTGTGGCCGCGTCGTCTACGGCGAACGGCGGCGACCGCGTCGGGATCTGAGAGGGGAAGGGAACGGGCAGGCGGAGAGGAGGGAGGAGAGGGCGCCGAATGGAGGGAGGCGTCCAGGGGAGGGGCACTGGGAGTGATCTTATCCCCTCAGCCCACCTGCTCCGCAGCGGTGGCGAGCTGCGAGCGGCGGTGGCGCGCGCGGCCATGGCGGTGGCGACACGAGGAGGAGAAGGACGGGGAGCAGGTGAGGGAGGTGGGCTGGGCCGGTTTGGCCCAGTAACAGGTAAGTCTCCTGGCCCTTTTTTTCCCTTTGTTCAATATACTGTTTTCTTTTATTTCACAGCAGAGGGAAAAGAAAAGGGTAGGGCCATCAAATGATATTTGAAAAATTTGTGAGTTGGCCCAAAAATGAGGTTGCAATATTCCTCACCTCCAAAAATTGCTTTGGACTATTCTGGATCATTTTTGAAATTTTCAAAAATGAAAAAGCATTTAATAGTGCTGCTATAACACTGTTTAAATGCCCTAGCCCATTATTTGAGTTGCTGGTGATGTTATTTTCAACAACAGCATTTGTTTTGGAATATTTGCTAAATAATGAACATTATTCCATAATTTTTGGAACAACTTCATTTTGCAATTGAATTTGAATTGGAGTTTTCAGGGGCAAATTTGAGTTGACTTGTTTAACCACTATGATTAGCATAGTAAATGAAGATGACATGGCATGATTAGCAGTTGATCACAGTGATCATTACAAGGGGGTGTTACAAATTCTCCTCCTCTAAAAGAAATTCTCGTCCCGAGAATTTAGGAGGTAGAAGCAAAGAGGTCGGGGTATTCCGCCCGAAGATTTTCCTCGCGTTCCCAAGTGGCTTCATCTTCAGAATGATTTGACTACTGCACTTTCAGGAACTTAGTTGTCTTCTGGCGGGTCCGACGTTCAGTTTGATCGAGGATGCGGATCGGATGCTCCTTATAAGACAGATCATCTTGAAGCTCGAGCATCTCGTGATCCACAGCACGATGCGGGGATTCCTTGAAGGATCGACGAAGTTGCGACACATGGAACACATCGTGGATATGCGAGAATTGCGGAGGCAATTGCAATTTGTAAGCCACGAATCCACGTCTAGCAACCACGGGAAAGGGACCAATGTAGCGTGGAGCTAACTTGCCCTTGAGACCGAAACGGTGCGTGCCCTTCATAGGGGTGACTCGAAGATAAACTTGATCACCGGGATGATAAGTCAGACCCCATCGCTTGCGATCATAGTTGCTCTTCTGCCGGTCTTGAGCCGCCTTGAGATTTTCACGCACGATACGGACTTGCTCTTCGGCGTGTTGAATAATGTCCGGACCAATAACTTGTCGTTCCCCAGTTTCTGACCAATTCAGAGGGGTTCGACACTTACGTCCGTACAGAACTTCAAAGGGAGCCATCTTCAAGCTTGCTTGATAGCTGTTGTTATACGAGAACTCGGCATAAGGAAGGGATTCTTCCCATTTCTTACCGAATGATATGACACAAGCTCGCAGCATATCTTCAAGCACTTGATTGACTCGTTCAACTTGTCCTTGGGACTGGGGGTGATAAGCTGAACTCCAGTGAATATGAGTTCCCAAAGCTTCTTGAAAACTTTCCCAGAACTTGGAAGTGAATAGGGAGCCACGGTCCGAACTGATCTCCTTCGGAATTCCGTGGAGGGATACAATTCGGGAGATATACAATTCTGCTAACTGGCTAGCAGTGATAGTCTCCTTGACTGGTAGAAAGTGTGCAACCTTTGAAAGTTGGTCGATGACGACAAGAATGGCATCGTTACCCTTCTGAGACTTAGGAAATCCAGTAATGAAATCCATCTGCACCTTATCCCATTTCCACAGCGGAATAGGAAGAGGTTGCAGAAGTCCAGCAGGCTTCTGATGTTCTGCCTTCACGCGACGACAGACATCGCATTCAGCAACATATCGAGCAATATCCCGCTTCATATTAGGCCACCAGTACCTTTGGCGGAGATCACGATACATCTTAGTACTACCAGGATGAATAGACAGCGGTGTATCATGTGCCTCCTTCATGACCTTGTCAGTCATTAGGTCGAAACGAGTTACCACGATGCGACCTCGGAAGTACAAGGTTCCATCTTCGGATATTGAGAAATCCCTGTATTTCGGAAGATGCAGTTCCTGTTTAATAACATCAACGAAAGCATCTTTGGTTTGCGCCACCTTGACAGCCTTCTCAAGATCCGGCTGTATCACAAGGTCATTAAGCGAACCATGTGGAACGATATGCAGATTCAGCTTGCGTAACTCCTCATAAAGGCGAGGTTGAGCTCGCTTAACTTTGAGGTTGGTGCTGTATGACTTGCGACTCAAGGCATCGGCCATCACATTAGCCTTGCCAGGGGTATAAGAAATACCACAGTCGTATTCAGAAATAGTTTCCAACCATCGCTGTTGGCGGAGATTAAGATCCGGCTGAGTGAATAAATACTTCAAACTTTGGTGATCAGTATAAATCTCACACCGGTTACCGAGAAGGTAATGTCGCCATAGCTTTAATGCAAAGATCACTGCAGCAAGTTCAAGATCATGCACTGGATAATTCTCTTCATGCGGACGTAGTTGACGCGATGCATAAGCAACTACTCGTCGTTCTTGCATTAGGACGCAGCCTAAGCCTTGACGAGAGGCGTCACAATATATCACAAAGTCCTTGCGAGAATCTGGAGGAGCAAGCACTGGAGCAGAAATGAGCTTGTCCTTAAGAGCTTGAAAGCTTTCCTGGCATTTATCTGTCCACTCAAACTTAACGCCTTTGTGAAGCAGATTAGTCAGGGGCTTGGCAATCTTGGAAAAGTTCTCGACGAAGCGTCGACAATAGCTTGCAAGGCCGAGAAAACTCCTCACTTGCTTGACATTCTTCGGAGGAGTCCAGTCAAGAATAGCCTGAACCCGTTCCGGATTAACGGCAATGCCATCCTTGGAAATCACATGTCCAAGGTAGGTTACCTCAGATAGCCAGAATTCGCATTTGGAAAACTTAGCATAAAGCTGATGTTCTCGCAGCTTCTCCAGAACAAGGCGAAGATGTTCGGCGTGTTCTTCCTTGTTCTTTGAGAATACCAGAATATCATCCAGATATACCACGACGAACTTGTCGAGGTAATCCATGAATATATAATTCATCAGACGGGAGAAGGTAGCTGGAGCATTAGTCAGTCCAAAAGACATGACAGTGTACTCATAAGAGCCATAGCGAGTTACGAATGCAGTCTTTGGAATATCCTCTTCGCGAACACGGATCTGGTGATAACCCAACCTCAAGTCGAGTTTAGAAAACACCGATGATCCAGCCAGTTGATCATATAAGTCATTGATCCGAGGAAGCGGATATTTGTTCTGGATGGTTGCCTGGTTGATAGGTCGGTAATCTTGTACCAGCCTATTCGTACCATCTTTCTTCTTGACGAAAAGAGACGGTGCTCCCCAGGCAGAGGAACTAGGACGGATGAAGCCCTTCTTGAGAGACTTGTCGATTTCCTCCTTAAGCTCAAGGAGATGATGCGGTGGCATCTTGTAAGGACGCTTCGCAATAGGAGTAGTACCCGGCTTCAGGTCAATAACAAATTCGACGGCTCGGGCAGGGGGTATTCCTGGAAGTTCTTCTGGGAAGACATCCGGGAATTCACATACAACTGGTATGTTTTCGAGCCCTTCAAGTGGTGAAGCATTTAATGCATTTAAGGCATAGATTTGGGCTTCGGCATTTTGGGATACACGAGCGCGGCAATTCACGAGTTGATTCGAGGGGTGCCGAAGACGTACAGTCTTGGTGGCACAATCAATTAGGGCCTCGTGAGCCTCCAACCAATCCATTCCTAGGATAAGGTCGATGCCGCAGGATTTCAGGACAATGGGGTGTGCCTGAAACTTCATTTCTTCTATCTCCACTACCACTTCCGGACAGAATAAGGTAGAATTGCACCGACCCGCGGAAGTTTGTATGGATAACATGTGATGTAGTTTATCTTGTTTAAAGCCATGTTTAAATGCAAATGGTTCTGATATGAATGAATCAGATGCACCAGTATCAAACAAGACATTAGCAAATACTGAGTTGACAAGAAGTGTACCCATCACGGTGGCTGGCTGCTCTGGGTCTTCACTCAGATTGACGTGGTGAAGCTGACCACCACGAGCATTCGAAGGCCTGACATTATTGTTGCGCTGCGGAGGAACTCCACGTCCATTGCCACGGCCAGCAGATGGAAGAGCCAGCTGACCCTGAGCCTGCGGACAGTCTCTGGCACGGTGACCCGGACGGCCACACTTGAAGCAGAGTCCACTCTCTGGACGAATCGCAGGTGCTCGAGGTGCTGGGACAGCAGGCCTGTACTGCATTGGCGGTGGAGGAGGCAGACGAGGTGCAGCATATGAAGGCCTGTACACTGGAGCGTTTGGACGATACATGCTCTGAGGAATCCATATGCGGCGCTTCTGAGAAGACGAGCCCGAAGATGAGCCCGACTCGCGAGAGCGCTTAAGAGCATCCTTGTGTAGTTTGAGTCCAGTTTCAACTTGAATGGCCTTGTTCACCAGAGTGGCGAAGTCCGGAAAATCCAGCGCCACTAGAGCAAGCAGAATATCATGATGAAGTCCGCGCCTGAACTTCTCTTGGCGTCTAGCATCAGTAGAGATATCCTCCTCAGCATAACGGGACAATTCAAGGAACTCCCGCTGATAAGCATCAACTGACTTGTTGCCCTGAATCAGGTTACGGAACTCCGTACGCTTGCGATCGATAACCCCTTCCGGGATGTACCGAGCACGGAAGGCAGTCTTGAAGTCTGCCCAGGTGATGACAGTTCCAGTAGGCACTGTGTTCCGGTGCGTGTCCCACCACTGGGCCGCCGGACCCTTCAGGAAATATGTCGCAAACTTGACATAGTTGTCAGGGGACACGGCGGCAGAATCCAGCTCAAAGAAGATGTCACGCAGCCAGTCATCGGCATCCAAGGGGTTGGCGGCACTGCGAAATACCGTTGGATTGAGCCGCAGAAATTCTTGCAGAGTGATGGCGGCTGGCTGATGCTGAGCATTGGCGTTGGCCTGAGGTATCTGGTTGAGCATACCCTGCAGCACCTGACGCTGCATTTCAAGGGTCTGCATTACGGCAGCCATATATTCTGGCGGCGGAGGCGGAGGCGGAGGTGGAGGTGGATCACCGTTACCAGCCATCCTGATAATTCCAACAGGGGTGGTTTAGCGACAAAGATACACGTTACATGAATTCAACAATGAGGTAAATATGCACGACATAAGGGAAGTGCAATAAATACAACATCATATACATCATGACATACGGGTTCGTACATAGCGTCGGTTACAAACGGGCAGCATAACGGTGCAAAATCAAAAGCTAGACATAGTAGGCGGCGCGCAGACCGCGGTAAGGAAATACACAACGAGACATAGCAAAGGCTACATCAACGTCGGAGAAGGGAACTGAAACGGGGTAGCTGCAAGTGCGGACGGCGGATCTCGACCGCAGAAGGTTCCTGAGCTCCATGGGCACTCTGATGCAGAACCCGGTATCGATCGGGAATCAGAGGTCCACGAACTGGCGTGTGACCTCCAACCGCAGGCCACTCGACACCTGGAGGTGTGTTGATCCTGCGCGGGCAAAGGATAGACTGAGGAAGTGTCCCTGCTTGGACAGCCGGTACCAACTGCGTCAACGTCTGGTAGAGAACTGTCCGAGTGATGGACAACTCAACCGCCAGGGCCCGAACAGTTCGATCCAGCGCCTGAGTGTGCTGAATCAGAACCTGCGGGTCATAATGTCGACTCTCGTACGGGGCACAGACAGCTGAGTAGTATCCAGTCTCATCTCCAGCAGGTGCATATGGAATGTACCGAAACTCAGAGGCATCCAAGCTATCTCTGTGCTCTCCTCGGAGGCGTGCGACAGCAGCGTAGGCAGCATCATGGACTGCCATCGCAACCGTCACGCCGCTACCGCGAAAGCGGTACAGCTCGGTGTCTGAGTCATCCTGCCGGTCGTAGATACGAACAACAGCATAATACTGCTCCTGGTTGAACTCGCGATACTCCTCGTAGACCATGTACTCGGGGTACCAGCGGTAGCCCAGTCTGGTCAGGAGAGCGACTAGAATGGCCGGAAACCCAGGGGCATCTCGAGCCCAGGTGCGAAGCACAAGCTGAGTCTCCGGGCGAGGTGGAAACAGAGGATTCATCTGAAAGAAGAAGAATCAGATTGTCAAGTTAATTATCATCGGAACTTGATAGGAAAGGTTAAACAAACAAATGGAAAGGAAAGATTATCAAACTATTCAGATCAATGACAAGAAATCGCACTGATATCCAGCTCTCCGGGTAGATGTGAAAACGAGAACCTAATGGAGTTAGTAAACTTAACCCGAATAGACGAGAGATAAGAGTCCCAGAGTATAGACGAGGAATAAAAGAAGCTATACCACCCAAGTGGCGACGTGGGGCCATAAGCCACACAGCCAAGTTAGTAAAACATTTTTGGACCTCTAGACTCGACTTCGGCCAAGGAGTTGGAAAGGGGGTTCCTACGGGCAGTCGGCTCTGATACCAACCTGTGACGACCCCGGCCCGACCGTGCACTAATCATACACGCAAATGCACACGATCAAGCCTAAGGACTCACGTGAAGGAAATCACAGCACAACTCTAAAACATAAATAAATACATACAAGTCATATATTACAAGCCAGGGGCCTCGAGGGCTCGAATACATAACATGATGACATACACATAGTCAGCGGAAGCGTTAGGTATCTGGGTACAGATACAACACAGCAGAAGATAGGCCTTTTACAAAGGCGGGGCAAAATAAAAGCTACGATCGAAAAGGCGCAGGCCTCCTGCCTGGGACCTCCGATCCTACTCCTGGTCGTCGTCCGCCGGCTCCTCGCAGTAGTACTCGCCGGCCGGGTAGTAGTAGTAGCCAGCCTCGGGCTGGTAGTAGTAGTCGTCAACAGGGGCTGCGGGCACCATGGCTCCGTCGTCTGGTTTATCAAGTGGGTAGGATAAAAAGAGGAAGCAAAGCAACCGTGAGTACTCATCCAAAGTACTCAGCAAGACTTACATCAGATCTATACTAGCAATGCAATATTTTCAAAGGAGGCTTTATGTGGGTGGACTAGACTGCAGAAAGCCAGAGTAGAGAGGGGAAAAGGCCTAGTCCTGACGAAGACTAGCATCTTCAGCGTCTTGCAGCAATAAGAAGGGAGCAGAATAGTTTCATCATAATAATATATAGTGTTTGCAGCAACATCAACATCATATCTCAAGTCACCAGTTCTAGTTGTACCGAAGTGGATACAACTCCGAGTGTCCGTTACCGTAGGACAGGCTATCGATAGATTGTTTCTTCCCTGCAGGGGTGCACCAAGTTACCCACCACGCTCGCTTAACTCCGGCCGGACACACCATCAGGTCGTGCCCGCCCTCGGCTAAACCATACGACGCAACCCGACCGGATACCGCCAGAGAGGATCGAGCACGCCGGACTAAACCTATGCCCCCGGGGGTCATGGCCGTCGCCCCGGACACTCCGCACGTTGCGAGGCCGTTCGGTAGCAGACCTAGCAACCCCTTATACAAGCGCAGTTGCATCCTAAGTCCAATCCGAACGGTCCGCTCAATCGCTGACGTCGTGACGACTCCGGCTGATGTATACGACGCAGAGCACCCACTCACACCCACGTGGTGGTTAGTGCTATCGGACCCGGAGGCCCCTCGGATCAAATATCCAAATCGCTTAGTGATTTGGGAGCGCGCGGCAACGAGCAGAGCCTACGATACTGTTGGCCCCGTCGTCCCGTCTCGAGGACTTGTGACAAGGACTGGAACAGACCGGCCACGCCTCGTAGTTATCTCGCGGGTACCCTCTCTGGTCACCCGACTCCACAGCTCACGCCATAAAGGCACTCGCGGGTACCCCTCAGGGTCAACCCGTCTCTATCCAACAAGTGTAGTAGTCACCATAAAGTGTCATCAGACGCACGATACCTCTGGCCGCACGCCTTTGTTCCTGGCGACGTCCGGCCTCGGGGATCGATACGTCTTTAAACACGGTACAGTGAACCAGGGCATCCGTGTGGATTTCATGCCGATGAGGAATCCGAGGAATCACCCTCGTTGGACTCCGAAACGACAAGTCCCGATAAGGTGGTACCGGAGGAATCACCCTTGGCGGTATTCACCATAGCGGATGCACGACAAAAGCTAAGTCGGAAGTGGGAAGAGGAATCACCCTCGGTAACCCACAACGAGCTAGCTATAATACAGGGACAACATCGAAAGTGAGTTCGGAGGTATCACCCTCGTCACCCGATGTTAACTCTGCGGAGTCGAGCATATTAGGGGAGGTGTGCAGTGCTGTGAAGAAGGTCAGGGGAAGGGGGCTCGATCGCTTGATCGAGGCAAGGGTACTATGCGAGGCAACTACGAGAGTGTGGGACCGTAGCAGTGCTACCCAACCTACACTAAGCAGTTTATGAGTAATACAGGTATCAACAATTTAGCAAAGACAGGCTATGCAACAGTAATAGGAGCAGTAGCAGTAGCAGCATTTCTAATGCAAGAATAAGAGAGAATAGACATAGGCGATATCGGAAATGCTCAAGGGGGGGTTGCTTGCCTGGTTGCTCGGTGGCAAAAGCAAGATCGTCGGAGGGGGAACCAATCACCGGGACGGCGTCGGTCTCGGGATCTGCGTCAGCGTCGGGCTCTACCGAGAGAAAAGAGGGGGAAGAAACAGATAAATACACAAGCATAAGCAACACAGAGCGTGCTAAGCTAACGTGCAGTGCAGGGTTGCCTAAAAACATGTCTAGGTCATATTAGTTATTTTTAAGAATTTGTTTGGATTTATTTTAATAAAGTTGAGCACTATTCATTTATCGAAAACAGGCCGAAAGTTCCATGTTCATCTAGCTAGGGGCATCTGATGGGAATACGGAGGGCGTATCTAGATTCGTATCGAAATTCTGATCAATTTTCATATATAAATTATTTTCATCGGAGTTACGGATTAAAAGATATGAATTTTCAAAGTTTAATTGAATTTCTGGAATTATTTAATTAACAGAAAAGAATTTATTGCATCATGCTGACGTCAGCAATGCATCAGCAGTCAACAGCCGCACTAGTCAGGTCAAACCTGACCAGTGGGTCCCACCTGTCATCCTCTGTTATAAAACAGAGTTTGTTTTAATTTAAACTAATCCTATTTAGCTACTGGACCCCACCTGTCAGTGACTAATCAACTTAATCAATATATTTTTATTTCTAAAACAGTTTTAGTTAATTAGAGGGGCGGTGGGGCCCGCGTGTCAGCGGCTGGGGCTGCCCAGTCAGCACGTTGACTGGTCAACCCAGTCAACGGGGGCCCCGGGGCCCACGGGCAGCGACCCTGGGGGTGGCCCCAGGTCAGCCTCGCCGGCCGGCCGCGCCGGAATCGCGCCGGCGACCATTTCCGCGGCGGTTTCCCGCCGGAGATGGTCGGAAAAGCGCTACGGGGGTCCATTCGACCCGCGCGTAGGCTTGTTCGAACGAGCAGTGAGCCGTGCATCCAACGCCGGTGGTCTCCGGGCCGGAGATGGCCGGAATCTTCGCCGGCGTTGAGCCGTGGCGGAGGCGTACTCGGGTGCTCGTCGGGGAAGGTGCTGCGGTGAGCTAAATGGACGGGGCTAGGCACCTACGGCATTTACGTGCGCTGGCAAGCACGGCGGGCATGCTTGCGCGGGTGTTCGGCCACCGGAACCTGGTCGACGACGAGCTCGTGCGGCGGCGAGCTCGGGCTTCGGTGAAACGATGGCTACGCGTGCGGGACGGAGCGGAGAAGAGAGGGGAGAGGTGGTGGCTCACCGTGCGGCACGCAGAAGGCCCGTGACAGCTTAGGAGCTGAAGAGGGGGCGCCGGCGACGAAGAACTGCGGCGGCGACCCGAGGAGGAAGACGGAGGAGAACCGGCGCCTTGGGGCTTCCCAGCTCCAGCTGAGGCCTCCGGTCGATGGAGAAGACGATGGTGGTGCTCCTCGACACGACGGCGGAGCACGGTGGTGGCTGTGGCCGCGTCGTCTACGGCGAACGGCGGCGACCGCGTCGGGATCTGAGAGGGGAAGGGAACGGGCAGGTGGAGAGGAGGGAGGAGAGGGCGCCGAATGGAGGGAGGCGTCCAGGGGAGGGGCACTGGGAGTGATCTTATCCCCTCAGCCCACCTGCTCCGCAGCGGTGGCGAGCTGCGAGCGGCGGTGGCGCGCGCGGCCATGGCGGTGGCGACACGAGGAGGAGAAGGACGGGGAGCAGGTGAGGGAGGTGGGCTGGGCCGGTTTGGCCCAGTAACAGGTAAGTCTCCTGGCCCTTTTTTTCCCTTTGTTCAATATACTGTTTTCTTTTATTTCACAGCAGAGGGAAAAGAAAAGGGTAGGGCCATCAAATGATATTTGAAAAATTTGTGAGTTGGCCCAAAAATGAGGTTGCAATATTCCTCACCTCCAAAAATTGCTTTGGACTATTCTGGATCATTTTTGAAATTTTCAAAAATGAAAAAGCATTTAATAGTGCTGCTATAACACTGTTTAAATGCCCTAGCCCATTATTTGAGTTGCTGGTGATGTTATTTTCAACAACAGCATTTGTTTTGGAATATTTGCTAAATAATGAACATTATTCCATAATTTTTGGAACAACTTCATTTTGCAATTGAATTTGAATTGGAGTTTTCAGGGGCAAATTTGAGTTGACTTGTTTAACCACTGTGATTAGCATAGTAAATGAAGATGACATGGCATGATTAGCAGTTGATCACAGTGATCATTACAAGGGGGTGTTATAGGGCTGCTGCAACCTCTTGTTCTTTCTTCAGCCTTGTTCCACACCCAAGGCTTGGATAGTCGTGTTACCCGGGAACGGGATTGCTGAGTCCTCTCTGACTCACAGTTACTTCAACACACCAGATGCAGGTACTATGGTGAGCTACACAGGCGATGGCACTGAGCTAGACTGGGAGTTCGACGAGGAGCGTAGCCGTTACTATGTGAACTATCCGGTTGATCAGTAGAGCTTCTACTAGGGGGCGATTCAGACCTGTGGTTCTAAGTTATGTTTGGTATCTTGTCATTTGGATCTTTACCCTTAGATGGGTTGTGATGTTTATTTGAATGATGATTGGACATGTAATGTATTTGTGTGACGTGGCGAGTGTAAGCCAACTATCTTTTCAGCTTTCATCCCTATTTTTACATGAGATGTGCAAAGGTACCAAACTTGCGATCATTCCAGAATGGGCTTATATCTTTAAGTCGTGCCTCGACACGTAGGAGATATAGTCCCATCCTGGGCATTACAGTGACCCGGGGTCACTTCGGACAAATCAGGTCGGGTTGCCCAGTGGCTATAAATAGCCCACCCCCTACACCATAAATTGGTGGCTGCTCAGAGTTATTGCACGGCTTTTGTCGTTTGAGAGCAACCCACCTCCGAAGCATTTGAGAGAGAAATCCTTGCGAGGACAAAGCCCAAACACCCAGAGCCAAATAGTGTTAGGCATCATTGAAGTCTTTCTGTCTGTGTGACCTGAAGACTTATTACACTTGAGGACTGTGTTTCCTCCAGCCGGTTAGGCGTCGCGTTCTGAGCATCCAAGAGTCATTGTGGATTGCCGGTGAACGAAGTCTGTGAAGGTTTGGAAGTCTACCTTGAAGACTTACCAGAGTGATTGGGCGAGGACTAGGTGTCCTTAGCTCAAGGGGAACAAGGTGAAGACGCGGTCTTCTGAGTTAAATCTCAGCCTCCCTAACCAGACGTACAGTTGTCACAACAGCTGGAACTGGTCTAACAAATCACTGTCTTCCCCGAGCTACTGGTTCAATCCATTCCTTCCCTTTACTTATTGCTCTATGTTGTGAAGACATTGCATGCTTGCCTTATCTGATTGTCTTCACTGAGTATCTACTTGTTGTGATTGGCTTCATTCCTTCTTCCTTTATGATCACTACTGCCTAGTTGCTATTAGTCTTCATGCTTTCACTTCATTGAATACATGACTATGGCTTATCTAGTGTAGTCCACTTTCCGCTGCATACTAATAGGCTTGAGCCTATCGTTTGTCTTCGAAACTACCATGTTTTGAAGCATTTCATAAAAATCGCTATTCACCCCCCTCTAGTCGATATATTGCACTTTCACTAGGGCGCTAGTCCTTAGGGGCATGTGCATGAAGACTTCCCGAATGTCATCGACAAGGTCAAGCTGGTTCCAATATGGGAGCGGCAACAACGACGCGTCGGCGACTCGTTCTAGCGGTAATAGTGTTGTTTGATGGTATCCAAATCTTGATATAGTTTTTATTATGTTTGAGTTGCTTTGTATTTTCGGTTAACTTTTTTAACATATCGGATCCCGTTCGTAAAAAAATTAACGATGTTTGAGTGATGTCAACCATCATATTCAAAACTGACTTTGCCTTCTTCCAGCCTGGAACAAACTGGGAGATTTATTCTATGGACGCAAATAATAATAATAATAATAATATATTATTATTATTATTATGATGTAGACTATACGGTGCTGGGGTATAATACCACCCAGTACTCTAATATAGGCGTTAAAAACCACTCTCACGAATGAATCATGGCCCTAGTGTACCCCCGTAGCTTTCCAGAACAATCCATTTTTTCTCTTTTGCGAACTAAAACTTGTATTACTCAGACCCCCAACAAGATTACATTCAGAGGTAGCAATCTCCAAAGCACTAGGCATGACAACCTAACCAAATCATAGTTCTACTTTCTACTCTGGAAGAAATAGCTAAACTGTTGCTAACTTTATTCGTATATCTACAAACATTAGCAATACTCACACAGACTCATCAAATACTTTATCTGCTTCACCATGTAAGCATAAATTGATATGTCGATGTAGCTGGACTGAAATACTTTCACCATCTCCAAAGAATCTACCTCCACACATGCATATCGATCCTCATCGGGGCAGAAGAGAGGCCCTCCATGCATGAACTTAGTCTTGCCTCAAGTGCATCCCTACATGAAAAAGGACTTTGCACGCGGATAGAACAATTATCCCCGTAATATCTCTTAACACCATTCCAGATCCTGCTTGACCACCCATCACAACTGCACCATCAGAGTTCAGTTTCATCGTATCGGGGTGGGGGAGGCTTCCGAGAAGGCATAGGCGCAGAGGCCGTTATCACATGCTCTGAAGTACTCCCTCCGTTCGGAATTACTTGTCTTGGAAATGGATGTATCTAGAACTAAAATACGTCTGGATACATCCATTTCTACGACAAGTAATTCCAAACGGAGGGAGTAGGAGGGAGGAGATATTGTATCACCGATTTCCTCTTTCGAGGATCAACAAAACACTCATTTTTACAGTCAACAAAGAGTCCAAATAGTTGCACAAGAAATCCTTCAAAACCTACAAATGTGGCGAGACTTTGTCATGGATAATTTCGTTGCGGATATGCCAACAACGGCAAAAAATCATAAGGACCATGCTTCTTTTCAGTTCGGACAGAGGATCTATAAATGTAGGAGCCACTCCTTTCGAGTATGGCCAACATTATTAAGTGTCGGGAGTTGTCAAACCGGAGACACGGAATGCTATAAATCTCTTGCAAAAGGGCATTTACAAAAGGGATGATAGTTTTCTTCCACCACTGTGCCACAAAGCAGACACACCGTAGTAACTTCCAGCCCAGTTTGCGCTTATCCTTCCATGTTGGAAGTGAATATGTGGCCATCCACCAGGCAAAGTTGGATACCATGGGGGAACACCACAAGGTCGCAACATCCTCGACCAAGCCCAGGAGCCATCAAGAACATCAATTAACCCCACAACATCACCTTGGTAAGCTTCATCTAGATATCGCGGGGTAATATTTTCACACTAAACATGCCCAATTTTATGATTCCCCATGGAAGAGTGTCATATTCTAGTTGTGGTGAGGTTCTGGTTTTCACTTGTCAACATCGCACTGTAGAAAATATTCCTGCACCAAATCTAACCTCCCTGCACCATTTTCATTGAGAAGATTAGAGACGAAAGTGGATCATGCATCTCCCTATGCTGACACGTGTTTATATGAATGCGGAATGGGATCCAATTGTATCTCAACACCCACACCCTCATTCAATCCCCTATTATCCAAATCAAGCCTTTCTAAAGTAAGTCTAGTACATCACCAATCGCCGTCCAAGAAGAGGAAGTGTTGCCAGAAAACACCGTGTCCTCAAGGTTGCCATCAGGGTAGCAACGTGCTTTCCAAACCTGTGCACATAAGCTCTCTGGTTTCACAAACAATCTCCATGCTTGCCTTGCTAACAATGCCTGGGTAAACATGCGAAAATCCCTTAAGCCAACTCCTCCCTTACATTGTGGCTGCATCAAATATTTACCAGGCTATCCAATGAACTTTTTGCTTACCCTTCTTTGAGCCCCAATAAAAATTTCTCACCATTTTGGTGAGATCATCGCAAACCAAAAACGATAGCTTAAACACCCCCATGATATAAGTGGCCATTGCTCGAGCAACCGACTTCATAAGGACTTCCCTCCCTGGCTGTGCTAGGAACCCACCGCCCCGCAGGAGTAGCCTCTCTAGTATGAAGATTTTGGAACCACCCCTTTGACACAAGACCTTTCGGAGTAGCCTAAACAATTCATTTGATCCCCAAGCCAGTGTTTCTTGACGTGTCAACTAAAGTAGGGGCAGACTTTCATGCCATGCTACACATACCTAGTGTTCATATTGTTTTATCGTTTTCGTTTCTTCGTGCCTCTGGGACAACTAGTAATCATGCAACACACGTCCAATTTAACAGTGATATTCTTTCCAAGATTAACCACAATTAATGTTGATTCCAAGACTAATTGTGTTTAATGCAATTAATTTCATTTTCAAATTATGATTAATGTGATTAACATGTTCCCGAATTATTGATGATGCGATGAACACATCATTGGAGCAGCTTGAGACGTTGGATATAAGTGGTTGAATGGCTCGAATCATTTAAATTTACCAAACTCGTGTTTTAATAAATAATAGAAAGATTTATAAGTATTATTTCCGTCACAATATTCTTGTCTTAGATTTGTGTAGATACCAATGTATCTAGAAGACAATAATTTTGGGATGGAGGGAGTAGTAGATAGATACTCCATACCTTGCAAAAACATTTTACATTATGGGACAGAGGGAGTACATAGCAGATGGATCGAGATCGTGGTACACAAATTAAGCTAAAATCTTAGGCCCCACTTGGATGTCCGTTTCCCAAGCTAAACCACCTATAAATTATACCCCTGTAGAAAAAACTGAGGAGACTTCGTATAGGCGACTCGATTGTCATTTTGGGGGTGTAAAACTTACATTGTTTTTTCATTTTATGTCTGTAACAAGCTGGTATCCGACACAAAACCGACCTGATCATTTTTACCACCCCAACCTCGTTTCATACGACCTAGGTAAGACGAGGCGAGGGCTGCGCTGCGCCACCACATCCACAAGGACGGGGAGGCGCCGGCTCCGGTGTCCGCAAAGGGGCAAAGGGACGACGGCGGGATCGGCGACCACGAAGGGGGCTAGGCACGGGTGGTTGTGATCTGATCGCAACAGCGGCGTCTCGCTCCCCCTCCTCACCGGTGGGCATGGTGCAGCCAAGTTCGTCACCCCCATGGACATCGACTCGTTCCTCCTCCGGATTGGAACCCCCTCCCCAGCCAAGCATGACTTACACCTGAAAGCAAATACAACTCGATGGCATGTATTCAGTTGAAGATCGGTAAGTTACAGGTGTAGGAAGAATCCAACCATCCAAGGGGTGCCTTAAATGTAGAATATGCTACCTTGTCGTTTTGCTTTTCCTACGCGGCCACACCTTCTCAACTAATGCTGCCATTTCGGCTTCTCATCTTGTTGCCTCACGACGTCGTTGGCTAACCCGATTTTGTCATATCATTGTTAGATGGACCTGGCACTCAGTCACTAACATCTCATTGTCGTATCCTCCTTCGATAACTGTTGCTATGCCATATTCAAACCTGATCACGCAATAGAGCTGGGACGTTAGGGCAAAACATTAGCCTATTTGAGAGAGACGGACACTATCATTCTACATGGATATGGTGTTTGTAGCCAAGAAGACAACGTGAGAAAGATTATGGCATCAATTGGTTGTGTCTAACAATATCGTAACAAACTCTTGAGAAATATTGAATACCATAATGTACAGGGAAACTGGCAAGAACATACTAAACGTGTGACATATCCCCTCCGTATCAAAATATAAGTAAAAAAGGTTATTATATTTTGATATGGATGGAGTATTCAACATGTCAAGTCATGGTTACGACAAAAGAACAAACACACAGCTAAATTTAGACGTGTCATTCTAACCATGAACTGAACGTGCCTGAACAAGTCACATGACTTTCTCTCTGCAAATACTACCTCTATATCAAAACACAAGACATTTTTAAGGCTAAACTAGCCTTAAAAAACGACTTATATCTTGATACAAGGAAGGGAGTATAACATTCTACGTAGAAGAAAGGGAAATCTCAGTTCCATATCCATCCGAGATCCGACGGCTCCAAATAAAACCCCCCGAAAAGCATATGCATTTTGTGGCGCAACAGAAAGATCCAATTCGCACGTTCGCCTGGCTCGTGTCGCCTCCTTCCAAAACAACCCCAATCAATCCCCCGCAGCTCGCAGCGCACCACCGCCCCCCCTAACCAAAAAACCAAAACCAACCCGGCGCCCTTTTCCCCTCGCGAGCACCTCGCCCGCACACGCGGACCCATGCGTGGCCACACCACAACGAGCCGGAAGTAGCCCCCCCGGCCCGGCAATGTCGGCGCTCCTCCCGCCGCCCCACGGGCCGCGCGCCGCCGGGGACCCCAAGAAGACCGACGTCGCCGGGGGCAAGCTCCCCCCCTGCGCCGCCGCGGACCCCAAGAAGCCCGCCGCCGGCGGCGCCCGCTCCGCCGCCAAGCTCGCGCTCGCGTCCTTCCTCGGCGTCGTCTTCCTCTTCGCCGTCGACGTCTCCCTCTCCGGCGCTGGCGCCGACCGCCGGCTGCGCCACCAGTACCAGCATTACCTCGGCGGCGGCCCCGCCGAGAGCGCCCCGCCTTCTTGGCTCTCCGTGCCCGAACCCACCAGCTTCGCCGAGGACCTCCTCGGCGGCGGCCGCGCCGAGGGCGCCCCGCCCTCCTGGCTCTCCGTGCCCAACCCCACCAACTTCACCGACGACCTCCTCGCCCGCTGGCTCACGCCCGGGGGCTCGCCGTGCCGCGACGCCCGCACGGCTAACATCTCCGTCCCGGCCCTTGACGGCGCCGCGGCGGCGGGGGGCGTCACCAAGCTGAGCGCCGCCGAGATTCATGAGTTCACGTTCTGGGCACTCGACGGCACCGGCCTGCGGCGCTGCCTCGGCGGGGACTTCTTCGAGATTGATCTCTCCGGGGAGGCGTGGAAGTCGCGGCCCCCCGTCGTGGACAACGGCGACGGCTCCTACACTTTCCGCCTCCAGGTCGCGCCCCGCTTCGCCGCGGGGGAGTTCCACCTCACCATCGTCCTCCTCTTCCGCAGCTTCGAGGGCCTCAAGTTCTCCTCCGCAAGGTTCAAGTACCGCACCGAGCTCCGCCGTATTCCTCTACTGTTCCGGCCGGGCAACGCGTCGCTCCCCGCACTCGAGACTTGTCAGGCCGCCGACTTCGCGCGCGACGTCTGGTCCGGCCGGTGGACGCGGCTCGCCAGGAACGACAAGTGCGAGGATGTGGACGACGCCGGCCGCTACCGGTGCCTGGAGCCGGAGCACCCATGCGAGGCACCGTGGTGCGACGGACCACTGGGCGCGCTGGAGAGCAACGGATGGGTCTACTCGGCGCACTGCTCGTTCAAGCTCTTCACGGCCAACGCGGCCTGGCGGTGTCTGGACGGCAAGTGGCTCTTCTTCTGGGGCGATTCCAACCATGTCGACACCATCCGCAACCTCCTGACCTTCGTTCTTGGCGTTGAGGACACATCCGCAGTGACACGCCGTTTCGATGCCGTGTTCACAAATCCCAGCGGGGAGCCGGGCACCCTGCGGGTCACAAACATCTTCAACGGCCACTGGAACATGAGCATGAACTATCTTGGCCTGCATTCCCTCCGGCACAAGGGGTTCCGGCAGCTTGTCCGGTCTTACTTTGTGGGCGATGATCGTGTCCCGGATGTTGTCATCCTGAACTCTGGCCTTCATGATGGGTGTTACTGGAGCAGTGTCCGCGCTTATGTTCAGGCCACCGAGTATGCCGCGCAGTTCTGGGCCAGCGTTATGGCTAAAGTGCGGTTGCGCGGGCTTGCCGTGCCAAGGGTGTTCTACCGGACGACGGTCGCGACTGGCGGGTATGCTCGGGACCTGGCATTCAATCCAAACAAGATGGAGGTATTCAATGGCGTGCTCGTGGAGAAGATGAGGCAGCATGGCGTGCTCACAGGCGGGGTGATAGACAACTTCGACATGACGTTCCCATGGCACTACGACAACCGTTGCAACGACGGCGTGCACTACGGGCGCGCACCCGCAAAGTTGGTATGGCGGGACGGCAAGATTGGCCACCAGTACTTCGTGGACCTCATGCTGGGGCATGTGCTCCTCAATGCCATCTGCAATGGATGAAACTCTGCTGGTTCCATGCTCAGTAAGTTTGTGCAGCTCAATTGTGTAAACTAGAGTAGGATAGCCACGGAACCGAGGTTGCTGAGGTGAAATTGTGGTATCAGTTTATGTGTGCCGCAGATATCGCGGGCATAGCTGAACCGTTTTATATGGTGAGACTGTCTGATCATCTAGCTATGTCGCTGTTATGATCTTGCTCTAGCCGGCCAGGAAGGTCGAAGTTCGATCGGAGCTAGCTACGGGCGAAAATCAGGTACATGTAAATATACATACCAATACCGTTTTGGGGGCGTAATGCATATACAATTTCAGTGGGTCATCTTGTGTCCAATGCAATGTTTGATTTCTTTTCTTCAGTCGGTTGTTGTTTCTGAGGTTTGTGAACGGCATGCGAACCCTGGGACACCAGATGGTTGAGTGCCTTCAGGTGTTTCCATATATGTTCCGGGTTGATGTGTTTTGAGTGAAGCAATAGTGAGCCATTCAGAGCTAAGTTGTCTTGATCAGGATGATGCTTGTACTGGCATGAACCTAATGTCACTGTCCTTGACCACTTCCTAATTTTGTTGTAGCACTACCTGTCTTAGTAATGTAATTATGTGGAGGTAGGTGCATGACAATTGGAGGAGCCTTGTGCTTATATATATATAGAAAGTTTAGTACTATGTCAGATTGTACCGTAGCGAGTAATCTTACTCTGCTCATTCTTGTTCGGTGTGGCCTGTAAGGTTGGGTTGCCCAAATGCAGAAATGCCAACATGGTTCATCGTTGTGTGCCTTCAGGTGAACCATTTACAGTATAGCAGATATGGCTAGTGAAGCAATTGTTAGTGACCAGAAAAAATAATTCCCACTTGGCTGATCTTTTTCATTCTCTTGCGGAGGTCAGAGTAGGAGTAGCAGACACCAGATCCGGTCTGTGCTGTTCGAGGAGAGCGTTGATCTGAAGTTGTGCGAAGTCAGAATATATTCGTTGTTACTTTTTTTTTTGAACACATATTCGTTGTTACTTTGCTAGCCTTGTTGTGACGAATCTAATCCAATCAGCTAATCAAGTAACGTGCGAGTACGGATGGCACCGACTAGTGCAGCACAAAAGAAGAGAAGAAAAGAAGACAGTTGTGTCGCCTGATCAGTCCGTCGTGCCCATTAAGTTGGCCGTGGCAAGCGACAGGCAACATGGGGGTGAGCGAGCGGAGGGCGACACCGAGCCCGTGACAGTGATAGCCAACCACACGATCTGCCCCGTTTCCGTTTTTCGTCGCGATGAGGTTGGGAGTGGACCGTGCGTGGTCTGCGCGTTTCTCGCTTATCTTGATTGTGATCGAGGATCTTCACTTCTCGGGTAGGTGGGTGGCCGATTCTTCACGTGGCGCTTGTTGCGGCACAGCGATTTACTTTTGCGGTCAAGAACAGGTGCGTGAACCCGGAAAAATATGCATTGATATAGCCTGACAAGTTTAATGGATCAGTAGATCATCTACACGGTAGGCAAATTTGGCCCCTCAAACACCCGCGGATTCGCCCGGACAGTGACCAGCCATCCTTTTTCTTCTCTGCATCCGAACTCATAGTTAGAATCTTAAATTCATACAAAGCATGCAAAAGAAACATCTGCATCCTCATTTTTCTTTCTCTGCATCCGGTTACCTTATAGTTAAAATCTTAAAATCATACAAAAGAAACATTTGCATCCTCGATTTTTTTCTTTGCATCCGAATGCCTCATAGTTAAAATCTTAAAATCATACAAAGCATGCAAAAGAAACATCTACACTCATGCGGCTCACTGGCTCCTCCTTCGCTGCTGCCTCGGCCTCCGCATCCAGCTCATTGAAAAGGGCATCGATCTTCGCCCGTTCTTGCCGGACGAAGCGTCAGTTGGCCTCCGCGTAGGTCTCATCCCGGATGGACTCCAGGATGACCCGATGCTCCGGCATCTCCGTTGCTTGAGCAACGTCAAACTCCGCAATGGCTCCCTCCATGGCGAAGCCCGCGACCGGCGTCGGCTCCTCCTTCGGCTGCGTCGCATCCTCCTCCTCTAGATCCGCCACATCCATGGGCATTGGCTGCAGCTCCCCCTCCTCTTCCTCCTCCGGCTCCGGTGATTCCGGAGGCAGGTCGGCTACGATGCGGGCGGCGCGCCTCGCCCGGATCTCCTCCAGCATCTGGAAGCGTCGATTCGGCGTTAACATCGCATAAGTGGTCTTCTGCCGGGCCATGTCGAAGGCGGACATCAAGGGAAGAGAGAGGCGGAGAGGGAGAGATGTGGATGGGGTTGGGCCAGTGGCGCGGAGAGGAAGCTGATATGGCTAGGGTTGGGGGACGTCGTCCGGCTTAAATAGCCGACTTTGGCCCTCAAGTGGCAAGCCCGAGCAGCGCGACACGACGTTCACACCCCCACCAGAGGAGACACCCCATCAGACCGTCAAGTTTCCAGGTATTTTCCTGTGGGACGCCAATGTCAGTACGACGTTGCAGACGCGCCCGAACCACCCCATATCCGCCCTAGATTTGGGCCGGATATGAGGGGTGCCAGTCAGTCCGGGAGTTTGATGCCTGTTTGAGGCACCCGCCCGAGTCATTTTTTTCGACCGAATACCGACCACGCCGTCCGACCGAGATGTTTGAAGGTTGTTTGAGGTTTCCAATTGTAGATTCTCTAAGTGGAGCTCTTGGGTTTCATGAGTGAAGCTAGTCGTAGTGGAAAGTATCATATATTAGTGTAATGCATATTAGTGGCAGAGCGTCGATAGGATAAAGCCAAGTCGTGGCCCCCCTTCCTAGATTTTTTTTTTTGCCAAATAGGCTTGTATTTCTGTTAGCTAATTCACCCGCGTCTCTGGTCACCATATCTTTTTCTATGTCATCCACTAATCTGGCCCCTCCTAATATTTGCTTCATGCTTCACACTGATGCATATGATACTAGTGTATAACACTAGTTTTATAGTGCATAATATTATAGATGATTTTATTTATTGCCATGCATGACACATAATATCATATCCCCTCCGTTCCACAATATAGCGCATATAAATTTTCTGAAAAGTCAAACTTTACAAACTTTGACCAAGTTTGTAGAGAAAAATATACGCATCTAGAATACCAAATACATATCATTAGATGCATCACAAGATGTACTTTCATATTGTATATATTTGGTATTATAAATAAAAATAATTTGCTCTACAAACTTGGTCAAAGTTTGTAAAGTTTGACTTTCCAAAAACATATGCACTACATTATGGAACGGAGGGAGTAGCATTTAATTTTATGCCACCTCATCAAAATTGCCTTGTTGGCATGAATGATAATAGATATGATACTCCCACTATGAGTAGCCACCGTGCTCTAGTCCACGGTGCTCGATCCAAATGGTCAAAGCAATGACATAAACGCGGTTTAAGAGCAACTCCAACAACTCATGTATCTCTAAAATAATCGGTGATTATGGGAAGTTGGGACAGAAAAAACTCTCCAATAGTTCCTGTAAAGTGGCCAAAACTTTACAGGATCCCATAAAAACTTGAAAAACCCACTGCTAGTTGGTAATCATTTTTTTGAATGTTGGCAGTTGACTACCAAATTCATTGATCATAAAGGGAATAGAGTACAAAGACTAGCCCAAGAAGGGTGGCACAAAAAGAAAGCAAGAAAAAAAAGAACAGAGTACAAAAACTAGAGGCTGTCTCTACTCAGCCTGGGTCAAAAGGGATGCCCGAGCCAGCCATATTCCACAGCCGAATTTCATTCTTGATCATGCGAATAAGAGCCACTTTCGGTGATACCTCCTTTTGGAATAGTCACATGTTCCTCTCTTACCACAGTTCCCAAGCGATCAGGTGAATTAGCGACAGGGTTCCCTTCCTTCGCTCATCCGCAACACGATGGACGCAACTGCTCATCCAATCTTTCAGGTCGGATCCATCCCAAGTCACTGGACTGAGGGAAGGATAGTTTGCTAGTGTATATATAGATTCCCAGATGTCCCAGCAGTCAACGATGAGATGGGAAGGGGTCTCTAAGTTCTGCATACAAAATGGGCAAAAATAATTGTTTTCCCATCCACACCGAAGCAGGGCGTCCCCGTCAGAATTTTGCCCAAAATAGCAGTCCAAATAAAGAAGCGGCATTTTGCAGGTGCCCATGCAGACCAAATGAGCTTATATCCCTCCAGGGGAATTGATCCCTCGAACTTAACCATGTATGCCGAGCGGGCATAGTATGTGCCGTCCTGCGATAGTCTCCAGGTAATCGTGTTAGTCTGGTCATGTTGCAGCTGGACAACCTCTAGCAAGGTTGCAAGCGCGGTCAGCTCGGTGGTCATATGTTCCATCAACCCCTTGGCTAGATTGGCTAGCCATGTTTCGTTTGATAGCGCCTCCTGGACAGATCGGTTCTTTCGGGTTGAAATATTGTGTAATGTCCGCGATCATCTTTGGGCATTGGCTGTTTAACCAATGGTCGTTCCATACATTTGCCCGAGCCCCATCACCGTGCCATTGAGAAAAGGTCCTTTTCGTTGGCATCACATGGGAGCGGTCCTTGCACCCATGGTATGTCTGGGTCGCGCCATGCTAGCCACATCCATCTCAACCTTAAGGCTAAGCCAAATTTGCCAAAGTCCATGACTCCACAGGCCACCTAAATGCTTTGGGCAGCACAGCAGGCTCCAGGCCACTCGGCACTGGCCGCCATTACATACATTCTCTCCATTCTAGAGCTAAGCATGGCAAATTTGGGTCATGCGCTTGAGGACCCAAGCCGGTAACCGGTGTACTGTCATCATATAGACTGCAGGTGAGGTGAGGTAAGGTTTGATTTGAGCAGCACTATACGCCCACCTTTTGCCATCAAGCTCCCTTCCATAATGGCAATTTGTTTCCAAGTTTGAGTAAGAGAGGTTCTAGGTCAACTTTGGTCAGATTTTTGAGCGATAGGGGCATCCCAAGGTATGTGGTCAGGAACTGCTTGAGAGGAATACCACGCGGCGCGAGGACGTGCGATAATACCCTAGCATCACAACGGATGGGCAGGACCATGATCTTGCTGGCATTGTTGGATATTTATGTGGCTTTCAACATGTTTATTATTTGTTTAACTCATCATGGAATTATTCGTATTATTAATGCTCTGATACCAATGTAGAAAATTGTGGGCTATACGGTCTACCCTCTAATTCCTCTGCCTTTTCCGTAATGCCGCTCACAATGCATATTGAGGCTAGAGGGTCAATTTGGCATAGAGTCAAAAATAACCAATATATTGCCAAGAATATGTTTCCTCTGCTACCCATGCAGAGAGTTCACTAAGATTCTCATGAACATCAATTAAGACATAATACCATAAACATTATTGAGCAGTTTCACGAGAAATATTTCTCAAAAAATATATTCCAGATTGCACATTGTTAATATTTGCATTAAATATGTATATGTCACTACTTTTTCCAAATATTTGGATTGTGTCTTCTATGTATTATATTGCTGGAATACAATAGCAATTTTATTGGCATGCTAACAGTACCAAAGGAAATTATATATATTGTGTGTTTTGCCATATATTGCTGCTAAATTCTTATGCACTTTGGAATTGGAAACTTTTGCCATAAAACTCCTTGGTGGTGGAAAAGTATTATTTTTATAGGACACTCTATAAAGCAACTTCAGTGTGTGAAGGAATTTAATTATGGTTCTATCTTGGAAAACATTGTATGAAATACTATTTGGAAAAGGAAGGGTGGAAATATTGCTCACTGATAAAATTAGTGCATTACGGAATTTCACACAATAGTCTATTCTTTCTTGATGGCCCATTGGAAGTTAGCAACTCAAATTATTATTTGGGGAAGATAACTCCATAGAGAGGGCCTGCTTATAATAGGAACACATGCTTGGAATTTATTATTTTGGTCATGGACGACTTGGTCACTTATCATGGAACCGAATCGAGTGACTTACTAATTTGGGAATTCAAAGCTTTAGTGGGAGGAATTTGATTTTTCTGAAGCACATATATATAACAGGTATTTAACTTTCACGCCTTTTCTTAAGGTGGAAGGAGATAAAAAGCTTCATGTCATTCTTTTATATATACTTATGATATTTTTTCGGACACTCCCACTAGAGGTCAGATTGTTTATTTCATTTCACTCATCGATGATTGCACTTTGTATGGTTATATGTTTTCCTTTCATTATACAAGTCGGAAGGTTTTATTGTGATGTTCACATGTTGTATTGAAATGGAAAACCAGTTGATTAAAGAATATCAAAATCTTAACAACTGATTGGTGGGAGAAGTACACTTCAGGAATATATCAATTGAATATGTAAAGAGCATGGAACTTCATTCACTATTGCAGTATACCATATACTCCACCGGGATGGAGGAATTGAATTTTGTGTATATACTCCCTCGTAGTTTGGAAGGAGCAATACACATCGTCATCTCTTCATTTCATTCTTCACAAAGCACAATGACTCCTTATGGTTTGTAGACTGGAAGGAAGTATTTTATTTTGGCAGGAAATTCTCAATTAATACAAAGCACACACCAGGAATTTGCTAAGTTTTTTTTCTAGTGGATCAAGGGTATTTCTTTGATCTGGAAAAGGAAAACTAGTGGAAAGTGGGAGCACAATGTTTGAATGGATAATGGTGGAATTATTGGCAATCATACTAGAAGATAATCTTGACCCCGAAGGAAACTACAAGTGTAACTCCTGACACTAACATGCTTAGGATAAGTGGGAGGAAATAACTTGGAATATCATGTCTAGATAATTATCATGTGTTTTTGGGGGAAGTGACTCTGAATTCCCAGAGGAATAACTGAAGTCTCCTAAGAAAGCTTTACTTTTCCATCAACACAAGTTATGGGTGGAAGAAATGCGGGAAGGAATAAACTCAATGAGGAAGCATAATGTTTGGGAACTTATTATCTTACCAAACAACCGCAAGCCCATTGTATGTGAGTGTTTTTTTAAAGAAAATTTGTCTCACGGAATATTAATTATAATGTCACTCTTGTTATTAAATTATTACACAAAGGGGAATATACTTTGTGGAAGTTCTTTCTCCGGAATTTAGGGAAAGGGGGAACAAAGACATGGTTTGCTTATTCCGTATATTAATGTATGGTCTTACAACAAGCTTCACATCAATGGATTAGCAGGTCATATGGTTTTCTAAATGAAGCAAAGGTGGTCATCAACAAATGTAAGTATAAATTGTTTTGCGTTACTATTATATATGTTATTCATGTTTTTTGTTGTTGTTGTTTGCAATGATAAAGCCACATTGATGGAAGTGAAAGCTTGGTTATCTTATAAGTTTCATGTGAAAGGCATGTTTAAATCTTCCAATTATTTTGGGAGTGCAAATACATAGGATCGTTGTGATACACTTTTCTATGGAAAATAGCAAACCTGTTAAATCACCTTGATAAAGGGAATCATACTCAGCAAGTAATTATGTTTGAACTCCTGAGGAAAAAGAGGATAATACTGGATTGTATTGTATCTTCACTATACAATCATACCTTAGCTACCGGAATTTATAGCTGCATTGAAGCAGTGGAAGGAAATATGGGTCGCTAAGGGAATCTCACGCATCATATATGATCGTGGAATGTGCATCACAACCTGTAACTTATTTCAGAGTTTATGGTTGAAAGTAAACACAATTGAGGAAGCTATCATTGCATACACGAGCTATGGAATGATTAAACTCCGGTACATATATTTCATTTATTTCTATATAATAATACTGATGCGGTGCAGGTTCACTGACCAGAGTCAGGACTTCGTTTTAAACCATGTTTACACATGGAACATCATATATTCATTATTATGTTTCAGCCAAGTGGGAGATGTTGGATATTTATGCGGCTTTCAACATGTTTATTATTTGTTTAACTCATCATGGAATTATTCGTATTATTAATGCTCGTGATAGGGAATCATTGATGCAGAATTTCACTCGAGGAAGTAATACTCGAGGTGACGAGGACGGCTGTGATGGAATACAGTAGAGGAATTAATAGGGATCGACTCTACTGAAATGTTATATGTACGTACGTATTTTTCCCGGGACATCACAGGCTGGAAGAGCTGGGTTTGTTTTGCAGAATCGGCTCTGCAGGTTGTTGGCCCACATGATTGAGATTGGAAGTTGATCTCGCATATACAATCTAATCATGGCACATGACTCACACATGTGTGCTAGGGACTAGTATATTTAGACTCGGAAAACTGGCATGTTTTATCGTGGTTGGTAACATGATCAGGAGTCATACGGATGTTTCCGGAAACAGGTGGAATCATAAAACGCCTGGAAGTGGAGTCTATAAATAGGTCCCTACCCTCTAGCCTGAATATGCATTGTGAGCGGCACCACGGAAAGGCAGAGGAATTAGAGGGTAGACCGTATAGCCCACAATTTTCTACAGGCATTAGTGTGTAGTCCCGAGACACTGGCAAAGCAGTCAAGCAGCTGTTTAACCATACGCACATCTCGCTCAGTGGGATTCATGAATAGCATGACATCATCGACATAGAAAGAGCATTGCATGAGGTGTCTACGACCTGGCAGCTTCGATAGCACCCCTTCCTCGGTCGCCAGACTCATTATGTGTTGGAGGGGGTCCATGGCAAGGATGAACAAGAAAGGGGAGATTGGGTCCCCCTGCCTTAGACCCCTATGGTGAAGTACATCATCTGATTGTTGACCATTAATGAGTACTCGCGAAGAAGAGGTGCGCAAGAACATAGAAATTCATCCCCGCCAACCCGACCGAACCCTATGGCCCGCAACATATCAAGGATATATTCCCAAGAAATGGAGTCAAAAGCCTTTGCGATGTCTAATTTCAGTAGAATGACCGGCTTGTTAGTCTTGTGTAGGTATCTTGCCAGGTTTTGGACATAGAGGAAATTTTCTTGGATGCAACGATGCTTAATGATGGCACTTTGGCAACGATCAACCAGCTCACGCAACTTAGGAGAAAACCGCCAAGAAAGCATCTTAGTGAAAATTTCCACCAAGCTGTGAACCAAATAGATTGGCCTAAAATCCGACAGCTTGTCCGCTGCATGTTTTTAGGGATGAGCACAATGAATGCCTTGTTTACTTGGGCCAACCCTCTACTTTCTAGTCGGTGTAACTGATGCAGGGCCGCAAGCACATCTAGCTTAATAATCTCCCAACATTGTTTGTAAAATCCTCCTGAGAATCCATCCGGCCCTGGTGCCTTATCTGAGGGCATGTCGTCTATGGCCTGCTTAACCTCCTCGAGGGAGAAATCGCCCTCAAGATCTGAGAGATCCACGTGATCCAAATCCAATTCCTCTCAATCAAGCACAACAAGGGTTCTTTGAGCAGTCCCAAAGATGTTTAGGAAGTGTTCATGGGCCAAATCTGTCATGGCCGTGGTATTGGAGACTGCGCCATTCACCCCATGTAACACATGTATCATGTTTCGGTTGTGCTGTGCATTGGCCTTTCGCGAATGTGAAGAGTGGATGGTGATCCTAGTTGATAGTGCAATTGGAGAGCTAGTGTTGGTACAAGCCTACCGGTCCTGTCGCACCCCCTCCCGCGGGTGACCTGGGTGCACAAACCCTAGTCATTAGGTGCCATGCTCCACACCACTCCCCCCATCACCACTGACGGGTGTCACCGGGAAAAGCCCATGCAGTGCCAACTACAGTGAGATATCTGTCAGTGTCAAAACCGGCAGACCTCGGGGTAGGGGGTACCGAGCTGTGGATCTGGGATCGATGGATAACAAGGGATGATGAACACAATGTTTACCCAGGTTCGGGCCCTCTCGAAGAGGTAATACCCTACGTCATGCTAGATTATATTGGATGTGTATATGATTACATACTGGATCTACCTTGAGATCAGCATGAGCTAAACCCTAAGGTGATGAGGTGATATGGGAAGCTCTAACCCTAATGACTACCACCCTCTATGGACACCGATAGGGTTAGGGTTTACTGGAGATATATTACAACGAGGAATAAAGAGATCCTTCCAATCCTTGGCTTGGAGGGAACACCATTGCTTCATAGGGTTCCCGTCACTATATGGCTTCACCAGTCCGGCCCATATTCAGTGGGCCGACGCATCGAGGACCCCTTAGTTAATGACTCCCACAGTAGCCCCCAAACTGGCCTGCAACACCAAAACTTGTGTCCGGCATCTTCCCTACTAACTTTATTCAGCTTGCAAGGGGAGTTCTCTGATTCACTTCATTCATGTTCGGAGCCAAGGGGTGCCTGAAATCTGAAACAATAGTTTCCCTTAGCAATGAAGGCCAAAATCAACAGTGCCTTCGCGTGTCAACTTTTTCTCTTTCAAGGAAGAGTCACGTCGGCCATAACGTCGAGCGGTTAGTGTTTCTCAAAGCGCGGCACGAGGCTAACGCCATGTCTGGCACGTCTCATCAAGGTGGAGATCGTGCCCCGTCTTTCAGGGGATATAGTTAAAGATTTCGACCCCCCTTCCCCGCACATAATGTTACAGGCGTATCGGGAAGTGGAGATGCCAATGGCGTGGATAAAGGAATGTCACATCCCTAGCTTCTGTCACTGCCTAGTGCTAGCATCTGGTGTTGCATCATGTTTATTTTTCACAGAAAGTTGAAATGGGGATGACAGAAACTCCCAGCACCACCCAAATCAATTAGGGTTACTAAAATACTTTTCCAATGAACCTGAAATGCCCTCCTAAAATGTTCATCATTTTTGAATTGGTCTAGAACCTCTCCCAAAAATGGTGCACAAATTTCTAGGTCATCCAAAGGTCAATGGATTAAACCATATGTTATTTGAATTTGGGCATTTAAATGCTAGTAAATATTTTAAATGTCCAAATAATCCTAAACTGAAATGTTCCATGCTGGATATATTCTGTACAGTGGGCATGAGAAGTTTGGTGATTTTTGAGTGTGCCTAAGTATTTTTAATAAAGCCCAGAACAAAATAACAAAATAGAAAAACAGAAACTAAATAGAAAGAGAAGGGAGAGAAAGTTACCTGGACCTACCTTCTGTGCAGCCCACTAGAAGCCCTGTAGATAGCCGGCCTGCTAGGCCCAGCCCACCCCCTCACGCGTCGTCTTCCTCGCGCCTACTGGCTCTGCGCGTGGCGCGTGCACAGCCGAGCCGCGGCCACCTCCTGCTTCGCGGTGGCAAGGCCCCGACCCTTCTCACCTCGCCAGCGCGACGCCCTGGGCGTCCTGATCCCCTCCTCTCTCCCTCTGGTCATTCTTTCCCCTCCCCTTCGTCTTCCCGCAGCCACCCGAGAACTAGCCGACGCCGCCGCTTGCCGTTCGTGTGGCCAACGACACTAAGACGCCGCACCAGCACGCCCAGTCGCTCCTCCGACCTCTAATTCGTCTTCACGCCGACGTACACGCCTAACGGATCACTGAGACGAGCGGATCGATCTCGTCCTCATTGCCCCTGTCCGCCGCTCGCCGCCGGTGATTTGCGGGCTCCAGTGCATCCCCGCCGCCTTCAACTGGTCCTCTCGAACCGCGATGAGCTACAGGCCCTTTCCCCCTGCCCCCTGCTTTCCCCTGTCCTCTAGCTGCCGCCCCGAGCTCACCCGAGGCCGCCGTCCGCTATGGCCGATGAGACCGCGCACCCGAGCTTCTCCTGCTCGCTCCAATGGCACTGACACGCTCCCGGAGCCTCCACGAGGCTTCTTAGACGCTCCGTTTGCTCGCCCAAGCACTGCATCCCCGCACCCGCTCGAGCTGAACTCCGGCCACCGCACTTCCCCTCGCCGCCGTCGTTCTGGTCCTCCCCGGCGCGAGCTGATGGCTCCGTTGGATGCGGACGAGGACCAGCATCACGCCAAGCCCCTTCGCCGCTCTTTTGGTCGCCGGAGGCGGTTTTCTGACGCCCTCCGCCGCGTTGGGCCTCGCCGGCGGCTAGTCGCCGGTCGTTTGGCCTGTCTGACCGGAGGTTTGACCTCCCCCGAGTCGCCGACAAGTGGGCCCTGGCCTCTTTTAATTTTTTTAGTTAAGCTTTTAATTAAGCTTAATTAGCCTACTGACACTGACGTGTGGGCCCCCGCGCCTAATTAGGTTAGTCTAATTTTCCTGTTTAGATTAGTACTAATCTTGTGGACCCCACGTGCCAGTTTTGACTTTGGTCAAGTCAACGTTGACTGGTCCCACCTGTCATCCACACAAACCAGCCCTGAGTCACTGACTAGTGGGCCCCACTAGTCAGGTTTGACCTGGACCAGCCCCTGTTGACTGCTGACATCACAGTGATGTCATGCTGACGCAATAAGTATTTTCTGGAATTTTAAATAAATTAGAAATGATTTATTTATTTATGAAAATAGCCAAAACTTCTAAAAATCACAAAAAATAATCAATAACTCCAATGAAAATAATATATATATGAAAAATGATCAGAAAAATTCAAGGAATCTGTTTATGGAATTTTGATGCATGTTTGAACAAGTTAAACCTGCTGATCAGGTCAAATCAATTCAATGGCATTTAAATAATCACATATGGAGTTTGAATTTGAACCTTTGGTTCAAACCAACTTCATTTAACATGGTTGCTAGTTGAAATAGCCCAATCAACAGCATATTGCCATGTCATGATCATGCATCATATTGTCGCATTGCATTGATTGTGTTCTCCCTTGTTTGCCGGTGTTTTCCCTCTTTCAGTAGACGCTGTTCCGACGATGTGATCGATGACACCCATGAAGACCCAATGTTATCTTCAGAAGTGCCAGGCAAGCAAAACCCCTTTGAGCATTCCGATACAATCCCACTCTCTCACTCTTGCTCTCTTTTACTGCATTAGGACAACATCGCTTCAACTATTACCTGCTGCGGTAGTTGAACCCCTTTCCACTGCATGACCTGTCATTGCCACAGTAAATAGTTGAAACCCACTAGTATGAGTAGGAGTTGTTTGAGCCATGTTGTGCCTACTCATTTATGCTTTCTGGTTATGCCTGCTATTGCTTAGAGTTGTGTCAGGTCTGATTCATCGGGGATGAATTGGAAGGGTGATGAACATGTCCTATTGTGTGTGAGCTAAGTGTGTGAACACGATTTGGTAAAGGTAGCGATGAGAGGCCATGTAGGAGTACATGGTGGGTTGTCTCATTGCAGCCGTCCTCAGGAACTGAGTTCTGTGTTTGTGATCCATGAAACAGCTACTACCACACATTGGGATCCTTAATTGACTCTCTCGACTTATTAATCAACATGATCTCTGTCCAGGAGTTGCAATTAGTTTCTGGTGTTTGTAGTTACTGGAGGTCGTGCGCAGCGCTGACCCTCGGGGTGGGCTGTGACGCGACAGGTACGTGGCACGGTGTATCGGTCGCCCGTTTGGTGACTCGAGAACCCTGTACACATCGTTTGGGGCCGTGAGCGACACCCCGGCCGGATCTCCCCCGGATGGAACCCAAATAGGCTATAAACCTGGACGAGAGACTTGTGTGGTTAGTCAGGTCATGGCCGACACCCTCGCCAGGCTTTCGCTTGAAGGTTGCCGAGATACATGACGTGTACATGGCGGTAAGTGGCGAGAGCGTGTGTGAAGAAGTACACCCCTGCAGGGTTATATATGATCTATTCGAATAGCCGTGTCCGCGGAAATGGACTTCTGGGTTACCTTTACAGTTCATAGACAAGTGAAAGTGGATACTCTAAAACACGCAAGAAAAGCGTGAGTGCTATGGATGGCCTTCTCGTAGGGAGACGGGAGCGGATCCATAGTGGTGTATTGATTGGTGAATATGTGGACTCGTGTGCGCCACCTCAAAAGAGTTACTTACAGTCGTAGTTCAGGATAGCCACCGAGTCAAAGCTGGCTTGCTGCAGTCAAACTCCACCACCCCTTTGTTGATACTGATGCATATGTAGCTAGTTCTGATGTAAGTCTTGCTGAGTACCTTTGTACTCACGTTTGCTTAATTTATGTTTCTGCAGAGAGACTCTAGTCTCACTAGTGGTTCCGCGTGGACTTCGACGTTTAGCTTGTTACCTCAGCTACGATCTTGTACCCTTGGAAGGGTCTTGTAGACAGTCAGGCTTCTCAGCCTTTTTCATTTGTAGTTGTCTGTACTCAGACATGTTATGCTTCCATTGCCTGTATGCTCTGTATGTTGGGTCATGTGACCTCTGTTTGTAATAATGCTATGATGGCTCTTCTGGGCCTTTATCTATATGAGTTGTTGAGTTATGTTGTGATGCCATGTTGTACAGCACATACTTGCATGTTATGCGTACGTGTAATGTGTATTGCTATGTGTGGGATCCGACACCTAGTTGTTTACCCTTGGTAGCCTATCTTACAGGGAAATGTCTCCTAGTGCTTCCACCGAGCCTTGGTAGCTTGCTAATGCTCCAGAACACTTAGGCTGGCCGGCATGTGTCCTTCTTCATTCCTATGTCTGTCCCTTAGGGGAAATGTACTGCGTTGTTCCTTTAAGTCCTTGTAGCTTGCTACGACTTGGGTTCATACGTTGATGACCGACACGTTCGTTGCTGGGTCATGTATGCTTGTCTTTGTAATTTAGTGCCACTTTTGGTTTATAACTAGTCATGTCGGCCCGGGTTCTCTGTCATATGGATGCTAGCGACACTATCATATACGTGTGCCGAAATGCGCAAACGGTCCCGGGCCAGGTAAGGTGGCACCCGTGGGGATACCGTGCGTGAGGCCGCAAAGTGATATTATGTGTTACAGGCTGGACCTGTGTGACTTAGGGTCGGGGTCCTGACAGCGTTGGTATCAGAGCCTGACTGCCTGTAGGATTAGTAAGCCAAACTGGTCGAAGTTGTGTCTAGAAACTCTTTAGTTATAATAAGGGAATTGATTGTGGAAGGGAACGTAAGGCTCTTTTTACTTCTTTACCCTATGACCTTCTGATCTGAGTCACCTTCTTCTTCTACGGGGATTAAGAACTAGGATTCTCATTCTATTTATCAGGATCACGTTAATGGTGGATTCAACTCTCAGTTAAGTTCCTACTACTTCTGTTTGATAAACTGTTGGTCTCAGAACCTTGACATTATGATGTTGAGTGGTTAAGCCATCTTTGTGCATGAGTCTCAAAAGTATTTTCGAGCATTTACAGCCGTTATGCTGTCTGAGTCATCCCAGGTCTCCAAACAATCTGATGCATTTGCAAATCATTCCTACCTGTCCTTAATGTCCTTTTAGGCCAGATTAACCACACTAGTTGGTGCGTTGAGGTACTCCGTTACCTCGACATATATGTTGGACTTATTATTATGACCCTAGGTGTCTTAGAGAATCACCCAGTAATCTAGCAATACTCTGTATTCCCAGTGTGATGATTCTGGCCATTATTCTCGAAAGCATCCCGTGATGCCATTTAGTTAGTAGGCATTCTATTCCTGGGTTCTTGAACCCAAGATTCACTCTACTTACTTCATGTTGGTAGTATTTGCTCGCCCCTTTAGGATATTAGTAACCTTGTGATAGTCCTCGAGGTCTGTGGTTATTGTTCTTCCAATACCATGAACCATCCTTGGTAGAAGTTCTCCCGAACCAAAATATCACAATAAGAGTACTCTTGAGGAGTTCTGGTTTTTATATTGTGACTCTGCTAGTCCTACCTTCTGCATGGGTTATCCGGAAGAAATATGTTAAACTAGTTCGACATGCCAACCTATGCATCCACAACTCAAAAGGCTATATGTTCTTTGAGTTGTCTCCCTTTAGTTGTATTCCGGCCTCCGTCTATCAGTTGATAGTCAAGAGTAGTCATGCATTCGTGTTCATCGATGCCTTTTACTTTTGTGGTCCGTCAAGCCATTCTATTCTGGAATGACTAGGAGGAACAAACTCCAGTACCTTATCCATATCTAGAATTAGGTCAAAGCAGTTGTATTCCGCAGATCAAAATGCCAATCCAGCTTTTGCTCTGCTCTACATTGGAGTGTCACCCTCTTTTATGTCAAGAATGTCCTGGGAATTGCACAACCTCCTATGAACTCTTTATACAGTGATACTTCTCACCATCATCGTTCATTCCTCGGTCTCCGTGTTGTTGTAACCGGAATATTGACAAGTGAATCATGATGTATGTAATCAATACTCCTAGCAACTCCGTTGCTTGGTAGTTAAATGGACAATAACCTCATCCTTAGCGAGTTGATTATTGAATCATCACCCTAAGGTTGATCGTGCTACCTAGTCAACTTCCCTAGTGTACTCCTTGATTGATGAGTTAGGACTTTGTTAAGTCCTTGCTCATTTGATCATATCGTCTTGCCCTGAAAAGCAAGATTGTTCTCGAGCTTAGTAACATATCGGTGGTTCATGATTTTCCGGTTATCTTCCCGGAAGTATCACTAGGTTGTTCCCTGACCAATGCGTTGAGCTCGTGATCAAGTTGGTTTCATATAAACCACCCCTTCTCCAAGAATCTGTGTTGCATACCCCTGAGTTGGTTGGTCAAGCTAAACAACAACTTGGAGAGTTGGAAGATGGAAGCTTGTCCGATCTAGTTCATCTTAAGGGATATCTTATTTGTGTGTTGAGGAGAGATGATATCTTCATCGATTGATCCTCGTGACCAGTTGTTGGACCTATTGTCTTGCCAAAACTTTGATTTGAGTGTGGGCTATCCTCAAATCAAATCGGAACCAACGATGTTCTTAATGTTGTCTTACTCGTGGGTGTCCCCCGAGCATACCTCATTATATCTCTTGGTCTGACCAATGCTACCACCTTGTTCACATAAATTGTGGAATTCCATCTTCATGGATATCTCGATGACCCGTTGTTGAGCCCATCAACATCGTTTACCTTGACCACTATTCATGTTGAACATTGAAGTTAGTATTGGAAACTTTTCAAGCATGGCCTTCGTGTTCCGTTCATGAGATATATGTTTGGATGAGAGAAGTGATCTCCCCTAATTCACGTGTAATTAATGAAAGCTGCCACCGTGAATTGAGAAAGCTTGTTTTACCTCCTTTGGAATCATCCCAATTCAGCCATGCATACGTGCGAAGTATTCCATGATCTGGTAAATTGATCATTTTCATTCCATATGTGTCCCTAGCACACCAAGCCACTGATTGAGTTGTTCAAGAAAAAGAAGTCTGTTGTGCTAATCCTAGGTCATGTACATGACTTCGCTATCTTCAATGATGATTCCCAATCCGAACTCGGTAGTATTTTATTATAAGACTACTATGTGGTCACGTTTGTCTGGGACAACGTGTTCACAGGTACGTAGCAGAACTAGCTCATGTTTTGGAGCTTGCTATCGTAGTTCACTCCTCGAGAATCTTGCAACGCTGTCTCGTCGAATTGTGTTGCAAACTTTCATTTTTCTTTCTAGACTCGATGAGTCTGGAATATCCTGACACCAACCAGAACTGAATCTCAGGCAGATATGATGGTTGGAGCATTTCCCAGGAACTATAATATTGGTCTCTCGATAACCGGTAAAGTGGATGTCGTGGCCAACACACCCAGCCGGAAGACCTATTGTTGTTGTATCTTGATTGAAGAAGTTGACCACCTCCCCATAAGGACTTCGTAGGATTTACTCCCTAGTTGTTCCTTATGGACTTTTGTGCTCCTGAAGTCCGACCTTTTACTTGACGTTCTAGATACCAAACCATTTTAATAAATGGGTTGCGCTAGCACATCAAGGAGAACATTAGAAGCGGAGTGCTAAATGTCTCTCGGTCGATCATCCAGATTTTGCCCCTTGACACCGCTAAGGTGAAATCTGAGAAAGTGTTATCTTCCTTTGCATCTGCATCGTCCATCGCTATTCATCATGGTCGTATGTTGTGTTGCCAGGATCCTTGACACGGATATTGGTAAAACCTTGATGAATATGGGAATGCTCAAGTTCTTGAGAGCACGCACAAGCACTAGGTGTTATCCTCGACACAAACCGGGATTGCTCCCAGTGTTCTTGGTTATGCTATAACCCCTCAAGAGTCGATTTACTCTCTACTGTTGGGATTCACCCCAGTTACCAGAATCATTCCCAGCATTTGCATTTTGTTCCCAGCTTGCACCGCCAATGTGCCAATTTTCCATGGGTTGCCTTTCTCAGCCACTGCTATTCAGGATTATATTCAGAAGTGGACTTGCCATGGGTCCCATCCATTTCCGATGATAACCAAAATCATCCCTTGTGTTGTCTTCAACAAGGTAGTCCACATCATCCATTCTGGCCCGAGAATGTCATTCCTTCGGACTCCGTCAAACGATCGATTGTGTTTGCCTTAGGCTGGTATAGGGAATCTCAATGATCTCTATATCAAAAGTAATTCTTTTTGCCACTTAAGGGGATAATTCTACGAGTCACCTTCTCTAAGGTGCCCTGTCTGGTGACCGCGATCACCCTCTTCTTAGGTGTGGAATTATTGCCGCTAGGTGAACCTTCATCGTTTGTTTCACTCCATCCCCTGGAGGTGTACTCTGTGTCTCAGCTCAAGAGATGTCTCAACGTCTCACTCCATGAGTTGATCTTGAGTTGCTCGATCTTTCAGAAGATCAATTTTGTAGAGTTTCTTTCGTCGTCACCGTGTTGGACAAAGACCTCGAAAGCAAGGATGCCAGGATCAACATGAGGCAAGCAATCAACATTCATATGAAGGACAGTTGGATCGTGAAGATTGTGTTAGTTGCGTCCCCCTTCATCTTACCCTACGCCTGAATCTTGGGACGAGATTCTTGTTTAGTGGGGGTGAGTTGTCACATCCCTAGCTTCTGTCACTGCCTAGTGCTAGCATCTGGTGTTGCATCATGTTTTTTTTTCACAGAAAGTTGAAATGGGGATGACAGAAACTCCCAGCACCACCCAAATCAATTAGGGTTACTAAAATACTTTTCCAATGAACCTGAAATGCCCTCCTAAAATGTTCATCATTTTTGAATTGGTCTAGAACCTCTCCCAAAAATGGTGCACAAATTTCTAGGCCATCCAAAGGTCAATGGATTAAACCATATGTTATTTGAATTTGGGCATTTAAATGCTAGTAAATATTTTAAATGTCCAAATAATCCTAAACTGAAATGTTCCATGCTGGATATATTCTATACAGTGGGCATGAGAAGTTTGGTGATTTTTGAGTGTGCCTAAATATTTTTTTAATAAAGCCCAGAACAAAATAACAAAATAGATAAACAGAAACTAAATAGAAAGAGAAGGGAGAGAAAGTTACCTGGACCTACCTTCTGTGCAGCCCACTAGAAGCCCTGTAGATAGCCGGCCTGCTAGGCCCGGCCCACCCCCTCGCGCGTCGTCTTCCTCGCGCCTACTGGCTGTGCGCGTGGCGCGCGCACAGCCGAGCCGCGGCCACCTCCTGCTTCGCGGTGGCAAGGCCCCAGCCCTTCTCACCTCGCCAGCGCGACGTCCTGGGCGTCCTGATCCTCTCCTCTCTCCCTCTGGTCATTCTTTCCCCTCCCCTTCGTCTTCCCGCAGCCACCCGAGAACTAGCCGACGCCGCCGCTTGCCGCTCGCGTGGCCAACGACGCTAAGACGCCGCACCAGCATGCCCAGTCACTCCTCCGACCTCTAATTCGTCTTCACGCCGACGTACACGCCTAACGGATCACCGAGACGAGCGGATCGAGCTCGTCCTCATTGCCCCTGTCCGCCGCTCGCCGCTGGTGATTTACGGGCTCCAGTGCATCCCCGCCGCCTTCAACTGGTCCTCTCGAACCGCGGTGAGCTACCTGCCCTTTCCCCCCAGCCCCCTGCTTTCCCCTGTCCTCTAGCCGCCGCCCCGAGCTCACCCGAGGCCGCCGTCCGCCATGGCCGACGAGACCGCGCACCCGAGCTTCTCCTGCTCGCTCCAATGGCACTGACACGCTCCCGGAGCCTCCACGAGGCTTCTTAGACGCTTCGTTTGCTCGCCCGAGCACTGCAGCCCCGCACCCGCTCGAGCTGAACTCCGGCCACCGCACTTCCCCTCGCCGCCGTCGTTCTGGTCCTCCCCGGCGCGAGCTGATGGCTCCGTTGGATGCGGACGAGGACCAGCATCACGCCAAGCCCCTCCGCCGCTCTTTTGGTCGCCGGAGGCGGTTTTCCGACACCCTCCGCCGCGTTCGGCCTCGCCGGCGGCTAGCCGCCGGTTGTTTGGCCTGTCTGACCAGAGGTTTGAACTCCCCCGAGTCGCCGACAAGTGGGCCCTGGCCTCTTCTAATTTTTTTAGTTAAGCTTTTCATTAAGCTTAATTAGCCTACTGACACTGACGTGTGGGCCCCCGCGCCTAATTAGGTTAGTCTAATTTTCCTGTTTAGATTAGTACTAATCTTGTGGACCCCACGTGCCAGTTTTGACTTTCGTCAAGTCAACGTTGACTGGTCCCACCTGTCATCCACACAAACCAGCCCTGAGTCACTGACCAGTGGGCCCTAGTGGTCATGTTTGACCTGGACCAGCCCTTGTTGACTGCTGACATCATAGTGATGTCATGCTGACGCAATAAGTATTTTCTGGAATTTTAAATAAATCAAAAATGATTTATTTATTTCAGAAAATAGCCAAAACTTCTAAAAATCACAAAAAATAATCTATAACTCCAATGAAAATAATTTATATATGAAAAATGATCAGAAAAATTCAAGGAATCTGTTTATGGAATTTTCATGCATGTTTGAACAAGTTAAACCTGCTGATGAGGTCAAATCAATTAAATGGCATTTAAATAATCACATATGGAGTTTGAATTTGAACCTTTGGTTCAAACCAACTTCATTTAACATGGTTGCTAGTTGCAATAGCCCAATCAACAGCATATTGCCATGTCATGATCATGCATCATATTGTCGCATTGCATTGATTGTGTTCTCCCGTGTTTGCCGGTGTTTGCCCTCTTTCAGTAGACGCTGTTCCGACGATGTGATCGATAACACCGATGAAGACCCAATGTTATCTTCAGAAGTGCCAGGCAAGCAAAACCCCTTTGAGCATTCCGATACAATCCCACTCTCTCGCTCTTGCTCTCTTTTACTGCATTAGGACAACATCGCTTCAACTGTTACCTGCTGCAGTAGTTGAACCCCTTTCCACTGCATGACCTGTCATTGCCACGATAAATAGTTGAAACCCACTAGTATGAGTAGGAGTTGTTTGAGCCATGTTGTGCCTACTCATTTATGCTTTCTGGTTATGCCTGCTATTGCTTAGAGTTGTGTCAGGTCTGATTCATCGGGGATGAATTGGAAGGGTGATGAACATGTCCTATTGTGTGTGAGCTAAGTGTGTGAACACGATTTGGTAAAGGTAGCGATGAGAGGCCATGTAGGAGTACATGGTGGGTTGTCTCATTGCAGCCGTCCTCAGGAACTGAGTTCTGTGTTTGTGATCCATGAAATAGCTACTACCACACATTGGGATCCTTAATTGACTCTCTCGACTTATTAATCAACATGATCTCTGTCCAGGAGTTGCAATTAGTTTCTGGTGTTTGTAGTTACTGGAGGTCGTGCGCAGCGCTGCTAGGTGGCTTCTCACCCCTCGTTGGTTACCCCAAGTGGAAGGTTTGAGATGCAGTGTAGCAGAAGTTTTCCCTTGGCAATACCAAGGATCGTTTTCCCTGAGACTCCCAATTTCAACAAGAAGGTGTCAACTGCTAACGGCGCCGGATATTAGCAATCAACGTGGACCTGCACACAGATACAAATAACTTTGCTCCCAACGAGTACAGAGAGGTTGTCAATCCCTCCGGCCTTGTCGTTTACAAAGGATCAAACGCAAGTGATAATAGTGATAGGTATAATTGCAATAGTAAGTAAAAAGCGGAAAGTAAATAGCAGATGTGATCAATGATGGTAATATGGACCGGAGTCTCATGATGTTCACTAGTGATGTCTCTCTCCCAAAAGATGATAAAACTGCTATGTGAGGTAAACGAATTACAGCTGGGCAATTGACAGGACCATGTGCGCAAACCAATGCTGACTACATTGCAAGAAAGGTTGAGGTTCAAAGCATGGGCGGTACGCCGAGGTAAGTAGACCGAAATCCATCTGCATCTACTACTAATCATCCACCTTGAGATATCTATCCAGAACATCTCGCTGGTATTAAGTTGCGAGTCCCACCCATAGTGTAAACCCAAAGCAACAGACAACTGCATTAAAAGAACTTTGCGTAAAGTAAACAATCCTTGCACCCACGGGCACAAGCACCGTTGTTTTTCCCCCTTGTGGCAACAGCACATCCCCTAGACTCATGTTTCTGTCACTCAAGCTAGTCATCGAGGGGCATGAACCCACAATCGAGCATAACGTTCCCTCTTGGAGTCACTACCTATTACTTGGCCAAAGCAATAAATAACAACGGAGAACATGCAAGAATTACTTACGAACATAAATATAAAAGAGGTGAATCAAATATATTACTCAAACACAATCTGAACACAATCTCATAATCCATCGGATCCCAGCAAACTCATCATAGCAACAGCATAAGGATTACATATGTGCCTCGATCATGTAGGGCAGCTCACGAGGACTAATTAGTGAAGCACAAGAACGGGAGGAGAACATCACATAGCTACTGGTCATGGACTCATGGTCCAAGGGAGACTACTCACAACTCATCCGGGAGGCGTCCATGGTGGTGGAGAAGCTCCCGGTGGCGATCCTCCCCTCCGGCAGGGTGCTGGGAAGAGTTCTCCTGGTGCTCCCGATCTTGGAAGCGGCGGCGGCGGCGGAACAGAGATGAGATCGCGAAAAAGAGTTCCCGTCTCGAGGGTTTCGGGAGACGCTTTAAATATATGCCAAAGGGGGGCATCAGCGGAGCCTCGGGGGGCCCAGGCGCCCCCCCGGCGCGGCCCAGGGGGGCGCGCCGCCAGGGCGCCTGGAGCCCTGGTGCCCCCCCGGCTGTACTTTGGGTGCACGGTAGCTTCTGGAACGCTGATTTTTTATATAAATTTTCTGGATTTTTCCTGTCAGTTCTCGTAATGTGAAAACCTGAAATACAAAAACTGCCGAAAACAGAAATTGGCACTGGGGTGCGCTGAGTTAATAGGTTAGTCCAAATATGATCAAAAGTGTATGGAAGTGTATAAATATCATAGCAATATCACCCAAAAGAGGCATGGAGCAAGCAGAAATTATAGATACGTTTTGGACGTATCAACATCCCCAAGCTTAATTCCTGCTCGTCCTCGAGTAGGTAAATGATAACAAGAATAATTTCTGTGGTGACATGCTATTAACCATATAGGACTTACTCATAGTCATATGACAAAAGCTTACTGAGACAATGAATATGTAGTAATTAAGTTGCCTCATGAGAAAATCACAAAGGACTGAAAGTTTTACAATTTGATATTGAAACATCAAATAGATTTGTAATGAACATGATGTGCAAATATGATAAAGTAATATCTAGCTTGCCCCCTTTAGTGAAGCAAAACATAAATGCAGGGGCACCTTCAAGGTTTAAGTGATGACTAGATACAATGATTTCAAAATAAACGATATCACAATCATGCAAAAGACAATGCTACTTTGGGACAATGCACATTACACTCAGAATGACAATCATGCTCTCAGTAGTTGGTGCTTTTAAAAGAAGGTGGAGACTCTCGAACCGTGGCTTTTGTTGGCAAGGTTGAAAACCCGTAATCGGAAACAAAGACAAAACATGTACCAGAGCTCTTGGTTTTAGAAACAGAGGTAATAATTTATTTTTAGATCATGCATGTCTCGTCAACGAATGCTAGCAGATAACTCAATCACTTCTTGAGATGGACAAGTTTCGAGGAACGGCTCCCGAATGAGGACGATCACATCCTCTTAATCTCCTTTGTTTATCACTGCCAAAGTTTTCTGATTTCTCATGAACAAAGCGTGAAGGAGGGTTTGTTTGTTATATTATCTTTTTGAGCCGGGCGCACTCGATGCCAGTTCCTTCTCGTATTACGGGTTTGCACATTATACATGCAATCCCGGGGTGAAGCTTGTCCAACTTAAAAAGATCATGAATTAACTACTACTTCCTCATGGACTTACAACAGAGGCACAAAATAAGAATGCTTTTTTTTGAATAATTTCGAGATGGCACATGCTAGTCTCCATTAGGAATGGCAGGTAAATACCATGTAGGAAGATATGGTGGACTCATATGGCATAACCGGTTTAAAGGAATGTGGATGCACAAGCAGTCAATCCGCTTAGTACAGGCGAAGGTTAGCAAAAGACTGGGAGCGACCAACTAAGAGAGCAATGGCGGTCATAATCATGCAGAGCGACAAAGCAACATTGAATCAGGCATGGAAGTTATATCGCTACTCAGAAACTAAAGATCATCAAGGCTTGACAGACTTTCTTTACAGTCTTAAATATGCGTGAGCATACGCCAAGTCAATCAAAATAAATTCTTTGAAGGAAGATATTACTAAACCATACCACATCATAGGCAAAGAAATCATGTTGGTACTCCAATAACACATTGGGAACCCCCCAGCTATTTGGGACTAACCATAAGAAAACCTGAACTACTAAGCGCCATTATGCACGTAACATCTTTGTCATAGACATATCAACCAATGCAACGGAAGCAAACTCTCTTAAGAAGATAAGCATGATAACTAAAGAGAGTTCAAGCAACCAACTAAACGAAAGCTCTTTAAAAAGATAAGCATGAAAACTGAGAGCTGAACATGACAGTAGCTATTAAAAGACAAAGAACACACACAACAAAGATAGACATGAAAATTCTATGTTATGTTCTAGGTAGAAGTGGAGCGTGTTTCTCTCCCACATAAAGAAAGCTGAGTTCCGACTCGTTATGAAAAGCTAAAGAAAATTAAAAGCAAGACGCTCCAAGCGTAGCACATAACACATGAAGTGATTAAAATATAGTGGAACGAAAGACGAACTGATAATGTTGATGGAGAAGGGGATGCACGGGGGCATCCCCAAGCTTAGACACTTGAGTCTCCTTGAATATTTCTTGGGGGTGCATGGGGGCATCCCCAAGCTTGAGCGTTTGACACTCCTGAATCTTTTTATCATCTTCCCTCGCACACTTGAAAACTCCCTTCATACATAACTCATCATAATCTGATTAGCGAGGTTAGTACCCATAATAAAATAATTGTACCTTGCTGGAAATAAAGATATTCTTGAAGGTCTACTATTTCTCAAGATTGCCAAAAGGTTTTTGCAAAGAAAAAGGAAGCTCTAGGTTTGCAAAGTGAAGGAAAGGCAAAACAGGACAGAATCTGTGAAAAACAGAAAAGCAGGTAGTAAAAGATTTGTTCGGGGCACTTCTGCAACTCTAATAAAAAAACTCAAAACAGACGCACGAAAGACAATTATATAGAGCACGCTGTCGAAAAAATTCAGACCAAAAAGATGATCCGGTGATTTTATACGAATTTTTCTATCCAAGGATAGAATCTGTTTCCTGGACAGCACCTCACAACTTTTGAACTTTCTAGCAATCAGAGGCTATACTTGGCACAAAATTGAAAAGCAAAGATACAATGATGATGCTACAGTAGTAAAGAACATCAAGACACAACAAAAGCAAAATAATTTTTTTATTCATGTGGGCTGCCTCCCAAAAGCGCTTTCTTTTATGCCTTTAAGCTAGGCATAATGCATATAGATCAAGTTTTATGAAGAGTAAAAGAATAGCTAGCCCGTATAACGGACTCAAAAGGTAACTTAATCTTCTTTCGAGGGAAGTGTTCCATCCCTTTCTTGAGAGGAAACTGAAATTTTATATTACCCTCTTTCATGTCAATGATAGCACCAACGATGCGCAAAAAGGGACGTCCCAAAATAATTGGACAAGAAGGATCACATTCAATATCCATAATAGTAAAATCAACGGGAATGTAATTGTCATTGACAATGATAAGAACATCATCGATCCTCCCCAAAGGTTTCTTTATGGAAGAATCAACGAGACGAACACCAAAAGAACAAGAATCATAAGGTTTCAATTTAAGCATATCATATATTCTTTTGGGCATAACAGAGGTACTAGCACCAACATCACATAAAGCATAGCAAGAGAAGTTATTCAACTTCATTTTTATCATAGGATCCCAACCATCTTCTAGCTTTCTAGGTATGGAGGCTTCTACTCTAAGTTTCTCCTCCCTAGCTTTGATGAGAGCATTAGTGATATGCTCTGTGAAGGCAAGGTTAAGCGTGCTAGTGCGGGGGTCTCTAGACATCTTGTGAAGGAAATCAATATCTTCGGTAAGAGTGCAATTATCAAAATCAAGGTCACTAGCATCAAGTAAAGTGGTAGTGGTGTCCTTTAGGTTCACTTGTTTGGTAGTTTCTATAGTCATAGCATCACCATTAATAGGTCCAATGGGACCAGGAGTGCATTGGGTGCTAAGAGTTTGGATATCCTCAACAACTTGGATAGTAGCAACAGTGTGGTGGGTAGGAAGGCTCTTAATTCTATCCTCTTCCTCCCTTTCTCTAGCCCATCTCTCTTTAAGTTTAGCCATCATCCTAATATTTTCATTAATTTGCACTTGAATAGCATTAATAGGAGTGACCTTCCTCTCCTCAAGAGGAGAAGTTTTAATTTTAAGCAATTCTACCTCATTGGCTAAATGGTCTACCTTTGAAGAGAGATCACCTAGTTTGTTTAGTTTTTCTTCTACACTATTATAAAAAGCTTTTTGGGTAGTGATGAAATCTTTAAGCATAATCTCTAGTTCAGTAGTGGAGTTCCTGGTGCTAGGATAAGCATTGTTGTTCCAATAAGAATTAGAGGGGAACGGTCTAGGATTGCTACCAAAATTACTCCTATAAGCATTGTTATTAAAATTGTTCCTAGAGATAAAGTTCACATCTACTTGTTCTTGAGAAATCAAAGAATTTAAAGGAACATCACGAGGATTAATAGAAGATTGCTTCGAAAGTAGAGACATGATCAAGTCAACTTTTTCATTAAGGGAGGAAATCTCCTCGACAGAGTTTACCTTCCTACCTGTTGGAGCGCGTTCGGTGTGCCATTGGGAATAGTTGGTCATCATCTCATCGAGAAGCTTCGTGGCAGCACCAAGTGTAGTTGACATAAAGGTTCCTCCCGCGACTGAATCTAACAAGTTCCGCGAGGTAAAGTTCAAGCCTGCATAAAAAGTTTGGATAACCATCCAAGTAGTCAAACCATGAGTAGGGCAGTTCTTGATAAGAGATTTCATACGTTCCCAAGCTTGGGCAACGTGTTCATTATCCAATTGCTTAAAATTCATTATGTTACTTCTTAATTGGATAATTTTAGCAGGTGGATAGTATTTTCCAATAAAAGCATCTTTGCACTTGTCCCATGAATCTATGCTGTTTCTAGGCAAAGACTGAAACCAAATTTTAGCTCCTCCTCTCAAGGAGAAAGGAAAAAGCTTAAGCTTAACAATATTACCATCTATTTCTTGGTACTTTTGCATATCACAAAGTTCAACCAAGTTGTTTAAGTGTAAAGCAGCATCATCTCCAGCACCGGAGAATTGATCTTTCATGACTAAGTTCAGTAAAGCAGGTTTAATTTCATATGAAGGTGCTGAAGTGGCAGGTGTAGTGATAGGTGTGCAGATAAAGTCATCGTTGTTGTGACTAGTGAAGTCACACAACTTGGCGTTCTTGGTGGAACCCATAGTAGCAAGCAAGCAAGATAACTATTTTTGTGATTTTCGATAAAAGATACTAAAGCAAAACTGAAAGGTAAACTAACAAGACTAAAAGCAAAGGTAAAAGATAGCGTGCAACTCCCCTATCTTGAAGAGTGGAGTCCCCGGCAACGGCGCCAGAAATTGCTTTGCTAGGTGGCTTCTCACCCCTCGTTGGTTACCCCAAGTGGAAGGTTTGAGATGCAGTGTAGCAGAAGTTTTCCCTTGGCAATACCAAGGATCGTTTTCCCGGAGACTCCCAGTTTCAACAAGAAGGTGTCAACTGCTAACGGCGCCGGATATTAGCAATCAACGTGGACCTGCACACAGATACAAATAACTTTGCTCCCAACGAGTACAGAGAGGTTGTCAATCCCTCCGGCCTTGTCGTTTACAAAGGATCAAACACAAGTGATAATAGTGATAGGTATAATTGCAATAGTAAGTAAAAAGCGGAAAGTAAATAGCGGATGTGATCAATGATGGTAATATGGACCGGAGTCTCATGATGTTCACTAGTGATGTCTCTCTCCCAAAAGACGATAAAACTGCTATGTGAGGTAAACGAATTACAGCTGGGCAATTGACAGGACCATGTGCGCAAACCAATGCTGACTACATTGCAAGAAAGGTTGAGGTTCAAAGCATGGGCGGTACGCCGAGGTAAGTAGACCGAAATCCATCTGCATCTACTACTAATCATCCACCTTGAGATATCTATCCAGAACATCTCGCTGTTATTAAGTTGCGAGTCCCACCCATAGTGTAAACTCAAAGCAACAGACAACTGTATTAAAAGAACTTTGCGTAAAGTAAACAATCCTTGCACCCGCGGGCACAAGCACCGTTGTTTTCCCCTTGTGGCAACAACACATCCCCTAGACTCATGTTTCTGTCACTCAAGCTAGTCATCGAGGGGCATGAACCCACAATCGAGCATAACGTTCCCTCTTGGAGTCACTACCTATTACTTGGCCAAAGCAATAAATAACAACGGAGAACATGCAAGAATTACTTACGAACATAAATATAAAAGAGGTGAATCAAATATATTACTCAAACACAATCTGAACATAATCTCATAATCCATCGGATCCCAGCAAACTCATCATAGCAACAGCATAAGGATTACATATGTGCCTCGATCATGTAGGGCAGCTCACGAGGACTAATTAGTGAAGCACAAGAACGGGAGGAGAACGTCACATAGCTACTGGTCATGGACTCATGGTCCAAGGGAGACTACTCACAACTCATCCGGGAGGCGTCCATGGTGGTGGAGAAGCTCCCGGTGGTGATCCTCCCCTCCTGCAGGGTGCCGGGAAGAGTTCTCCTGGTGCTCCCGATCTTTGAAGCGGCGGCGGCGGCGGAACAGAGATGAGATCACGAAAAAGAGTTCCCAGCTTGAGGGTTTCGGGAGACGCTTTAAATATATGCCAAAGGGGGGCATCAGCGGAGCCTCGGGGGGCCCAGGCGCCCCCCGGGCGCGGCCCAGGGGGGGGGGCGCCGCCAGGGCGCCTGGAGCCCTGGTGCCCCCCCCCCGGCTGTACTTCGGGCGCACGGTAGCTTCTGGAATGCTGATTTTTTATATAATTTTTCTGGATTTTTCCTGGCAGTTCTCGTAATGTGAAAACCTGAAATACAAAAACAGCCGAAAACAAAAACTGGCACTCGGGTGCACTGAGTTAATAGGTTAGTCCAAATATGATCAAAAGTGTATGGAAGTGTATAAATATCATAGCAATATCACCCAAAAGAGGCATGGAGCAAGAAGAAATTATAGATACGTTTTGGACGTATCAAGCGCTGACCCTCGGGGTGGGCTGTGACACGGCAGGTACGTGGCACGGTGTACCGGTCGCCCGTTTGGTGACTCGGGAACCCTGTACACATCGTTTGGGGCCGTGAGCGACACCCCGGCCGGATCTCCCCACGGATGGAACCCAAATAGGCGATAAACCTGGATGAGAGACTTGTGTGGTTAGTCAGGTCGTGGCCGACACCCTCGCCAGGCTTCCGCTTGAAGGTTGCCGAGATAAATGACGTGTACATGTCGGTAAGTGGCGAGAGCGTGTGTGCAGAAGTACACCCCTGCAGGGTTATATATTATCTATTCGAATAGCCGTGTCCGCGGAAATGGACTTCTGGGTTACCTTTATAGTTCATAGACAAGTGAAAGTGGATACTCTAAAACACGCAAGAAAAGCGTGAGTGCTATGGATGGCCTTCTCGTAGGGAGACGGGAGCGGATCCATAGTGGTGTATTGATTGGTGAATATGTGGACTCGTGTGCGCCACCTCAAAAGAGTTACTTGCAGTCATAGTTCAGGATAGCCACCGAGTCAAAGCTGGCTTGCTATAGTCAAACTCCACCACCCCTTTGTTGATACTAGTGCATATGTAGCTAGTTCTGATGTAAGTCTTGCTGAGTACCTTTGTACTCACGTTTGTTTAATTTATGTTTCTGCAGAGAGACTCCAGTCTCACTAGTGGTTCCGCGTGGACTTCGACGTTTACCTTGTTACCTCAGCTACGATCTTGTACCCTTAGAAGGGTCTTGTAGACAGTCAAGCTTCTCAGCCTTTTTCATTTGTAGTTGTCTGTACTCAGACATGTTATGCTTCCGTTGCCTGTATGCTCTTTATGTTGGGTCATGTGACCTCTGTTTGTAATAATGCTATGATGGCTCTTCTGGGCCTTTATCTATATGAGTTGTTGAGTTATGTTGTGATGCCATGTTGTACAACACATACTTGCATGTTATGCATACGTGTAATGTTTATTGCTATGTGTGGGATCCGACACCTAGTTGTTTACCCTTGGTAGCCTATCTTACAGGGAAATGTCTCCTAGTGCTTCCACCGAGCCTTGGTAGCTTGCTACTGCTCCAGAACACTTAGGCTGGCCGGCATGTGTCCTTCTTCGTTCCTGTGTCTGTCCCTTAGGGGAAATGTCACGCGTTGTTCCTTTAAGTCCTTGTAGCTTGCTACGACTTGGGTTCATACGTTGATGACCGACACGTTCGTTGCTAGGTCATGTATGCCTATCTCTGTAATTTAGTGCCACTTTTGGTTTATAACTAGTCATGTCGGCCCGAGTTCTCTGTCATATGGATGCTAGCGACACTATCATATACGTGTGCCGAAATGCGCAAACGGTCCCGGGCCAGGTAAGGTGGCACCCGTGGGGATACCGTGCGTGAGGCCGCAAAGTGATATGATGTGTTACATTATAGACCTGTGTGACTTAGGATCGGGGTCCTGACAAGGAACCCATGGCCCGTCAACAGCCTATAAAGGGGGAGCCACTATAATAAGCATTCCACACCTTCTTCCACCTCGCGCTCACGCAGATCCTCAGAGCTCCAGTGCCCCTTTTGCTCCGCTCCACAGCGCATCCCACCCCATCCCCTCTAGCCATGGCCGGATCCGGTGCCAATGGGAAGTGGGATGCCTCCATCATCACCAACAGCGATATCCAGAGGCTGAAGCGGGCGGCTACTTGTCGACCAACATTCCCATCGGGTCCCGGAGCAGGGCCAGATCCCTACGCCTAGGGCGGGCGAAAGGGTTGTATTTCTTTCTCACTTCCTCGGGGGGCTGGGATTTCCCCTACACCCCTTCGTGAGAGGGTTAATGTTCTTCTACGGGCTAGATTTTTATGATCTAGCCATTCATTGTCGTCTGCGAGGCGCTCCTCCGAGTTCGGCTGCACTTCGGCCTATGGCTGAAGGTGTTCAACCTTAAGCCCAAGGTAGTGGGTGGCGACCATGCGGACTGCGGCGGGGCCATGATCAACAAGCTGACGTGGGTCCTGTGGCCAGAGGGCCAGTTCATCGACACCATTAAGGTGTGGCAAAAGGAATGGTTCTACATCACCGAGCCAAGGGAGGATGCCTGTGGAGCATCCCCCGCATTCAGATTTGGGCCCCTTACTAGATTAGCCTCGCGGACAACCAAAAGTCCGGACTGGGGGTCCGCTGCCCACGTGACGGCGCTGCAGAAGCACGTCAACAACGTGATGGAGACCAGTGCCAAGCTGGTTGACATGGTCCAGATCATGCTCAACCGCCGGCTCCTGCCTTGCCAGGAGAGGGCCAAGCCGATGTGGGAGCACGAGCCCAAAGACCCCGCCACCGTGCAACACCTCTTTGGCACAGCCCATGATAAAATATGGGACCTGTTATTCAAGCCTCAAGAGTGGCCGGTCGAGGGAAAATACATCGGCCTCGTCATCACAAACCCAACGAGGGAGGTGAGCGACATTTATTTTTAATATGTGTTCGGATATTTGACATCGCGTATGATCCAGTCTGAACGTCTATGCGGACTTTGCAGGGAAGCTTCACCAAGGCCAAGAAGATCAGCGGCCCGGCACCGCTGCCCAAAGATCCTCGATCAGAGCGGCTAGAGAAGCTGTTAGTCGTGGTGCCTTACAAGGAGCCTAACAAGAAGAGTAAGAATAAGGAGGTACCGGAGGCCAGGGAGGGCCTCCATCGCAGAGCTCGTCCGGACAACCGGCCCGGAGACGTTGCAGCCCCGTCCGCAAAGGATGGGGACGAGGACGAGGATGAGGAGGAGAGCCCTTCCTCGTACTCCAGGAAGAGGGCAGCGTCCAAGGACGTCGAGGAGGTTCAACCCCCACAAGCCCTGAAGAGGCGGTACTGGACTAAGCTGGTTCTGCCAGACAGCTCAAACGAGGAGCCCGAGGCGTCCGAGGAGGTTCCAAAGAAGGGTCCCAGGGTCAAGCCCCCGTCCGACAGGTATGGAGCTGGTATTTTTAGCTATCCTATTTTTAGTAATTCATTATGGACATGAGCTAACTCTTCAAAATCGCAGCCCTCCACGTGACGGTCCCACCGAGCAGACCTCGGAGGGGACGTCTCCGCCTGCCGAACTGGCGAACAACAGGTCCGTGTCACGCTCCACGTGTCCCCTGATCCCTGAATGGACCGGGGAGATGTTACCTGAAGGACCCATCCTCCTCCGAACACAGAGGAGGAGGTCGACACCATAATGGCCGAGGTTGACACCTCGTTCGCTAAAGACCAGGAGGACGCGTCCCTCTTAGCTGGTGCGGGAAGGGAGTCCGGACCATCCGGACCCCATCAGCCGTCCGCTGCTGAGCCCGCGAGGCCTTTGATGGTGCAAGCTACCCTTCCAGTGAGGGAGGGGGCGGAGAGTTGGTGGACAACTCTGCCATCATTGATGGGCACCGCACTCTTATGAGTGCGGTCATGCAGGGTGTTTGGTCCATCCAATCTGGACTGAATGACGCTGTCCAAGGCATCCTGACAGGCTTTGAGGTAAGTTAAGTAATACTCTCCTCTTATAGATTGGATCTAGTCCTTAGTTCAAGTGTGTCGTATCTATAGTAGTCCCAGAGACTCGGCATGTTTTGTAAAGAAAACCTGCGGGGGATCCCGTTCTACATATCATTATTTGAAGTGCCGTGAATTTTTTAATGTCACATGCATCTTCTCTGGCTGCGGCTTCTAAAGACGCGGCATTGGAGGAGACAGATCAGATGCTCAAGCATTCCGATAAAGAGCTTGATCTTGTCAACAAGCGGCTTGACGAGGCACAAGGTAGGACCTTTGATGAGATGAACAATTGCTTAGTGCCGGGTATTGATGATCCGGACTGTATGCTAATCTTTAATGCGATGATTCTATAGCTGCCACCGCCGAGGTAGAGGCTTGAAAGAGGCCTTGAAGAAAGCCGAGGTAGAGGCGACCACAAAGAAGGCGGCCGCTGACAAGGTGGTGGCCGAGCTCGAGAAGGCCAAGCTTGCTGGTGAGTAGCACGAGGCGCGAGTAGCCGAGGTGCAAGTGGAGCTCAAGGACACCATCAAGAAGCTCGAGGCCCTTGAGAAGGAGCAGGGGCAGCAATCATCCCAGCTGTCCAAGGCGGCGAAGGAGCTCCAGGAGGCGAGGACCGAAGTGCGAGGTGTCCGGGAAGAGCTCCGCCAAGTCGGGCAGATTGCAAATGGTAAGAAATACTTACTGCAGAGTGTGTTCGGAGGCAACCAGTTCGCCCCATTGACGCAAGTCTGGCGCTCCGCAGGCATCTTCACCTAGCTTCTGAAGAGTGTGTCAGCTACCATGGAGCGTTATGCCACTCACGAGGAGGACTCCGAGCAACGGCTGTACTGGTCGCAGTTTCCAACCTCCGAGCATCCTCCCCTCCTTAGCAACTAGATGAAGCAGCTGATGGAGTTGCATCGGAAGTCAGAACTGGCGCTGAAGGATCTGTGCGTCCAGTTGTGGCCGGCCGAGCCAATGCGAGAGAGCTACTTTTGTTTAGTGCTGAGGCTGCGGGACGCATTGCTCTGTACTAACGCCGTGAAGTGGTCGGCATGCCTTGAGGGGGCTAGGCTAGCATTTGTCAAGACCATGGTGTACTGGCCGAAGATCAACCCGATGGACATGGCCACTGGTCCTCCGCCCAAGGGGAAGGAGCATCGCCTCCCGAAGCTATATTATGCACATGTGATGAATGGTGCGCGGGTGATAGAGGGCCAGTGTTCAAAAGATGTAATGTTTGAGTGACTATGTTAAGTTTGTGTCAATTGGACCCTTATGCTTTATGATGCATGACTTGTTCTGCCTTGCCATTTTTCAATTTTGACTCCTGTGTGGCCATATGTTTATTTTGAAAGCTACCAGTCGTCGGCTTCTACCCCCAAGTGAATATCACGAGGGGTGTTTTTCACCGCACTGTTACCCTTATCCAACGTCTTGGAACCCGGAGGCGGTGGTGCGTGAGCCATACTAGGCAATTGGACTATTCGGTTTTATCGCTTTCACTTAGCCCTAGGAGCTTGATTGTGGGGGCTAGTGACTAGCCCCTGGTGACGTATGATACGTCTCCAACGTATCTATAATTTTTTATTATTCCATGCTATTATATTATCATTCTTGGATGTTTTACAATCATTTTATAGTCATTTTATATCATTTTTGGTTCTAACCTATTGACATAGTGCAAAATGCAGTTGTTGTTTTCTGCATGTTTTTTACATCGTAGGAAATCAATATCAAATGGAGCCCAAACACCGCGAAACTTTTTGGAGAATTTTTATGGGCCAGAAGACACCCAATGGGCCAGAGCTGCACCTGGGGGGTGCCCCTAGGGGGGCACAACCCACCGGGGCGCGCCAGCCCCCCTGGCACGCCCAGGTGGGTTGTGCCCACCTTGGTGGCCTCCTGCACCGCCTCTTCGCTCTATAAATACTTAGATATTCTAGGATCCCTAGAGGAGTCAACGAAATTCTATTCCTGCCGCCGCAAAGTCCAGAACCACCAAATTCAATCTAGAAACCATCACGGAGGGGTTCACCACCTTCATTGGTGCCTCTCCGATGATGTCTGAGTAGTTCCTTGTAGACCTACGGGTCCGTAGTCAGCATCTAGATGGCTTCCTCTCTCTCTTTTGATTATCAATACAATGGTCTCTTGGAGATCCATATGATGTAACTCTTTTGTGGTGTGTTTGTTGGGATCCGATGAACTTTGAGTTTATGATCAGATCTATCTTTTTATATCCATGAAAGTTATTTGAGTCTTCTTTGATCTCTTATATGCATGATTTCTTATAGCCTCGTATTTCTTCTCCGATATTTGGGTTTTGTTTGGCCAACTTGATCTATTTATCTTGCAATGGGAAGAGGTGCTTTGTAGTGGGTTCGATCTTACGGTGTTTGATCCCAGTGATTGAAAGGGAACCGACACGTATGTATCGTTGCTACTAATGATAAAACGATGGGGTATATTTTCTACATAAATAGATCTTGTCTAAATCATGTCATAGTTCTTATTGCATTACTCTGTTTCTCCATGAACTTAATACACTAGATGCATGCTGGATAGTGGTCGATGTGTGGAGTAATAGTAGTAGATGCAGGCAGGAGTCGGTCTACTAATCTTGGACGTGGTGCCCATATAATGATCATTGCCTGGATATCATCATGATTATTTGAAGTTCTATCAATTTCCCAACAGTAATTGTTTTCCCACCATTTGCTATTTTCTCGAGAGAAGCCACTAGTGAAATCTACGGCCCCCGGGTCTCTTTCTCATATTATTTGCCTTTGCGATCTATTTTCTTTTGCTTTTATTTTTAGATCTACTAAAACAAAAACCCACAAATACCTTGCTGCAATTAATCTTATTTATCGTTCAATCTATCAATATTTACAACTCTATCACGTCCGTTACCCGAAAGGGATTGACAACCCCTTTTACAGGTCGGGTTGCGAGTATTTGTTATTTGTGTGCAGGTGCTGTTTACGTTGTGTTGTTTGGTTCTCCTACTGGTTCGATAACCTTGGTCTCATCTCTGAGGGAAATACCTACTGTTGCTATACTGCATCATCCCTTCCTCTATGGGGAAATACCGACGTAGTTCTAGCAGACATCAACAGGAATTTCTGGCGCCGTTGCCGGGGAGCACCTTCAACATATACCAGGTTCCCAATCACAAATCTCATCTCCTCGCAATTTACATTATTTGCCATTTGCCTCTCATTTTCATCTCCCCCACTTCACAAACACTTGTCGTTTTTATTCGCCCTCTTTTCCGTTTGTCGTTTCCGGTCGGATCTATCACACACTTGTCTTCTTGTTTACAATTTCTCAAAAATAATGCAAGAGAACACTAAGTTGTGTGATTTTTCCAGTACCAACAACAATGATTTTATTGGCACTCCGATTGCTCCTCCTGCTACCAGTGCGGAGACTTGTGATATTAATACTGCTTTGCTGAATCTTGTCATGAAAGATCTATTTTCCGGCACTCCTAATGAGGATGCTGCGTCCCATCTTAATACCTTCATGGAATTATGCGATATGCAAAAGAAAAAAGATGTGGACAATGATGTTGTGAAATTGAAATTATTCCCATTTTCTTTGCGAGATCATGCAAGAATTTGGTTTTCTTCTTTGCCTTGCAATAGTATCGATTCTTGGAACAAATGCAAAGACGCTTTTATCACCAAATATTTTCCACCCACAAAAATTATATCCCTTAGAACCCAGATCATGAATTTCAAGCAACTTGAACATGAGCATGTTGCACAATCTTGGGAAAGGATGAAAATGATGCTAAGGAATTGCCCAACTCATGGGTTAAATCTTTGGATGATCATACCATTTTTTTATGCGGGGTTGAATTTTGTTTCTCGAAACCTTTTTGATTCTGCCGCGGGTGGTACTTTTATGGAAATTACTTTGGGTGAAGCCACCAAATTACTTGATAATATCATGGCGAATTATTCGCAATGGCATACCGAAAGGGCGCCGACTAGCAAAAAAGTTAATTTGGTCGTGATTGATTCTTTGAGTGAAAAAGTTGATGCTCTTATGAAAATGGTTCCTAGTAAACGTGCTCCTATTGATCTTAATGATATGCCTTTGTCTACTTTGATTGAGCAAACTAGTGATGCTATATATGTGAACTTTATCCCTAGAAATAATTTTAACAACAATGCTTATAGAGGTAATTTTAATCATAGGCCTTTTCCTAGTAACTCCTCTAATAATTATGGTAATTCCTATGGAAATCAATCTTACAATAATAATAGGAACACCTCTGATCGAGAGAATAATATTAAGGAATTTATCAATACTCAAAAAGTTTTCAATGCTTCCATAGAAGAAAAATTGAATAAGATTGATGATATGTCTAGGAGTATTGATAGAATTTCTCATGATGTAGAGAATCTCAAGTTGAAATTTTTTGTGCCTAAAGTTGAAGAATCAATTAAATCTCTTTATGTTTCTATGGATGAAAGTAAGAAAAGAACCGCCATGCTTAGAGCTAAACGAGAATTTTTAGAAAAGGCGTTTTCTAGTGATTGCTTTCATAAAAATGATGAATACATTAAAATGACTGGCGTTTCTTCTATTGATTCTTTGTTTAGTAAAGTTCAACTTGATGATAAATGGATTGGAGAAGAGTCTTTTTGTAGAAGGCGTCCCAATATTTCGGAGGGTGAAAATCTTGTTGAGAAAATTGATAAAAGTGGGTTTGCAGAGGTCAAGACTTTAACTAGTGATGTGCCCACTATCTTGGGTTACAAAGACTTTAATTGTGATAGTTGTTCTTTGATTGATTGTATTTCCTTGTTGCAAACCATGATTAATTCACCCATGCCTATGAACAAAATAAAGCTTTTATTAAACATAGTGTTGATGCTATGATGAAAGCTTTAGATGATAAGTTGGAATTAGAAGTATAAATTCCTAGGAAGTTGCATGATGAATGGGAACCTACTATCAAAATCAAAATTAACAATTATGAGTGTTTTGCTTTGTGTGATTTGGGTGCTAGTGTTTCCACGATTCCGAAATCTCTTTGCGATGTTCTTGGTCTTACCAATATTGAAGATTGCTCTCTTAATTTGCATTTGGCGATTCCACTATTATTAAGCCTTTGGGAAGGATCAATGATATTCTTATTCTTGCAAATAGGAACTATGTTGTAACACCCCATATGTGATACTTTCCAATTATGGCAATAAAGCAATTCTCATTTTGATCCTTGTCCTTATCCTTGGTTTTTTTTGTCTTTTGAGCTTATTTTATTTTTTGCATTGTCATTTTATTTTATTTTGCATCCATGCATTGCTTCATCATCATGGCATCATTTCATCTTAGCTTCATTTCTTGTTTTTGTTTGTGATGTCAGGCCACCTTGTTGTTGTTGTCTGTGTTGGTGTCAAGCCATGCCCATGCTAACCTACCCCTCCCTCTTCTTCATGCTTGCACCCCTTCTTCCCCTTCTCTCTTTCTCTTCTTTAAATTTTCAAGGGAGTTCTTCCCTGCCCCCTTTAATGTTCTTTCTTTCCCCAAAAATCTTGCACCATGTCTACACCCTCTCTGCCAAATTTCATCCATTTTGGAGTTGTTTTGGTTGGGCTAAAAAATGGCACAAGTTTGGAATATTATTCAAACTTGTATTATTTTGCTTCCTCTAAAATGTCCAAAGTAATTTTATTAAATGTTGCATAAATCCAGGAGCTTGGGGGTATTTTTGTTTTTCCCAAACTCCTCTCCTAGCCCCCTGTACTTTTCTTTAGTCAACTGTTTATTCAAATAAACAGAAACTAAAAAGGTTAAGCAGGAGGGTCTTACCTGGGCCTCCCACATCGCCACAGCCCAGCTCCAGCCTCCCACAGCGCCGCTTGGAAAGCCAAGCCCACAGCGCCGCAGGCCACTTCCCCCTTGCCTTTCGGCCCACAGCCCACCTGGAACGTCCCTCTTCCTCCTTGCGTTCGTCATCACTGTACGAATCAGAGGATCACCATTGATCTCCTCTTGGTCGATCAGACGGTCTCCCGGTGTCCCCTCGAGCCCATAAGAACCCTCAGAATCTTCCCCAACCCTAGCCTTCTCCATTTCCACCTTCTCCTCCCTCTCGCGCCACCAAGGTCGGGCACTCTGGCCCTCGACGCCGCCATGGGTAGGGGATGCTCAAGTTCGTTCCCTGCTTGAGTCTCGTTCACCGCCGCGAGGAGCTCCGCCACGCTCGCCCATCTTCTTCCACGATGACGCGGCTACAAGGTCCCAAGAGCTCCTTCCACGACGACCGCTTCGGCATCTTCTTCCTCTACTTCATCTTCCTCACGGACAGCGCCGGTCAGCGCTTCCCCACGCCGCCTCCCCAACCTCTTCTTCGTGCTCGTCGAGCCCTCGGCGAGCAGCCGCTCCTCCCCTTCTCTCTCTGGTTCGATCCGTCGGGTTGCCGGTTTCCATCGCGCCCAAGGCCACGTCTGCCTCGGACGACCATGGCAGAGAGCGCGAGCTCGTGCCCGGCCTCTCGTGCACGGTCACACACACCCGCAGTCATCCACACATGTCCTGCGCTCGAGCGCATCGCCGCGGCCACACGCCCGAGCCGAGCCTCGCTCGCGCTTGAGCACGGCCCCTTCACTGCCTCGCCTTGCGCGACGCCAGCGTGCTCACCCTTTGCCTTGCCACGCCAGGCCAGGGCCCAGAGCTCGAGCGCCTCTGCTTCCCCCCTCGCGACCGAGCCTCGCCGCAGCCCTCACACACCGCTGCCGTTTCGCCGTTGGCCGCCGGTGCAGGCCGATGCCTTCACCATTGCAGAGGAGAAGGATCCCTGTCCGCCATGGGGCTAGTTCAAAAGGAACCGTGCCCTGCTCTAATCAACAGCAGCAGTAGCAGCGTAGTGGTGCGGGCGTCAGGCTCCGACCCGACAGCCTCGGGTTTGATTCCCTGCTCAGCCATTAGTTCGGCCCCTTTTTCGTTTTCTCTGTGTAGCTGACACACCGACCCCACCTGGCAGCCACTCAGCACCTCCTACCCACTCCCACACCCGTTGGCGCCACCTCTTCTCCCCTGGGTCCACCCGTCAGTGCCTCTGGCTAGGGCCACGCTGAGTCAGTTTTGTTTTTGCGTCTGTTTTCTTTTCTGTTTTTGTTTTTGTTTTTCCTTTTCTGCATATACTTTGCATAATTAATATCTGTTTAATTATGCTTCTGATGAAAATGATTTGTATATGAAACTTGCTTAGATTTTCATGTAGATTATTAATATGCTGTTTGTTGCCATGTTTACAATGCTGTTTGAATTATTCTTGTGTTTAAATATGCTTAAAACTTGTAAAAATCATAACTAAATATCTACAACTCCAAATTTAACAAACTTTATATGCATTTGGGGTGGAAAAATGTGTAGAATAATGTGGTGCTGTTGTTTTGCATGTTTAACAACTTTAAAATAGTAGTTTCTCAGATCTGTCCCAAATGTATTTAAATAATTATGGGAGTTTCTGGAAATTCTTGGTTGTTATTTCCAGCCCATTTAAATATGCTAGCATGTTGCTGTAGTCCTAGTTGCACCCTTGCCATGTTAATCAACTCCTTTAAACTTGTTGGGTGCTTGTTTGAACAATCTACATAGCCTTGTTAGTTTTCTTCTTTTGCTTGTTTTCATTCATATGATGTGATCTTGTTTGCTATGATGCTTGTGCATTCCTTGTGTCCCTAGTAGATGCATCATGTCCTGCCATGTCCATATGCTTCATGTCCATGCATCATGTGTTTGAGCATTGCATGATGATTGATTGTGTTCCGGTGTTGCATTGTTGTGTTTGGTTAGAGCCCGGTGATGATTCGGAGTACGAGGTTCCTACTGAGGCTGAGTTTGAGGAGCAAGGTTATGATCCCTCCGTGGAATCAACATGCAAGATGACCATTCTCAGATCTGTCCCAAATGTATTTAAATAATTATGGGAGTTTCTGGAAATTCTTGGTTGTTATTTCCAGCCCATTTAAATATGCTAGCATGTTGCTGTAGTCCTAGTTGCACCCTTGCCATGTTAATCAACTCCTTTAAACTTGTTGGGTGCTTGTTTGAACAATCTACATAGCCTTGTTAGTTTTCTTCTTTTGCTTGTTTTCATTCATATGATGTGATCTTGTTTGCTATGATGCTTGTGCATTCCTTGTGTCCCTAGTAGATGCATCATGTCCTGCCATGTCCATATGCTTCATGTCCATGCATCATGTGTTTGAGCATTGCATGATGATTGATTGTGTTCCGGTGTTGCATTGTTGTGTTTGGTTAGAGCCCGGTGATGATTCGGAGTACGAGGTTCCTACTGAGGCTGAGTTTGAGGAGCAAGGTTATGATCCCTCCGTGGAATCAACATGCAAGATGACCATTCCCAGATATCACTACTATCTTTGCCTATGCTAGATGTCTTGCTCTTTAGATATTTCCTCGATGCCTATTCCTGATTGTCAGCCCTCCTATTGTTTCCATGAAACTCTCTAACCACCCTCCTAGCAAACCGTTGTTTGGCCAAGTATGCATCGCTCAGCCCCTCTTATAGCGTTGTTAGTTGCAGGTGTAGATTTGAAGATTCTTGCTCCGTGATGAAGTTATTGTTGGGATATCACAATATATAATCTGTTAAACTAAATCACCTATATATTGGTAATGGGTGGAAGGCTAAGCCTCTTGCTTGGTGTTTTGTTCCACTCATGCCACCCTAGGAACCGATAAACCGGTGTTATGTTCCTTCATTTTGCGTCCCTAACACGGTTGGGGTTTATGGGCCCCCCTTGATAATTCGCTCAGTGCTAAAGCTTTTCCAGCAAGGCCCAACATTGGTTTTACATTTGCCTAATAACTAAAACTTTCATAGGGCGTTGCAAACCCGAGGACTTAATTAACAACCCGGGCTAGTGCTCCTCATGAGTGTTGGTCCAAACTGGGGGTTCTGTGGGGCCTCCTTGGGGAAACCCGAGGTATCTGGTATAACGTGTAGAATCGCCCATCCGGTCGTGGCCTGAGACGAGATACACGCGGCTACTATCAGGGTGTCGGCACGCCGAGAGGTCTTGCTGGATTAGTTTTACCTTTGTCGACATATCTTGAGCACGAGATTTCGAGAATACTCGGGTCTTCCCACCTTGGAGTTGCGACTCCGCAGATCGTGAGCTTGTGATGGGATAAGTTGGGACACCCCTGCAGAGTTTGATATTTCAAAAGCCGTGCCCGCGGTTATGTAGCAGATGGGAATTTGTTAATATCCGGTTGTAGATAACTTGACACCATGTTCTTGAATACACTACCTGCGTGAGTAACCATGATGGTATCTTTCCGAAGGGCTTCGGGAAGTGAACACGGTGGGGTTATGTTTGATCGTGAGTAGTTAGGATCACTTCGTGATCAACTTGGCGATCGTTGGCACTTGTTCTCTTCTCGCCCTAAACTCGTAAGCTAGTGCTTAGTGCTTGCTCCAACCTTTGTTTTCAGCCTGTCCACACCTAAGGCTTTGATAGTTTTGCTACCCGGGAACGAGATTGCTGAGTCATCTGTGGCTCACAGATTCAACACACACCAGATGCAGGTACCGTTGAGAACTATAAGGAGGTGGTTCAGAGCTGTACTGAGAGTTCGATGAAGAGCGTGGACGTTACTATGTGTCTTATCCCGACGATCAGTAGTGGCTCTTACTAGGATGATCCGAGCTTGTGTTATTTATGGTATCTCTTCGTTTGGATTTCGTCCGTAGTCGGACTCTGATGTTATTTGGATGATGTATGTTAATGTATTTCATTGTGTGACGTGGCGAGTGTAAGCCAACTATCTTTTACACTTTCATCTCTGATTTTACATGAGTTGTGCCAAGATACCATACTTGAGATCATTCGAGTATGCGTTTATGTCCTTAAGTCGTGCCTCGACACGTGGGGGACATAGCCGCATACTGGGCGTTACATATGTACCTATAGAATTTATTGTTCTTGACATCGATTTCAATCCATCTTGTCTAATTATACTTGGTAGACTGTTTTTGCGCACTATTGGCGCGGTGATCGACATGAAAGAAGGGAATATTAAATTCCAATTTCCCTTGAGAAAGGGGATGTCTCGCATCCCGGTCACTTTTACTTTTTCGTTATTTCATAATCCCCAGGGTATGATACCCTTTAGCTTCACAGTGACAAGTCATTTTCTCATTACTTTGGCTCTTTCATTTTCCATTTTTATAGGCATTACGATCGTTGGATTTCAAAGACACGGGCTTCATTTTTTAGCTTCTTATTACCTGCGGGAGTCCCTGCTTTCCCCTTGAAACCCTTGCAGAAAAAGTAGAAAAATGGACTGAAATTGTTGGATAAGTGGATTTGCAGTATCTCAACAATCAGAACTGCGAATATTCCATCATCCAAACTAAGCTTCCTCAGATCCTAACCCATTGGTCATTATTGAGCCTCGTGACTCCGGCTGTGTTGATATCTTCGTATTACCTATTAGCTAGGGAGAGAAAGGCCCTGCTCAATGTAAGAAAAGGATCTGGAAAAGAAGATAGGAATGGGGCACCAAGGAAGGATTGTAGGTAGGGATCCCCTTAGACCCGTTCTCAATAGCTCGTGATAAGGCAAAAAGTAGAGTCATATTTTCAAGTACAGACCACCGCTTTCTTTTTCTTTGGACTAAAGACCCGCCTGAGTTGATAGTGCTGGTTTTTTATCATTTCATTGACCTTCGAACCGCTATTGCCCTAGTATGGAGAGAAGTTATCTGAATGGTTGAAAGATGCCAACGTGAGCTAGCGTCTCGTTATGCTTAATAGCATTCCAATATGTTAACAATAATCACTACTTGTATCTCATTTGCTTCGCTTGGTTGATTAGTTTCACTACCTCAAATAAAACAATGAACCTTTTCCTGTGTGGCCAAAGGCAGCCCATAAGTCATCGAAGTGTTTGTTTGAATAATGGACTGGTAACCATTACTCATTTGAAAGTTTCCCATGATGATCTAATATCTTTTAAAGAAAATGATGAATGCTCGGAGCCAACCAAACAGTTTGCTACGTCCCTCGAGAAAATCAAAACTTCATTGGAAATTTAGGACCCTCGTCTTTCTCTCAGCGCCGAGAATTTTTGACGTGTCCGGGTCGATCAGAGGTTCGACTTGCTTCTCCCCCACCCATGCCTATGAAATGGATAACCCTTGCTACCATAGCAGCAGGATTTTCTCCCATGAACCAGGAGCGCGAGCACTGGTTCCTCGATCTTCCTACTGGAGGCATGGTCATGGTTTTCATTCATTCATTTCATTCTTTGTTCTGTTGTGGAATCGAACCTCTCAAAGGATTTAGAGCCCTTGTGGGGCTGGGTGGGTATCCTAAACTACCGGAGCAGCTCCCCTTGTGGCTGGGGTAGACTCTCAGCAACTTGGTTTACGCATGGCAGAAAAATCTATCTTTAATAATTATGTGCAAAAAGTCCAAAATAGCCTATTGGGGTTCAGTTGGTGAGAAAAGCCTTCTTCCTACATCTGCCCGGATTCTCCTCGGAGTCTTAGGGATACTTTTGTAGATCTACATTTTAAGGGGCACAAAAGCTTCACTTGACTCGGTTTTTCGCACGGGCATGGAATTATTTTACAAAAGAAACGCTAGTTTCAAAAGGAATGGCACCGAAAGGTGTCAGATGATGATTGAACTAAACTATCTGAATCTGAAACTGCCGACCCGACTCGTGCTTTTTTGGACTATGCTTTTGCAGGATCTTGTGAGGCATCAAATTCTTTGGCAAGTCTCTTCTTGCTAGTGTTGTATGCATTTTATTCCTTCTCCATGGCCTGCTGGTTTCTGATTGAGATTCCTAATCAATAGGGCAAAGAGCTCTTCGCATGATCTGGTCCTACCTTTTGTCTACGCTATTGAGTACAAATGTGTCGAGGCATTCTAAGTGTCGTAGGCGAATGCTTCTAGGCGGAACAAATGGTATGACACGACCTCTTTTTGTTCCATATAAATGAATCTACTTCAAAGAGAGGGAAAGAGTGCTAGTCCAAAATAACAAGCAAGGGATGAGCGCACGCGAGCAAAATCCGTTGCCGTAGCAATTCTCGCGGGAATCTCGGTCTTGTTTGGGCCGATTCCTTAACGAGAGCCTAGTCGAAAGCCCCCATAAAAAGAGTAAATCGTTTTCGATATGGGTACGTGATGTCTACTATGCAACCTTCTTCTTGCAGATGTTGTTGGGCCTCCAAGTGCAGAGGTTTGTAGGACGGTAGTAAATTTCCCTTAAGTGGATGACCTAAGGTTTATCAATCCATGGGAGGCGTAGGATGAAGATGGTCTCTCTCAAACAACCCTTCAACCAAATAACAAAGAGTCTCTTGTGTCCCCAACACACCCAATACAATAGTAAATTGTGTAGGTGCACTAGTTCGGCGAAGAGATGGTGATACAAGTGCAATATGGATGGTTGATACGTCTCCAATGTATCTATAATTTTTGATTGTTCCATGCTATTATTTATGAAGTCTTGGATGTTTAATGGGCTTTATCATTCACTTTTATATCATTTTTGGGACTAACCTACTAACCCAAAGGCCCAATCCAGATTGCTGTTTTTTGCCTGTTTCAGGGTTTGGCAGAAAAAGAATATCAAACGGAGCCCAAACGGAATGAAACCTTCGCGAGAGATATTTTTGGAGAAAATAACGCACGAAGAACTTGAGAAACAGGTCAGAAGAGCCACGAGGGGCCCACGAGGGTGGGGGGCGCCCCCCCTTCCCAGGGCGCGCCCCTGCCTCGTGGGGCCCCCATGACTCCCCGGTGTCCTCCTTCTTCCTATATAAGTCTACGTACCCCAGAACCTCTGTAAACAGAGAGAAAACCCTAATTCCACCGCCGTAACCTTCTGTTCCTGTGAGATCCCATCTCGGAGCCTGTTCCAGAGCTCCACCGGAGGGGGATCCATCACATAGTTCTTCTTCTTCATCATCATCACCCTCACCATGAGTTGTGAGTAGTTTACCAGAGACCTCCGTGTCCATAGCTAGTATCTAGATGGCTTCTTCTCTCTCTCTGGATCTCAATAGAAAGTTCTCCTCAGTCTTCGAGGAGATCTGTTCAATGTAATCTCTTTTTGCGGTGTGTTTGTCGAGATCCGATGAATTGTGAGTTTATGATCAAGATTATCTATGAAAGATATTTGGTTCTTCTCTGAACTTTTTATGTGTGCTCATAATATCCTTGCAAGTCTCTTCGAATTATTGGTTTGGTTTGGCCTACTAGATCTATAGTTCTTGCAATGGGAGAAGTGCTTGGCTTTGGGTTCAATCTTGCGGTGTCCTTTCCCAGTGACAGTAGGGGCAGCAAGGCACGTATTGTATTGTTGCCATCGAGGATAAAAAGATGGGTTTTATATCATATTGCTTGAGTTTGTCCCTCTACATCATGTCATCTTGCTTAAGGCGTTACTCTGTTCTTATGAACTCAATACACTAGATGCATGCTGGATAGCGGTCGATGTGTGGGGTAATAGTAGTAGATGCAGAATCGTTTCGGTCTACTTGTCTCGGAAGTGATGCCTATATACAATGATCATGCTTAGATAGTCTCATAATTATTCGCTTTTCTATCAATTGCTCGACAGCAATTTGTTTAGCCGCCATAGAATATTGCTATCATCAGAGAAGCCACTAGAGAACACTATGGCCCACGGGTCTATTCTCAACATATCAATCTACATCTACTTTACTTTTTTTGCTTTTATTTGCTGTTCTTATAAACTAAAAATACCAAAAATATAAACTATCATCTCTATCAGATCTCACTTTTGTAAGTGACCGTAAAGGGATTGACAACCCCTTATCGCGTTAGCTGCGAAGTTCTTATTTGTTTGTGCAGGTGCGAGGGACTCGCGCGTGGTCTCCCACTGGATTGATACCTTGGTTCTCAAAAACCGAGGGAAATACTTACGCTACTGTGCTGCATCTCCCTTTCCTCTTCGAGGGAATACAACGCAAGCTCGAGAAGTAGCAAGAAGAATTTCTGGCGCCGTTGCCGGGGAGGCTTACGCAAAAGTCATATACCAAGTACCTATCACAAACTCTTATCCTTCGCATTACATTTATTTGCCTCTCGTTTTCCTCTCCCCCACTTCACCCTTGCCGTTTTTATTTGCCCTTCTTCCGTCGTGTGTTTATCGTTCGCCTGCTTCTTGTTTGCTTTGTGTGTTGGATTGCTTGCTTGTCACTATGGCTCAGAACGATACCAAATTGTGTGACTTCTCCAATACCAACAACAATGATTTTATTAGCACTCTGATTGCTCCTATTACCGATGCTGAATCTTGTGAGATCAATGCTGCTTTGTTGAATCTTGTCATGAATAATCAATTCTCCGGCCTTCCTAGTGAAGATGCCGCTACCTATCTAAACAACTTTGTTGATTTGTGTGATATGCAAAAGAAAAGGGATACGGATAACGATATTGTTAAATTGAAGTTATATCCATTTTCACTTAGAGATCATGCTAAAACTTGGTTTTCCTCTTTGCCTAGAAATAATATTGATTCGTGGAATAAGTGCAAAGATGCTTTTATCTCTAAGTATTTCCCTCCTGCTAAGATCATCTCTCTTAGAAACGATATTATGAATTTTAAGCAACTAGACCATGAGCATGTTGCACAAGCTTGGGAGAGAATGAAATTGATGATACGTAATTGCCCTACACATGGTTTGAATCTATGGATGATTATTCAGAACTTTTATGCTGGCTTGAATTTTGCTTCTAGAATCTTTTAGATTCGGCCGCCGGAGGCACTTTCATGGAAACTACCTTAGGAGAAGCTACCAAACTCCTAGATAATATTATGGTTAATTATTCTCAATGACACACCGAAAGATCTACTAGTAAAAAGTGCATGCTATTGAAGAAATTAGTGTTTTGAGTGGAAAGATGGATGAACTCATGAAATTATTTGCTGCTAAGTGTGCTTCTTCTGATCCTAATGATAAGCCTTTGTCCACTTTGATTGAGAATAACAATGAATCTTTGGATGTGAATTTTGTTGGTAGGAATAATTTTGGTAACAATGGTTATAGAGGTAATTTTAATCCTAGGCCTTTGCCTAGTAATTCCTCTAATAATTATGGTAATTCCTACAACAACTCTTATGGAAAGATGCCTTCTGAATTTGAAACTAGTGTTAAGGAGTTTATGATCTCGCAAAAGAATTTCAATGCTTTGCTTGAAGAGAAATTGCTTAAGGTTGATCAATTGGCTGGAAGTGTGGATATAATTACTCTTGATGTTGATTCTTTGAAACTTAGATCTATCCCACGTAAGCATGATATCAATGAGTCTCTCAAAGCCATGAGAATTTCCATTGATGAATGCAAAGAAAGAACCGCTAGGATGCGTGCTAAAAGAGAGGATTATATTAAATCATGTTCTTCTAGTTATCATGAAAATAAAGATGAAGATCTGAAAGTTATTGATTTGTATCCTATTAGATCCTTGTTTTCTAGTATAAATTTTTATGAAGATAGGATTGGAGATGATTCTGCTTTAAAGTGTCCCAATGATTCGGAGTTTTTAGATCTTGATGCTAAAATTGCTAAAAGTGGGAGTGAAGAAATTAAAACTTTGCATAGTGATGAACCCACTACTTTGGATTTCAAGGGATTCAATTATGATAGTTGCTCTTTGATTGATTGTATTTCCTTGTTGCAATCCGTGCTAAATTCTCCGCATGCTTTTAGTCAAAATAAAGCTTTCGCCAAACACATAGTTGATGCTTTGATGCAATCTTATGAAGAAAAACTTCAGTTGGAAGTTTCCATCCCTAGAAAGCTTTATGATGAGTGGGAACCTACTATCAAAATAAAAATAAAATATCATGAATGCTAAGTTTTGTGTGATTTGGGTGCAAGTGTGTCCACTATCCCAAAAACTTTGTGTGATTTGCTAGGGTTCCATGAGCTTGATGATTGTTCTCTAAATTTGCATCTTGCGGATTCCACTATTAAGAAACCTATGGGAAGAATTAATGATGTTCTTATTGTTTCCAATAGGAATTATGTGTCCGTAGATTTCATTGTTCTTGATATAGATTGCAATCCTTCATGTCCTATTATTCTTGGTAGGCCTTTCCTTAGAACGATTGGTGCAATTATTGATATGAAGGAAGGAAATATTAGATTCCAATTTCCATTAAGGAAAGGCATGGAACACTTTACTATAAATAAAATCAAATTACCATATGAATCTATCATGAGAGCGACTTATGGATTGCCTTCCAAGGATGGCAATACCTAGATTTATCTTGTATTGTGCCTAGCTAGGGGCGTAAACCGATAGCGCTTGTTGGGAAGCAACCCAACTTTATATTTTTTGTTATTGTTGCTGTTAGGGAATAAATATTTCATCTAGCCTCTGATTAGATGTGGTTTCATGTTTTGTTTAGTGTTTGTGCCAAGTAGAACCTTTGGGAAGACTTGTGTGAAGTTTATGTGATCTTGCTGTGCAAAACAGAATCGTTAGCGCTTGCTAAAGTGGTCTTCAGATTTTATTAGAGCGTGATTTTTAGTTGATTCTTTTTGCAGATGGTTGGTAGACAAATTTCGCAAGAGTTCCAGAAGTAGGCGAAACCTGCAGATTACTACAGACTGTTCTGTTTTTGACAGATTCTGTTTTTCGTGTGTTGTTTGCTTATTTCAATGCATCTATGAGTAGTATTGGAGGTTATTAACCATAGAGAAGTTGGAATACAGTAGGTTTAACACCAATATAAACAAAGAATGAATTCATTGCCGCACCTTTGAGTAGTGGTTTACTTTCTTATACTAACGGAGCTCACGAGAATTTTTGTCTAAGTTTTGTGTTGTGAAGTTTTCAAGTTTTGAGTATTGCTTTGATGGACTATGGAACAAGGAGTAGCAAAGTCCTAAGCTTGGGGATGCCCATGGCACCCCAATTAAATTCAAGATAATCAAAAGCCTAATCTTGGGGATGCCCCGGGAAGGCATCCCCTCTTTCGTCTTCATCCATCGGTAACTATACTTGGAGCTATATTTTTATTCGCAACATGATATGTGTTTTGCTTGGAGCGTCTTGTATAATTTGAGTCTTTGCTTTTTAGTTTGTCACAATCATACTTACTGGAGACACCTATTTGAGAGAGTTAAATATGGCCTAGAAATTGTTAGAACACTCTATATGCTTCACTTATATCTTTCGAGTTGAATAGTTTTTGCTCTAGTGCTTCACTTATATCTTTTAGAGCACGGTGGTGGTAATATTTTGTAGAAATTGTTGAACTCTCATGCTTCACTTATATCCTTTTGAGAGTCTATTAAAACAACATGGTAATGTGTTTAGGCTAAAGAAACTAGTCTTCACATGATAGACATCCAATCTCAATGTAGTAAATTTTTTCCACACCAAGTGCATTGAATAGAATGAGATGTTGGATGCTTGATAATTGTTTTGAGATATGAGGATAGTGATATTAGAGTCATGCTAGTGGAGTGATTATGAAATTGAGAAATACTTGTGTTAAGGTTAGTGATTCCTGTATCATGCACGTATGGTGAACTGCTATGTGACGAAGTTAGAGCATGAGGTATTTGTAAAGTGCCAACCTTTGTGTGGAGGTCGGGGGCGCGCGATGGTTAACTCCTACCAACCTCCCCCCTAGGAGCATGCGTTGATTGCTTTGTTTTGATGACTCGTAGATTTTTACAATAAGTATATGAGTTCTTATGACTAATGTTGAGTCCATGGATTATACGCACTCTCACCTTTCCACCATTGCTAGCCTCTTTTGTACCGCGCAACTTTCGCCGGTACCATAAACCCACTATATATCCTTCCTCAAAATAGCCACCATATTGTTCCTCAAAACAGCCACCATACCTACCTATCATGGCATTTCCATAGCCATTCCGAGATATATTTCCATGCAACTTTCCACCGTTCCGTTCATATGACACGCATCATATTGTCATATTACCATGCATGATCATGTAGTTGACATTGTAGTTGTGGCAAAGCCACCATGCATAATTTTCATATATGTCACTCTTGATTCATTGCACATCTCGGTACATCGCCGGAGGCATTCATGTAGAGTCATACTTGTTGTAGTATCGAGTTTTAATTTCGAGTTGTAATAAAAGTGTGATGATCATAATTATTAGAGCATTGTCCCATTTGAGGAAAGGCCAATAAAAAAAAGAGGTGGCCCAAAAATATATAGAGAGGGGCTAATAAAAAAAAGAGAAAGCCCCTAAAAAAATGAGAGAAAAGAGAGAAGGGACAATTGCAACTATCTTTTTCAACACTTGTGCTTCAAAGTAGCACCATGTTCTTCATTGTAGAGAGTCTCATGTTTAGTCACTTTCATATACCAGTGGGAATTTTCATTATAGAACTTGGCTTGTATATTCCAACGATGGGCTTCCTCAAATGCCTTAGGTCTTCATGAGCAAGCAAGTTGGATGCACACCCACTAGTTTCTTTTTTTGAGCTTTCATTCATATTTAGCTCTAGTGCATCCGTTGCATGGCAATCCCTACTCACTCACATTGATATCTATTGATGGGCATCTCCATAGCCCGTTGATACGCCTAGTCAATGTGAGACTATCTCCCTCCTTTTTGTCTTCTCCACAACCACCTCTATTCCACCCATAGTGCTATATCCATGGCTCACGCTCATGTATTGCGTGAAAGTTGAAAGGTTTGAAAAGATAGAGTATGAAAACAAGTGCTTGGCTGAAATCGGGGTTGTGCATGATATGAATATTTTGTGTGATGAAGAGGGAGCATATCCAGACTATATGATTTTGTAGGGATAACTTTCTTTAGCCATAGTATTTTGAGAAGACATGATTGCTTTGTTAGTATGCTTGAAGTATTATTGTTTCTTATGTCAATATAGACTTTTATCTTGAATCTTTCAGACCTGAACATTCATGTCACAATTAAGAGAATTACATTGAAAAACTATATTGGTTAGCATTCCACATCAAAAATTCTTTCTTTATCGTTTACCTACTCGAGGACGAGCAGGAATTAAGCTTGGGGATGCTTGATACGTCTCCAACGTATCTATAATTTTTGATTGTTCCATGCTATTATTTATGAAGTCTTGGATGTTTAATGGGCTTTATCATTGATACGTCCAAAACGTATCTATAATCTTGCTCCATGCCTCTTTTGGGTGATATTGCTATGATATTTATACACTTCCATACACTTTTGATCATATTTGGACTAACCTATTAACTCAGTGCACCCCAGTGCCAGCTTCTGTTTTCTGCTGTTTTTGTATTTCAGGTTTTCCCATTACGAGAACTACCAGAAAAATTATATAAAAAATCAGCGTTCCAGAAGGTTCCCGGTAGCCAAAGTACAGCCGGGGGGGGGGGGGCACCAGGGCTCCAGGCGCCCTGGTGGCGCGCCCCCCCTGGGCCGCGCCGGGGGGGCGCCTGGGCCGCGCCGGGGGGGCGCCTGGGCCCCCCGAGCCTCGTCTGGTGCCCCCCTTTGGCATATATTTAGACCGTCTCCCAAAACCCTCGAGACGGAAACCCTTTTTCACGATCTCATCTCTGTTCCGCCGCCGCCGCCGCTTCCAAGATCGGGAGCACTAGGAGAACTCTTCCCGGCACCCTGCCGGAGGGGAGGATCACCACCGGGAGCTTCTCCACCACCATGGACGCCTCCCGGATGAGTTGTGAGTAGTCTCCCTTGGACCATGGGTCCATGACCAGTAGCTATGTGATGTTCTCCTCCCGTTCTTGTGCTTCACTAATTAGTCCTCGTGAGCTGCCCTACATGATCGAGGCACATATGTAATCCTTATGCTGTTGCTATGATGAGTTTGCTGGGATCCGATGGATTATGAGATTATGTTCAGATTGTGTTTGAGTAATATATTTGATTCACCTCTTTTATATTTATGTTCGTAAGTAATTCTTGCATGTTCTCCGTTGTTATTTATTGCTTTGGCCAAGTAGTAGGTAGTGACTCCAAGAGGGAACGTTATGCTTGATTGTGGGTTCATGCCCCTCGATGACTAGCTTGAGTGACAGAAACATGAGTCTAGGGGATGTGCTGTTGCCACAAGGGGGAAAACAACGGTGCTTGTGCCTGCGGGTGCAAGGATTGTTTACTTTACACAAAGTTCTTTTAATGCAGTTGTCTGTTGCTTTGAGTTTACACTATGGGTGGGACTCGCAACTTAATACCAGCGAGATATTCTGGATAGATATCTCAAGGTGGATGATTAGTAGTAGATGCAGATGGATTTCGGTCTACTTACCTCGGTGTACCGCCCATGCTTTGAACCTCTACCTTTCTTGCAACATAGTTAGCATTGGTTTGCGCACATAATTCTGTCAATTGCCCGGCTGTAATTCGTTTACCTCACATAGCTGTTTTATCGTCTTTTGGGAGAGAGACATCACTAGTGAACATCATGAGACTCCGGTCCATATTACCATCATTGATCACATCCGCTATTTTACTTTCCGTTTTACTTACTATTGCAATTATACCTATCACTATTATCACTTGCGTTTGATCCTTTGTAAACTACAAGGCTGGAGGGATTGACAACCTCTCTGTACTCGTTGGGAGCAAAGTTATTTGTATCTGTGTGCAGGTCCACGTTGATTGCTAATATCTGGCGCCGTTAGCAGTTGACACCTTCTTGTTGAAACTGGGAGTCTCAGGGAAATCGATCCTTGGTATTGCCAAGGGAAAACTTCCGCTACACTGCATCTCAAACCTTCCACTTGGGGTAACCAACGAGGGGCGAGAAGCCATCAATCATTCACTTTTATATTATTTTTGGGACTAACCTGCTAACCCAAAGGCCTAGTCCAGATTGCTGTTTTTTGCCTGTTTCAGGGTTTTGCAGAAAAAGAATATCAAACGGAGTCCAAATGGAATGAAACCTTCGCGAGAGATATTTTTGGAGAAAATCACGCACGAAGAACTTGAGAACCACGTCAGAAGAGCCACGAGGGGCCCACGAGGGTGGGGGGCGCGCCCCCCTTCCCAGGGCGCGCCCCCTACCTCGTGGGGCCCCCGTGACTCGCCGGTGTCCTCCTTCTTCCTATATAAGTGTACGTACCCCAGAACCTCCGCAAACAAAGAGAAAACCCTAATTCTACCGCCGTAACCTTCTGTTCCTGATCCCATCTTGGAGCCTGTTCCGGAGCTCCACCGGAGGGGGATCCATCACAGAGTTCTTCATCATCATCATCATCGCCCTCACCATGTGTTGTGAGTAGTTTACCACAAACCTTCGGGTCCATAGCTAGTATCTAGATGGCTTCTTCTCTCTCTCTGGATCTCAATACAAAGTTCTCCTCGGTCTTCTAGGAGATCTATTCGATGTAATCTCTTTTTGCGGTGTGTTTGTCGAGATCCGATGAATTGTGAGTTTATGATCAAGATTATCTATGAAAGATATTTGGTTCTCCTCTGAACTTTTTATGTGTGCTCATAATATCCTTGCAAGTCTCTTCGAATTATTGGTTTGGTTTGGCCTACTAGATCTATAGTTCTTGCAATGGGAGAAGTGCTTGGCTTTGGGTTCAATCTTGCGGTGTCCTTTCCCAGTGACAGTAGGGGCAGCAAGGCACGTATTGTATTGTTGCCATCGAGGATAAAAAGATGGGGTTTATATCATATTGCTTGAGTTTATACCTCTATATCATGTCATCTTGCTTAAGGCGTTACTCTGTTCTTATGAACTCAATACACTAGATGCATGCTGGATAGCGGTCGATGTGTGGAGTAATAGTAGTAGATGAAGAATCGTTTCGGTCTACTTGTCTCGGCCGTGATGCCTATATACAATGATCATGCCTAGATAGTCTCATAATTATTCGCTTTTCTATCAATTGCTCGACAGTAATTTGTTTACCCGCCATAGAATATCGCTATCATGAGAGAAGCCACTAGAGAACACTATGGCCCCCGGGTCTATTCTCAACATATCAATCTACATCTACTTTACTTTTTATGCTTTTATTTGCTGTTCTTATAAACTAAAAATACCAAAAATATAAACTATCATCTCTATCAGATCTCACTTTCGTAAGTGACCGTAAAGGGATTGACAACCCGTTATCGCGTTGGCTGCGAAGTTCTTATTTGTTTGTGCAAGTGCGAGGGACTCGCGCGTGGTCTCCTACTGGATTGATACCTTGGTTCTCAAAAACTGAGGGAAATACTTACGCTACTGTGCCGCATCTCCCTTTCCTCTTCGAGGGAATACAACGCAAGCTCGAGAAGTAGCAATGGTAGATATAGGTTTTTGTAATAAGAAAATATAAAAACAGCAAGGTAACTAATGATAAAAGTGAGCATAAACAGTAGTACAATGCTAGGAAACAAGGCCTAGGGTTCATACTTTCACTAGTGCAAGTTCTCTCAACAATATTAACATAACTGGATCATATAACTATCCCTCAGCATGCAACAAAGAGTTACCCCACAGTCACTAATAGCGGAGAACAAACGAAGAGATTATGGTAGGGTATGAAACCAGCTCAAAGTTATTCCTTCTGATCGATCTATTCAAGAGTCCGTAGTAAAATATCACGAAGCTATTCTTCCCGTTCGATCTATCATAGAGTTCGTACTAGAATAACACCTTAAGATACAAATCAACCAAAACCCTAATGTCACCTAGATACTCCATTGTCACCTCAAGTATTCGTGGGCATGATTATACGATATGCATCACACGATCTAAGATGTGACGACCCCGGCTTAATCGTGCACTAATCATACACGCAAATGCACACGATCAAGCCTAAGGACTCACGTGAAGGAAATCACAGCACAACTCTAAAACATAAATAAATACATACAAGTCATATATTACAAGCCAGGGCCTCGAGGGCTCGAATACATAACATGATGTCATACACATAGTCAGCGGAAGCGTTAGGTATCTGGGTACAGATACAACACAGTAGAAGATAAGCCTTTTACAAAGGCGGGGCAAAATAAAAGCTACGATCGAAAAGGCGTAGGCCTCCTGCCTGGGACCTCCGATCCTACTCCTGGTCGTCGTCCGCCGGCTCCTCGCAGTAGTACTCGCCGGCCGGGTAGTAGTAGTAACCAGCCTCGGGCTGGTAGTAGTAGTCGTCGACGGGGGCTGCGGGCACCATGGCTCCGTCGTCTGATTATCAAAAGGGTAGGGCAAAAAGAGGAAGCAAGCAACCGTGAGTACTCATCCAAAGTACTCAGCAAGACTTACATCAGATCTATACTAGCAATGCAATATTTTCAAAGGAGGCTGTATGTAGGTGGACTAGACTGCAGAAAGCCAGAGTAGAGGGGGAAAAGCCTAGTCCTACCGAAGACTAGCATCTTCAGGGTCTTGCAGCAATTAAGGGGGAAACAGAATAGTCTCATCATAATAATATATATAGTGTTTGCAGCATCATCAACATCATATCACAAGTCACCAGTTCTAGTTGTACCGAAGTGGATACAACTCCGAGTGTCCGTTACCGTAGGACAGGCTATCGATAGATTGTTTCTTCCCTGCAGGGGTGCACCAAGTTACCCACCACGCTCGCTTAACTCCGGCCGGACACACCATCAGGTCGTGCCCGCCCTCGGCTAAACCATACGCCGCAACCCGACCGGATACCGCCAGAGAGGATCGAGCACGTGGGACTAATCCTATGCCCCCGGGGGTCATGGCCGTCGCCCCGGACACTCCGCACGTTGCGAGTTCGTTCGGTAGCAGACCTAGCAACCCCTTATACAAGCGCAGTTGCATCCTAAGTCCAATCCGAACGGTCCGCTCAATCGCTGACGTCGTGACGACTCCGGCTGATGTATACGACGCAGAGCACCCACTCACACCCACGTGGTGGTTAGTGCTATCGGCCCGGAGGCCTCTCGGATCAAATATACAAATCGCTTAGTGTGTTGGGAGCGCGCGGTAACGAGCAGAGCCTACGATACTGTTGGCCCCGTCGTCCCGTCTCGAGGACTTGTGACAAGGACTGGAAAAGACCGGCCACGCCTCGTAGTTATCTCGCGGGTACCCTCACTGGTCACCCGACTCCACAGCTCACGCCTCAAAGGCACTCGCGGGTACCCCTCTGGGTCAACCCGCCTCCATCCAACATGTGTAGTAGTAACTTCATAGTGTCCTCAGACGCACGATACCTCTGGCCGCACGCCTTTGTTCCTGGCGACGTCCGGCCTCGGGGATCGATACGTCTTTAAACACGGTACAGTGAACCAGGGCATCCGTGTGGTTTTCATGCCGATGAGGAATCCGAGGAATCACCCTCGTTGGATCCCTAAACGACAAGTCCCGATAAGGTGGTACCGGAGGAATCACCCTCGGCGGTATTCACCATAGCGGATGCACGACAAAAGCTAAGTCGGAAGTGGGAAGAGGAATCACCCTCGGTAACCCACAACGAGATAGCTATACAGGGACAACATCAAAAGTGAGTTCGGAGGTATCACCCTCGTCACCCGATGTTAACTCTGCGGTGTCGAACATATTAGGGGGCGTGCGGTGCTGTGAAGAAGGTCAGGGGAAGGGGGCTCGATCGGTGGATCGAGACAAGGGTACTATGCGAGGCAACTACGAGAGTGCGGGTCCAAGCAGTGCTACCCAACCTTTACTAAGCAGTTTATGAATAAAGCAGGTATCAACAATTTGACAAAGACAGGCTATGCAACAGTAATAGGAGCAGTAGCAGTAGCAGCAATTCTAATGCAAGAATAAGAGAGAACAGATATAGGCGATATCGGAAATGCTCAAGGGGGGGGTTGCTTGCCTGGTTGCTCGGTGGCAAAAGCAAGGTCGTCGGAGGGGGAACCAATCACCGGGACGGCGTCGGTCTCGGGATCTGTGTCAGCGCCGGACTCTACCGAGAGAGAAGAGGGGGAAGAAACAGATAAATACACAAGCATACATGCATCACAGAGCGTGCTAAGCTAACGTGCAGTGTAGGGTTGCCTAAAAACATGTCTAGGTCATATTAGTTATTTTTAAGAAATTGTTTGAATTTATTTTAATAAAGTTGAGCACTATTCATTTATTGAAAACAGGCTAAAAGTTCCATGTTCATCTAGCTAGGGACATCTGATGGGAATACGGAGGGCGTATCTAGATTCGTATCGAAATTCTGATCAATTTTCATATATAAATTATTTTCATCGGAGTTACGGTTTAAAAGTTATGATTTTTCAAAGTTTAAATGATTTTCTGGATTTATTTAAATTAACAGAAAAAGGATTTATTGCGTCATGCTGACGTCAGCACTGCATCAGCAGTCAACAGCGCACTGGTCAGGTCAAACCTGACCAGTGGGTCCCACCTGTCATAGACAGTGATCATAACAGGGTTTATTTTATCTAAACAATGATTAATTAGTGGCTGGGCCCCACATGTCAGTGTCTGGTAGTTAAACTAATTAAGTTTTAATTATTAAAATGTTTTAATTAGCTAATTATGCGGTGGGGCCCGCGTGTCAGCGACTGGGGCTGCCCAGTCAGCACGTTGACTGGTCAACCCAGTCAACGGGGGCCCTGGGGCCCACGGGCAGTGACCCTGGGGGTGGCCCCAGGTCAGCCTCGCCGGTCGGCCGCGCCGGAAACGCGCCGGCGACCTCTCCAGCGGCGGTTCCTCGCCGGAGTTGGTCGGAAAAACGCTACGAAGCGCCGTTCGGCTCGTTCTTGGGCGCGTTGGATCGGCCGTTCGAAGCCGCATCCAGTGGTGGGGGTCGTAGGGCCGGAGGTGGCCGGAACCTCGCCGGAGACGAGCTACGGCGGCGATGGGTTTTCGGACGAGCTCGGGCCCGAGGCCACAACGCTCGCGCGGCCAAACGGAGGAGCCATGGGAAAACTACGGTGCGCGGAGAGCTCGTTTGACAAGAACCCGAGCCAGTAGGGCCATCAGAGACTCGCCGGCGACGAGCTCTGCGGCGGTGGGTTCGGGCTCGCGTGGAGTGGTCGCTACGGGCACGGCGGAGCTCAAAGAAGACGCGGTAAAGATCGGTGGCTCACCTTGCGGCACGCACGTTGGCCCTTGACAGGTTTGGAGCTGCAGGCGCCGCCGGAGTTGAAGGAGACCACCAGAGCCCGACGCGGAAGGGGCGGCAACGTGCGGCGCCAACGGGGGCTCCCGGCTTCGTCTGCGAGCTCCGGTCGACGTAGTCGAGCACCACGCGTCTCCCAGACACGGTGGCTCGGCCGGCCGGGGACGGTGGCCACGAAAACGGCGGTCGAACGGCGGCGGGGCGCTCGGGCCGCGCGGATCTGAGAGGGGGAGGAAGAGGGAGAGAGCCGGGCGAGGGGGGGAAATGGCAGGGGAGGACGAGGGACTCCTCCTTATCCTCTCCTCGCCCCTGTTTCGTCGGTGGGCGGCGGCGTGTCGAGCTGCGGCCGGCGCAGCGCGCGCGCGTCCACGGAGCGCTCGACACGGCGGCGGGGGCAGGTGGAGGAAGGGACAGGCGCGGGCTGGGCCGGCTCGGCCCAGGAGGGGCGCCAAGTAAGTAGTCTTCTCACCTTTTTCCCTTTTATTTCAAAAACAGAGAGGAAAGCAAAAAGATGGGCCACCAAAACACTTTTGAAAAATGTATTACTTGGCCCAAAAATGATGTTGCAATATTCCTCACCACCAAAAAATGGTGTGGGCATTTTTGGACTTCTTTTGAATTTTCCAAAAATGAAATGGCATTTTAAGTGCTGTTTTGGGCACTGTTTAATGCCCTAGTCCTCATTTGGGGTTGCTGTTGATGCTATTTTCAACAACAGCATTTGTTTTTGGATTATTTGCAACAAGGTGAACATTTCTCCAAAATTTTTGGAGCAACTTCAATTTGCACTTGGATTTGAATTTGAATTTTCAGAGGAGTTTTAAAGTGACTGTTTTAACCACTGTGATTATGCATTGTAAATGAACATGACATGGCATGATTAGCAGTTGATCACAGTAGCTAGTACATAGGGGTGTTACAAATTCTCCTCCTCTAAAAGAAATTCTCATCCCGAGAATTTAGGAGGTAGAAGCAAAGAGGTCGGGGTATTCCGCCCGAAGATTTTCCTCGCGTTCCCAAGTGGCTTCATCTTCGGTATGATTTGACCACTGCACTTTCAGGAACTTGGTTGTCTTCTGACGGGTCCGACGTTCAGTTTGATCGAGGATGCGGATCGGATGCTCCTTATAGGACAGATCATCTTGAAGTTCGAGCATTTCGTGATCCACAGCACGATGCGGGGATTCCTTGAAGGATCGACGAAGTTGCGACACGTGGAACACATCGTGGATATGCGAGAATTGCGGAGGCAATTGCAATTTGTAAGCCACGAATCCACGTCTAGCAACCACGGGAAAGGGACCAATGTAGCGTGGAGCTAACTTGCCCTTGATACCGAAACGGTGCGTGCCCTTCATAGGGGTGACTCGAAGATAAACTTGATCACCGGGATGATAAGTCAGACCCCATCGCTTGCGATCATAGTTGCTTTTCTGGCGGTCTTGAGCCGCCTTGAGATTTTCACGCACGATACGGACTTGCTCTTCGGCGTGTTGAATAATGTCCGGACCAATAACTTGTCGTTCCCCAGTTTCTGACCAATTCAGAGGGGTTCGACACTTACGTCCGTACAGAACTTCAAATGGAGCCATCTTTAAGCTTGCTTGGTAGCTGTTGTTATAAGAGAACTCGGCATATGGAAGAGATTCTTCCCATTTCTTACCGAATGATATAACACTAGCTCGCAGCATATCTTCAAGCACTTGATTGACTCGTTCAACTTGACCTTGGGACTGGGGGTGATAAGCTGAACTCCAGTGGATATGAGTTCCCATAGCTTCTAGAAAACTTTCCCAGAACTTGGAGGTGAACAGGGAGCCACGGTCCGAGCTGATCTCCTTCGGAATTCCGTGGAGTGAAACGATTCTGGAGATATACAATTCTGCTAACTGGCTAGCAGTGATAGTCTCCTTGACTGGTAGGAAGTGTGCAACCTTCGAGAGTTGGTCGATGACGACAAGAATGGCATCGTTACCCTTCTGGGACTTAGGAAGTCCAGTAATGAAATCCATCTGCACCTTATCCCATTTCCACAGCGGAATAGGAAGAGGTTGCAGAAGTCCAGCAGGCTTCTGATGCTCTGCCTTCACGCGACGACAGACATCGCATTCAGCAACATGGCGAGCAATATCCCGCTTCATATTAGGCCACCAGTACCTTTGGCGGAGATCACGATACATCTTAGTACTACCAGGATGAATAGACAGCGGTGTATCATGTGCCTCCTTCATGACCTTGTCAGTCATTAGGTCGTAACGAGTTACCACAATTCGACCTCGGAAATACAAGGTTCCATCTTCGGATACTGAGAAATCCCTGTATTTCGGAAGATGCAGTTCCTGTTTTATAACATCAACGAAAGCATCTTTGGATTGCGCTACCTTGACAGCCTTCTCAAGATCCGGCTGTATCACAAGGTCATTAAGCGAACCATGTGGAACAATATGCAGATTCAGCTTGCGCAATTCCTCATAAAGACGAGGTTGAGCTCGCTTAACCTTGAGGTTGGTGCTGTATGACTTGCGACTCAAGGCATCGGCCATCACATTAGCCTTGCCAGGGGTATAAGAAATACCACAGTCGTATTCAGAAATAGTTTCCAACCATCGCTGTTGGCGGAGATTAAGATCCGGCTGGGTGAATAGATACTTCAAACTTTGATGATCAGTATAAATCTCACACCGGTTACCGAGAAGGTAATGTCGCCATAGTTTCAATGCAAAGATCACTGCAGCAAGTTCAAGATCATGCACTGGGTAATTCTCTTCATGCGGTCGCAATTGACGTGATGCATAAGCAACCACTCTTCGTTCTTGCATTAGGACACAGCCTAATCCTTGACGAGAGGCGTCACAATATATCACGAAGTCCTTTCGAGAATCTGGAGGAGCAAGCACTGGAGCAGAAACGAGCTTGTCCTTAAGAGCTTGAAAGCTTTCCTGGCATTTATCTGTCCACTCAAACTTAACGCCTTTGTGAAGCAGATTAGTCAGGGGCTTGGCAATCTTGGAAAAGTTCTCGACGAAGCGTCGACAATAGCTTGCAAGGCCGAGAAAACTTCTCACTTGCTTGACGTTCTTCGGAGGAGTCCAGTCAAGAATAGCCTGAACTCGTTCCGGATTAACGGCAATGCCATCCTTGGAAATCACATGTCCAAGGTAGGTTACTTCAGAAAGCCAGAACTCGCATTTGGAAAACTTAGCATAGAGCTGATGTTCTCGCAGCTTCTCCAGAACAAGGCGAAGATGTTCGGCGTGTTCTTCCTTGTTCTTTGAGAATACCAGAATATCATCCAGATATACCACGACAAACTTGTCGAGGTAATCCATGAATATATAATTCATCAGGCGGGAGAAGGTAGCTGGAGCATTAGTCAGTCCAAAGGACATGACAGTGTACTCATATGAGCCATAGCGAGTAACAAATGCAGTCTTTGGAATATCCTCTTCGCGAACACGGATCTGGTGATAACCCAACCTCAAGTCGAGTTTAGAAAACACTGACGATCCAGCCAGCTGATCATATAAGTCATTGATCCGAGGAAGCGGATATTTATTCTGGATGGTTGCCTGGTTGATAGGTCGGTAATCTTGTACCAGCCTATTCGTACCATCTTTCTTCTTGACGAAAAGAGATGGTGCTCCCCAGGCAGAGGAACTAGGACGGATGAAGCCCTTCTTGAGAGACTTGTCGATCTCCTCCTTAAGCTCGAGGAGATGATGCGGTGGCATCTTGTAAGGACGCTTCGCAATAGGAGTAGTACCCGGCTTCAAGTCAATAACAAATTCGACGGCTCGAGCAGGGGGTATTCCTGGAAGTTCTTCAGGGAAGACATCCGGGAAATCACATACAACTGGTATGTTCTCGAGCCCGTCAAGTGGTGAAGCATTCAATGTATTTAAGGCATAAATTTGAGCTTCGGCATCACGAGATATACGAGCGCGGCAACTCACGAGTTGATTGGAGGGGTGCCGAAGACGTACAGTCTTGGTGGCACAATCAATTAGGGCCTCGTGAGCCTCCAACCAATCCATTCCTAGGATAAGGTCGATGCCGCAGGATTTCAGGACAATGGGGTGTGCTAGAAACTTCATTTCTTCTATCTCCACTACCACTTCCGGACAGAATGAGGTGGAGTTGCACTGACCCGCGGAGGTTTGTATGGATAACGTGTGATGTAGTTCATCTTGTTTAAAGCCATGCTTAATTGCAAATGGTGCTGATATGAATGAATCGGATGCACCAGTATCAAACAAAACATTAGCGAATACTGAATTGACAAGAAGTGTACCCATCACGGTGGCTGGCTGTTCTGGGTCTTCACTCAGATTGACGTGGTGAAGCTGACCACCACGAGCATTTGAAGGCCTGACATTATTGTTGCGCTGCGGAGGAATTCCACGTCCACTGCCACGACCAGCAGAAGGAAGAGCCAGCTGACCCTGAGCCTGCGGACAGTCTCTGGCACGGTGACCCGGACGGCCACACTTGAAGCAGAGTCCACTCTCTGGACGAATTGCAGGTGCTCGAAGTGCTGGGACAGCAGGCCTGTACTGCATTGGCGGTGGAGGAGGCAGACGAGGTGCAGCATATGAAGGCCTGTACACTGGAGCGTTTGGACGATACATGCTCTGAGGAATCCATATGCGGCGCTTCTGAGAAGACGAGCCCGAAGATGAGCCCGACTCGCGAGAGCGCTTAAGAGCATCCTTGTGCAGCTTGAGTCCAGTTTCAACCTGGATGGCCTTGTTCACTAGAGTGGCGAAGTCCGGAAAGTCCAGCGCCACTAGAGCAAGCAGAATATCATGATGAAGTCCGCGCCTGAACTTCTCTTGGCGTCTTGCGTCAGTAGCGATATCCTCCTCAGCATAGCGGGACAGCTCAAGGAACTCCCGCTGATAGGCATCAACTGACTTGTTGCCCTGAATCAGGTTACGGAACTCCGTACGCTTGCGGTCGATAACACCCTCAGGGATGTACCGAGCGCGGAAAGCAGTCTTGAAGTCTGCCCAGGAGATAACAGTTCCAGCAGGCACTGTGTTCCGGTGCGTGTCCCACCATTGGGCCGCCGGACCCTTCAGGAAATACGTCGCAAACTTGACATAGTTGTCAGGGGACACGGTGGCAGATTCCAGCTCAAAGAAGATGTCACGCAGCCAGTCATCGGCATCCAAGGGGTTGGCGGCACTGCGAAATACCGTTGGATTGAGCCGCAGAAATTCTTGCAGAGTGATAGCGGCTGGCTGATGCTGAGCATTGGCGTTGGCCTGAGGCATCTGGTTGAGCATACCCTGCAGCACCTGACGCTGCATGTCAAGGGTCTGCATTACGGCAGCCATATATTCTGGCGGCGGAGGCGGAGGCGGAGGTGGAGGTGGATCACCGTTACCAGCCATCCTGATAATTCCAACAGGGGTGGTTTAGCGACAAAGATACACGTTGCATGAATTCAACAATGAAGTAAATATGCACGACATAAGAGAAGTGCAATAATACAACATCATACACATCATGACATACGGGTTCGTACATAGCGTCGGTTACAAGCGGGCAGCATAACAGCGCAAAATCAAAAGCTAGACATAGTAGGCGGCGCGCAGACCGCGGTAAGGAAGTACACAACGAGACATAGCAAAGGCTACATCAACGTCGGAGAAGGGAACTGAAACGGGGTAGCTGCAAGTGCGGACGGCGGATCTCGACCGCAGAAGGATCCTGAGCTCCATGTGCACTCTGATGCAGAACCCGGTATCGATCGGGGATCAGAGGTCCACGAACTGGCGTGTGACCTCCAACCGCAGGCCACTCGACACCTGGAGGTGTGTTGATCCTGCGCGGGCAAAGGATAGACTGAGGAAGTGTCCCTGCTTGGACAGCCGGTACCAACTGTGTCAACGTCTGGTAGAGAACTGTCCGAGTGATGGACAACTCAACCGCCAGGGCCCGAGCAGTTCGATCCAGCGCCTGAGTGTGCTGAATCAGAACCTGCGGGTCATAACGTCGACTCTCGTACGGGGCACAAATAGCTGAGTAGTATCCAGTCTCATCTCCAGCAGGTGCATACGGAATGTATCGAAACTCAGAGGCATCCAAGCTATCTCTGTGCTCTCCTCGGAGGCGTGCGACAGCAGCGTAGGCAGCATCATGGACTGCCATCGCAACCGTCACGCCACTACCGTGAAAGCGGTACAGCTCGGTGTCTGAGTCGTCCTGCCGGTCGTAGATACGAACAACAGCATAATACTGCTCCTGGTTGAACTCGCGATACTCCTCGTAGACCATGTACTCGGGGTACCAGCGGTAGCCCAGTCTGGTCATGAGAGCGACTAGAATGGCCGGAAACCCAGGGGCATCTCGAGCCCAGGTGCGAAGCACTAGCTGAGTCTCCGGGCGAGGTGGAAACAGAGGATTCATCTGAAAGAAGAAGAATCAGACTTGTCAAGTTAATTATCATCGGAACTTGATAGGAAAGGTTAAACAAACAAATGGAAAGGAATGATTATCAAATTAATCAGATCAACGTCAAGAAATCGCACTGATATCCAGCTCTCCGGGTAGATGTGGGAACGAGAACCTAGTGGAGTTAGTAAAATTTTAGCCCGAATAGACGAGAGATTCAGAGTCCCAGAGTAAAGACGAGGAATAAAAGATACTATACCACCCAATTGGCGACGTGGGGCCATAAGCCACACAGCCAAGTTAGTAAAACATTTTTGGACCTCTAGACTCGACTTCGGCCAAGGAGTTGGAAAGGGGGTTCCTACAGGCAGTCGGCTCTGATACCAACCTGTGACGACCCCGGCTTAATCGTGCACTAATCATACACGCAAATGCACACGATCAAGCCTAAGGACTCACGTGAAGGAAATCACAGCACAACTCTAAAACATAAATAAATACATACAAGTCATATATTACAAGCCAGGGCCTCGAGGGCTCGAATACATAACATGATGTCATACACATAGTCAGCGGAAGCGTTAGGTATCTGGGTACAGATACAACACAGTAGAAGATAAGCCTTTTACAAAGGCGGGGCAAAATAAAAGCTACGATCGAAAAGGCGTAGGCCTCCTGCCTGGGACCTCCGATCCTACTCCTGGTCGTCGTCCGCCGGCTCCTCGCAGTAGTACTCGCCGGCCGGGTAGTAGTAGTAACCAGCCTCGGGCTGGTAGTAGTAGTCGTCGACGGGGGCTGCGGGCACCATGGCTCCGTCGTCTGATTATCAAAAGGGTAGGGCAAAAAGAGGAAGCAAGCAACCGTGAGTACTCATCCAAAGTACTCAGCAAGACTTACATCAGATCTATACTAGCAATGCAATATTTTCAAAGGAGGCTGTATGTAGGTGGACTAGACTGCAGAAAGCCAGAGTAGAGGGGGAAAAGCCTAGTCCTACCGAAGACTAGCATCTTCAGGGTCTTGCAGCAATTAAGGGGGAAACAGAATAGTCTCATCATAATAATATATATAGTGTTTGCAGCATCATCAACATCATATCACAAGTCACCAGTTCTAGTTGTACCGAAGTGGATACAACTCCGAGTGTCCGTTACCGTAGGACAGGCTATCGATAGATTGTTTCTTCCCTGCAGGGGTGCACCAAGTTACCCACCACGCTCGCTTAACTCCGGCCGGACACACCATCAGGTCGTGCCCGCCCTCGGCTAAACCATACGCCGCAACCCGACCGGATACCGCCAGAGAGGATCGAGCACGTGGGACTAATCCTATGCCCCCGGGGGTCATGGCCGTCGCCCCGGACACTCCGCACGTTGCGAGTTCGTTCGGTAGCAGACCTAGCAACCCCTTATACAAGCGCAGTTGCATCCTAAGTCCAATCCGAACGGTCCGCTCAATCGCTGACGTCGTGACGACTCCGGCTGATGTATACGACGCAGAGCACCCACTCACACCCACGTGGTGGTTAGTGCTATCGGCCCGGAGGCCTCTCGGATCAAATAT
>LR738709.1:507545791-507626928 GCA_902687465.1 Secale cereale | reverse complement strand
GGGGGGGGTTGCTTGCCTGGTTGCTCGGTGGCAAAAGCAAGGTCGTCGGAGGGGGAACCAATCACCGGGACGGCGTCGGTCTCGGGATCTGTGTCAGCGCCGGACTCTACCGAGAGAGAAGAGGGGGAAGAAACAGATAAATACACAAGCATACATGCATCACAGAGCGTGCTAAGCTAACGTGCAGTGTAGGGTTGCCTAAAAACATGTCTAGGTCATATTAGTTATTTTTAAGAAATTGTTTGAATTTATTTTAATAAAGTTGAGCACTATTCATTTATTGAAAACAGGCTAAAAGTTCCATGTTCATCTAGCTAGGGACATCTGATGGGAATACGGAGGGCGTATCTAGATTCGTATCGAAATTCTGATCAATTTTCATATATAAATTATTTTCATCGGAGTTACGGTTTAAAAGTTATGATTTTTCAAAGTTTAAATGATTTTCTGGATTTATTTAAATTAACAGAAAAAGGATTTATTGCGTCATGCTGACGTCAGCACTGCATCAGCAGTCAACAGCGCACTGGTCAGGTCAAACCTGACCAGTGGGTCCCACCTGTCATAGACAGTGATCATAACAGGGTTTATTTTATCTAAACAATGATTAATTAGTGGCTGGGCCCCACATGTCAGTGTCTGGTAGTTAAACTAATTAAGTTTTAATTATTAAAATGTTTTAATTAGCTAATTATGCGGTGGGGCCCGCGTGTCAGCGACTGGGGCTGCCCAGTCAGCACGTTGACTGGTCAACCCAGTCAACGGGGGCCCTGGGGCCCACGGGCAGTGACCCTGGGGGTGGCCCCAGGTCAGCCTCGCCGGTCGGCCGCGCCGGAAACGCGCCGGCGACCTCTCCAGCGGCGGTTCCTCGCCGGAGTTGGTCGGAAAAACGCTACGAAGCGCCGTTCGGCTCGTTCTTGGGCGCGTTGGATCGGCCGTTCGAAGCCGCATCCAGTGGTGGGGGTCGTAGGGCCGGAGGTGGCCGGAACCTCGCCGGAGACGAGCTACGGCGGCGATGGGTTTTCGGACGAGCTCGGGCCCGAGGCCACAACGCTCGCGCGGCCAAACGGAGGAGCCAGGGGAAAACTACGGTGCGCGGAGAGCTCGTTTGACAAGAACCCGAGCCAGTAGGGCCATCAGAGACTCGCCGGCGACGAGCTCTGCGGCGGTGGGTTCGGGCTCGCGTGGAGTGGTCGCTACGGGCACGGCGGAGCTCAAAGAAGACGCGGTAAAGATCGGTGGCTCACCTTGCGGCACGCACATTGGCCCTTGACAGGTTTGGAGCTGCAGGCGCCGCCGGAGTTGAAGGAGACCACCGGAGCCCGACGCGGAAGGGGCGGCAACGTGCGGCGCCAACGGGGGCTCCCGGCTTCGTCTGCGAGCTCCGGTCGACGTAGTCGAGCACCACGCGTCTCCCAGACACGGTGGCTCGGCCGGCCGGGGACGGTGGCCACGAAAACGGCGGTCGAACGGCGGCGGGGCGCTCGGGCCGCGCGGATCTGAGAGGGGGAGGAAGAGGGAGAGAGCCGGGCGAGGGGGGGAAATGGCAGGGGAGGACGAGGGACTCCTCCTTATCCTCTCCTCGCCCCTGTTTCGTCGGTGGGCGGCGGCGTGTCGAGCTGCGGCCGGCGCAGCGCGCGCGCGTCCACGGAGCGCTCGACACGGCGGCGGGGGCAGGTGGAGGAAGGGACAGGCGCGGGCTGGGCCGGCTCGGCCCAGGAGGGGCGCCAGGTAAGTAGTCTTCTCACCTTTTTCCCTTTTATTTCAAAAACAGAGAGGAAAGCAAAAAGATGGGCCACCAAAACACTTTTGAAAAATGTATTACTTGGCCCAAAAATGATGTTGCAATATTCCTCACCACCAAAAAATGGTGTGGGCATTTTTGGACTTCTTTTGAATTTTCCAAAAATGAAATGGCATTTTAAGTGCTGTTTTGGGCACTGTTTAATGCCCTAGTCCTCATTTGGGGTTGCTGTTGATGCTATTTTCAACAACAGCATTTGTTTTTGGATTATTTGCAACAAGGTGAACATTTCTCCAAAATTTTTGGAGCAACTTCAATTTGCACTTGGATTTGAATTTGAATTTTCAGAGGAGTTTTAAAGTGACTGTTTTAACCACTGTGATTATGCATTGTAAATGAACATGACATGGCATGATTAGCAGTTGATCACAGTAGCTAGTACATAGGGGTGTTACATAAGATTCATCTATTCAACCAACACAAAGAACTCAAAGAGTTCCCCAAAGTTTCTACCGGAGAGTCAAGATGAAAACATGTGCCAACCCCTATGCATAGATTCCCAAGATCACGGAACCCGCAAGTTGATCACCAAAACATACATCCAGTAAATCAATAGAATACCCCATTGTCACCACGGGTATCCCACACAAGACATACAACAAGTGTTCTCAAATCCTTAAAGACTCAATCCGATAAGATAACTCCAAAGGGAAATCTCAATCCATTACAAGAAGATAGAGGGTGAGAAACATCATAAGATCCAACTATAATAGCAAAGCTCACGATACATCAAGATCGTGCCATCTCAAGAACACGAGAGAGAGAGAGATCAAACACATAGCTATTGGTACATACCCTCAGCTTCGAGGGTGAACTACTCCCTCCTCGTCATGGAGAGCGCCGTGATGATGAAGATGGCCACCGGAGAGGGATTCCCCCCTTTAGCGGGGTGCCAGAATGGGGTCTAGATTGGTTTTCGGTGCCAACAGAGGCTTTCGGCAGCAGAACTCCTGATCTAGGTTATTTTTCGGAGGTTTCAGTATATATAGGAGGTGTTGGAGTCGGGGACAAGTAGAGGGGACCTCCGGGTTGTCCACGAGGTAGGGGGCGCGCCCAGGGGGGCGCCCCTACCCTTGTGGGCAGCCCAGGAACCTTCTGGCCCCCCTCCGACACTTCCTGGGCTTCTTCTGGTCCAAAAATAAGCTCCGTTGAGTTTCAGGTCAATTGCGCTCCGTTTGATATGCCTTTTATGCGATACTGTAAAACAAGAGAAAAACAGAAACTGGCACTGGGCTCTGGGTTAATAGGTTAGTCCCAAAAATCATATAAAAGTGTATATAAAAGCCCATAAAACATCCTAGAAGGATAATATAATAGCATGGAACAATAAAAAATTATAGATACGTTGGAGACATATCAAGCAACCCCAAGCTTAATTCCTGCTCGTCCTCGAGTAGGTAAGTGATAAAAACAAATTTTTTGATGTGGAATGCTAACCAACATAATTCTTAATGTAATTTTCTTTATTGTGGCATGAATTTTCAGATCCGAAAGATTCAAGATAAAAGTCTGTATTAACATAAGAATAATAATACTTCAAGCATACTAACAAAGCAATCATGTCTTCTCAAAATAACATGGCCAAAGAAAGTTATCCCTACAAAATCATATAGTTTGGCTATGCTCTTCATCACACAAAATATTCATATCATGCACAACCCCGGTTTTAGCCAAGCAATTGTTTCACACTTTAACATTTTCAATCATTTCAACTTTCACGCAATACATGAGCGTGAGCCATGGATATAGCACTATAGCTGAAATAGAGTGGTGGTTGTGGAGAAGACAAAAGAAGAAGATAGTCTCACATCAACTAGGCGTATCAATGGGCTATGGAGATGCCCATCAATAGATATCAATGTGAGTGAGTAGGAATTGCCATGCAATGGATGCACTAGAGCTATAAGTGCATGAAAGCTCAAAAGAAACTAAGTGGGTGTGCATCCAACTTGCTTGCTCATGAAGACCTAGGACATTTGAGGAAGCCCATCCTTGGAATATACAAGCCAAGTTATATAATGAAAATTCCCACTAGTATATGAAAGTGACAAAATAAGAGACTCTCTATCATGAAGATTATGGTGCTACTTTGAAGAACAAGTGTGGAAAATGATAGTACCAATGTCCCTTCTCTCCTTTTTTTGGAGGGGCTTTTTTTTAGCACCCCTCTTTTTTTTGGGCCATCTCTTTTTTTATTTGGCCTTTCTCTCTTTTTTTTTGTTTCCTCGCACGCGACAATGCTCTAATAATGAAGATCATCACACTTCTATTTACTTACAACTCAAAGATTACAACTCGAAGCTAGAACAAAATATGACTCTAAGTGGATGCCTCCGGCGGTGTACCGGGATGTGGAATGAATCCAGAGTGACATGTATGAATGAATTGTGAATGGTGGCTTTGCCACAAATATGATGTCAACTACATGATCATGCATGTCAATATGACAATATGAAGCATGTCATAAGAACGGAACGGTGGAAAGTTGCATGGCAATATATCTCGGAATGGCTATGGAAATGCCATGATAGGTAGGTATGGTGGCTGTTTTGAGGAAGGTATATTAAGGGTTTATGGTACTGGTGAAATTTGCGTGGTACAAGAGAGGCTAGGCATGGTGGAAGGGTGATAGTGCGTATAATCCATGGACTCAAAATTAGTCATAAATAACTCATATACTTATTGCAAAAATCTACGAGTCATCAAAACAAAATATTCAGTCCATGCTCCTAGGGGAAGGGTTGGTAGGAGTTAACCATCACACAATCCCGACCTCCACACCAAGGATAACAATCAATAAATATCTCATGCTCTAACTTCGTCACATAGCGGTTCACCATACGTGCATGCCACGGGAATCACAAACTTTAACACAAGTATTTCTTGAATTCATAATTACCCCGCTAGCATAACTATAATATCACCATACTCGTATGTCAAAACAATCATCAAGTATCAAACTTCTCATAATATTCAATGCACTTGTATGATTTTTTTTACTATACCCAACTTGGATGCCTATCATATTAGGACTAGTTTTATAACCAAGGCACATTATCATGCTGTTCAAAAAGACTCTCAAAATAATATAAGTGAAGCATGAAAGTTTATCTATTTCTTCAAAATAAAACCACCGCCGTGCTCTATAAAGATATAAGTGAAGCACTAGAGCAAATGACAAACTACTCCAAATGATATAAGTGAAGATCAATGAGTAGTTGAATAATTATGTAACTATGTGGAGACTCTCTAACATTTAAGAATTTCAGATCTTGGGATATTATTCAAACAGCAAGCAAAACAAAATAAAACAAAATGACGCTCCAAGCAATACACATATCATGTGGTGAATAAAAATATAGCCTTAATTAAAGTTACCGATGAACGAAGACGAAAGAGGGGATGCCTTCCGGGGCATCCCCAAGCTTAAGCTCTTGGTTGTCCAAGCAAACCACTAAGGGATATTAAGGCCTCCTTTTAATAGAGTATCGGACCAAAGCATTAACACATAGTGAATACATGAACTCCTCAAACTATGGTCATCACCGGGAGTGGACCCGATTATTGTCACTTCGGGGTTGCCGGATCATAACACATAGTAGGTGACTATAGACTTGCAAGATAGGATCAAGAACACACATATATACATGAAAACATAATAGGTTCAGATCTGAAATCATGACACTCGGGCCCTAGTGACAAGCATTAAGCATAGCAAAGTCATAGCAACATCAATCTCAGAACATAGTGGATACTAGGGATCAAACCCTAACAAAACTAACTCGATTACATGATAGATCCCATCCAACCCATCACCGTCTAGCAAGCCTACGATGGAATTACTCACACACGGCGGTGAGCATCATGGAATTGGTGATGGAGGAAGGTTGATGATGACGATGGCGATGATCTCCACTCTCCGGAGCCCCGAACGGACTCCTGATCAGCCCTCCCGAGAGAGATTAGGGCTTGGCGGCGGCTCCGTCTCGTGAAATGCGATAATTCCTTCTCTCTGATTTTTTTCTCCCCGAAACGGAAGATATAGGACCTGGGGGTATGTCGGTGGAGCATCGGGGGGCCCTCGAGGCAGGGGGCGCGCCCCCACCCTCGAGGACAGGGTGTGGGCCCCCCGGTGAGTATCTTCTTGCAGATATTTTTTATATTTTCTGAAATAATTCTCCGTTGATTTTCAGGCGATTCTGAGAACTTTTTATTCTGCATAAAAACAACACCATGGTAGTTCTGCTGAAAACAGCGTCAGTCCGGGTTAGTTCCATTCAAATCATGCAAGTTAGAGTCCAAAACAAGGGCAAAAGGGTTTGGAAAAGTAGATACGTTGGAGATGTATCAACTCCCCCAAGCTTAAACCTTTGCTTGTCCTCAAGCAATTCAGTTGATAAACTGAAAGTGATAAAGAAAAACTTTGACAAACTCTGTTTGCTCTTATTGTTGTAAATAAGTAAGCTAGCATTCAGGTTTTCAACAAGATCATGAACTAACCATATTCACAATAACTTTCAGGTCTCAAGACTAATCACATCAATGGCATAATCAACTAGCAAGCAATAATAATAAACCTCGGATGACAACACTTCTCAAAACAATCATGATATGATATAACAGGATGGTATCTCGCTAGCCCTTTCTGAGACCGCAAAACATAAATGCAGAGCACCTTTAAAGATCAAGGACTGAGTAGACATTGTAATTCATGGTAAAAGAGATCCAGTCATGATCATACTCAATGCAAATTAATAGTAATACATGCAACGACAGAGGTGCTCTCCTACTAGTGCTCTTTGATAAGAGGATGACGATTCTGCATAAAAGTAAATAGAAAGGCCCTTCGCAGAGGGAAGCAGGGATTTGTAGAGGTGCCAGAGCTTGATTTTTAAATAGAGATTGAATAACATTTTGAGCGGTATACTTTCATTGTCAACATAACAACCAAGAATCTCGATATCTCCCATGCTACGCACATTATAGGTGGTTCCCAAACAGAATGGCAAAGTTTATACTCCCCCAACCACCAACAAGCACACTCCACGGCTAGCCCGAAACAACGGGTACTGTCCAAACCAGCAACAGCCCTAGGGGAGTATTGTTTAATTATTATGATTTTGAGCATGGGACTGGGCATCCCGATTACCAGCCATTTTCTCATGAATGATGAGCGGAGTCCACTCATCGTGAGAATAACCCACCTAGCATGGAAGATATAGACAACCCTTGTTGATACATGAGCTGTTCGAGCATACAAAACAAAATTTCATTTGAAGGTTTAGAGTTTGGCACATACAAATTTACTTGGAACGGCAGGTAAATACAGCATATAGGAAGGTATGGTGGACTCATATGGAATAACTTTGGGGTTTATGGAAGTGGATGCACAAGCAGTATTCCCGCTTAGTACAGGTGAAGGCTAGAAAGAGACTGGGAAGCGATCAGCTAGAGAGCAACAACGGTCATGAACATGCATTAAAATTAATCAACAATGAATGCAAGCATGAGTAGGATATAAATCACCATGAACATAAAAATCGTGAAGGCTATGTTGATTTGTTTCAACTACATGCGTGAACATGTGCCAAGTCAGATCACTTAAATCGTTCAAAGGAGGATACCACCCTATCATACCACATCACAACCATTTTAATATCATGTTGGCACGCAAGATAGACCATTATAAACTCTCAGCTAATTAAGCATGGCATAAGCAGCTATGATCTCTAATTGTCATTGCAAGCATGTTTCATTAATAACAAGCTGAATCAAGAACGATGAGCTATCATATTTGCAAAAACAAGAGAGGTCGAGTTCATACCAGCTTTTCTCATCTCAATTAGTTCATCATATATCATCCTTATTGCCTTTCACTCGCACGACCGAACGGTGTGGATAATAATAATAGTGCACGTGCATTGGACTAAGCTAGAATCTGCAGGCATTTGATACAAGATAGAAGACAAGGTAATATGGCTCAAGGTTAAATCAACAACAAAGCATATGAGAGCCACTAAGCAATTTCAATCATGGTCTTCTACTCTTAATCCCTAAAGAAAAGAAAAGAAACTATTTACATGGGAAAGCTCCCAACAAGCAAAAGAAGAACGGTAAATCTTTTTGGGTTTTTATTTTTAGCTACTACTACAAGCAAAGAAAGTAAACTACCGGAAGCTACAACTAATTTTTTTTGTTTTTCTGGGTTTTTCTAGCACACAAGAAAAAGACTAAGAAAAAGAAATTTAAACTAACCATGGATGGTACAGTGAAAGAGTGTGATCACCGACAACTAGAATAAGTGTGAACATGAATATAAGTCGGTGAGAAACACGTACTCCCCCAAGCTTAGGCTTTTGGCCTAAGTTGGTCTATGGCCACATATCGAAGCCACTCCCTCCAGTGTACTGAGATGTGTCCTCTGGGTGCCACTGGTTGGCGAGCTCGTCCAGCTCCCACCCATAAACAAATTGACGGGAAGGATCAAGTGGTGGTTCTAGCTCAGGCTCTGAAGCTTGTGCCTGGCCTTGGTACTTGTAGAAGGCATCTGAAGTGATGAGGAATACGCCTGTAGATAGATCAAACACAGAAGGTGCAGACAAGGTAACAATTTCACAATATATTTCATCAAACCTCAATTTATAATTGAGATGCATATTTTTGTCTTTAACAATAAAGTCATGAGCTACCATGCTCTAGTAGTCTAGATAAACAGGGGCAAGCAATTTTCTTCCTTCTCATGATGCCTAATAGGTATATTAAAATGTTCAGCAAGGCGAGAAGCAAAGATGCCTCCAAAGACGGGCCCCTTTGAGCTGTTCAGACTCAATCGTTTGGTAACAACGGCGCCCAAGCTAAAAGTTGTGTCATGAAACAAAGCATGGCATAAAATGATAATATCAGGGGCACTGAGATTCCCACTGTTCTCGCGACCAATTAAACACCTACTAGCAAATAAAGCAAAGTAGCGCACAACAGGGAAGTGTATACTAGTGATTCTTGCCTCTGAAACTTGTCTAGTTTCACCTACGGCTATCATATCAATAAACCCATTGACGTCTTCATGACGTGGTTCATCAAGTCTACCTCCAAAGGGTACTTTGCATATTTCACAAAAAATCTAAAAGTGATATCTCCTTACTCACATCATATAAGCGAAACTCCACCGTAGGTGGTGTTTTCCTAGAATGAAAATGGAAACTTTGCCTGAAAATATTGGTGAGTAAGATATACTGTTCTTTTTGGTCATTGAGGAAGTCGGTGAGGCCTGCATTATTCGCCAACCAATAGAAGTCTTCGTAAATACCGGCGGACGTCATGAAATTATTACAAGGCCATTCGCACGGTCGAACTTCCACCATGCGAGGAAGATGATACTTGGGCTTCTTATTTTCTTCTTTCTTATTCTCCTCTGAGCTCCTGCTGGAAGAGCCCCTCAATAATTTTTTTGGGAGGAAGAAGAAGAGCATGGGTGAAAGGATAAGTGGAGGGCGGGCACGTGGGGCCCTCGAGGCAGGGGGGCGCGCCCTGTGAAGGGGGGCGCACCCTGTGCCCTCGAGGCCACGTGCTGGCTCCCCTCGATGTGTGTTCAGTGCCATATTTTCTTAAATATTCTAGAAAAAATCATTTTTCATTTTCATGGCATTTGGAGAACTTTTATTTTCGGGATATTTTTTTATTGCACGGATAAGTCTGGAAACAGACAGACAATGCTATTTTTGTTTTATTTAACCTAATTAACAGAAAGTAAAAGGAGGGTACATAAGGTTTGTGCCATCTAGATTCACCTATCCCATGTTCATCAAAAGGAATCCATTAACAAGGTTGATCAGGTCTTGTTAATAAACTCTTTCTGAGTAACAAGAAACCGGAGAATTTTCGAATAACACTATGGTACCTCAATGGGGATATGTATGTCCCCAACAATAAGAATGTCATATGCCTTCTTGATAGTAGGAAGAGGAAAGTCAAAACCTCCAATAGTAATAGTTGAAGTTTTTCCAATATAATTGATACTATGGACCTGAGGTTGTTTCCTCGGAAAGTGTACCGTATGCTCATTACCATTGACATGAAAAGTGACATTGCATTTGTTTCAATCAATAACAGCCCCTGCAGTATTCGAAAAAGGTCTTCCAAGAATAATAGCCATACTATCATCCTCGGGAATATCAAGTATATCAAAGTCCGTTAGAATAGTAACATTTGCAACTACAACAGGCACATCCTCACAAATACCGACAGGTATAGCAGTTGATTTATCGGCCATTTGCAAAGATATTTCAGTAGGTGTCAACTTACTCAAGTCAAGTCTACGATATAAAGAGAGAGAGAGGCATAACACTAACACCGGCTCCTAGATCACACAAAGCAGTTTTAACATAGTTTCTCTTAATGGAGCTGGGTATAGTAGGTACTCCTGGATCTCCTAATTTCTTAGGCATTCCACCCTCAAAAGTGTAATTGGCAAGCATGGTGGAGATTTCTACTTCAGGTATCTTTATTTTGTTGGTAATAATGTCTTTCATATACTTGGCATAAGGATTTGTTTTAAGCACATCAGTCAAACGCATACGCAAAAAGATAGGTCTAATCATTTCAGCAAAGCGCTCAAAATCCTCATCATCCTTTTTCTTGGATGGTTTCGGAGGAAAATGCATGGGTTTCTGAACCCATGGCTCTCTTTCCCTACCGTGCTTCCTAGCAACAAAGTCTCTCTTATCATAACATTGATTCTTTGATTGTGGGTTATCAAGATCAACAACATGTTCAATCTCTACATCATTACCATTGCTAGGTTGAGCATTAGCATGAACATCATCATTAATATTGTCACTAGGCTCATGTTCATTACCAGATTGTGTCTCAACATCAGAAACAGATATATCATTGGGATTCTCGGGTGGGTGAGCTACAGGTTCACTAGAAGCATGCAAAGTCCTATAATTTTTATTTTTCTTCTTCTTAGAAGAACTAGGTGCATCTAAATTAGCTCTCTGAGAATCTTGCTCAATTCTCTTAGGGTGGCCTTCAGGATACAAAGGTTCCTGAGTCATTTTACCACCTCTAGTCACAACTCTAATAGCATTATCACTATTCTTACTATTTAATTCATTGAGCAAATCATTCTGAGCCTTAAGAACTTGTTCTACTTGAGTGGTGACCATGGAAGCATGTTTACTAATAAGTTTCAGTTCACTTTTAGCACTAGACAGATAATCACTCAAGCGTTCAATCATATAAGCATTGTGTTGTAATTGTCTACCAACATAAGCATTGAAGTTTTCTTGTTTCATAATGAAATTGTCAAACTCATCTAAGCATTGGCTAGCAGACTTATAACGAGGAATATCACCTTCATCAAATTTATAAAGAGAGTTTACCTTTACTACCTGTGTCGGGTTATCAAGACCATGTATTTCTTCAATAGGCGGTAAATTCTTAACATCTTCAGCTTTAATACCTTTTTTTTCATAGATTTATTTTCCTCTTGCATATCTCCAGGACTAAGAAATAGAACACCTCTTTTTCCGAGTTGGCTTAGGGGCTGGTTCAGGAAGCGTCCAATTATTTTCATTGGCTAGCATATTATTCAATAGTAATTCAGCTTGTTCAACTGTTCTTTCCCTGAAAACATAACCAGCACAACTATCCAGGTGGTCTCTGGAAGCATCGGTCAGTCCATTATAAAAGACATCAAGTATATCATGCATCTCAAGAGGATGATCAGACAAAGCATTAAGTAACTGGAGAAGCCTCCCCAAGCTTGTGGGAGACTCTCTTCTTCAGTTTGAGCAAAGTTATATATTTCCCGTAAGGCAGCTTGTTTCTTATGAGCGGGAAAATATTTAGCAGAGAAGTAATACATCATATCCTGGGGACTACGCACACAACCAGGATCAAGAGAATTAAACCAAGTCTTAGCATCACCCTTTAACGAGAACGGAAATAGCTTAAGGATATAATAGTAACGATCTTTTCATCGTTGGTAAACAGGGTGGCTATATCATTTAACTTAGTAAGATGTGCCACAACAGTTTCAGACTCATAGCCATGGAAAGGATCAGATTCAACCAAAGTAATTAACTCAGGATCGATAGAGAATTCATAATCCTTATTAGTAACACAGATAGGTTAAGTAGCAAAAGCAAGGCCATGTTTCATTCTAGCATTCAAGGACTTTTCTTTCAGCTTAGCTAATAACTTCTTAAGATCATATCTATCAATGCAAGCAAGAAAGTCTCTAGCAGTTTCTTCATCCATAACATAACCCTCAGGCACAACAGGCAAGTCATACCTATTGGGAGTAGTTTCATCATCACTTTCATAAATATCATCAGTTTCAACATTTGCACTCTCCCTAATCTTAGCAATTTGTTAATCTAGAAATTCACCTAGTGGCACAGTATCAGGCATAGAGATAGTTTCATCATACATAGCAGAAGTAGCATCATCAAGAACATATGAGATATCAGATTCAATAGCAGGAGTAGGTGTCGCGAGTTTACTCATAACAGAAGGAGAATCAAGTGTAGAGCTAGATGGCAGGTCCTTACCTCCCCTTGTAGTTGAGGGTAAGATCTTGGTTTTTGAGTCCTTCAAATTCTTCATAGTGATAAACAGATATAAATCCCAAGTGACTTAAAGAATAGAGCTATGCTCCCAGGAAACGGTGCCAGAAAATAGTCTTGATAACCCACAAGTGTAGGGGATCGCAACAGTTTTCGAGGGTAAAGTATTAAACCCAAATTTGTTGATTCGACACAAGGGGAGCCATAGAATACTCTTAAGTACTAGCAGATGAGTTGTCAATTCAACCACACCTGGAAACTTAGTATCTGCAGCAAGATAGTTTAGTAGCAAAGTAATATGATAGTGGCAGTAGCAGCAATAAACGTAAAGATAGTGTTTTTGTAATAGTAGCAACGGAAAAGTAAGTAAGCGACAAGCAATATAGGTAAAGCTCGTAGGCATTGGATCGGTGATGGGAAATTATGTCGGATGCAATTCATCATGTAGAAGTTATAACCTAGGGTGACACAGTACTAGCTCCACTTCATGAATGCAATGTAGGCATGTATTCCGAATATAGTCATACGTGCTTATGGAAACTTGCATGACATCTTTTGTCCTACCCTCTCGTGGCAGCGGGGTCCTATTGGAAACTAAGGGATATTAAGGCCTCCTTTTAATAGAGTACCGGACCAAAGCATTAACACATAGTGAATACATGAACTCCTCAAACTATGGTCATCACCAGGAGTGGTCCCGATTATTGTCACTTCGGGGTTGCCGGATCATAACATATAGTAGGTGACTATAGACTTGCAAGATAGGATCAAGAACACACATATATTCATGAAAACATAATAGGTTCAGATCTGAAATCATGGCACTCGGGCCCTAGTGACAAGCATTAAGCATAGCAAAGTCATAGCAACAGCAATCTCAGAACATAGTGGATACTAGGGATCAAACCCTAACAAAACTAACTCGATTAAATGATAGATCCCATCCAACCCATCACCATCCAGCAAGCCTACGATGGAATTAATCACACACGGCGGTGAGCATCATGGAATTGGTGATGGAGGAAAGTTGACGATGATGATGGCAACGATCTCCACTCTCCGGAGCCCCGAACGGACTCCAGATCAGCCCTCCCGAGAGAGATTAGGGCTTGGAGGCGGCTCCGTCTCGTGAAACACGTAATTCCTTCTCTCTAATTTTTCCCCCCGAAACGGAAGATATAGGACCTGGGGGTACGTCGGTGGAGCATCGGGGGGCCCTCGAGGCAGGGGGCGCGCCCTGGGGAGGGGGGCGCACCCCCCACCCTCGAGGACAGGGTGTGGGCCCCCCGGTGAGTATCTTCTTGCATATATTTTTTATATTTTCTGAAATAATTCTCCGTTGATTTTCAGGCGATTCCGAGAACTTTTTATTCTGCACAAAAACAACACCATGGCAGTTCTGCTGAAAACAGCATCAGTCCGGGTTAGTTCCATTCAAATCATGAAAGTGAGAGTCCAAAACAAGGGCAAAAGGGTTTGTAAAAGTATATACGTTGGAGACGTATCAGTCACCTAGATACTCCATTGTCATCTCAAGTATCCGTGCACATGATTATATGATATGCATCACACAATCTCAGATTCATCTATTCAACCAACACAATGAACTCAAAGAGTGCCCCAAAGTTTCTACCGGAGAGTCAAGACGAAAACGTGTGCCAACCCCTATGCATAGATTCCCAAGGTCACGGAACCCGCAAGTTGGTCACCAAAACATACATCAAGTGAATCAATAGAATACCCCGTTGTCATCACGGGTATCCCACGTAAGACATACATCAAGTGTTCTCAAATCCTTAAAGACTCAATCCGATAAGATAACTCCAAAGGGAAAACTCAATCCATTACAATAAGATAGAGGGGGATAAACATCATAAGATCCAACTATAATAGCAAAGCTCACGATACATCAAGATCATGCCATCTCAAGAACACGAGAGAGAGAGAGATCAAACACATAGCTACTGGTACATACCCTCAGCCCCGAGGGTGAACTATTCCCTCCTCGTCATGGAGAGCACCGAGATGATGAAGATGGCCACCGAAGAGTGATTCCCCCCTCCGGCAGGGTGCCAGAACGGGGTCTAGATTGGTTTTCGGTGGCAACAGAGGCTTTCGGCGGCGGAACTCCCGATCTAGGTTATTTTCCAGAGGTTTCAGTATATATAGGAGGTGTTGGAGTTGGGGACAAGTAAAGGGGACCTCCGGGCTGTCCATGAGGTAGGGGGCGCGCCCAGCGGGGCGCCCCCTACCCTCGTGGGCAGCTCGGGAACCTTCTGGTCCCCCTCCGGCACTTCCTGGGCTTCTTCTGGTCTAAAAATAAGCTCCGTTGAGTTTCAGGTCAATTGGGCTCCGTTTGATATGCCTTTTCTGCGATACTGTAAAACAAGAGAAAAACAGAAACTAGCACTGGGCTCTGGGTTAATAGATTAGTCCCAAAAATCATATAAAAGGGTATATAAAAGCCCATAAAACATCCTAGAAGGATAATATAATAGCATGGAACAATAAAAATTATAGATACCTTGGAGACGTATCAGTACGCTGGCCCCTGCAAGGGGCGGTAAGCAAGGTAGAGACCAGGAAGCAGGACCGCGAAGGGTCTTCCCATCTCTTCTTGTTATTGTCTTCGTCCGAGATGCCCGGTTCACTTTGCTAGAACCAAGATCAAATTACCTTATGAATCTATAGTGAGGGCAACTTATGGAACATCCAACAAGGATGACAACACATGAAATCTTGGTATCATACCTAGCTAAGGGCGTAAAACGATAGCGCTTGTTGGGAGGCAACCCAACTTGTATATTTTTGCTTTTTGATTTCCTTGCTGGTTTTCAATAAAATACCATTTAATTCTTCTGTTAAGATGTGCTTTTGTGGTTTGAATAAAGGTTTGTGCCAAGCAAAGCCTTAGGACCATGTTGGGTGTTAGTAGATTTGATCTTGCTGAAAAACAGAAACTTTTGCGCTCACGTGAAAAATTCTCATTTTTAACAGAAGAGTGCTTTTTGGTTGATTCTTTTTTCAGAAGATTAATGTAAAAATTACCCACGTGTCCCTATTTGTTCAGAATTTTCAGAGTTGCGGAAGTATTCGAAACTTCCAGATTACTACAGACTGTTATGTTTTTGAAAGATTCTGTTTTGATTGTGTTATGTGCTTGTTTTTAAGATTCTATGGTTTTCTTTGATGAGTTTTTGCCATAGAAAAATTGGAATACAGTAGATATAATACAAATACAAAATATGAATGGGTTTACTACATCATTTATAGTAGTGATTTGTTTTCTTATACTAACGGATCTCACGAAAGTTTTGTTGAGTTTTATGTGATTGAAGTTTTCAAGTTTTGGGTTATCTTACGATGGATGAAGGAATAAGGAGTAAGAAGAGCCTAAGCTTGGGGATGCCCCGGCATCCCAAGCCATTATCTAAAAGAGAAGAAAGCAACTAAGCTTGGGGATGCCCCCGAGTGGCATCCCCTCTTTCTTCTAACGACCATCGGTATTTTACTCGAAACTATATTTTTATTCGTCACATGATATGTGTTTTGCTTGGATCGTCTTGTATGATATGAGTCTTTGTTTGTTTTGTTTTGCTTTTTAATTTATCAATCCTTGCTGTACACACCAATTAGAGAGAGCCAAAATTATGCCATGACTTGTTAGAATAGCTCCCTATGCTATAGTTAAATTTTTATGAGCTATGGATTTGCTCTAGTGCTTCACTTATATCTTTTTGAGCACGGTGTGCTTTAGTATTTTTGAAGAAATACTCTCTTGCTTCACTTAGACTTATTTTAGAGTTAGTAAATTTTTAAGAAATTCTCTTTTGCTTCACTTAAATTAATTTGAGAGAAAGAAAAAAAATATGATCATGATCTTCACTTATATTTGTTTGAGCTTATCAAAAGCAACACATTAAAATTAGTTCCAAAGTGATAGATATCCAAGAAGGATATAATAAAAACTTTCATGAAGATCATTGGACAAAATAAACTTGATTCCTTGTAATAGTTTTGAGACATGATGATGTGATATGTGAGTCATGTTAATAAGTAATTATGCTTTAGTAAGAATATTAGTGTTAAGGTTTGTGATTCCCTATGCAATTACGAAAGTCAATAATCATGCAACAAAATTACATCCTACTTGTGGTGCATTATTTGGTGTTATTTATGCTCAATGTTCGCTTATGAGATTATCGGTTTCATGGTTGGCCGCTAGCCTTCATTTTGCACTAAGTATGATCACTACTTGTGCATCCAAAATCCTTTATCCCGGTTTTGCCACATGAGTCCACCATACCTACCTATGTGTGGTATTTCCTTGCCGTTCTAAGCAAATCTGTATGTGCCATCTCTAATTTTAAAAATAAATTTCCCTTTTGTGTGCCCGTACCGCTCGCGAGGCGGTGAGGGGTGGCCAATATTTTCCATGCTAGATGTGTTATTCTCACGACGAGTGTTTATTCACTTGTCATTGCACGAGAGTAAGGCAAAGGTAATAGGGATGCCCAGTCCCGAAATGAAAAACAAATTTACTTTATGTTGTCAAATAATAAATTCCTAGGAAAGTGTTGGTATGGAAGGCAACCGTGGATTCGGCTAGCCATGGCTTGTGAAAGTTTGGTGGAAAAAGAAATAAAATTTATTTTATGTTTGGGAACCGCCTATGATATATCTAGCATGGAAAGTGTTGGGAACCTCAAGACATTTTCGTTGGTGGGAAAAGTATACCTCCCAAAATATTTTTTATCTCTCAATTTAAGCTTTGAGCTGTGGAACCTCTACAAATCCCTACTTCCCTCTGCGTAGGCCCTTTCTTTTACTTATGCAATTTTTATTTTTGAATTTGAGTATCCATCTTCTCTTATAAAGCACCAACTAGGAAACACTATGATCGTTCTTGAGTATTGGGTGTAACTAATATGCGAATGTGTTTCTTGAATGGATCAATGGTTGAGCAGGATGGGCTAGGGATAACTTATTTTAGCATTGATATTTTGAAAGACATGGTTGCTTGTTGATATGCTTGAGTATTTAAGTGTCATGTCAAAATTAGACTATTGCTTTGAACCATATAAAAGTCGAAATGTCCATGCTATAAAGAAAAGAATATGATATGACATGATAGGCAACATTCCACATCAAAAATTATGTTTTTATCATTTACCTACTCGAGGATGAGCAGGAACTAAGCTTGGGGATGATGATACGTCTCCAATGTATCTATAATTTTTTATTGTTCCATGCTGTTATATTATCATTCTTGGATGTTTTACAATCATTTTATAGTCATTTTATATCATTTTTTGGTACTAACCTATTGACATAGTGCCAAGTGCCAGTTGCTGTTTTCTACATGTTTTTAACGTCGCAGGAAATCAATATCAAACGGAGCCCAAACACCGCGAAACTTTTTGGAGAATTTTATGGGCCAGAAGACACCCAATGGGCCAGAGCTGCACCTGGGGGGTGCCCCTAGGGGGGCACAACCCACCGGGGTGCGCCAGCCCCCCTAGCGCGCCCTGGTGGGTTGTGCCCACCTCGGTGGCCTCCTGCACCGCCTCTTCGCTCTATAAATACTTAGATATTCCATAAACCCTAGAGGGGTCAAGGAAATTCTATTCCAGCCGCCGCAATGTCTGAACCACCAGATCCAACATAGACACCATCACGGAGGGGTTCACCACCTCTACTGGTGCCACTCCGATGATGTGTGAGTAGTTCCTTGTAGACCTACAGGTCTGTAGTCAGTAGCTAGATGGATTACTCTCTCACTTTTGATTATCAATACAATGGTCTCTTGGAGATCCATATGATGTAACTCTTTTGCGGTGTGTTTGTTGGGATCCTATGAACTTTGAGTTTATGATCAGATCTATCTTTTTATATCCATGAAAGATATTTGAGTCTTCTTTGATCTCTTATATGCATGATTTCTTATAGCCTCACATTTCTTCTCCGATATTTGGGTTTTGCTTGGCCAACTTGATCTATTTATCTTGCAATGGGAAGAGGTGCCTTGTAGTGGGTTCAATCTTACGGTGCTTGATCCCAGTGACAGAAAGGGAACCGACACGTATGTATCGTTGCTACTATGGATAAAACGATGAGGTCTATTTCTACCTAAATAGATCTTGTCTACATCATGTCATCATTCTTATTGCATTACTCCGTTTCTCCATGAACTTAATACACTAGATGCATGCTGGATAGCGGTGATGTGTGGAGTAATAGTACTAGATGCGGACAGGAGTCGGTCTACTAATCTTGGACGTGATGCCTATATCATGATCATTGCGTGGATATCGTCATGATTATTTGAAGTTCTATCAATTGCCCAATAGAAATTGTTTTCCCACCATTTGTTATTTTCTCGAGAGAAGCCACTAGTGAAATCTACAGCCCCCCGGGTCTTGATACATACATTTTGCATCATGTTTTCTTACTGATATTTACAATTTTTTATCCATAATAATACTTTTTGGAGTAATTCTAATGCATTTTCTCTGATAATTTGCAAGGTACACACCAACAGGGAGAATTTCGGCAGCTGGAAATCTGGACCTGAAAAAGCTATGTCAAGCCACCTATTCTGCACAACTCCAAACAAGCTGAAACTCCATGGAGATTTTTTATGGAATATTTAAGAAATATTGGAGCCAATAAACACCAGGGGCACCAGGTGGGCACAACCCACCTGGGCGCGCCAGGCCCCCCTGGCGCGCCCTGGTGGGTTGTGGCATCCTCGGCCCACCTCCGATGCCCATCTTCTGGTATATAAGTGATTCTGACCTAGAAAAAAAATAAGGAGATGACTTTCGGGACGGAACACTGCCGTATCAAGGCGAAACTTGGGCAAGAACACTTTTGCCCTCAAGCGGAGCCATTCCGCCGGGGGAACTTCCCTCCCGGAGGGGGAAATCATCGTCATCATCATCACCAACTACTCTCCCATCTTGGAGAGGGCAATCTCCATCAACATGTTCACCAGCACCATATCATCTCAAACCCTAGTTCATTTCTTGTGTTCAATCTTGTTACCGGAACTATAAATTGTTGCTAGGGGGTGACTAGTAGTGTTGATTACATCTTGTAGTTGATTACTATATGGTTTATTTGTTGGAGGATTATATGTTCAGATCCATTATGCATGTTAATACCCCTCTGATATTGAGCATGTTCATCACTTGTGAGTAGTTACCTTTGTTCTTGAGGTCACGAGAGAAATCATGGTGCAAGTAATCATGTGAATTTGATGTGTGTTCGATATTTTGATAGTATGTATGTTGTGATTCATTTAGTGGTGTCATGTGAACGTCGACTACATGACACTTCACCATATTTGGGCCTAAGGGAATGCATTGTGGACTAGTAAATAGATGGTGGGTTACGAGAGTGACAAAAACTTAAACCCCAGTTTATGCACTATTTCGTAAGGGACCGATTGGATCCTAGAGTTTAATGCTATGGTTAGAATTTATTCTTAATACTTTTCTCGTAGTTGCGGATGCTTGCGGGAGGGTTAATCATAAGTAGGAGGTTTGTTCAAGTAAGAACAGAACCTAAGCACTGGTCCACCCGCATATCAAACTATCTAAGTAGCGAAGACAAATAAACAAACATGATGAAAGTGACTAGATGAAATTCCCGTGCACCCTCAAGAATGCTTTTCTTACTATAAGAGACCATTTTGGCCTGTCCTTTGCCTCAAAATGATTGGTCTACCTTGCTGCATACTTGTTACAATTATCATTACTTGATCATTACAAATTACCTTGCTATCAAACTACTTGCTACTTACAATTTCAGCACTTGCAGACACTACCTTACTGAAAACTACTTGTCATTTCCTTCTGCTCCTCGTTTGGTTTGACACTCTTACTTATCAAAAAGAGCTACAATTGACCCCCTATACTTGTGGGTCATCAAGGCTATTTTCTGGCGCCGTTGCCGGGGAGCGAAGCGCCTTTGGTAAGGAAACATTTATATAGTGTGCTGAAATTTATTATCAGTTGTCACTATGGAAAACAACTTGTTCGGGGTATCTTCACCTCATCCGGAACCACAATTAGCTACCCCTCAACCTGCTGCACCTACTGAAAATATCGAATATTAAATCCCTTCGGGTATGATAGAACAACTGCTAGCTAATCCTTATGCAGGAGATGGAACCGAACATCCATATATGCATTTGATATATGTGGAACAAATTTATGGATTGTTTAAGCTTGCAAGTCTAGCCAAGGATAAAGTTATGAAGAAGGGTTTTCCTTTATCTTTGAAGGAAAAAACATTAGCATGGTATAGGCTATGCGATGATATTGGATCTTGGAACAAAAACCGATTGAAAATGGAGTTCCACCAAAATAATATCCTATGCATCTAGTTCATCGTGATCGGAATTATATATATAATTTTTGGCCTCATGAAGGTGAAAGTATCGCTCTAGCTTGGGGAGGCTTAAGTCAATGTTATATTCATGCCCCAATCATGAGCTCTCAAGGGAAATCATTATCCAGAATTTTTATGCTCGGCTTTCTCAATATGATCGATCCATGCTTGATACTTCTTGTGTTGGTTCTTTTATGAAGAAGACTATTAAATTCCGGTGGGATCTTATGGAAAGAATTAAACAGAACTCTGAAGATTGGGTACTTGACGAAGGTAAAGATCCAGGTATAAAACTTAAGTATGATTGTGTTAAATCTTTTATGGATACTGATGCTTTTCAAAAGTTTAGCACTAAATATGGACTTGACTCTGAGATAGTAGCCTCCTTTAGTGAATCTTTCGCTGCTCATGTTGATCTCCCCAAAGAGATGTGGTTTAAATATCACCCACCTATTAAAGAATAAATTAAGGAACCAGTACCCATTAAACAAGAAACTATACTTTATCATGTTGATCTAGTTGTTCCTTCTGCTTATATTGAAAACCCACCTTTCCCTGTTAGGATAAAGGAACATGCTAAAATTTCAACTGTGGTTAACAAAAGTTATATTAGAACACCTAAACCAGATGGGCAAATTAAAGTAGAGCCTAATATTGCTATGGTAAAGGATCTCTTTGAAGAAAATGTAGATGGGCATGTTATTTGCTTTAATGAAGAGGCTGCTAGAATTGCCAAACCTGATGAAAGGGACAAACATAGACCCATTGTGGGCATGCCTGTTATTTCAGCTAAAATAGGAGATCATTGCTATCATGGTTTATGTGACATAGGTGCTAGTGTGAGTGATATTCCCTACTCTTTATACCAAGAAATTATGAATGACATATCACCTGCATAAATAGAAGACATTGATGTCACTATTAAACTGGCTAATAGAGATGCTATATCACCAATTGGAATTGTTAGAGATGTTGAAGTCTTATGTGGGAAGATAAAATACCCTGCTGATGTCCTTGTTCTTGGTTCCCCACAAGATGACTTCTATCCCATTATATTTGGTAGACCTTTCTTGAACACCGTCAATGCTAAAATAGATTGTAAGAAACAAACTGTCGGTGTTAGTTTTGGTGATGAGTCTCATGAATTTAATTTCTCAAAGTTTAGTAGAAAACTTCATGAAAAATAATTGCCTAGTAAGGATGAAATTATTGGTCTTGCTTCTATTACTGTGCCTCCTACTGATCTTCTAGAACAATATTTGCTAGACCATGAAAATTATTTACATATGCATGAAAGAAATGAAATAGATAAAAAATTCTTTGAACAACGTCCTCTGCTTAAACACAATCTACCTATTGAAACTATTGGAGGTCCTCCTCCACCTAAAGGTGATCCTGTGTTTGAATTAAAACAATTGCCAGACACTTTGAAATATGCTTATCTTGATGAAAAGAAAATATATCCTGTTATTATCAGTGCTAACCTTTCAGAACATGAAGAAGAAAGATTATTGAAAGTTCTAAGGAAGCACCGAGCTGCTATTTGATATACTCTTGATGATTTAAAGGGCATTAGTCCCACTCTATGTCAGCACAAAATTAATATGGAACCTGATGCGAAACCAGTTGTTGATCACCAACGTCGATTAAATATGAAGATGAAAGAAGTGGTAAGAACTGAAATATTAAAACTTCTGGAAGCAGGTATAATCTATCCCATAGCTGATAGTAGATGAGTAAGGCATGTTCATTGTGTCCCTAAGAAAGGAGGTATAACTGTCGTTACTAATGATAAGAATGAACTTATTCCACAAACAATTGCTACAGGCTATAGAATGGTAATTGATTTTAGAAAATTAAATAAAGCCACTAGAAAAGATAATTACCCTTTGCCTTTTATTGATCAAATGCTTGAAAGACTATCTAAGCACACACACTTTTGCTTCCTTGATGGATACTATGGATTTTCACAAATACCTGTTTCCCAACCTGATCAAGAAAAGACCACTTTCACTTGTCCGTTTGGAACTTATGCTTATAGACGTATGTGCTACGTCTCCAACGTATCTTTAATTTTTGATTGTTCCATGCTATTATATTATCCTTCTAGGATGTTTTATGGGCTTTTATATACACTTTTATATGATTTTTGGGACTAACCTATTAACCCAGAGCCCAGTGCCAGTTTCTGTTTTTTCCTAGTTTTTGAGTTTTAGAGAAATGGAATACCAAACGGAGTCCAATTGACGAGCCAATTTTTGATGATTTTTCCTAGACCAAAATAAGCCCCCGAAGTAAAAGAGTTGGACCAGGAGAGTCACGGGCTACCCACGAGGGTGGGGGGCGCGCCCAATCCAGGTGGTGGCGCCCCCCTATCTCGTGGACAGCCCGGAGGCCCCCCCTGACGTGAGACCTACGCCAAAAATTCCTATAAATACTGAAACCTCCAGAAAGTAACATAGATCGGGAGTTCCGCCGCCGCAAGTCTTTGTTGCCATCGAAAACCAATCTAGACCCGTTCTGGCACCCTACCCGAGGGGGGAATCCCTCTCCGGTGGCCATCTTCATCATCCCGGCGCTCTCCATGACGAGGAGGGAGTAGTCCACCCTCGGGGCTGAGGGTATGTACCAGTAGCTATGTGTTTGATCTCTCTCACTCTCGTGTTCTTGAGATGGCACGATCTTGATGTATCCTGAGCTTTGCTATTATAGTTGGATCTCATGATGTTTCTCCCCCTCTACTCTCTTGTGATGAATTGAGTTTTCCCTTTGAAGTTATCTTATCGGATTGAGTCTTTAAGGATTTGAGAACACTTGATGTATGTCTTGCGTGGGATACCTGTGGTGACAATGGGGTATTCTATTGATCTACTTGATGTATGTTTTGGTGATCAACTTGCGGGTTCCGTGACCTTGGGAAGCTATGCATAGGGGTTGGCACACGTTTTTGTCTTGACTCTCCGGTAGAAACTTTGGGGCACTCTTTGAAGTACTTTGTGTTGGTTGAATAGATGAATCTGAGATTGTGTGATGCATATCATATAATCATACCCACAGATACTTGAGGTGACAATGGAGTATCTAGGTGACAATAGGGTTTTGGTTGATTTGTGTCTTAAGGTATTATTCTAGTACGAACTCTATGATAGATTGAACGGAAAGAATAGCTTCGTGTTATTTTACTACGGACTCTTGAATAGATCGATCAGAAAGAATAACTTTGAGGTGGTTTTGTACCCTACCATAATCTTTTCGTTTGTTCTCCGCTATTAGTTACTTTGGAGTGACTCTTTGTTGCATGTTGAGGGATAGTTATATGTTCCAGTTATGCTATTATTGTTGAGAGAACTTGCAGTAGTGAAAGTATGAACCCTAGGCCTTGTTTCCTATCATTCCAACACTGTTTATGCTCATTTTTATCTTTAGTTACCTTGCTGTTTTTCTATTTTTAGAAAACAAAAACCTATATCTACCATCCATATTGCACTTGTATCACCATCTCTTCGCCGAACTAGTGCACCTATACATTTTACAATTGTATTGGGTGTGTTGGGGACACAAGAGACTCTTTGTTATTTGGTTGCATGGTTATTTGAGAGAGACCATCTTCATCCTACGCCTCCCACGGATTAATCAACCTTAGGTCATCCACTTGAAGGAAATTTGCTACTGTCCTACAAACCTCTGCACTTGGAGGCCCAACAACGTCTACAAGAACAAGGTTGCGTAGTAGACATCAAGCTCTTTTCTGGCGCCGTTGTCGGGGAGGTTAGTGCTTGAAGGTATATCTTTAGATCTTGCAATCGAATCTTTCAGTTTCTTGTTTTATCACTAGTTTAGTTTATAAAAGAAAACTACAAAAAAATGGAATTAAGGTTACCTCATATGCTTCATCTTTTTAATATCTTTCGTGAAAATGATGGGAAGGAAAATTGTGCTCAAGTACTAGAAGAAGAATTACATAGAATGTTTGGCATAAAATATCTGCATGGTGAGAATGTTTGCAATGTTGTTAGTGTGAATCCTTTGAATATCCATGATGCTAATGATATGCAAAGCCACAAGCTTGGGGATGCTATGTTTGATGAAGATGATATTTTTAGTGCCCCAAGTTTTTGATGAGCAAATTTATTATGATGAAAGCATGCCTCCTATTTATGATGATTATATTGATGAAAGTGGATTTGGAGAGGTTATGACTTTATTTAGTGATGAATCCACTATTTTGGAAGAGGTTCCAATTGATTATGAGAACAAAGTTGCTATCTATGATGATTCTTGTGATGACTTGTATGCTATTAAGAATAATGATAACCATGAAACTTGTCATCATGATTTTAATTTTTAATTGGATTATGCTTCACATGATAGTTATTTTGTTGAGTTTGCTCCCACTACTATTGATGAGAATAAATTTGCTTATGTGGAGAGTAGTAAAATTTCTATGCAAGTAGATCATGAAAAGAATGCTTTATGTGCTAGTTATATTGTTGAATTCATTCATGATGCTACTGAAAATTATTATGAGAGAGGATCATATGCTTGTAGGAATTGCAATTATATCAAGTTTCCTCTCTATGTGCTTGAAGTTTTGAAACTATGCTTGTTTTGCTTTCCTATGCTAGTTGATTATTGTTCCCATAAGTTGTTTGCTCAAAAAATCCCTTTGCATAGGAAGTGGGTTATAATTAATTGTGCTAGTCATATTCTTCATGATGCTCTCCTTATGTTTCAATTCTTATCTTTTACGCAAGCATCATTGAAATCATCATGCCCAGCTAGGGGCGTTAAACGATAGCGCTTGTTGGGAGGCAACCCAATTTTATTATATTTGCTTTTGCTTCTGTTTAGGAATAAATATTGCATCTAGATTTTGTTTAGATGTGGTTTTGTGTTTTAATTAGTGTTTGTGCCAAGTAGAACCTTTGGGAAGACTTGTGTGAAGTTTATGCGATCATGCTGTAAAAAACAGAAACTTCAGTGCTCACGAGATTAGCTACCATTTTTTACTGGAGAGTGCTTTTTAGTCGATTCTTTTTGCAGATGATTAATAGATAAATTCCTCATGTCCACCAATTTATTTCAGAATTTTTAGAGTTACAGAAGTATTCTAAAGTTACAGATTACTACAGACTGTTCTGTTTTTGACAGATTCTGTTTTCATTGTGTTGTTTGCTTATTTTGATGAATCTATGAGTAGTATCAGAGGGTATGAACCATGGATAAGTTGGAATACAGTAAATATTACACCCATATGAATTTAGAATGAGTTCACAACAATACCTAACTGGTGGTTTTATTTTCTTATACTAACGGAGCTTACGAGTTTTCTGTTGAGTTTTGTGTTGTGAAGTTTTCAAGTTTTGGGTAAAGATTCGATGGACTATGGAATAAGGAGTGGCAAGAGACTAAGATTGGGGATGCCCAAGGCACCCCAAGGTAAAATTCAAGGACAACGAAAAGCCTAAGCTTGGGGATGCCCAGGGAAGGCATCCCCTGTTTCGCCTTTGTCTATTGGTAACTTTACTTGATGCTATATTTTTATTCACCACATGATATGTGTTTTGCTTGAAGCGTCAAGTTTTTTTATTTTGTTTTGCTTGCTGTTTGAATAGTATCCCAAGATCTGAAATTCTTAAATGTTAGAGAGTCTTCACATAGTTACATAATTATTCAACTACTCATTGATCTTCACTTATATCTTTTGGAGTAGTTTGTCATTTGCTCTAGTGCTTCACTTATATCTTTTTAGAGCACGACAGTGGTTTTATTTTATAGAAATAGATGAACTCTCATGCTTCACTTATATCTTTTTGAGAGTCTTTTAGAACAGCATGGTAATGTGCTTTGGTTATAAATCTAGTCCTAATATGATAGGCATCCAAGATGAGTTAGTAAAAACTTTCATATAAAGTGCATTGAATACTATGAGATGTTTGATACTTGATGATTGTTTTGAGATATGAGGATGGTGATATTAGAGTCATGCTAGTAGAGTAGTTGTGAATTTGAGAAATACTTGTGTTGAGGTTTGCAAGTCCCGTAGCATGCACGTATAGTAACCGTTGTGTGACAAATTTGTAGCATGAGGTATTTCATTGAATGTCATCCTTTGTGTGGAGGTCGGGGGCGCGCGATGGTTAACTCCTACCAACCTCCCCCCTAGGAGCATGCGTGTAGTACTTTGTTTTGATGACCTGTAGATTTTTGCAATAAGTATGTGAGTTCTTTATGACTAATGTTGAGTCCATGGATTATACGCACTCTCACCCTTCCACCATTGCTACCCTCTCTTGTACCGCGCAACTTTTGCCGGTACCATACACCCACCATATACCTTCCTCAAAACAGCCACCATACCTACCTATCATGGCATTTCCATAGCCATTCCGAGATATATTGCCATGCAACTTTCCACCGTTCCGTTTGCTATGAAACGCTTCATATTGTCATATTGCCATGCATGATCATGTAGTTGACATCGTATTTGTGGCTAGGCCACCATGCATAATTTTTCATACATGTCACTCTTGATTCATTGCACATGCCGGTACACCGCCGGAGGCATTCATATAGAGTCATACTTTGTTCTAGTATCGAGTTGTAAATCAATATAAGTGTGATGATCATCATTATTAGAGCATTGTCCCAGAAAAAAAAGGAAAGGCCAAAGAAAAAAGAAAGGCCCAAAAAAAGAAAAAAAAAGAAAAAAAGAGAAAAAGAGAGAAAAAGGGACAATGCTACTATCTTTTTCCACACTTGTGCTTCAAAGAAGCACCATGATCTTCATGATAGAGAGTCTCTTGTTTAGTCACTTTCATATGCTAGTAGGAACTTTCATTATAGAACTTGGCTTGTATATTCCAATGATGGGCTTCCTCAAATGCCCTAGGTCTTCGTGAGCAAGCAAGTTGGATGCACACCCACTTAGTTTCTTTTGTTGAGCTTTCATACATTTATAGCTCTAGTGCATCCGTTGCATGGCAATCCCTACTCAGTCACATTGATATCTATTGATGGACATCTTCATAGCCCATTGATACGCCTAGTTGATGTGAGACCATCTTCCTCTTTTGTCTTCTCCACAACCCCCACTCTATTCCACATAGTGCTATGTCCATGGCTCACGCTCATGTATTGCGTGAAAGTTGAAAGAGTTTGAAAAAATTTAAGTATGAAACAATGGCTTGGCTGAAACCGGGGTTGTGCATGATTTGGGTATTTTGTGTGACGAAGATGGAGCATAGCCTAACTATATGATTTTGAAGGGATGAACTTTCCTTGGCCATGTTATTTTGAGAAGACATGATTGCTTTGTTAGTATGCTTGAAGTATTATTATTCTTATGTCAATATAGACTTTTGTCTTGAATCTTTCGGATTTGAACATTCATGCCACAATAAAGAAATTACATTGAGAATTATGTTGGTTAAAATTCCACATCAAAAATTATGTTTTTATCATTTACCTATCCAAGGACGAGCAGGAATTAAGCTTGGGGATGCTTGATACGTCTCCAACGTATCTATAATTTTTGATTGTTCCATGCTATTATATTATCCTTCTAGGATGTTTTATGGGCTTTTATATACACTTTTATATGATTTTTGGGACTAACCTATTAACCCAGAGCCCAGTGCTAGTTTCTGTTTTTTTCCTTGTTTTTGAGTTTTATAGAAAAGGAATACCAAACGGAGTCCAATTGATGAGCCAATTTTTGATGATTTTTTCTGAACCAAAAAAAGACCCCGAAGTAAAAGAGTTGGGGCAGGAGAGTCACGGGCTGCCCACGAGGGTGGTGGCGCGCCCACTCCAAGTGGTGGCGCCCCCCTATCTCGTGGACAGCCCGGAGACCCCCCCTGACGTGAGACCTACGCCAAAAATTCCTATAAATACTGAAACCTCCGGAAAGTCACCTAGATCGAGAGTTCCGCCGCCGCAAGCCTCTATTGCCACCGAAAACCAACCTAGACCCATTCTAGCACCCTGCTGGAAGGGGGGAATCCCTCTCCGGTGGCCATATTCATCATCCCGGCGCTCTCCATGATGAGGAGGGAGTAGTCCACCCGCAGGGCTGAGGGTATGCACCAGTAGCTATGTGTTTGATCTCTCTCTCTCTCTCTCTCTCGTGTTCTTGAGATGGCATGATCTTGATGTATCGTGAGCTTTGCTATTATAGTTGGATCTTATGATGTTTATCCCCCTCTACTCTCTTGTGATGAATTGAGTTTTCCCTTTGAAGTTATCTTATCGGATTGAGTCTTTAAGGATTTGTGAACACTTGATGTTTTTCTTGCATGGGATACCTGTGGTGATAATGGGGTATTCTATTGATCTACTTGATGTATGTTTTGGTGATCAACTTGCGGGTTCCGTGACCTTGGGAATCTATGCATAGGGGTTGGCACACGTTTTTGTCTTGACTCTTCGGTAGAAACTTTGGGGCACTCTTTGAAGTACTTTGTGTTGGTTGAATAGATGAATCTGAGATTGTGTGATCCATATCGTATAATCATACCCACGGATACTTGAGGTGACAATGGAGTATCTAGGTGACATTAGGGTTTTGGTTGATTTGTGTCTTAAAGTGTTATTCTAGTACGAACTCTATGATAGATTGAACGGAAAGAATAGCTTCGTGTTATTTTACTACGGACTCTTGAATAGATCGATCAGAAAGAATAAATTTGAGGTGGTTTCGTACCATACCATAATCTTTTCATTTGTTCTCCGCTATTAGTTACTTTAGAGTGACTCTTTGTTGCATGTTGAGGGATAGTTATATGATCCAGTTATGTTATTATTGTTGAGAGAACTTGCAGTAGTGAAAGTATGAACCCTAGGCCTTGTTTCCTATCATTGCAACACCGTTTATGCTCATTTTTATCTTTAGTTACCTTGTTGTTTTTATATTTTCAGATTACAAAAACCTATATCTACCATCCATATTGCACTTGTATCACCATCTCTTCGCCGAACTAGTGCACCCATACAACTTACCATTGTATTGGGTGTGTTGGGGACACAAGAGACTCTTTGTTATTTGGTTGCAGGGTTGTTTGAGAGAGACCATCTTCATCCTACGCCTCCCACAAATTGATAAACCTTAGGTCATCCTCTTGAGGGAAATTTTCTACTGTCCTACAAACCTCTGCACTTGGAGGCCCAACAACGTCTACAAGAAGAAGGTTGTGTAGTAGACATCAGTATGCCTTTTGGTTTATGTAATGCACCTGCTACCTTTCAAAGATGCATGATGGCTATATTCTCTGACTTTTGTGAAAAGATTGTTGAGATTTTCATGGATGACTTTTTTGTTTATGGAAAGTCTTTTGATGATTGTGTAAGCAATCTTGAGCGATATTGCAGAGATGTGAACAAACAAATCTCGTCTTGAATTGGGTGAAGTGCCACTTTATGGTTAATGAAGGCATTGTCTTGGGTCAAAAAAAATCTGAAAGAGGTATTGAAGTGGACCGAGCTAAGGTTGATGCTATTGAGAAAATGCCATGTCCTAAGGACATAAAAGGTATTCGTAGTTTCCTAGGCCATGCTGGTTTCTATAGAAGGTTTATTAAAGACTTCTCTACACTTTCTTGGCCTCTCAGTAGTCTCTTGCAAAAGGATATTCATGTTGCTTTTGATGATTATTGTCTCAAAGCCTTTGAAACACTTAAGAAAGCCTTAATCTCTGCACCTATTGTTCAACCACCTAATTGGAACTTGCCTTTTGAAATTATGTGTGATGCTAGTGATTATGTTGTTGGTGTTGTTCTAGGACAAAGAGTTGATAAGAAATTGAATGTTATTCATTATGCTAGTAAAACACTAGACAATGCTCAAAGAAATTATGCTACAACTGAAAGAGAATTCTTAGCAGTGGTGTTTGCTTGTGATAAATTTAGACCTTATATTGTTAACTCTAAGGTAACTATTCACACAGACCATGCTGCTATTAAATATCTTATGGAAAAGAAAGATGCTAAGCGTTGACTTATTCGTTGGGTTCTCTTGTTGCAAGAACTTGATCCATATATCATTGATAGAAATGGAGCTAAGAACCCCGTAGCCGATAACTTGTCTAGGCTTGAAAATGTGCTTGATGACCCACTACCTATTGATGATAGTTTTCCTAATGAGCAGTTAGCTGCAATAAATGTTTTTCATAGTACTCCTTGGTATGCTCAGTATGCTAATTACATTGTTGCTAAATATTTGCCACCTAACTTTACTTACCAACAAAAGAAAAAAATTCTTCTATGATTTAAGACATCACTTTTGGGATGACCCACATCTTTATAAAGAAGGAGTAGATGGTATTATTAGACGTTGTGTACCTGAGCATGAACAGGGACAAATCCTACAGAAATGTCACTCCGAGGCTTATGAAGGGCATCATGCTGGAGATAGAACTGCTCACAAGGTATTGCAATCTGGATTTTATTGGCCTACTCTCTTCATGGATGCACGTATGTTTGTCTCATCTTGTGATGAATGCCAAAGGATAGGCAATATCGGTAAGCATCAAGAAATGCCTATGTATTATTCACTTGATGTTGAACCATTTGATGTTTGGTGATTTGATTACATGGGACCTTTTCCTTCCTCTAATGGGTATACACATATTTTGGTTGCTGTTGATTATGTTACTAAATGGGTAGAAGCTATTCCAACTAGTAGTGTTGATCACAACACCTCTATCAAAATGCTTAAGGAAGTTATTTTCCCAAGGTTTGGAGTCCCTAGATATTTAATGACTGATGGTGGTCCACACTTTAGTCATGGTGCTTTCTGTAAAATGCTTGCTAAGTATGATGTTAGCCATATAATTGCATCACCCTATCATCCTCAGTCTAGTGGCCAAGTTGAACTTAGTAATAGAGAAATAAAATTAATTTTGCAAAAAGACTGTCAATAGGTCTAGGAAGAATTGGTCTAATAAATTAGATGATGCACTTTGGGATTATAGAACAACATATAAAAATCCTATGGGTATGTCTCCTTATAAAATGGTTTACGGAAAAGCTTCTCATTTGCCTCTTGAGTTAGAACATAAAGCATACTGGGAAGTTAAAGAACTCAACTATGATTTCAAACTTGCTGGTGAAAAGAGGTTATTTGATATTAGCTCATTAGATGAATGGAGAACCCAAGCTTATGAAAATGCAAAGTTATTCAAGGAAAAAGTTAAAAGATGGCATGACAAAAGAATCCAAAAGCGAGAGTTTAAAGTCAGAGAATATGTTTTTTTGTACAACTCTCGTTTGAGATTTTTGCAGGGAAACTCCTCTCGAAATGGGAAGGCCCATGTGTCATTGAGGAGGTTTACTGGTCTAGTGCCATCAAAATAAATAATTCTGAAGGTACTAACCCGTAGGTTGTTAACGGGCAACGAATAAAGCATTATATCTCAGGTACGCCCATTAATGTTGAAAGTAACATTATCCAAACTTTGACACCGGAAGAGCACATAAAAGAGTCCTTCCGGAACACTCCAAAATCGTGAAAATAAGGAGGTAGGTGATACGGTAAGTAAACAGACTCCGAAAAATCCACAAAGATATTTTTCTGTCAGTTTTGGAATATTTATAATTTTGGAAATAAAGAAACTTCCAGGAGGCGTCCCATGGTGAGCACAATACACCAGGGCGCGCCCACCTGGGACATCTCATGTACTCCGTTTTTCTTCCATGTACTTGTCCTCCAAGATAAAAAAAATCTATATATACTTCTCGAACCTGTTGACCACCGTATCGCGGAGAAATCTTCTGTTTTCTTTTCTTGTTGTTTTTCTGTCAAATCTGAAATCATGTCGTCTCAAGGCTCAAGAGATGAGACCCCTCCTCCCCATGAGTCTTTTGATATCTATGTTTTTAAGACTGCACATGCTTGGTCCGGGATGAGGAAGAAGAGGAGCCTCCCCCCCTGCTTCCAACAGGAGACCAAGGAAGCGTTGGGCAAGTTGGAAGAGCTCACGATTTTATCTCCACCATCATCTTCTTCACCACCAAAATAGAACTGAGCATCTGGTATGGGCACTCCCTTTGGCTTCCGCGAAGCTTGGGGGAGGTGCCCCGGTATCGTATCATCCCACTATCTTTTTGCTTTTATTTATCTTAGTTCAATCTTTTGCTTAGATGAATAAACTTTAGTCCGATCTTTTCTTCTTTGAGAGTTTTCTTAGTGATCTATCATTGTTATCATGCACAAGTTATATAATAAAGTTAGTTCGAGTTTTTACTTTCTTTACTTTCATGTTGCAAATAAAGAAAAGAAAAAGAGAAAGAAAGGTTATAATTGTTTGAATCAAAAGAAAGGATATAAATTAAGATGATCATATGCTAATCTTATGGTAGGTGATGGCACCACATAAGGAAAAGTATAAGTAGAAAGTTTTGTTAGAGATTGACAAACATAGCATTGGTCAATGATGGAACTCATGAAAGAATTAATAAGGGTAGAGAAGATTCACATATAAATATACTATCCTAGAAATCTTTTGTGATTGTGAGGCCCCATCAAAATATTATATGCCAAAATTGTTGACGTTGGACAAGAAAGACAACTTAATGATTTATGTTTGTTCATATTCACATATAAATCATATTGTCATAGATCCTTTAACATGTGGTGCTTGCCCAATATCTTTTCTAGCCAAAAATTCTGCACTAAGTAGAGATACTACTTGTGCATCCAAAAACCCTTAAACCCAAACCTTTTTCAAGAGTCCACCATACCTACATATGGATTGAGTAAGATCCTTCAAGTAAGTTGTCATCGGTGCAAAAAGGCAATAAAAATTGCTTCTAAGTATGTGAGATCATTTAGTGTAAGAGAAAATTGAGCGTTGTACGAACTTGGATGACAAAGAATAAAAGCGACAAACTACATAATAAAGGTTGTCATCTTAAGGGGAAATACAATGTGACGTTCTCTTGCACTAAGGGATTGAGCATGCAAAAAAATAAGCGCATGGCAACCTCCGCTTCCCTCTGCGAAGGGCCTTTCTTTTACTTTTATGCAAAGAGTCAAAGTTTTCCCTCTTTCCTCTTTTATTTTTATCCTTTGGAAAGCATCATGTGGTGAGGAAAGATCTAGGCACATATGTCCAGTCGGATATGTGTGACATGAGTTATTATTGTTGACATCACCCTTGAGGTGAGTATGTTGGGAGGCGAAACTATAAGCCCCTATCTTTCTATGTGTCCGGTTGAAACATTTTGCTCACGTGTATGCGCTGAGTGTTATCAATCATAGAAGACTATATGATGGTTGAGTATGTGGACTTGCCTAAGGGCTCCGATACGTGACCCTTCCTGAAAATATGATGAATTGTAATTGCAAAAGTTGACTGAAAACATAGTTTGTTGGTTTCTAATAGAGTTTATGCTTTATACATCAGTTGCGTGATTAACTGTCACTTATTCATGAGAAGTTTAAGGTGCAAGTTCTATAATAAAAGTCTTATGTTTAATTATATTGCTGTTATAATAATCAACATGACGCTTCTATGTCCGTATTTTGTTTTTATCGACACCTCTCTCTCTCTCTCTCTCTCTCTCCCTCTCTCTCTCTCTCTCTCTCTCTCTCAAAGCATGTGGACATGCTTTTCGATTTCGGTTTTCGCTTGAGGACAAGCGAGGTCTAAGCTTGGGGGAGTTGATACGTCCATTTTGCATCATGTTTTCATACTGATATTTACAATGTTTTTATCCATAATAATACTTTTTGGATTAATTCTAATGCCTTTTCTCTCATAATTTGCAAGGTACACACCAAGAGGGAGAATTTCGGCAGCTGGAAATCTGGACTTGAAAAAGCTATGTCAGGCCACCTATTCTGCACAACTCCAAACAAGATGAAACTCCACGGAGAATTTTTATGGAATATTTAAGAAATGTTGGAGCCAGTAAATACAAGAGGCGGGCCACCAGGTGGGCACAACCCACCTGGGCGCGCCAGGGGCCTGGCGCGCCCTGGTGGGTTGTGGCCTCCTCGGCCCACCTCCGGTGCCCATCTTCTGCTATATAAGTGATTCTGACCAAGAAAAAATAAGGAGAAGACTTTCGGGAAAGAAAGCCGTCGTCTCGAGGCGGAACTTGGGCAGGAGCACTTTTGCCCTTCGGCGGAGCGATTCCGCCGGGGGAACTTCCCTCCCGGAGGGGGAAATCACCGTCATCATCATCACCATCTACTCTCCCATCTCGGGGAGGGCAATCTCCATCAGCATCTTCACCAACACCATCTCATCTCAAAACCTAGTTCATCTCTTGTGTTCAATCTTGTTACCGAAACTATAGATTGTTGCTAGGGGGTGACTAGTGGTGTTGATTACATCTTGTAGTTGATTACTATATTGTTTATTTGGTGGAGGATTATATGTTCAGATCCATTATGCATGTTAATACCCCTCTGATCTTGAGCATGTTCATCACTTGTGAGTAATTACCTTTGTTCTTGAGGTCACGGGAGAAATCATGTTGCAAGTAATCATGTGAATTCGATGTGTGTTCGATATTTTTATAGTATGTATGTTGTGATTCCCTTAGTGGTGTCATGTGAACGTCGACTACATGACACTTCACGATATTTGGGCCTAAGGGAATGCATTGTGGAGTAGTAAATAGATGGTGGGCTGCGAGAGTGATAGAAACTTAAACCCCAGTTTATGCACTATTTCGTAAGGGACCGATTGGATCCTAGAGTTTAATGCTATGGTTAGAATTTATTCTTAATACTTTTCTCATAGTTGCAGATGCTTGCGGGAGGGTTAATCATAAGTAGGAGGTTTGTTCAAGTAAGAACAACACCTAAGCACCGGTCCACCCACATATCAAACTATCAAAGTAGCGAACACAAATCAAACAAACATGATGAAAGTGACTAGATGAAATTCCCGTGCACCCTCAAGAACGCTTTGCTTACTATAATAGACCGTTTTGGCCTGTCCTTTGCCTCAAAAGGATTGGGCTACATTGCTGCATACTTGTTACAATTATCTTTACTTGCTCTTTACAAATTACCTTGCTATCAAAGTACTCACTACTTACAATGTCAGCACTTGCAGACACTACCTTACTGAAAACTGCTTGTCATTTCCTTCTGCTCCTCGTTGGGTTCGACAATCTTACTTATCGAAAAGAGCTACAATTGATCCCCTATACTTGTGGGTCATCAGGTCTCTTTATCATATTATTTTCCTTTGCGATCTATTTTCCTTTGCTTTTATTTGCAGATCTACTAAACCAAAAACCAAAAAATACCCTGCTGCAATTTATCTTATTTATCATTTAATCTATCAATATTTACAACTCTATCACGTCCATTACCCGAAAGGGATTGACAACCCCTTTTGCACGCCGGGTTGCGAGTATTTGTTATTTGTGTGCAGGTGTTGTTTACGTTGTGTTGCTTGGTTCTCCTACTATTTCGATAACCTTGCTCTCATCACTGAGGGAAATACCTACCGCTGCTATACTACATCATCCCTTCCTCTTTGGGGAAATACCAACGTTGTTATAGCGAACATCAACGTACTTGGGGGAATTGTCCCTCGTACCGTCCAAAGACAAGGTGGTTCTGTAGTTCGGGGTAGCCGAACAAGTGGTGCATATCTGCTGATGTAGGCCTCATGGCTGCCCATGGTATCTTGAGCGCGAAATTGTGCTAACGAGGCACGTGGAGCGTGAAGGTTTTGGGTGTCGTGAGGTGCGTGAATGGGTTTGGACCCGTTTGCTGTTGTCACCGGTCTTTACGACGGGTCGGTATGGACGCCTGTACGGGTCGACTTCTTTGGCCCCTAGGGCTGCAGTATGTTCTTCGGTCCGAAGTGAGCGTTTTGTATTTCCATTGATGGTTATGACACTTGAGGGTCCGAGCATCCTCAATTTGAGGTACGCGTAGTGCGGAACGGCATTGAATTTAGCAAACGATGTTTAGCCGAGGAGGGCGTGATAGCCGCTGCGAAAAGGTGCAATTTGGAAGATCAAGTCCTCGCTTCAGAAGTTGTCTAGAGAGCCGAACACTACTTCGAGCGTTAGTTTGCCCGTGCCGCGGGCCTCTACTCCCGGAATGAGCCCCTTGAAGGTGGTGTTACTGGGTTTGATTCTTGACGGGTCGATCCCCATTTTCCTCACTGTGTCTTCGTATATTAGACTGAAGCTACTGCCTCGGTCCATGAGGACTCTGGTGAGGTGGAATCCATCGATGACCGGGTCAAACACCAAGGCTGTCGACCCTCCATGACATATGCTGGTCGGGTGATCCATGCGATCGAAAGTGACCAGCCAGGCTGACCATGGGTTAAACTTCGGCGCCACGGGCTCGACGACATATATGTCCCGCAATGCTCGCTTCCTCTCCTTCTTAGGTATGTGGGTTGCGTAGATCATGTTTACTGTTTTGACCTCGGAAGGGAAGGCCTTCTGGTCTCCACTGTTTGGTCTGCGGGGGTCCTCAACGCCCTCACTTCATGGGCTTTTGCCCGAGTCTTCGCCTATGAGCTTGTCGGCATGTTTTATCACCCAACAGTTATGGTTGGAGTGGTTGGCAGGCTTCTCCGACGTGCCGTGCTTCTGGCATGGTCTATCCAGCATTGCATCTAATCTGGACGGTCCATCGCCGTTGACTTATGGGCTTTCTTTCGTGATCCGTACTTAGGGTTTTGGAACCTGGCATTTACTGCCGTATCCTCACCAGTGCCGTTGTTGTGTTGACGTTTGTCATTGTTGCGTCGTGGCTTTCCATTTCCATCCCGAACCTAAGAGGTACCGGGTGTGAAGGGGTTGGTGTTCTGTCGAGAAAGCCAACTGTCTTCGCGTGCGCAAAAGCGGTTCATGGGAGAAGTAAGGGCTGCCATCGTCCTTGGCTTGTCCTGGCTGAGCTGTCGCACAAGCCATTCATCCTTGACGCTATGCTTGAAAGCGGCCAAGGCCTCAGCGTCTAGACAATCGACAATCTAGTTTTTCTTGGTCAAGAATTGGTTCCAAAATTGTCGGACAGACTCCTCGGGATGTTGTGTGATGTGATTTAGGTTGTCCGAGTCCGTAGGCGGGACATAGGTGCCTTGATAGTTCGCTCGAAAAGCGTCCTCGGGCTCTTCCCACAACCTATAAAGTCCTCGAGAAGGATGTTCAACCAGTGTCGAGCCGGTCCTTTAAGCTTTAGTGGCAGATATTTAATGGCATGGAGGTCATCTCCTCGTGCCATGTGAATGTGGAGGAGGACATCCTTTATCCATACCGCCGGGTCTGTGGTTCCGTCGTATGGTTTAATGTTTACAGGCTTGAAGCCTTTTGGGAATTGGTGTTGCATCACCCTCTTTGTGAAGCACAGGGGTGTGCGGCGCCCGAACTAGAGCTATGTTGCATAGGAGGTCTTCGGCCATCCGGGTTCGTTGTTGCTCCCAAACTATACCGTTCTGGTTCAGCCAGTCGTAATATCCTTCCCGGTGAGCGGACGGGTCTTCTCTTGGTCCGTAGATGGACCTGGAATGGCCTCCCCGAGCGTCTAGGTCATGACGGAGGTCGTATTCATAGGTAGGACACGCTTCTTCCTTGCCATAATGGCGAGGTGGTGTGGCGGGGTGCTCGGCCTTGTCAGCTTCTCAATCCCGTCATCTAGGGGGACGGTCCGGCTGCTCGGCGCGAGTGTTTGTTGGACGCATTGGCTCCACAACTAAATCGTCGAACTATGGCAGTAATCGTCGCTATGGTTAACTTTTGGTTGGCAATTCATGGCCGTACCCTTCTTCGGCGGCTAAGACCTTGGTCGATCGGTCGTTGAGGGTTTCCTCCTCGGCCTTGATTCTATGTTTTTTTCTTCAGGCTGCGGGCCGTGGCTATAATCCTCCGCTTGAACCGTTCCTGCTCACATGGGTCTTTGGGGATGATGAAACCTTGCTTCCCAGAGACTGGCCTCCTCTTCAGAGGATGGGACGTATTTGCTCTCTCCGGAGTCCTCAAGTTCCTTTGGATTGAAAGGGTCCTCCTAAGCTCATCCTGCTTATGTTCATTAGTTGCGGCTCTGGCGAGGTCGTTTGTATTATTTGCGGTGTCATTCTCCGCAGAGTCCACGTTGCCCGCGTGGCTCAACGTGGGTTTAATCGCCGACGCTGTCTTTGGCGCTTGGGTGGCTCATATCCAGGCTTGTCTTGGTCCTGATTGGGAGCGCCATCGCCGTCCTTGGGGCTGCCCACCATGTAAATATCATAAGTGGACGTGGCCGACCAGCGACCGGTGACAGGGGGCAACTTTGGTGTTATCCGTGGCCCCGCTATCCTTGTCCATGTATTCGGCGTTTTCGAATTATAATCTAGCATGTCGGTTAAATCTTGGACAATGGCTACCAAGTGCGTGGTGGGTGGGACGTAAAATTCCCTAAGGCACGCCTCAAAGGGTTGCTAATTGTGGGCTGAGGGGCGATCCTCTCAGATGGACATCTTCTGAATTTGGTCCAACGCCTCGTTTAACATGTCGAGGGTCTCCGAACTTGAGGGATCTATGCCGGATTCCGTCATAGCAGGGCGGTGGGCAGTCTGTGCCTTGGCCAATCCCCGATCTCCGCATGTTGAACTAAGCTCGGGGAAGGGAACCGGATCTCGAGGGGAGGCGGATTATCCCTGGGGGACAAGGATGGGCCCTAATGTGTGGTTGTCGTGCCGATATTTGAGGACGGGCCGTTTTGGGCTGGGGGTGACCCCTGGATGTCAGTCGTCGGCTCGTCGTAGGGGCTTAAGGCCAGCAGAACATTGTGAAGGAAAGGTTTAGCCGAGATTAACAATTGGTTCCCGCCTCTAGGCTTCGCCTCAAGGGCCAAAGATAGGCCCTCCATGGATATGTTAAGTCCGGCTGGAGGTGGAGCCTGATTCTCATTTGAAGGGGGGCCCTCCTGGCTCGAAGATGTTCGGAGGACGGGGGCCGATCTACAGATCGGATCGGCGGGGGACTCCAGAACGGGCGTGGCAAGGCCTTCGGAGGTGTGGGAGGGGCCGCGAGTCCGGTGAAGATCAGATTGCCATGCGCATCCGCAATGTATTTCAGGTTGCCGAATCGAATTCGGTGTTCAGGAGTGAAGTTGTCGACTTGGTCCAGGAGACCGGCCGGGTCAGCGTGCAGCACAATGTTGCCGAACACGGAGAGTTCTCCGGGGATGAAGAGGTCCCTGGAGCTGATGCCTTCTCTTATGACTAGGCAAGCCATCAATCCTTGGGAGACCTCACAGTGGAACTCTCAATGAAAGCACCAACGTCGGTGTCAAAACCGGCAGACCTCTGGGTAGGGAGGCCCGAGCTGTGGATCGGGGATCGATGGATAACAAGGGACGATGAACATAGTGTTTACCCAGGTTCAGGCCCTCTCGAAGAGGTAATACCCTTTGTCCTCCGATATTATATTGGATGTGTACATGATTACATAGTGGATCTACCTCGAGATCAACATTAACTAAACCCTAAGGTGATGGCATGTGATATGGGAAGCTCTAACCCTATTGACTACAACCCTCAGTTTATATAGACACTGATAGTGTTAGGGTTTATCGGAGATAGATTACAACGAGGAATAAAGAGATCCTGCCAATCCTTGACTTGGAGGGCATACCACGGCTTCATAGGTTTCCCGTCACTATACAACTTCACCAGTCCGACCCATATTCAGTGGGCTAACGCCTCGATGACCCCTTAATCCATGACTCCCTCAATATCCTCCTCCCTCTTGGATTGGGGCCGCAATGGGCTCCTGCTTTGGCCGAGATGGCGTGGTTCGATGGCCGGCGCGGCAAGGCACGACGGACCGTACATGCCGATGACAACGCTGTTCGGTGGAGCACGCGAGCCTCTGGCGGTGCGATACAGTGGATCACGTTGGTGGTGGCGAGGCAAGGTGGAGAGGCGCAATTAGCTCTAGATGGGGTCGGCCGGGCCATATCGAAGATTTAGCGAGCGTGTAGTTGTGTGGCCGCTATTGGCTTACCCTTGACCGTGGTCGCGTGTGTCGCGGGTCTAGGCGCCACCGATGCCCCGTGTGTGGAGTTCCCAGCAATGCATCTGCATGCGGGTGGCTGACCCTGGATCTGGGATACGTGTTGGGGTAGCATCATGGGGCATCTCCAGGGCGGCCATGGTGTGGATTCGTCGTGTCTCAGCTACTGTCGTGCGTCATGGTGGTGTTGTTGGCTGTAGTGGTGCCACAGTGTGGGGGTGTTGGTCATTTCTGAAGATGGTGTTGGTGAGGCGGCTGACTTGGATGGGGCTTGACTGCGGTAGCATGCGGTTTCCCTCTCCATGGTGATGGCCTAAGGTGACAACTTTTCTCCCCCTTCCCAGTTTGCTATACTCCGGAGATTGATGAACATGGCTGAGGAGAAATCCATGCGTTGTTGCGGCATCCATGCATCGTTGTGGCTGCGGGCAATGAAGACACGTGTGGGTTTTGTATGCTCCCTAGAGGTGTTGTCATAGCCTTGGCCATGCCCTAATGAGGTTCTGGGGGGAAACCTAGGTTCGGTTCGTTGGGCCAAGTAGTGGTGGCGCCATGGTGTCGTTCTCTCATTGGAGATGTTGCCTCGGTGCTCGGGGTGTCTTCCAGAGGAGTAGCTGGTGCGGGTTGCCTCGTTTCCCTCAACAGAAAGGCTTGGAGCTCTGTGTTGTCATGTGTTGGTTGTCACTGTGGGCATGTGCATCCAGGGTACTATGTACTCCATCATCGACGCCTCATTTGCAACGTCTTCCTCGAGTCAGGCTAGCTCCTACTATCCACTTGTCGATCTCCTAGGTGATAAAAGCGGAGGGTGCATTGATCTAGTTTGGTTTGGAGTTTTTGTCTTGCTCCGAGGTGTTCGGATACAATATTGATGCAACTTGTGTGCTCTCTACCTTTCATTACTTGAGTTTGGGTAAGGCGGGTATTGTGCCGGTGTTGTCATGGTGGATGTGGTTGCTAACCTCATGGTGTAGCATTTTGCCGAAATATGGTGTATCGATCATCTTCACTTATTCTTTTATGAATATATGGCACACATACTTGTGCGTATTCTAGTGACAAGAATTAGAATTACTCATCTACAACGCCGGATGGAGAGTGGGCAGGGGACGAAGACGTTATGTAAAAAGATTTTTGCAAATTCTTGTACTGTTCAAAGGGGAATTGATATGTCTCGAACATATCTATAATTTTTTATTGTTCCATGCCGTTATATTATCATTCTTGGATGTTTTACAATCATTTTATATCATTTTTGGTACTAACCTATTGACATAGTGCCATGTGCCAGTTGTTGTTTTCTGCTTGTTTTTACATCACAGGAAATCAATATCAAATGGAGTCCAAATGCAGCGAAACTTTTTGTGGAGTTTGTATGGACCAGAAGACACCTGTTAGCCCAGAGAAGCACCTGGGGGTGCCCCGAGGGGGGCACAACCCACCAGGGCGCGCCTGGGTGCCCAGGCGCGCCCAGGAGGGTTGTGCCCACCTCAGAGGCCTCCCGCACCGCCTCTTCTCTCTATAAATACCCCAATATTCCAGAAACCCTAGGGGAGTCGACGAAAATCAATTCCAGCCACCGCAAGTTCCAGAACCACCAGATCCAATCTAGACACCATCACGGAGGGGTTCATCAAGTACATTGGTGCCTCTCCGATGATGCATGAGTAGTTTTTTGTAGACTTACGGGTCCGTAGTTAGTAGCTAGATGGCTTCCTCTATCTCTTTTGATTATCAATACAACGATCTCTTGGAGATCCATATGATGTAACTCTTTTTGCGGTGTGTTTGTTGGGATCCGATGAACTTTGAGTTTATGATCAGATCTATCTTTTTATATCCATGAAATTATTTGAGTCTGCTTTGATCTCTTATATGCATGATTGCTTATACCCTCGTATTTATTCTCCGATATTTGGGTTTTGTTTGGCCAACTTGATCTATTTATCTTGCAATGGGAAGAGGTGCTTTGTAATGGGTTCGATCTTACGGTTCTTGATCCTAGTGACAGAAGGGGAACCGACACGTATGTATCGTTGCTATTAAGGATAACAAGATGGGGTATATTTCTACATAAATAGATCTTGTCTACGTCATGTCATCTTTTTATTGCATTACTCTGTTTTTCCTTGAACTTAATACACTAGATGCATGCTAGATAGCGGTTGATGTGTGGAGTAACAGTAGTAGATGCAGGCAGGAGTCGGTCTACTAATCTTGGACGTGATGCCTATATAATGATCATTGCCTGGATATCATCATGGTTATTTGAAGTTCTATCAATTGCCCAACTATAATTCGTTTACCCACCGTTTGCTATTTTTCTCGAGAGAAGCCACTAGTGAAACCTATGGCCACCGAGTTGCTTCTTTAATATATTTGCCTTCATGATTTATTTTATTTTATTTTCTTTTCAAATATATTAAACCAAAAATAAAAAAAATACCTTGCTGCACTTTATTTATTTGGCGTTCGATCTATCAACTTATTACAACTTTCTCACGTCCATTTGCTAGTTTTTGGCGCAGTTACCCGAAAGGGATTGAAAACCCCTTTAATACGTCGGGTTGCGAGTATTTGTTATTTGTGTGTAGTTTCCGTTCACGTAGTGTTGCGTGGTTCTCCTACTGGTTCTATAACCTTGGTCTCAACAATGAGGGAAATACCATTGATGTCCTACATCATCCCTTCCTCTTTCGGGAAATACCGATGTAGTTCTTGCAAGAATCGGGAATATACATGTAGGTTGTTATGGGTTGATCAACACATGAATAGTGGACTTGTTGCACTATTCATGGTAAAGGAGGCTTTGTTTAAAATGTTTCCAACCAAATATATAGGACCAGATGGCTTTCCTGCACGCTTCTTCCCGCATCACTGGGATATGTGTAGGAAGAAGGTCATCGGTAAGGCACCCCGGGTTTTGAACAGGGAGGAGGCTCCTTTGGCCATTAAACACACATTTATTGTTTTCATCCCCAGGGTCGTTAGCCTGAGGAGTTGTGTCAGTTTCACCAACTTGTCTATGCAACGTGATTTAGAAGATTGCTTCCAAAGTTTATTCAAACATACTAAAGGTTGTGTTACCACACATTATTCTGACCATGTTGTCATCAATCTTTGAAAATGGGGAGATCGAAATGACATCCATCCTAATGTGGATTTTGGTGTTAATGGCATTATGATTAGACAACTAACTATATATTGAGTGTGCTTTCAATATTCACATAATTGGAAATGGAACGTAATGTTGGCTGACAACCCCCAAAGCTAATAGGAAGAAAAATAAGAAGACACATCAATTTTTTAACGATGTTTTTCTCGGATTGAGTCGTAAGTATGCCGTACTATAACGTCATGGATCACGTGTGGGTGTCCACAAACAAGCCAAGCCAAATACCATCCACACCCATGTGATAAAGAGACCCCAATTATACCCTGTTATATGATGCTAATCATGGTCGGACACTAGGTCGGACAGTCCGACCTAATGTCCGACTTAGGGATTTTATCTCTGTAACGGGTCTGATATTCTGACTTATGGTCAGAATGTCAAACGCGGATCATCTGACATGATGTCTAACACTATATCTGGACTTATCCAGGGGCCACTACATATACTCGGATAGGTTGTCACACCCCAAGCCGGAGTGTTCGACAGGTCGGAATGTCCAACTTGGGCCAGACAATCCGACTTATCTCCCAGTGTGCATAACTGGTAGAATTATGGTTATCCTATACATAGCCCCTCCTCTATCCAAAGAGGGTGACGACTCCATTCTTCTTACAACCATTGATCTGATGTTCAAATGCTTAATTCCTCCCCATCTATCCAACGAAATGACCATACTTGTACACAAAGCAAGAAGATACCCCGATGTACTACCACACCAAACCAAAATTCAACTTCGTAGATTCCCCACGAGATCATGTGTGAACCTTCTTACTCCCTGCTTTGTGGGGAACCCTAGCCGGTTGGTGTTTCCCGGTATTTCCAGGTTGTGTGTGTTGGAAAACGAAGTAGAAAACAAAAAAATCATCCTATGATTGAACCAGGAACACTATAAATATGCATATTGAGGTTTAGATTGGATTGTTACGAGCTTCAAGTTACATCGGAAAAAGAGTTGGTGCGGATCATAATTTAAGTCTCTCAAATCATTCACGAACGACCCCTCGAACTAAAGACCAAAAGCAAGGCCTCTCTACAACTTGCAAGCGTACATGGTTCACGATCCGATAGCACTTCACTATCCAGAGCTAATCATCGCTGGAGAATTAGAGGGAGTAGGAGAGAACCACACATGGCTTCTCTATTATGAGGATTAGATAGAACTAGGTCTAGCTCTGATTAGATCAAATCTAATTTAGAACTAGAACTAGAGAACTCATGAGGCTCCAAAACTTCTGTCTCCAAGGGCCAAAATCCTCTAGTATATAAAGGTTGGAGGGAGGGGAGGGGCACCATAAGGGGAGGAGGGACTCCTCCCCCTTACGCCGGCCATAGGGGTGGAGGAGTCCACCTCGGCATTTCCTAAACGATGCCTTAAGCGCCCGTTTCTTTGATTCCTGCAAATGGGCGCACACGCCGCATCCGCACTGGCTGGCCCATCATACTTTTTGTACGTTTCTACAAAACCTTTCAAACACTGTATGCTATGAAGTTTCAAACCCCACACCTCACGTACAGTGAACGAACACGCTATTCATCCAGCACAACATTCGCTTCGTGATAGATTCTTTCTTTTATTCGTCTTCAAATAACGACTGTATTGTTTGCTAGATTCCAGCCTCTTTGGTTATTTTGTTTTGGCGGTTTTCTTCTATTTTCCATTTCATTAACATTTCTCGAGTTTATGTTTTTTTTTGTTTTCATGAACATTTTTTCCAAATCTTTTGAATCAGGATTTTTTTTAATTTTATGATTTTTTTCAAATTCGATGAATTTTTTCCAAAGCGATGAGTCGATGAATTGTTTTTTACATTCAATGAACTTTTTTCCAAATTCGTGAACTTTTTCAAATTCGATAAACTTTTTTCAAATTCAACGATTTTTTTTTCAAAGTGATGAAACTTTTTCCACTTTGATGAACTTTTTCCAATTAGATGAACATTTTTTTAAATTCGATGAACTTTTTCCAAATTCGTGAACTTTGTCCAAATTTGATGATTTTTTTCTTTCAAATTCAATGATTTTTTTTCAAAGCGATGAACTTTTTGCAAATTTGGTGAACTTTTTTTACAAGTCTGTGAACATTTTTTCAAATTTGATGAACTTTTTCCAAATTTGTGAACTTTTCGACAAAATCAATGAACGTTTTCAAATTCATGAAACTTTTCCAGAATTTGGTGAACTTTTATTTTTTTCGAATTCCATGAACTTTTGCAAAATTGTGAACCATTTTCTCATACACGCGATCCTTTTTTTATAGCAACTCTATGATTTTCCCCTATTTCACATTTTTATTTTTTTCAAATGATTTATATGTACAAAATATATGTTAATGGTTTGTAGTAAAACGTTTGTTAAGTAGCACTTTTTCCGGATTGTAATCAGCAAAGTATTCTCAGTCCATTTGTTGTTTTGTCAAGTCTTCAATTGTGGGAGTTGAGTTCGAATCCCAGGTAACCCATTTATTAGCTGAATATTTTCTCTTCGCATATGTTTTTTCTGTAGGTTGCCAGGCCGGCCCGCTAGGCATAACGCGTGGGCGCCACCAACGATTAGTGGTGCTAAAAGCGCCGTATAGGAGCTCGAGTCCACCTGCACCTCCAATTGACAAGCTAGGGGGCACCATATAACTTCCCACCACTTGGCCTTTCTATATTTTCCTTCGCCTCTTGATATTTAATTAATTGTAAAAGCCTCCAAATCAATATCATAACCTTTTATTATCAATTTAACATCTCTAGAAACATTTTCCATGTATATATCAAATCCTGGTATTACCTCGTAAACCCCCAAAACTCTTCCGGTAACTCCAGAATGCTTCCGGTTTCTCTCAAAACTATTTCTAGTATTAATAAACCTATTACATAAATATCTTCTCATAACTCTTACATCGATAACAATCAACAGATCGCGATTCCCTTAAGTTTGTGACCCTGTAGGTTCGGTAAAACATAGACATGAGCAAAACCCTGTCCGTTCAATGACCAATAGCGGAACCGTGGACATCCATATTGATCCCTATGAATACATGAATGATATTCGAGCGAACCTTTGGTTATCATGTGATATTCCCTTTGTGTCATGATACTTTACAAAACCCAAGGTGAGATATATTGGTAACCTCTTGAGTAATTATCATGCTCACTATACCGGTCTCCTCGTAAAATATTTTGTTGTTCTTTCTCGTTGACATGTTCCCGCATCCCTGTGACCTAGTCACCTGTTATACGTCTCAAATTTATCTACTTTTACAAACACTTTTGTTATTGTTTTGGACTCTAACTTGCATGATTTGAACGAAACTAACCCGTACTGACGTTGTTTTCAGCAGAACTACCATGGTGTTGTTTTTATGCAAAAAGTTCTCGGAATTGGACGAAACTTTGTGGAGTTTTTTAATTGCATATATTAAAAAATACTGGAACGAAGATCCATCAGAGGGGCCACCTGTTGTCCACAAGAAAACATGGTGCACCCTGTTGTCTTGTCAACCCCACAGGTGGCCATCTAACCTAATTCCAAGCCTATAAATTTTGTTTTCTCAAGAAAAAAAAGATAAGAAGTTCCATCGTGTTTTATGATAGGGAGCCTCCGCCACCTCATGTTCTTCATCTGGAGGGCTGATTTGGACTCCCTTCGGGGCTCCGTAGAGGGGGATTCATCGCCATCGTCATCATCAACCCTTCTTCATCAACAATCCATGATGCTCACCATTGGGAGTGAGTAATTCCTTTGTAGGCTTGCTGGACGGTGATGGAGATGGATGAGATTTGTCATATAATCGACTTAATTTGTTAGGGTTTGATCCCTAGTATCCACCATGTTCTAAGATTAATGTTGTTATGACTTTGCTATGCTTAATGATTGTCACTACGACCCGAGGGCCATGATTTCAGATCTGAACCCTTTATGTTTTCATCAATATATTTGAGTTCCTGAACCTATCTGCTAGTTCTATGCACTTGTTATTGTTCTAAACCGTAGACCCCAAGGTGACAATAATTGGGATACTCTCTGGGGATGAATATAATTCAAGGAGTTCATGTATTCACCATGGGTTAATGCTTTGATCCAGTTCTCTATTAAAAGGAGGGTGAAAGGATCGATATGGTTGACTAGAGGGGGGGGGTGAATAGGCAACTAACAATTTTTTCTTTTCTTAACCAATTTAAATTAAGCCACAAAGTAAGTTGTCTAGATATGCTACTATGATGACAACTTATAGGAAGCAAAGATAACAACCTCACAAGCAAGCTATATAAGATAAACAAGTAAAGATTGCACAAGTAAAGGGAAGAAATAACTACAAGTGGAATCGGTGAAGACGAGCATGTGTTACCAAAGTTCCTTCCCTTTGAGGGGAAGTACGTCTCCGTTGGAGTGGCGTGGAGGCACAATGCTCCCCAAGAAGCCACTAGGGCCACCGTACTCTCCTCACGCCCTCACACAATGCAAGGTGTCGTGATTCCACTAGTGGTGCCCTTGAAGGCGGCAACCGAACCTTTACAAACAAGGTTGGGGCTATCTCCACAACCGAATTGGAGGCTCCCAACGACACAACGAAGCTTCACCACAATGGAATATGGCTCTGAGGTGACCTCAACCGTCTAGGGTGCTCAAACACCCAAGAGTAACAAGATCCGCAAGGATTAGTGGGGGGGATAAAATATCTCTTGGTGGAAGTGTAGATCGATGCCTTCTCAAGCAATCCCGAGGAAATCAACAAGTTTGATTGGCTAGGGAGAGAGATCGGGCGGAAATGGAGCTTTGAGCAACAATGGAGCTTTGGGGAGGAAGAGGTGAGTCTTCTTGGAGAAGAAGACTCCCTATATATAGTGGGAGAACAAATCCAATCGTTATCCCATATTTCTGCCCGCAGAGCACGGTACTACCGCACGTAAGTTATGGTACTACCGCTCGGCCAGCGGTACTACCGCTCTGGATGTGGTACTACCGCTGGAGCAGTACTAGCCCAGACTTAACCCTGTGTGTTGACAGAACGGGCGGTAGTACTGCCTGAGCGGTACTACCGCACGCCCCTACGGTACTACCGCTAGGCAGAGATAAGCAGGCCGAGGACAAGTGCGGATGAAATAAAATACATCCGTTGCTACATCCGCAGAAATACGGTAGTAGCAAAAACACGACACGGTACTACCGCTTGACCCAAGCGGTACTACCGCGTAGAATGCGGAAGTAAAAAATTACTTCCGCACCTACTATCGTACTAGTTACGACACCGGGCCAGCTACACGGTACTACCGTGCTCAGAATACGGTACTACCGCTTGGTGCGGTACTACCGTGCCCTGAGGCGGTACTACCGTGTGGCTGTGTGGTACTACCGCTTACAATGAGCGGTACTACCGCCTGCCAGGCAGTTGTATTAGTAGGAAGCCATGGTTTTGTACTTACGAGGAAAACAGCCGGAGCTCCAGAGAAGCAAAGGAAAGGTGGTGCGAAAGTGTAGACGTGTACGTGATGATTCCACCCAAACCTTTCCGAAGCGGACCCCCTCTTAATAGTACGACTTTCCTATTACTCAAATCCACCAAAAAGAAGCAAAAGGAAACACCGTCTTCCATAGATTCCGAGGGGCACATAATCGTCTTGTGCCTAGGTGAGAGATATCTCAAAGAGCTTAGAGCACACGATTAGTCCGCAAATGCATTGTCATCAATCACCAAACCTACTTAGGGAGAAATATGCCCTTAAAATCTCCCCTTTTTGGTGGATGGACGACAATACGGGATTTGCACAAGGATATATAAGAAATTATGCAATCCTAGAAGAGCAATAGAATATAGGTAAGCTCCCCCTAGATGTGTGCACAAGGGAGAGTGCTTTGGACTACACAACACACATACTAGGATCAATGCTTCCCCTATATTCTACAAACAATATACTCCTTGCATACGAAGAGTAAGACACTATGCACATAGTAAGGAGGATAAGGTGAGCACATATAAAGGGTAATTAAAACAACTGCTCACAACCTAATATAGCAAAGGCATAATAACGAGTTCAACGAGGGGAGCATTTGTCTTACACCATACGAAAGTCTCACGCACACGACACAAACACAAAACAAGCAAACAGAGTTCAACCAACGAAAAGCAAATAGAAACGGCACAAGACGCAAATCCCACTCTCTCCCCCTTTGGGATCGAGACACCACAAAGGGAAAGAGGACAACTAAGAGAGGTGGTAGCTCTGGCAGAAGATCTCAATCGTCATGCTCTCCATCAGACTCCTGCTGCTCCTCGTCAGACTCAGACCACTTGTAACCCTGTTGGGCCATCCATTCTCCCTTAGGAGTGATGTTCTCCTCGGATCCATTCGACACATGCTTACCAAAGATCCTCATGATCTTCTTGTCACGCTGGCGAGATTGATTGTGAGTCACATGTGCCCTGTACTGACCCTGAGCTTGCATACAGAATAGGGCCTTCATCTTCTTCTTCAGCTTCTTAGCCCAAGATGGCTCAGACGAGGGAGGAGCATATCCTCCAGAACTGTCCTCAGCTGGCTCCTCCTCCACAGGCTCCTCGTCAGTACCCATCTGTGTTGCAGCAGCTTGTGCACGAGTAGCAGTGTTGGCCCAACGAGTCTTGATGCGAAGACGGATGGGGTCATGACGAATACACTGCGGGGCCTCGAACTCCTCATCAGGGTCGAGGTGCTCCCAAGTCTTGGAGATAAGCAGAAACAGAAACGGACCGTAGATGGGCACTTTGCGAGTGTAGATCGCAAAGCGAAGCTCACACCACATGATGTGGGAGATGTCAAGTGGTGGAGTCTGAGCAGTGCGAGCCTCCTCACACATCAGTAGCATGTCAAGGAGGTATGAATGAATCTTGTCCTTGTCCCCAACTCGAGGAAACAAGGTGTTGTGGAAGATCCTATGCATGACGTCCAGAAAGGGGTTCAACACCCATGTCTTCTTGCCACTCGCAAGTGTCTTCTCCACATAAAAAGGTAACAGACGGTCTTTGTTGGCAGCTTCTGGGTTGGCATGAGGCCGAGTTCCAATAGGGTTGTGGAGTCCCTCGTCAGCAACCTAAATTAGATCCATGAAGTCCTTCCAAGTAGCAGTCATCTTGTGACCATTTGTCATCCAAGTCATGGTGCAGTCTTCCTTTGTATGGAAGTGCACCGAAGCATAGAACTGAGCCACGATTTATGGGTCAAAATCATTCTGAAAAGACATGATGTGCTCAAGCCCAAACTGCTCTACCAGATCCAGAGCCTCGGCAAAGTAGGCCCGGTTATCATCCCGCCGCATGTGTTCCATGTCAACCCAATGAGCATCCACATACAGGTTGTGCTTACTCTTGAGGACCTCTATGTAGATACGATACTGTTGCTTGGTCCAGAAAAGTTCATCTCCAGGAAATTGAGCCCGAGGTTCTCCATAAGGATTGAGCTTCCTCCTTGCCATGAACTCAGTAGCTGGCATCTCCTCCATGGTCATAGATGGTTTCTTGTGCTTGTTGGCGGCGGTCTTGAATCTGCGTTGGGGGGCATTGGAACCCTCTGGCACATCACTGGGGGTGCACAGACGCTTGGACCCGGTGTCACGGCTGGGATTGGTGCGACGAACATTGGAACCGGAGCCACCACCTAAGACACAGACACAAGAACACGACGGAAACACAAAGAGAATCAATACAAAAGCCACAAAAAGGCATACGAAACATGTAGAAAGGATAATATGCATGTGCTATGAAGACAATATGAACCAAGCGGTAGTACTGCTTGACGAGGGTGGAAGTAAAATTTTAGTACCGCTTAGGGAGCGGTAGTACCGCTTGGAAGTTGCGGTAGTACCACGCAGAATGCGGTAGTAAAAGTTTACTTCCGCGTCATCACGTTAGTACCGCTCAGCAGAGCGGTAGTACCGTTACGCGACAGAGCGGTAGTACCGCGGTTAGCCAGCGGTAGTACCGCTCGGGTCAGATCTGAAAGAACGGATCTAGACTAGAACGCGTAGAACGACGAACGGTACTACGGCTGATCATAGTAACTTAGTAGCAGCATACTTACTAGAATTTCTATTGCATAACCACTCTCCTACATCCTAATCTTCCATGGATAAGAACAAGAAGAACACTAGAGCAACATGCATCTCCCCAAAACCTAAAAACAACAACCAGGCAAAAAGAAGAGGGGATTTGGGGAGAAACCTCCATCCATGGCAAGAGGTCGAGGTGGGGAATGATCCCGCCGGTCGGAATGCGAGGAGAGTGGCCGAGGGAGGAGATCCGGCAAGGTCATCCGGCGGCGTTCTTGAGAGGGAGAGAGAGAGGCGACGTGGGGATATGAGATGAATGGGTATGGGGGAGTTAGAACTTCCCCTGTCTGCTTATAACCCCCAGCCGCTCGGATAAGTGCGGTAGTACCGCGGTCATCGTGGTAGTACCGCCCGGGCGGAAGTACCGCACACAGAGCGGTAGTACCGCTCGACCAGCGGCAGTAAAAAATTACTGTCGTGCTGGTTGTGGTAGTACCGTATTCTCTTTGCGGTAGTACCATGACTACTCACGGTAGTACCGTCCCTCCAAGAAAATACAGGTTTCGACAAGAGGCTTTTAGCAAAGTAAAAACGCACACGCAAGGCATACGGAAAGAGAGACAACACACACTAAAAATAGCACACAAGACACTTCTCCAAGGAGGAGGTCGGTAGCCGAAGCCACCTATGTTTGAGTTATTTGGTATGGCACCGCAAAGAACTATCATTGGGCCCATGACCAACACTCGTCGTGAAGCACTTATACCATCTAACATGGCAAATGACAAAGACTTGATCGATTTATGCATAATGGGGGGAGGAATAGTTCATTGAGAGAACAATACTCCCCCTATGTCCATGCCTACATCTAGACAAGATAACTATTATTCAGTGGGAGGAGTGTTGCAAGGTCTCAAGCCACATTGCTCAAATCGATGATATTTAGCTCATGCCTTAACTCGCGAAATCTTGCTTCATCCAAAGGCTTTGTGAAGATATTTGCAAGGTTATCATGAGTGTTGACATAGTGAAGCTCGATCTCTCCTTGCCGTATATGATCCCGGATGAAGTGATACCGAATCTCAATATGCTTCGTCTTGAAGTGTTGCACATGATTGAGAGAAATCTTGATGGCACTTTCATTGTCACACCAAAGAGGCACTTTGTCACAAGTGACCCCGTAATCCTTTAAAGTTTGCCTCATCCATAGGAGTTGAGCACAACAGCTGCCAGCTGCCACATAATCAGGTTCGGTGGACGAGAGAGACACACAACTTTGCTTTTTGGAAGACCAACTAACCAGAGAGCAACCAAGGAATTGGCACCCTCCGGAAGTGGACTTCCTATCCACTTTGTCTCCCGCCCAGTCTGAATCAGAGAAACCTACAAGGTTGAAGTTTGCTCCTCTTGGGTACCATAAGCCAAAGTTTGGGGTATGAGCCAAATATCGAAAGATTCGCTTGACTGCCACAAAGTGACTTTCCTTAGGTGAGGCTTGAAACCGTGCACAGATTCCCACACTCAACATAATATCCGGTCTAGATGCACAAAGATAAAGCAAGGATCCAATCATAGAGCGATATACCTTTTGATCCACCGCTTTACCATTGGGATCAATGTCAAGTTGGCACTTGGTTGGCATTGGAGTAGTAGCCGGCTTGACATCACTTAGATTGAACCTCTTGAGCATGTCTTGAGTATACTTGAATTGTTTGATGAAGATTCCTTCTCTTCTTTGCTTGATCTCAAACCCAAGGAAGTACTTCAACTCTCCCATCATGGACATCTCAAAATGTGTGGTCATGAGTGCGGCGAACTCATCATTGAAAGCTTTGTTAGGAGAACCAAAGATAATATCATCAACATATAGTTGGGAGACAAACAACTCCCCTTTGACCTTCTTAGTAAAAAGAGTGGGGTCGATTTTCCCAATTTCAAATCCACGATCTTGTAACAACTCGATAAGATGCTCATACCATGCACGTTGGGCTTGTTTAAGGCCATAGAGTGCCTTATCGAGTTGATACACGTGATTGGGGAACTTGGGATCCTCAAACCCCGGGGGTTGTTTGACATACACCAACTCATTAATAGGACCATTAAGAAATGCACTTTTCACATCCATTTGTTGTAACTTAAAATTATGATGAGAAGCATAGGCAAGCAACAAACGAATAGATTGAAGGCGAGCAACGGGGGCAAAGGTTTCACCGTAGTCGATACCCTCGACTTGGGAGTAGCCTTGAGCCACCAGATGCACCTTGTTGTGGATGACAATGCCGTGAGCATCTTGCTTGTTCTTAAAGATCCACTTGGTTGCAATGACATTATGGTTCTCCTTTGGCCTCGGCACCAGATGCAACACTTTGTTGCACTCGAAGTTGTGGAGTTCTTCGTGCATGGCATTAAGCCAATCAGGGTCTTCGAGCGCCTCATAGACCTTCTGAGGTTCAACACAGGAGACAAAATCTTGATGAGCACAATAGTTTGCTAATTTTCTACGAGTGCTTACCCCCATTTTGATGCTTCCAAGAATATTCTCCATGTGATGTTCTCTGGAAGCAAGCCTGGAGGCAACTTTTGCAGCACGACACTCCAATTGCTATTCAAGAGATAATTGAGGAGCACTGAGTTGATCATCTTGAGCGACGTCAGGAGCTTGATCTTGATCTTGACCTTCCTCTTGATCCTGATCTTGCTCTAAGGATAGAACTTGGCCTTGTGCATCATTTGGTGGCTCCCCACCATCTTGTGATTGATCTTGCACTTGGCCTTGTTCGTCCGGTTGAGGGCCTTCACTTTGTTCTTCGGAAGCGTGTGGGTCTTGGGTTGATGATGGTTCCACTTGTGTGGAACATTGTCCTTCTCCTTCGGCCACAAGGGGTTCCTCAATTGGTAGGATATATCCAACACCCATTCTTCTTATGACTTGAGGAGGAATTTCATCACCTACATCACAAGTACCACGTTGCTCCACTTGGGAGCTGTTATTCTCATCAAACTCTACATTACTCGTCTCCTCAATGAGTCCATTGGACTTGTTGAGGACACGGTAAGCATGAGAGTTTGTATCATAACCAACAAATATGCCCTCATGAGCTCTAGATTCAAATTTATACAAACGAACACCTTTCTTGAGGATGAAACACTTACACCCAAACACCCGGAAGTACTTGAGGTTGGGCTTGTTACCGGTAAGAATATCGTATGGAGTTTTGTTCAAGCCTTTGCGAAGATAGAGACGATTGGATGCATGACATGCGGTGTTGATGGCTTCGGCCCAAAAGTTGTATGGAGATTTGAATTCCGCCATCATGGTCCTTGCCGCGTCCATCAATGTCCGGTTCTTTCTCTCCGCTACACCGTTTTGTTGAGGGGTATAGGGTGTTGCATATTGATGTTTGATCCCCTCATCACTAAGAAACTCATCCAAGGTGTAGTTCTTGAACTCAGTGCCTTGTCACTTCGGATCATCAAAATCTTTGCTTCATGTTGTCGTTGAGCTTCATTTGCAAAGTTGATGACGGTTTGTTGGGTCTCACTCTTCTTCTTGAAGAAGTATACCCATGTGTATCTTGAATAGTCATCCACAATCACCAAGCAATACTTTCTACCCCCAAGACTATCAAAAGATGGAGGCCCAAAGAGATCCATGTGAAGGAGCTCTAGGGGTCTTTTTGAGTAGATGATAGTAGTGGGAGGGTGAGCCGTCTCATGTTACTTCCCTTCAATACAAGCCCTGCAAGCACGATCTTTGGCAAAACTAACATTTGTTAGTCCAAGGACATGGTCCCCTTTGAGAAGACTTTGCAAATATCTCATATTGACGTGGGCTAACCGGCGATGCCAAAGCCATCCCACATCAACTGTAGCCATTAGGCATGTCGCGGTCTTAGTGGGTTGCTTCGAGAAGTTAACCACATAAAGACCATTCTCGACATGTCCAACATAGGCTACTTTAAGAGTTTTGCTCCACAAGAGGGCCATGGTATCAATATCAAAGAATGTAGCAAAGCCCATGAGTGCAAGCTGGCGAACAGAAAGTAAATTATATGCAAGGGACTCAACAAGCATGACTTTCTCGATCGTGAGATCATGAGAGACAACAACCTTGCCAAGCCCCAATACCTTAGAAGATGAAGCATCACCCCATTAGACGTTAGTGGCCATAGATGAACCTAGATGCACGTCCACCACCAAGTCTTTGCTTCTGGTCATATGATTTGTGGCTCCACTATCGAGCAAGCATGATCCCCCACCGGAAGCAAACTCCTACAAGAGATCAATGCTCGGATTTAGGTACCCATTTGGTAATGGGTCCTTTGAGGTTAGTAACAAGGGTCTTAGGAACCCAAATAGACCATTCAATGTACTCATAAGATGAGCCAACATATTTGGCAAAGACATGACCATCACTAGCACGACAAAAAACATAAGAAGGATTAAAATCACCGGCTATGTTTGATGGTGCGGTGGGGTTTTTCTTGACTCCACCACCCTTCACATTGTTCTTCTTCTTAGACGTGCCCTCTCCCTCTTTCACAAAGGTTTGTCGGAGAGGGGGAGGTAGCTTGGTCTTGTCATTCTTCTTCTTCTTGGGCTTGGGAACAAACCCAATTCCTTCCTTTGCCACAACCTCCTTTTGATTACTCAAAAAGTTGTTGAGGTTCTTATCACCTTGTATGCATGTCACAAGGCCTTTCTCAAGTTGCTTCTTCAAGTTGGCATTTTCTTCAACAAGATGTACATGCTTGCAACATGGCTTAGTAGCATTTGCATTATCAATCAACACCATGCGAGGAAAGATAGCCTTTTCCTTGGTTAGCGAAACTTGGAGTTGATCATGAGACTCCTTGAGAGAAGCATGCATACCTTTTAAGGCCTTGTGAGCCTTGTCAAGTGTAACGAACTCCTCCTTGAGTCTAGCATGGTCAACCCCAAGTTTTGCCTTCTCGGAGTTAAGCATACGAGAGATAACTAAAGCATGATCGAGATCTTTCTTTAATTTAGCATGATCATCATTGTGTGACTCCTCAAGAGCCAAACAAAGACCACACTCTTCCTCTAGAGCATTAGAGAGATCCGATATTTCATCGGCATAGTCTCGACTATGTCCTTCCATTTTCGCAATGGTCTCCTCGTGAGCCTCGATCATGTCATTGGCCTCACCGAGTTGTTCCAAGAGAGCAACAAAATGCTTCTTGGGTTTGCTCTTGAGTTTGCTCATAAACAACTCAAACTCATTCTCTTCCTCCTTGGCTCCCTCACTCTCATCAATACAATCCGCTAATGAAGGATTAGAGATGATGGTAGTGTTGATGTTTGGAGTTACCTTGTTGGTGGCCTTAGCCATGAGACACTTGGCGGTGATGTTCTCATTTGGAGAGTTGAAGAGAGATGTGCGTGGAGTAGTAGCAATAGCAATTGTGGCCATGGTGACCATCTCATCATCTTCATCATTATCATCATCCTCAACATATTCTTCTTGGGCCACCACCCTTTGGGAGGAGTCTTCTTGTTGAAGTTGTTCTTGTTGGGATAAGACTTGGCCTTGTCCTTCCGGATAAGCTTGCCTCCAAAGTCTTCTCTTTTCTCATATGGGAAATCCGCAACAAAGTGGCTTACATTTCCACAATTGAAGCATGTCCTCACTCGTTGCTTGCCCTTGTTCCCACTTGAGTTGTTCTTGTTGAAGTTGGGCCTTGAGTTCTTCTTGTTGCCCCAAAATTGCCGCGAAGCAAGAGCCATGTGCTCATGATAGGCATATTTGGTGTCCTCGGGGCAACACTCATCGTCATCCTCCTCCTCCTCTTCTTCCACACAAGCCTTGGCCTTCAAGGCAAGGTTAGGCTTCTTGATCGTTGAGCTCTTAAAACCCCATTGTCGGCGGTCTTGTCCAAGATCCTCATAGCAACGAACTCATCCAACACTTCATTTGATGACAAGTGGTGGAAGTCCGGTCTTTGGCGAATGACGGATGACATGGCCTTATGGTAGGGCATCATGGCCTTGAGAAACTTGCGCTTGATCCAATTGTCATCCGCGTCCTTACTCCCATGATCTCGAAGAGAGACCGCAGGAGTGGTTAATCTCCGATAGAGTTCACGAGGATCTTCTTCTTCAATCATAGCAAACTCATCGGCTTCATCTTGCACAACTTCATAGTTCAAGCGTTGAATGCTAGCCCTCCCCTTGTACATGGTGCCAACATGCTCCCAAGCTTCCTTGGCCACAGTGAAGGATCGAAGATGTGCAATGTCTTCGGGGGGGGATAGCATCTTGAAGTATGCAAAGAACGAACTCGTTGAATTGATGATCCGCAGCTTCTCTCGGAGTTAAGTTGTCGGGATCACGTGGATAAAAACCTTTCTCAATGATTCTCCAAAGATTAGTAGAGCAATGATTTAAATGACGTTTGAAGAGAAACATCCAAGTAGCAAAATCAAATTTTTTTTATAAACTTAGGAGGAGGCCTAACGGAATTTAAATGCGGTGTGGGAACGGGTCCTCCATAGTGAGTAGGAGGAGCGCAGTGGGCAAAGATCACATCCCATTCTTAGTAACCGGGGCTTGTTCACTACTAGCTTCTCCCTTGTCGGGAGTAGCCTCCGACACGATGGTAGCGGGACGAACCACTTCCAATAGTGTGGTGGATAACTTAAGCCCCTCAAGCAAATCTTTAAACATGCCTTTGACCTCGGTCGCTAGTGATTCTGTCAATGTGGTCATAGCCACATTGAACTCCTCATGAGAGATCGAGGCTCCCCCATCGGACGTAGGCAAGGAAGGAGTTACACCGGAATGTTCCTCCGTCTCGACTATGTTGTCACCCATACTCTTTGGACGGTAAAGTCCTTAAAAAGAGACGAGGCTCTGATACCAATTGAAAGGATCGATATGGTTGACTAGAGGGGGGTGAATAGGCAACTAACAATTTTTTGCTTTTCTTAACCAATTTAAATTAAGCAACAAAGTAAGTTGTCTAGATATGCTACTATGATGACAACTTATAGGAAGCAAAGATAACAACCTCACAAGCAAGCTACATAAGATAAACAAGTAAAGCTTGCACTAGTAAAGGGAAGAAATAACCACAAGTGGAACCGGTGAAGACGAGGATGTGTTACCGAAGTTCCTTCCCTTTGAGGGGAAGTACGTCTCCGTTGGAGCGGTGTGGAGGCACAATGCTCCCCAAGAAGCCACTAGGGCCACCGTATTCTCCTCACGCCCTCACACAATGCAAGGTGCCATGATTCCACTAGTGGTGCCCTTGAAGGCGGCAACCGAACTTTTGAAAACAAGGTTGGGGCTATCTCCACAACCGAATTGGAGGCTCCCAACGACACCACGAAGCTGTTGGGGAACGTAGCATAATTCAAAAATTTTCTACGGCTTCACCAAGATTCAACTATGGAGACATCTAGCAATGAGCAAGTAAGAGTGCATCTACATACCGTTATGGAGATTGCGTGCGGAAGCTTTCGAAGAAGCGTGGATGAAGTAGTCATACTCTTCGCGTTCTTCGTCACCGATGATCTAGCGCCGAACGGATGGCACCTCCGCGTTCAACACACGTACGGTGCAGCAACGTCACCTCCTTCTTGATCCAGCAGGGGGGGAGGAGAAGTCGTCAGAGATCCGGCAGCACGACGGCGTGATGACGGATGCAGTGGAGATCGCAGCAGGGCTTCGCCGGGCGCCCTGCGTGGGAGTATGGAGGTGTGACGGGAGGGGGAGAGGCGCCAGGGCAAGGGTGCGGCAGCCCTCTCCCCTCCCACATATATATAGGGGCCAGGGGGGTGCGCCAGGGCCCCTGCAGATCCAATCTGCAGGGGGGGCGGCGGCCAGGGGGGAGTCCTTGCCCCCCAAGGCAAGTGGTGGCCCCCTCCCCTTAGGGTTTTAACCCTAGGCGCATGGGGAGGTGGGCCACTAGTGGTGCGCCAGCCCAGAGGGGCTGGACACTTCCCCTTGCGGCCTAGGGGCCCCATCGGGATGGGTGGCCCCACCTGGTGGACCCCCAGGGCCCCTCCGGTGGTCCCGGGACGCTCCCGGTGACCCTCGGAGATCACCCGTTGGCCGAAACTGGACTTCCTATATATCAATCTTTACCTCCGGACCATTCCGGAACTCCTCGTGATGTCCGGGATCTCATTCGGGACTCAGAACAACTTTCGGGTTTCCACGTGCATTTTTCTCTACGACCCTAGCGTTACCGAACCTTAAGTGTGTAGAACCTACGGGTTCGGGAGACACGTAGACATGACCGAGACGACTCTCCGGTCAATAACCAACAGCGGGATCTGGATACCCATGTTGGTTCCCACGTGTTCCTCGATGATCTTCATCGGATGAACCACCGTGTCAAGGATTCACTCAATCCCGTATGTTATTCCCTTTGTCCATCGGTACGGTACTTGCCCGAGATTCGATCGTCGGTATTCCCGATACCTTGTTCAATCTCGTTATGGCAAGTCTCTTTACTTGATCCGTAATCCATCATCCCGTGACTAACCACTTAGTCACTTTGAGCTCATTATGATGATGTCTTACCGAGTGGGCCCAGAGGTACCTCTCCGTCATACGGAGTGACAACATCCCAGTGTCGGTTCGTACCAACTCAACAGACACTTTCGGAGATACCCGATGCGTACCTTTATAGCCACCTAGTTACGTTGTGACGGTTGGCACACCCAAAGTATTCCTACGGCATCCGGGAGTTGTACAACCTCATGGTCTAAGGAATAAATACTTGACACCGAAAAGCTTATGCATTACGAACTATACGATCTCGTGTTATGCTGAAGTTTGGGTCTTGTCCATCACATCATTCTCCTAATGATGTGATCCCGTTATCACTGACATCCTATGTCCATGGTCAGGAAACCGTGACCATCTGTTGATCAACAAGCTGGTAACTAGAGGCCTACCAGGGACTCATTGTGGTCTGTGTATTCACACATGTATCGCTGTTTCCGTACAATACAATTCAAGCATGAATGACAGACAATTATCATGAACAAGGAGATATAATAATAATGCTTTTATTATTGCCTCTAGGGCATATCTCCAACAATCTCCCACTTGCACTAGAGTCAATAATCTAGTTACATTGTGATGAATCGAACACCCATAGAGTTCTGGTGTTGATCATGTTTTGCCCGTGAAAGAGGTTTAGTCAACGGGTCTGCGACATTCAGATCCGTATGCACTTTACAAATATCTATATCTCCATCCTGAACATAATTCCGGATGGAGTTGAAACGGCGCTTGATGTGCTTGGTCTTCTTGTGAAACCTGGGCTCCTTGGTAATAGCAATAGCACCAGTGTTGTCACAGAAGAGAGTCATCGGGCTTGACGCGCTTGGAATGACTCCTAGGTCGGTGATGAACTCCTTTATCCAGACTCCTTCCTGCGCTGCTTCAGAAGCAGCTATGTACTCCGCTTCACATGTAGACGCTGCCACCACGCTCTGTTTGCAACTGCACCAGCTGACTGCCCCTTCATTCAAAATATACACATATCCGGTTTGTGACTTAGAGTCATCCAGATCTGTGTCGAAGCTAGCATCGACGTAACCCTTTACGACGAGCTCTTCGTCACCTCCATAAACGAGAAACATATCCTTAGTCCTTTTCAGGTACTTCAGGATGTTCTTGACCGCTGTCCAGTGTTCCGTACCGGGATCACTTTGGTACCTCCCTACCAAACTTATGGCAAGGTTCACATCAGGTCTGGTACACAGCATGGCATACATGATAGAACCTATGGTCGAGGCATAGGGAATGACACTCATCTTTTCTCTATCTTCTGCCGTGGTCGGCGACTGAGTCTTACTCAATCTCATACCTTGTAAAACAGGCAAGAATCTTTTCTTTGACTGATCCATATTGAACTTCTTCAATATTTTGTCAAGGTATGTACTTTGTGAAAGACCAATGAGGCGTCTCGATCTATCTCTATAGATTTTGATGCCTAATATGTAAGCAGCTTCTCCAAGGTCCTTCATTGAAAAACTTTTATTCAAGTAGGCCTTTACATTTTCCAAGAATTCTATATCATTTCCCATTAGCAATATGTCATCCACATATAATATGAGAAATGCCACAGAGCTCCCACTCACTTTCTTGTAAATACAGGCTTCTCCATAAGTCTGTATAAAGCCAAACGCTTTGATCACCTCATCAAAGCGAATATTCCAACTCCGAGATGCTTGCACCAACCCGTAAATCGAGCGCTGGAGCTTGCATACCTTGTTAGCGTTCTCTGGATCGACAAAACCTTCCGGTTGTATCATACACAACTCTTCCTTGAGGAAGCCGTTAAGGAATGCTGTTTTGACGTCCATTTGCCATATCTCATAATCATAGAATGCGGCAATAGCTAACATGATTCTGACTGACTTCAGCATCGCTACGGGAGAGAAAGTCTCGTCGTAGTCAATCCCTTGAACTTGTCGATAACCCTTAGCGACAAGCCGAGCCTTATAGATGGTCACATTACCATCCGCGTCTGTCTTCTTCTTAAATATCCATTTATTTTCTATGGCGTGCCTATCATAGGGCAAGTCCACCAAAGTTCATACTTTGTTTTCATACATGGATTCTATCTCGGATTTCATGGCTCCAAGCCATTTATTGGAATCTGGGCCCGCCATCGCTTCTTCATAGTTCGAAGGTTCACCGTTGTCTAACAACATGATTTCCAGGACAGGGTTGCCGTACCACTCTGGTGCGGAACGTGCCCTTGTGGACCTTCGAAGTTCAGTAGTAACTTGATCTGTTTCTTCATGATCATTATCATTAACTTCCTCCCTTGTCGATGCAGGCACCTCAGGAACAGTTTCCTGCGCTGCGCTACTTTCCGGTACAGGAGGGGTGACTGTCACCTCATCAAGTTCTACTTTCCTCCCACTCACTTCTTTCGAGAGAAACTCTTTCTCCAGAAAGCATCCATTCTTGGCAACAAAGACTTTGCCTTCGGATCTGTGGTAGAAGGTGTACCCAATTGTTTCCTTTGGGTATCCTATGAAGACGCATTTTTCCGATTTGAGTTCGAGCTTTTCAGGTTGAAGTTTCTTGACATAAGCATCGCAACCCCAAACTTTTAGAAACGACAGCTTCGGTTTCTTGCCAAACCAAAGTTCATACGGAGTCGTTTCAACGGATTTCGACGGAGCCCTATTTAAAGTGAATGCGACAGTCTCTAAAGCATAACCCCAAAAAGATAGCGGTAAATCGGTGAGGGACATCATAGATCGCACCATGTCCAACAGAGTACGATTTCGACGTTCGGACACACCGTTACGTTGAGGTGTTCCGGGCGGTGTCAATTGTGAAACAATTCCACAGCTCCTAAGGTGTGTGCCAAATTCATGACTTAAATATTCACCCCCACGATCTGATCGCAAGAACTTTATTTTTCTGTCACGTTGATTCTCAACCTCATTCTGAAATTCCTTGAACTTTTCAAAGGTCTCAGACTTGTGTTTCATCAAATAGATATACCCATATCTACTCAAGTCATCTGTGAGGGTGAGAACATAACGATAGCCTCCGCGAGCCTCAACACTCATTGGACCGCACACATCGGTATGTATGATTTCCAACAAGTTGGTTGCTCGCTCCATTGTTTCGGAGAACGGAGTCTTGGTCATCTTGCCCAAGAGGCATGGTTCGCACGTGTCAAATGATTCATAATCAAGAGACTCTAGAAGTCCATCTGAATGGAGCTTCTTCATACGTTTGACACCAATATGACCAAGGCGGCAATGCCACAAGTATGTGGGACTATGATTATCAACTTTACATCTTTTGGCATCTACACTATGAATATGTGTATTACTACGTTCGAGATCCATAAAAAATAAACCATTGACCAGCGGGGCATGACCATAAAACATATCTCTCAAATAAATAGAACAACCATTATTCTCCGATTTGAAAGAGTAGCCATCTCGCATAAGACGAGATCCAGAAACAATGTTCATGCTCAAAGCTGGTACTAAATAACAATTATTCAGGTTTAAAACTAATCCCGAGGGTAGATGTAGAGGTAGCGTGCCGACGGCGATCACATCGACCTTGGAACCATTCCCGACGCGCATCGTCACCTCATCCTTCGCCAGTCTCCGTTTATTCCGCAGCTCCTGTTTTGAGTTACAAATGTGAGCAACTGCACCGGTATCGAATACCCAGGAGCTACTACGAGTGCTGGTAAGGTACACATCAATAACATGTATATCATATATACCTTTGACGTTGCCGGCCTTCTTGTCTGCTAAATATTTGGGGCAGTTCCGCTTCCAGTGACCCGTTCCCTTGCAATAAAAGCACTCTGTCTCAGGCTTGGGTCCATACTTTGGCTTCTTCCCGGCAACAGGCTTGCCGGGCGCGGCAACTCCCTTGCCGTCCTTCTTGAAGTTCTTCTTACCCTTGCCTTTCTTGAACTTAGTGGTTTTATTGACCATCAACACTTGATGTTCTTTCTTGATGTCTACCTCCGCTGATTTCAGCATCGAATACACCTCGGGAATGGACTTCTCCATCCCCTGCATATTGAAGTTCAACACGAAGCTCTTGAAGCTTGGTGGGAGCGACTGGAGGATTCTGTCAACGACCGCTTCATCTGGGAGATTCATTCCTAGCTGAGACAAGCGGTTGTGCAATCCTGAAATCTTGAGGATGTGCTCACTGACAGAACTATTCTCCTCCATCTTACAGTTGTAGAATGCGTCGGAGACATCATATCTCTCGACTCGGGCATGAGCTTGGAAAACCATTTTCAGCTCTTCGAACATCTCATATGCTCCGTGGTGCTCAAAACGTTTTTGGAGCCCCGACTCTAAGCTGTAAAGCATGCCGCACTGAACCAGGGAGTAATCATCACTACGCGACTGCCAGACGTTCAAAACGTCTTGGGCCGCATCGGGAGCAGGTGCATCACCTAGCGGTGCTTCTAGGACATATGATCTCTTGGCAGCTATGAGGATAATCCTCAGGTTACGGACCCAATCCGTATAGTTGCTACCATCGTCTTTCAGCTTGGTTTTCTCTAGGAACGCGTTGAAGTTGAGGGAAACCTGAGCGTGGGCCATTTGATCTACAAGAGATATTGTAAAGAATTTAGACTAAGTTCATGATAATTAAGTTCATCTTAATCAAATTTTGATGAACTCCCACTCAGAATGACATCTCTCTAGTCATCTAAGTGATACACGATCCGATTCAAGTAGTCCGTGTCCGATCATCACGTGAGACGGACTAGTCATCAACGGTGAACATCTTCATGTTGATCGTATCTTGTATACGACTCGTGTTCGACCTTTCGGTCTTCCGTGTTCCGAGGCCATGTCTGTACATGCTAGGCTCGTCAAGTGAACCCTAAGTGTATCGCGTGTGTAAATCTGTCTTACACCCGTTGTATGCGAACGTTAGAACCTATCACACCCGATCATCACGTGGTGCTTCGGAGCAACGAAATTTAGCAACGGTGCACAGTTAGGGGAAACACAATACTTGAAATTTTTAGTGAGAGATCATCTTATTTACTACCGTCGTTCTAAGTAAACAAGATGCATAAACATGATAAACATCACATGCAATCAATTTAAAGTGACATGATATGGCCAATATCATCTTGCTCCTTGGATCTCCATCTTCGGGGCACCATGATCATCTTGTCACCGGCTCGACACCATGATCTTCATCATCATGATCTCCATCATCGTGTCTTGAAGAAGTCGTCACGCCAACTATTACTTCTACTACTATAGCTAACGTTTAGCAATGAAGTAAAGTAATTACATGGCGTTATTCAGTGACACGCAGGTCATACAATAATTAAGAGAACTCCTATGGCTCCTGCTGGTTGTCAAGTTCATCGACATACAAGTCGTGATTCCCTATTACAAAAACATGATCAATCTCATACATCACATATATCATTCATCACATCTTCGTTTTGGCCATACCACGTCACATAGCACATGCTGCAAAAACAAGTTAGACGTCCTCTAATTGTTGTTGCAAGTTTTTACGTGGCTTCTATAGGATTTCTAGCAAGAACGTTTCTTACCTACACCAAAACCACAACGTGATTTGTCAACTTCTATTTACCCTTCATAAGGACCCTTTTCATCGAATCCGATCCGACTAAAGTAGGAGAGACAGACACCCGCTAGCCACCTTATGCATCTAGTGCATGTCTGTCGGTGGAACCAGTCTCACGTAAGCGTACGTGTAAAGTCGGTCCGGGCCGCTTCATCCCACAATACCGCCGAATCAAGATTGACTAGTAACGGTAAGAAAGTTGAACAAAATCAAACGCCCACAACTGCTTTGTGTTCTACTCGTGCAAGATGCTACGCATAAAACCTAGCTCAAATGCCACTGTTGGGGAACGTAGCATAATTCAAAAAAATTCTACGCCTTCACCAAGATCCAACTATGGAGACATCTAGCAACGAGCAAGTAAGAGTGCATCTACATACCGTTATGGAGATTGCGTGCGGAAGCTTTCGAAGAAGCGTGGATGAAGTAGTCGTACTCTTCGCGTTCTTCGTCACCGATGATCTAGCGCCGAACGGACGGCACCTCCACGTTCAACACACGTACGGTGCAGCAACGTCACCTCCTTCTTGATCCAGCAGGGGGGGAGGAGAAGTCGTCAGAGATCTGGCAGCACGACGGCGTGATGACGGATGCAGTGGAGATCGCAGCAGGGCTTCGCCGGGCGCCCTGCGTGGGAGTATGGAGGTGTGACGGGAGGGGGAGAGGCGCCAGGGCAAGGGTGCGGCAGCCCTCTCCCCTCCCACATATATATAGGGGCCAGGGGGGTGCGCCAGGGCCCCTGCAGATCCAATCTGCAGGGGGGGCGGCGGCCAGGGGGGAGTCCTTGCCCCCCAAGGCAAGTGGTGGCCCCCCTCCCCTTAGGGTTTTAACCCTAGGCGCATGGGGAGGTGGGCCACTAGTGGTGCGCCAGCCCAGAGGGGTTGGACACTTCCCCTTGCGGCCTAGGGGCCCCACCGGGATGGGTGGCCCCACCCGGTGGACCCCCAGGGCCCCTCCGGTGGTCCCGGGACGCTCCCGGTGACCCCCGGAGATCACCCGTTGGCCGAAACTGGACTTCCTATATATCAATCTTTACCTCCGGACCATTCCGGAACTCCTCGTGACGTCCGGGATCTCATCCGGGACTCCGAACAACTTTCGGGTTTCCACGTGCATTTATCTCTACGACCCTAGCGTTACCGAACCTTAAGTGTGTAGACCCTACGGGTTCGGGAGACACGTAGACATGACCGAGACGACTCTCCGGTCAATAACCAACAGCGGGATCTGGATACCCATGTTGGTTCCCACGTGTTCCTCGATGATCTTCATCGGATGAACCACCGTGTCAAGGATTCACTCAATCCCGTATGTTATTCCCTTTGTCCATCGGTACGGTACTTGCCCGAGATTCGATCGTCGGTATTCCTGATACCTTGTTCAATCTCGTTATGGCAAGTCTCTTTACTCGATCCGTAATCCATCATCCCGTGACTAACCACTTAGTCACTTTGAGCTCATTATGATGATGTCTTATCGAGTGGGCCCAGAGGTACCTCTCTGTCATACGGAGTGACAACATCCCAGTCTTGGTTCGTACCAACTCAACAGACACTTTCGGAGATACCCGATGCGTACCTTTATTGCCACCCAGTTACGTTGTGACGGTTGGCACACCCAAAGTATTCCTACGGCATCCGGGAGTTGTACAACCTCATGGTCTAAGGAATAAATATTTGACACCGAAAAGCTTATGCATTACGAACTATACGATCTCGTGTTATGCTCAAGTTTGGGTCTTGTCCATCACATCATTCTCCTAATGATGTGATCCCGTTATCACTGACATCCTATGTCCATGGTCAGGAAACCGTGACCATCTGTTGATCAACGAGCTGGTAACTAGAGGCCTACCAGGGACTCATTGTGGTCTGTGTATTCACACATGTATCGCTGTTTCCGTACAATACAATTCAAGCATGAATGACAGACAATTATCATGAACAAGGAGATATAATAATAGTGCTTTTATTATTGCCTCTAGGGCATATCTCCAACAGAAGCTTCACCACAATTGGAGATGGCTCCGAGGTGACCTCAACCGTCTAGGGTGCTCAAACACCCAAGAGTAACAAGATCCGTAAGGATTAGTGGGGGGAATCAAATGTCTCTTGGTGGAAGTGTATATCGATGCCTTCTCAAGCAATCCCGAGGAAATCAACAAGTTTGATTGGGTAGGGAGGGAGATCGGGCGGAAATGGAGCTTTGAGCAACAATGGAGCTTTGGGGAGGAAGAGGTGAGTCTTCTTGGAGAAGAAGACTCCCTATATATAGTGGGAGAACAAATCCAACAGTTATCCCACATTTCTGCCCGTAGAGCGCGGTACTACCGCACATAAGTTACGGTACTACCGCTCGGCCAGCGGTACTACCGCTCTGGATGCGGTACTACCGTTGGAGCAGTACTAGCCCAGACTTAACCCTGTGTGCTGACACAACGGGCAGTAGTACTGCCTGAGCGGTACTACCACACGCCCCTGCGGTACTACCGCTAGGCAGAGATAAGCAGGCCGAGGACAAGTGTGGATGAAATAAAATACATTCGTAGCTACATCCGCAGAAATACGGTAGTAGCAAAAACACGACACGGTACTACCGCTTGGCCCAAGCGGTACTACCGCGTAGAATGCGGAAGTAAAAAATTATTTCCGCACCTACTACCGTACTAGTTACGACACCGGGCCAGCTACACGGTACTACCGTGCTCAGGATACGGTACTACCGCTTGGTGCGGTACTATCATGCCCTGAGGCGGTACTACCGTGTGGCTGTGCGGTACTACCGCTTACAATGAGCGGTACTACCGCCTGCCAGGCAGTTGTATTAGTAGGAAGCCATGGTTTTGTACTTAAGAGGAAAACAACCGGAGCTCCTGAGAAGCAAAGGAAAGGTGGTGCGAAAGTGTAGACGTGTACGTGTTGATTCCACCCAAACCTTTCTGAAGCGGACCCCCTCTTAATAGTACGACTTTCATATTACTCAAATCCACCAAAAAGAAGCAAAAGGAAACACCGTCTTCCATAGATTCCGAGGGGCACATAATCATCTTGTGCCTAGGTGAGATATATCTGAAAGAGCTTAGAGCACACGACTAGTCCGCAAATGCATTGTCATCAATCACCAAAACTACTTAGGGAGAAATATGCCCTTACAGAGGGCTTAAGTACCCTTAGATTTCCTTTTGTACCCTGCCGCCACGAGAGGGTAGGACAAAAGATGTTCTACAAGTTCTTGTTATAAGGACGTACGACTATATACAGAATACATGCCGACATTGAATTGATGAATTGGAGCTATACTGTATTGCTCTAGGTTGTGACTGTTATATGATGAATGTCAGTCATACAAATATCCATCCCTGATTCAATGCCTACGCTTTGCTCATATTATCACTGCTAAGTTACTACTATTGATGTTGTTGTTAACATCACTACCAAACTGCTACTATCACTCCTATTGTTACTATTTCTACTACTACAACTACTATCAAACTATCATACTTTTGTGCCACTAAACACCTTTCTGCAGAGGAATAAATTCTCAGATGTGGTTGAATTGACAATTCAACTCTAAGGATCATAAATATTGTTTGGATCCCCTTTTTCGAATAAATAAATTTGGGTGAATTACTACATTTGTCTAGCAGACGATGATGGACGCCGTCAACGAGAGGCCCCTAAGAATATATCTCCATCGTCGGAGGAGAAAAGCCTACTCTTGAGCTATCTAGTCCCTTGTCAAACTTTCGGATGCACTTGAAAGTTGTCCTTACGACCACCGTGTTACATATGACGTTTGAGCAACCCCAAAGTCCACCATATGGTAAGGAGTGACTACGATACTCCCATGGTCTAAGGAACTAACGCATACATTAACTCTTTGTGTTATAACAATTGACTTGTGACGATAATATCTCAAAGTATAACACACAAGTTTGGGTCAATTCAATATGACCGTTCTTCCAACGTCGTGCTTTAAAAGTTGTTTTAGGACTACCCTTACAGTTAACAATATCCTAAGATCCGGAAAACATGATCACATACAACAATTGAGCTAGTCCTAGAGGCAAGACTAGGACTCAGGTTTTATCGTTTATCATTCCACACGTGCACATGAGTTTTCCACTGAATCACATATTCCACGATCATAACAGTTGTAACATTGAATATAAACTCTTAATTGTAAACATGGAAATAAATGATACAATATTATTAAATCCAGGGCATATTTTCAATAGAGTACCACTTGCACTAGTCAATAATCTATTTACGTAGCTTCTTTAACGCATACGGCTATCCGGTGTTGCTCATGTTTTGCTCGTGGTAGAGGGTTCATCATTGGGTCTGACACATTCTAATCCGTTTGATATGTCTGGTCTTCATGTGGGACCTTGGTTCCTTCGCTTGAGCAACGACACCACTATTATCCCAATAGAGTGCCATTGGGTTCATCGCACTTGGGACCACACCAACTTATTCAAGACACTTCTTGTTCCAAACCGCCTCCTTTGAAGCTTCTGAAGCCACAATATATTTTGTTTCCACTATAGAATCTACAATAGTGTTCTTCTTGAAACTCTTCCAAACCACTGCTCCACCATTAAGGGTGATAGCCCAATTGAAATTTATAGCCATCTATATCAGTCATGAAGCTTGCATTGGTGTAACCATTTACAACGAGCTCCTCATCTCCTCCATTGATAAGGAGCATGCCCTTTGTTCTCCTGAGGTATTTAAATATTTTTAACAGCTTCCTAGTGAGCCAATACAGGATCACTTTTGTACCTGCTACTAACACTTAGTGCATAAGAAACTTTTGGTATTGTGCATATCATATCATGCATGATGGATACAATTACCAAGGCATATGGAACTCCATTCATCTGCACATGCTCATCAACTATCTTAGGACGTTAATTCTTGCTAAGTGTGTTGTGCCATGTGACATTGGGAGAAAACCTTCTTAGTGTCCTCCATTTTAAACCTCTTTAAAACCTTGTCAATGTACGGGCTCTGGCTAAGCGTAATTAAGCATCTTGATCTATCTCTAGAGATCTTAATGCCCAATATATAAGTTGCCTTGCTTAAGTCTTTCGTCGGAAACACACTTTTCAATGAACCTATTATTGTGATAAGAAAACTTTACATCATTTCCACTCAACATATGTCATGCACATATAAGATTAGAAATGCTATAGATCTCCCACTAAACTTCTTGTAGACACAAGTTATTCATCATTTTTAATGAAGCCAAACTCTTTAACCACTTCATCAAAATGTTGATTCCAGACCCTCGATGCTTGCTTCAAACCATAAATTTACCTTTGAAGCTTGCACACCTTTTTGGCATCCTTAGGATCGACAAAACCTTCTGATTGCATCATATATACACCCTCTTTCCGATTTCCATTAAGGAAAGTCGTTTTGACACCCATCTGCCATATCTTGTATAGCAATTGCCATCATAATCCACACAGACTTTAGCATGGCTACTCATGGGAAAGTCTAATCATAATCGCCTTGCTTTATAGATAGTTGGATTACCATCTGCGTCCTTTTTCTTTTGAAGATGCATTGACATTGAATGGGTTTTACACCCTTTGGTGGCTCAACCAAGTTACAAACTTGATTCTTGTACATGGACCCCATTTCGGATTTCATGGCTTTAAGACATTCTTTGGAGTTGGGCGCCACCATTGCATCTTTGTAGTGAGTAGGTTCATCTTCTTCTAAGATGAATATTTCATTACGAAACCACTCAGGAGGTTCGCTAACTTTTCCAGACCTACGCGGTTTAGTTACAGGCTTAACTCGTGTTTCTACAACCGATGTAGTAATTTCTGGTTCAGTTGTGCGGAAAACTTCCGGATTTTGTTTGGTTCGTTAGTGTAGCTTAATTTCTTAGGAGATTTAGTAATCTCATCAAGCTGTAATGTCCTCCCACTTACTTCCTTACCGAGAAACTCCTTCTCGAGAAAGTGTCAATTCTTTACAACAAACACTTTGTCATAGGAATATAGGTAGAAAGAATACCCAATTGTTTCTTTGGTATAATCTATAAAGCAACATGCGTCTGCTTTGGGGTCGAGTTTATTCAGTTGTAAATGCTTCACATCAGTATCACAACCCCAAATCTTGAGATGCGACAAATTGGGTTTCTTCCCATTCCATAACTCATATGGTGTCGCCTCAACACACTTTTGACGTTGCCATGTAGTGTATATGTTGTTGTTTCAAGTGCACATCCCCAAATGATAAAGGTTGATCAATAAGTGACATCATTGACCTCATCATGTCTAACATAGTTCGGTTACACCTCTTAGATGGTCCATTTCTCTATGGTGTTCCGGAGGAGTAAGTTGTGAAACAATTCCATGATTACTCAGATGTTTGCTAAACTCATGACATATATATTCTCCTCCACGATCTGATCATAGAAACTTTATCCTTTTGCCATGATGATTCTCAACTTCATTATAAAATTCTTTGAACATTGCAAATGTTTTGCGGTTATGCTTCATTGATTAAATATAACCATATCTACTCAAATCAACACTAAAGGTTACAAAGTATAAGTATCCATCGCACGCCGGTGTGCTCATCGGACTGCATACATCACTATGTATTATTTCCAATAACTCACCCGCTTGTTCAGGATGACATGTGAACAATGTGTTAGTAATTTTATCCATCAGACAAGCCTCACATGTGGCAAATGATTCAAAAATCAAAAGACCATAATACTCCATCTTTATGAAGTGTTTGCATACACTTCTTTTCGATGTGACCAAGATGGCAGTGCCACATCTAAGTGGTATTATTAGTCTTCTTAAGACTTTTAGCATTAATGTTATAAATATATTTTCACATTCAAGATCCAATAGGAATAAACCACCGACAGTAGGGGCAAATCCATAGAACATGTTCTTATAATAAATTGAATAACCAATGTTCTTAGACATATAAGAGTAATCATCGTTTATTAAACAAGATCGAGAGATAATGTTCTTAGACAACCTCGGAATGAAATAATAATTATTAAGTTCTAAGATAAATCCTGAAGGTAAACTTAAATATATGACTCTGATGGCTTGAGCAACGATCCCATCACCATTCTCGGCACACATCAAGACCTTATTCCTTCTCAGCTTGCGAACTTTCTGCAGTCCCTGCATCGTGTTGCAAATGTGAGCAGCTGATCTGGTATCAAATACCCATGACTTCATGAATTGTTAGAAAGTATAATATCAATAAGATTAACTTGTACAACTTCTATACCTTTACCAATAGAACTTCTCTCCTTATCCACGAGGTATTGCAAGCAATTCCTCTTCCAGTGTCCATTTTACCGCCATTGTTCCTCTTGGTGATGCTTTTATTCTTAAAATTTGATGTCTTATTCACAAGCAACTTTTTTTGATTCTGCAGTCCAATCTCATTTGTCTTGAGTATCGTTTCATAAAAGCGAAGTAAGGATCAATTCATTACCAGGTGCCTATGAAAAACCAATCCCCATTTCGGAAATACTATCATAATAGTTTGCAATTCTGACACTCCACCCATCAATTAGAGATTCCTCTATCATTTTGCATTCTTCCATATCTTTTGTTATTTCATGGACTTTGGTTGTTTCCTTTTTTGTGATACAAAACATTTAGTGCCTCGATAATCTTGTTGACGCTCAAAAGTGGCACACTCATAAAGAGTAGCTCGAAGTTATATCAAGACTAATTCAAACTTATGATTGGAGGTCACCTCCGGATGGTTATCTTTAAGAAGATCGAGATGGATACGAACATGGTCTAAAACAGAGCTCTTATGGAACAGTTATGACAAGTTCAGAGATGCTCATGTTGACATCAGATTAAAAAATGGCACGAAATTTAATTTAGATGGAATCTAATGGAAAATGTTTCAACATGAAATTTGTGTGTCTTGTCGAAGCGGTCGATTTTGATATAAAAATGGTCCCAATCCGAGTTCGTATGCAAAATTTAGGGCTATCGGAATACAGCCCAACCAGGAGGTAAAATATGGCGCGCCCCACCAGACCCGTGTGTGATGGGTAGCGCCACCAATCGGCTTTTTTGTGTGTTAAAGATTCGGACCTCAAGATGCATTCGAATCGAAAAACGTTCAGAATGAAAATTATTCGTCTCGTCGAAACGAGTAAACTGGCTATTGGGCGCATCTTCATCCGATGTTGTTTGCGGCCTTTGGGACCTAAAAACTGAATCGATGTCCTAGACTTACCTAAATCCGAGTTCGGTTAATTTTGGAAAGATTTGGACGTGATTTGGAGTCCTTTTATTGTACGGGAAGTCCAGCCGCCTCATAAATAGATGAGAGGTCACGGCCGATTGAACAACACACAATCGATCAAATTATATACCACTTTTTATCTTTTACCGTCTCCCTTTGTTCTTCATCTTCCTCGTTCTTCGGCTGTCCTTCTTGTTGCAGGGCGATGAACCTTGAGGCCTTAGGGGCGACCAGGTCGACCTAGGGCAGCCCATAGCCGCCGCGTGTCCAGACGGGGTCCCTCCCAGGCACGTCGGGTTTTGGGTCTTCAAAAGCGCCCACCGGATTGCTTGTGTACCGCGCTTCCGGACGGGTCTCCTTAGACGTGAGCTGCGGTGCATCACCCTCGGCGTTGGAGGTACACGGTGATGTGTTCGTGTGTGAGCAAATCTCTATGGTAATAAGTTTTTCAAAACATTTCTGTAGCAGGGGAGCCATGCAAGATAACATAAGATTTGTATAATAATTGAATCCTCTCTTTGTGCAATAAACACGTTGATGACATCCCGAGCCACTCCTCGTGCAAGGGGACCCCCTGAGGTTGATAAAGCACATATTCTTTCCTAGCACTCGCGAGAACATGTCTCGGGTTCCGGATCCAATCCTCAAAGTTTTCACCGGTTCCAGCTAAATTTTTTCTCAAACAAAGGGGTAAGTTGAAATTGTTGCAAGCCATTTGATCTACAAAAATAAACACAAGATTCACTTTGACATTGTTCACAATTAATTTGCACCCGTGTTTAAACAAAGTGCACTTCCACTCAAATCAATAGCTCTCATAATTGAAAGTGAGTGATTCAAGACCCTAATATTATTCACAGCCATTTATGTGGACATCACCGATGACGTGAACTTGAACCGATAGGCAAACTTGCCAATCATATCTCCATATGACTCTGGTTCTGTAACATCCCAAAATTCTAAATTTTGGAATGTTATAATAAATAGATAGTTTGATTGCTTGTTTGGTGTGCTGAGTGAAATTGAGCGAAATTTGAAACTTTTGAAAGTTAAATGAGAGGGAATAAAATGACTTCCCCAAAACTTTCACTTTGCTTTTGATCTCCGAGGGAATTCAAATTCTTTTCAACACAAAACCCTAGAGTGAAGATAATATGACTTCTTCCATTTATTTTAAATGATAAAGGGTTTGAAAGGATTTTGAATTTCAATCTCGAGATATTTTCAATTCAGAAACTTTAAGCAACTCAATGATTTTCCCGAGAGAAGATAAAATGACTTCTTCAAAATATAGGAAATATGAGTTGGAAGTTTTTCTAAAACTTTCTGTAACTCAATTTCAAATATTGAGTTATTTGGTTTTATTCAAATTATTTTTTCTCCAAAAATAAATTACATGGAAAATAGGGTAACATGATTCCCTACAGCAGAAAATTGGAGAGAAATAAATTTGAAGTCCTTTTGGTATTTTAGTATGATTTTTATTGGTTTTTATTTGCATTAGTAGTACCTTTTGATTTATTAGGATGTGTGGGCATTTTATTTGACAGTAGTAAAATGTCCATCTTATAGGATTTCTTTTTCTGCAAATTTTGATATATTATATGCCTATATAATATATAGTTTCTATTTTGTTTTATTTTGTTTTGTGTCTGTTTAAAAAACAAAAAAACAAAAAAAAATCTTCTCAGCCGAGTTGGGCCGGCCCAGCTGCTGCCAGGCCACGGCCCAGCCCAGCGCGATGCCCGTCGTCCCCGTCGGGACTCCTCCTCTCGCACGACCACCGCCGCCGCCTCGGCGTCCGTGCGTGCCACGCCACCGCCTTCCCTTGCCCCTCCCGCAAGAAGCTCCGACGCCCCTCCATAAATACCCCCGCCACCCCTCACCTCCTCTCCTTCTCGCATCGCGCCGCCGCCGCCACGTCTCGCCACCGCCGGCGAGCTCTGCCGCCGCCACCCCGCTCTGTCCCGTCGCGGTGGACCGCCGCCGACGCCGCCATCCGCCTTGCCTCGACGCCCCGCGCCTCCCCATGCCTTCGCCGCCGCCGGAGTCCCACCGGAGCTGCCGCTCCATTCGCTGCCCGAGCCGCCGCCGTCGTCCCTCTCGTTGCCGGCGAGCCCAACCGCCGTGGTAACGTCGCCCCTCCATGTCCGTCCGATCTGGATCTAATGATCCAGATCCTTTTTCTTTTTCTTTTCTTCTCTAAACGTTTTTTTAGAGCGTTCGTTGTCTAAATTCCTGGAGCGAACGTGTTCATAGTTTAGGGTTATGTAGTGAACATTCGTTTGCTAGGTTTTTCTTTTTCTGTTTTAGTTTTCGTCCAGGGACCCACCTGTAAATTTTTATTTTATAGATTAGCCCCTAAACTTCAAACGGCCTTAACTTTTTGCTCGTTGGTCCAAATCCAACAAAACCAACGCCCACGTCTTCGTTACAAAGCCCTCTATCCAGTAATACAACTTAAACATGTTTTTGAAAGTTTTAAAATTTGAATTCAACTAGTTTTAGATTTGAACTTCGTTTGATCATAACTTGAGTTTCGTAACTCCGTTTGAGTTGATTCTTTTTGCAAATCGAAGCTCTTGACCTAAACTTTCTAAGAGTCATTCGTTTTGTTTTTGAAGTTTTCCGAAGTGTTTATTCGTCCTTTCTAATTTCTGAGTGATTGCTTATGTGTGGTTACTATTGCTTGCTTACGATAGATTGACCGGAGTGTGACGAGTAGAGATATCAAGAGTTTTGAGTGCGAATCATCTTCATCAACATTGCAGGCAAGTTCACACTTTGATCATATTTTCCAATACCCAGTTTTCATTACATTAGTTATATCCTCAAACACATTACATCAGTAGGATCTTTTAACTTGTGGGACTGGGAAGTAGATTGAGGTAGAACCTATTACCTGCATTATTTTTCAAACCCCTGGGAGTTACTTCTACGTTTTCTTAGGTTGCCATGCTATGCTCATAGACGTGGTTTGGGTTTGAGTGAAATCCACGACAGATGTGAGTTTTTAATTAAGGATTCAACTTAAGGTGGCTACTTGAATACACATCTGGGTGGATTGGTTGGGGCACCCTGGGAGTGAACCAGTGGATTGCCCGGACACCTGGTGATGCCAGTGTTGTCTTAGGAAATCCCGGGGTTCCGTGTGATTGTCCTATTGGAATGCCACCCAGGCTCAAAGGGATCATATAATATTTTCATGCCTAGAAACTTCCATGTGCAGCCACATGCCAATATGGGCTCTGGCATAGTTGAGTAAGTTGTGGGAAACCTTTCCATGATGGGCTAGCAGATGTAGGGGGATTGTAGGTGTACCGGCCTATCTATCTAGTTAAGCGGACCTCTTCAGAAAGACTGTGTCTCGGTCATCCGTTTCTCAAACACCATGCAGTGCGAGAAACCAAACGGAGGCGATCGAGTCTTGTGGGAAAAGTGCACAAACCTCTGCAAAGTGTACAAACTATTCATGAGTAGCCGTGTCCCCGGTTATGGACATCTTTGAGTATCTAGAAGTGGATTATTTGTTGATCTCATCACTCTATAATTTAATTTGTTGGATTAATGATGACTTTATTTTGGGATTGAGATGGGGGTACCATTCTCAATTGTTCATGATTTAAATTAAACAAAGTAGTTAAATAAAATGCATTCTTTGTGGTAGGGAAAAATCAGCTTTACGCAAAAACAGCCATACAGCCTCCACCAGCCAAATATGTAGGTAGTTGTAGGCCTTGTGCATCATTCTCATTACAGTGTGAAATTGCCAGTACATTCAATGTACTTACCTACATGGCTGCAACATCTCATGTTGCAGGAAATATTCGATGAGTAAGTGTTACGTTAGGGTTGCGCTGTCAACACTCAACTTTGCCGTTGGTGTTGATGGAACCCCACAACCTTTGTTGCTTCCGCTATTTGGATTGAGGTAATAGTATTTACATTACTTAATACATGTGATTTACCTTTGTTATAAATCCTTGAGTATTGTGTGTGTCAGCATACCGATCCAGGGATGACACGGAAACACAGAGACTTGATCCATTCGGATCGGGTCGCTACAGGTTCATCTTTTGATGCTTTGTGCCCCGAGCTCAGGACTATCATGCTAGAACATCATGACAACCGATTGTTTCCACCGTCAGGTCTGACCTTCACCCGCCTTACACCTTGTGATCTGTTCGTACTCATGTGGACATGATGTACCCCTAAAAGCTACGTGTAGACGGTTGCTACATGATACGTCTCCGTCGTATCTATCATTTTTGATTGTTTCATGCCAATATTATACAACTTTCACATAATTTTTGGCAACTATTTATATGATTTATTGGACTAACTTACTGATCCAGTGCCCAGTGCCAGTTCCGGTTTCTTGCATGTTTTGCGTATCACAGAAAATCTGTATCAAACGAAGTCCAAATGCAATAGAATTTTACGGAGAATTATTTTGGAATATATGTGATTTTTGGGAGTTGGTATCACCGGAAACGGAGGCCCACATAGCCCACAAGACACCAGGGCGCGCCAGAGGCCCCTGGCGCGTGGTGGTGGGTTGTGCCCTCCTCGATCGTCGGTTGGAGCTCTACTTCGGGCGCAAGGAAGCTTATATCCCGAAAAAAAATTGTGTTAAAATCTCAACGCAATCGGAGTTACGGATCTCCGGGAATATAAGAAACGGTGAAGGGCCAGATCTGGGGGACGTGAAATAGAGGGAGACAGAGAGACAAATCCAATCTCGGAGGGGCTCTCGCCCCTCCCATGCCATGGAGACCAAGGACCAGAGGTAGAACCCTTCTCCCACCTAGAGAGGAGGGCAAGGAAGAACAAAAAGGAGGGGGCTCTCTCCCCCTCGCTTCAAGTGGCGCTGGAGTGCCACCGGGGGAATGATCGGGACGGCAATCTACATCAACAATCTTGCTACCATCCACACCAACTCTTTACCCCTCATTGCAGCAGTGTACCACCTCTCCCCTCCCCCCGCGGTAATCTCTACTTAAACATGGTGCTCAACTCCATATATTATTTCCCAATGATCTGTGATTATCCTATGATGTTTGAGTAGATCCACTTCGTCCTGTGGGTTAATCGTGACCTTGGTGGTATGATTGTATATTTTATTGATGGTGTTGTCCTACGGTACCCTCTGTTCTCGCACAAACGTGAGGGCATCCCGTTGTAGGGTGTTGCAATCTGTTCATGGTTCGCTTATGGTGGGTTGCGAGAGTGACAGAAACTTAAACCCGAGTAAGGGGGTATGATGTATGGGAGTAAAGAGGACTTGATACTTAATGCTATGGTTGGGTTTCACGACCTTAATGATCTTTAGTAGTTGCGGATGCTTGCTAGGGGTCCAATCATAAGTGCATATGCCAAGTAGAGAAATTATGTTAGCTCATTCCTCTCCCTCATATAAAATTGCAAGAATGATTTCCGGTACTTGTTATCGATTGCCTAGGGACAAATAACTTTCTTGTTCACAAAAGCTATCTACTAAACCACTAACTTAGTTGATCTTTATCTAAGCATCCCCTACTTTTTATTTATGTGCTCTTTATTTTCTTGCAAAACTATCCTAAAGTACTTCCAGTTTTATTATTGCAAAGTAGTTCTAGCATCACACCTACAAAATAGTTTCATACTTGTTTTCAGTAAAGCAAACGTCAAGTGTGCGTAGAGTTGTATCGGTGGTCGATAGAACTTCAGGGAATATTTGTTCTACCTTTAGCTCCTCGTTGGGTTTGACACTCTTATGTAACGCTTGGATAATTAAGCTACAGTGAACCTATGCTAATGATGCCATGTCACCTCCGTAATGTTGCTAATCTCGTGTTAGTCCAAAAACATTTCAAATTCAAATTTAAAATTTTAGCAAACAATAAAAGTTTTCAACCGTTAAAAAAATGTTTGGTCTATGCCAAATATTGCGTAAGCAATTATGGTGGAGAAAACATATTTTTAGAAAATGCCTAAATGATCTAAAATAAATAAAACAGAAAAGGAAAATAAATAAAGAAAGAAAATACAAAACAAAAAAGAAAAAGAAAAAGAAAAGGCCCCCTGGCCAACTGGGCCAGATGGCCCAGCCGGCCAGCCTAACCCAACTGGGCCAAGGCCCATCCAACCCCACCCTGGCCTACATAGGCCTCACCCACTCTCCCAAACCCTAAAACCCAACCCACCACCACCACTTTCCCCCTCGTTTCGATCTGGATTGGGAGGAGCCCGATCCCATCGATCCCGACGCTCACATCACCGTCCCCGATGCCCGGACCTTATTCACACACCCCCCCGCCGCTCGGAGCCCGCCGGACCTCCCCGCCTCACCTCGCCGGACCGCCTCCTCCGAATCGTCCTCGACGGCCACCATCGAGCCTCGCCGCCTAGATCCCCTGCAACAGGGGTGAGCAACAACCCCAACCTCTCCTCCTCGTCCCCTGCCGCCTCTGCTCCCGCGTCATCGTGCATGCGCGCGCCCGCGCAGCCACAGCCGCGGCCCCGCTCGCCTGTCCCGCGTCGCCACCGCGTCCACCCATCGTTCCGCACGCACGCACGCGCGCTCGACTCCACTGCACAAGCCGCCGGGTCGTCTCTCGCCTCCGCCTGTGCCTCGCGCTTCGCGCCGCCTCCCTGCCGCGGGCCTCACATCGCCCGACCGGCCGCCCCGTCCTGCCTCGCCTCAAGCGCGACGCCACCGCGCGCGCTCGCGCTGATCGCGCCCCGCGTCGCCCACTGCTCACGCGCGTGGCCGCCCCGCTACTACGCTGCCACCGCCGTCCCCTGGTGCCCTTGCAGCTCCTCTGGCCGTCACCGTTACTCACCCGCACG
>LR738709.1:507534202-507545591 GCA_902687465.1 Secale cereale | reverse complement strand
AGCTCCTCTGCCTCCCCCCCCCCGCTTCACCTGTAGCCACCACCGCTGCCTCCCCACCGGCGTCTCCCTCCGCCGACCGCCCGCTCCCGCCGCCTCCCCTCGACCCGCACCGGCCGGCGCCCCATGGCCCCCTGCCTCGCCTCCCCTCGCCCCGGCAGCCTCCCTCGCCCCGGTGGCCTCGCCAAGCCCCGGCAGCCTCGTCCCGCGGCACATGCGGGCGAGCACCCGCTCGGGTGCCCGTCGCCCGTGCCCGCTAAGGGCCCACCTGGCCCTATGACAAATGGGCCCCACGGCCTAGAACAAAAATGAATAAATAAATAATAGTTAATATATTAATTAATTAATTAAAGAATTCATTAACTTAATTACATTAACCTAAATACTGTTTAGCCTAATCAAATGCTAGTTAATTAATTAGTCGATGACATGCGGGACGCACACGTCAGCTTGACCCAGTCAACACCTCTGTTGACTGCTGACATCATGCTGATGCAGTATTATAATTTCGAATTAATTTAATATTAATGATTTAGAAAATGATTTAAAACTTTAAAAAATTAATATAAATAATCCGTAACTCGAATGAAAAGACTTTGTACATGAAAGTTGCTCAGAATTTCGAGACGAATCCGAATGCGCGGTCCGTTTGTCCTACCGCAGCGGTCGTGCAAATTTCCCCCTCTGGTCCATCTGCCCAAAAACGTCAAACACCGGGAATTCTTTCCCGGATGTTTCCCCCCTTCGCCAGTAGCACCCGGTACTGCGTTAGGGCACACCTAACACCGATATATGTCATGTCATGCATCGTCATGAATCTGTTTGCATTGTATTCATTGTTTCTCTCCCCTCTTCTCTCCGGTAGACTACGAGATCGACGTTACTGCTGCCCCGATCGACTACGATGTTGACGACCCCTCCTTCGATGTCGAGCTTCCAGGGAACCCCCCCCCCCCTTGATGAACCTGATATCGCCTATTCCTCTCTCTACTGCTTGCATTAGAGTAGTGTAGTATGTTACTGATTTCGATTAATCCTATTCTGTTGCATAGCCTATCATTGTTGCTACAACTGTTGATACTTTTACCTGCAATCCTAAATGCTTAGTATATGATGCTAGTATTCCATCAGTGGCCCTACACCGTTGTCCGTCTGCCTTGCTATTCTATCGGGCCGTGATCACTTTGGGTGTGATCACGGGTATATACTATACATATGATACTTTATACATGTTGTGACTAAAGTCGGGTCGGCTCGAAGAGTACCTGCGAGTGATTCACGGATTGGGGCTGAAAGGACCTTTGTCCCGACGGCCCTCTGTGTGGATCTTTGTGGCGGAGCGGCAGGGCAAGTCACGACCACCTAGGAGACAGGTAGGCCTGGCCCTGGTCATTGTCCGCGGTTATTTGATAATAACACGCTTAATGAGTTTGGATATTTTCTGAGTTGGGTCGTTGGCCTTATACGCACTAACTGCCACGCGGGACAAGATATGGGCAACCGGCATCGTGGTATCGCCGAAGCCTTCCTGACCGCGTTCGCAACGTGCAGGAGTGCAAAGGGCGATGGCCCATGACCCCTGCGCGCATAGGACTTAGAACGGCGTGTTGACCTCTCCGTCGAGCCTAGGTAGGGCTGCAACGTGTTGATCTTTCGAGGCCTGGCATGACCCAGGAAAGTGTGTCTGGCCAGAGGGATCGAGCATGTCGAGTTATGTGGTGCACCCCTGTAAGGAAGCAATCTATTCGAATAGCCGTGTCCATGGTAAGGAACGACCCAGAGTTGTATTCCGACCTCATGACAACTAGAACCGGATACTTGATAATACACACCCAGATGAGTTCCAGATACAACTCGATGATTGCTCTGTCACAGTGTCACAGCCCTAGATCAGTCCTTGCTTGTCTTTGCTTGGTCTTCATGTCATCATGTCTATTCTTCTCAGGAAACTGGAAATGGGGATGTTCAAACCCTAGCACCGGAGGAATTCAACTAGGGTCAAGAATAAAATTATTTCCAATGACCAAAATGCCTTCATCAATGTTTGATAATTTTGGCAAGGCTTTGAGACCAAACCAAAATTAGTGAACATTTTTGTGGAATATTTTGGGCACTGATTTAAATCATACCTTATTTGCATTTGGGCATTTAAATTTTATATATTATTTTAAATGTCCAAATATTCATGAACTGAAATGTTTACTGTTGGAATTAATCCAAATAGTGGCCACAACCAGTCTCATGATTTTTGAAAATGCCCTGGCATTTTGAATAAAGCCAAAAGTCCAAAACAATTACAGAAAATAGAAAACAGAAAGTTTTAGAAAAGAGAGAGAGAGAGGACTTACCTGACGCTCACCTGGCCCAGCTCCTGTAGCCGGCCCAGCTGCAGGCCCGGCCCACCAGGGGTAGCACTGTCTTCCTCCACCTGCCAGGAGGAAAAGCAGCTGTGTGCCCGGCGCACAGCCGGCCGCGGCCACGTCTCCCCGCCACCTCCTGCTCCGTTGGCCCTCCTCGACCCCCTTGGAGACGCCACGCACGCCCCCCCTGGGCCCTCTCACTCTCCCTCGATCACTCTCTCCCTCGTTCTCACCTCTTCACCTGCTCTCTCCCTCACACACGCCCGAGCGCCACCGTCGCCGCCGCTCACCGCTGCCGCACCCACCGCCGTTGCGACGACGCTCCGAGACGTCCAAGAGCTCCGCCTCGTCCACCTCCTCCTCACCGAGCAAAATGACGCCGGAAGCCCTGGAAGGCGCCAGCACTGCCGTTCCCCTCGTGGGCCACCGAGGATCGTCATCGTCGATTCGCCGCCTCCGATGCCTCCCCGAGCCCCCCGTCTGCTTCTTCCGAACCGCTGTGAGCCCCCGTTCGAAACCCCCCTTGCCCGTCTCCTGCCGCATCCCGTAGTTAGCTCCACCGCCGTGGCCGAGCTTGCCGCCGCCCTGCCATGTCGCTGCCATGGCCACAGCCGCCGTCGCCCGCTTTTGAGCTCGCAGTAGTGCTAGTTAAGCCCGCAGGAGTCTGTAGCACCGCCCGGTGGTGAAAATGGTGCCCTGTAGACTCGTTTCCAACGTTGTCGTGGCTCAGTCGCCGCTGGACCTCGTCGCCGGCGAGATTGCGGCCGCCCCGCGACCCCCTGTCCGGCCCACTGGATGCGCACGAGCAAGAGCTCCTCCCTGGTGCCAGCAGCGCGACCAACGGCTGTCCCTAACGCAAGTCCGGCGAGTTGCCGCCGCGGATTTTGTCGCCGCCGGCCAAACTCCGGCGACATCTGACGTGGCAACGTCATTAGTATTAACCCCCCCCCCCTAGTTAGCCACCTCACAACCACTGACAGTGGGCCCTAGCCCTGGTCAAACCCCAGTCAGCGCGGGTTTTGACCAGGATTAGTACCCGTGTCACTAACGTGTGGACCCCACACATCAGGTTTGACCTGGACCGCGCACTGTTGACTCACTGACGTCATGATGATGCAGCGCTGACGCAGTAAAGCCTTTTTGGAATTAAAATAAATCGGAAAAGGTTTAGAAATTCCAGAAAATGCTTTAAACTTCTAAAAATCATATAAAATCAACCGTAGCTAAGATGAGAAAAATTTATATATGAAAAATGATCAGAAAAATCCAAGGAATCTGTTTATGGCATTTTAATGCATGTTTGAACAAGTTAAACCTGCTGATCAGGTCAAATCAATTAATGACATTTAAATAACCACATGTGGAGTTTGAATTTGAATCTTGGATTCAAACCAACTTCATTTAATTCATTGCTAGTTGCATTAGTTCAAATCACAGCATATTGCCATGTCATGATCATGCATCATATTGTTGCATTGCATTGATTGTGTTCTATCTCTGTTGCCGGTGTTTGCCCCCTCTCAGTAGATGTTGTTCCGACGATGAGATCGATGACACCGATGAAGACATAGTGTTATCTTCAGAAGTGCCAGGCAAGCAAACCCCCTTTGAGCATTCCGATACAATCCCACTCTCTCGCTCCTGCTCTCTTTTACTGCATTAGGACAACAATGATTGAACTGCTTTTTGCTGCGGTAGCTGAACCCCTTTCCTCTGCATGACCTGTCATTGCCACAGTAAATAGTTGAAACCCACTAGCATGAGTAGGAGTTGTCTGAGCCATGTTGTGCCTACTCATTCATGCTTTCTGGTTATGCCTGCTATTGCTTAGAGTTGTGTCAGGTCTGATTCATCGGGGATGAATTGGAATGGTGATGAACATGTCTTACTGTGTGTGAGCTAAGTGTGTAAACACGATTTGGTAAAGGTAGCGGTGAGAGGCCATGTAGGAGTACATTGTGGGTTGTCTCACTGGGACCGTCCTTAAGAACTGAGTTATGTGTAAGTTGTCCAATGACTAGCTACTACCACACATTGGGTTCCGGTAACTCGACCCCTCTCGACTTATTAATCAACTAGATCTCTGTCTAGGAGTTGCAACTAGTTTCTGATGTTTGTAAGTAGTGCTAGTAGTCTACCGAGTGGCACCCGGTACAGGTGGGCTTGGGACAGACTAGGTGCAGTGGCCCGGTGTACCAAGTTGCACCTGGTTGGTGGGCTTGGGAACCCTGTACACATCGTTTGGGGCCGTGAGCGACACCCCGGCCAGATCTCCTTACGGATGGAACCCGAATAGGCGATAAACCTGGACTAGAGTCTTGTGTGGTTAGTCAGGTCGTGGCCGACACCCTCGCCAGGCTTCCGCTTGAAGGTTGCCGAGATACACGACGTGTACATGGCGCTAAGTGGCGAGAGCGTGTGTGAAGAAGTACACCCCTGCAGGGTTAACATGATCTATTCGAATAGCCGGGTCCGCGGTTATGGACTTCTTGGATGCTTACGTGGTACATAGACAAGTGAAAGTGGATACTCTAAAATGCTCAAGACAAGTGTGAGTGCTATGGATGGCCTTCTCGGAGGAAGACGGGAGCGGATCGATAGTGGTGTATTGATTGGTGAATATGTGGACTCGTGTGCGCCACCTCAAAAGAGTTACTTGTCGTCGTAGTTGAGGGTGGCCACTAAGTCAAAGCTGGCTTGCTGCACTCAAACTCCACCACCCCTTTGTTGATACTGATGCATATGTAGTTAGTTCTGATGTAAGTCTTGCTGAGTACCTTTGTACTCACGTTTGCTTTATTTATGTTTTTGCAGATAGACTTCAGTCTCGCTAGTAGTTTCGCGTGGACTTCGATGTTTAGCTTGTTACCTCAGCTACAATCTTGTGCCCTTGGGAGGGTCTTGTAGATAGTCAGGCTTCTCAGCCTTTTTCATTTGTAGTTGTATGTACTCAGACATGTTATGCTTCCGTTGCCTGTATGCTCTGTATGTTGGGTCATGTGACCCCTGTTTGTAATAAATGCTATGATGGCTCTTCTGGGCCTTATCTATATGAGTCGTTGAGTTATGTTGTGATGCCATGTTGTACAGCACATACTTGCATGGTATGCGTACGTGTAATGTGTATTGCTATGTGTGGGATCCGACACCTAGTTGTTTACCCTTGGTAGCCTATCTTACAGGGAAATGTCTCCTAGTGCTTCCACTGAGCCTTGGTAGCTTGCTACTGCTCCGAAACACTTAGGCTGGCCGGCATGTGTCCTTCTTTGTTCCTGTGTCTGTCCCTTAGGGGAAATGTCACGTGTTGTTCCTTTAAGTCCTTGTAGCTTGCTACGACTTGGGTTCATACATTGATGACCGACACGTTCGTTGCTGGGTCATGTATGTCTGTCTCTGTAATTTAGCGACACTTTTGCTTTATAACTAGTCTTGTCGGCCCGGGTTCTCTGTCATATGGATGCTAGCGACACTATCATATACGTGAGCCAAAATACGCAAACGGTCCCGGGCCAGGTAAGGTGGCACCCGTGGGGATACCGTGCGTGAGGCCGCAAAGTAATATGATGTGTTACATGCTAGATCGGTGTGACTTAGGATCGGGGACCCGACAACTTTGGTATCAGAGCCTGACTGCATGTAGGATTAGTAAGCCAAACTGGTCGAAGTCGAGTCTAGAAATTCTTTAGTTATATAAGGGAATTGATTGTGGAAGGGAACGTAAGGCTCTTTTTACTCCTTTACCTTATGACCTTCTAATCTGATTCATCTTCTTCGTTTCTACGGGGATTAAGGAACTAGGCATCCTCTTCTGTCTATCAGGATCACATTAATTGTGGATTCAACCCTCAGTTCAGTTTCTTCTACCTCCATGTGTTGATAATTGGTCTCGGAATCTTGTTATTGTGATGTTGAGTGGTTATGCCACCCTTTTGCAGGATCTCTCAAATCTTTTGAGCATTTACAGCCGTTATGCCGTCCGAGTCATCCCAGGTCTCTAAACAATCTGATGCATTTGCAAATCATTCCTACATGTTCTTAATGTCCTTTTAGGCCAGATTAACCATAGTAGTCGGTGTGTGGAGGTACTCCATTACCTCGACACATATGTTGGAGTTATTATTATGACTCTAGGTATCTTAGAGAATCACCCAGTAATCTAGCAATGTTTTATATTCCCAGTGTGATGATTCTGGCCGTCATTCTCGAAAGCATCACGTGATGCCATTTAGTTAGTAGGCATTCTACTCCTGGGTTCTTGAACCCAAGATTCACCCTACTTACTTCATGTCGATAGTGTTTGCTAGTTCCTTTAGGATATTAGTAACCTTGTGATAGTCCTCGAGGTTCGTGGTATATCCTTCTTCTAACACCATGAACCATTATGGCAGAAGTTCTTCTGAACCAAAAGATCACAACCAGAGTGCTCTTGAGTAGTACTCCATTCATATTGTGACTCTGCCAGTCCTACCTTTCTGCATGGGTTATCCGGAAGAAATATGTTGAACTAGTTCGACATACTAATCTATGCACCCACAACTCAGAAAGTTATATGTTCCTTTGAGTTGTTCCTTTTTAATTGTATTATGACCCTCGTCTATCAGTTGATAGTCAGGAGTAGTTGTGCACTCGTGTTCATCGATGCCTTTTACTCTTGTGGTCCGTCAAGCCATTCTTTTCTGGAATGACTAGGAGAAACAAACTCCAGTACCTTATCCATATCCAGGATTGGGTCAAAGAAGTTGTATTTTCTAGATGAAGAATGATAATCCAGCTTCTAATTTGTTCTATCCTGGAGTATTACCATCCTTATGTCAAGAATGTCATGGGAATTGCCCCACCTCCTATGAACTCTTGATACAGTGATACTTCTCACCATCATCGTTCATTCCTCGGTCTCCGTGTTGTTGTAACCGGAATACTGACAAGTGAATCGTGATGTGTGTAATCAATACTCCTAGCAACTCCGCTGCCTGGTAGTTAATGGACGATAATCTCATTCTTAGTATGTTGGATACGGAATCGTCATTCTAAGAATGATCGTGCTACCTAGTCCTTATCTATGGTGCACTCTTCGATCAATGAGTTAGGATTGTGTCAATCTCTCGCTCTGTTAATCATATCGTCTTGCCCTGAAAAGCAAGATTGTTCTCGGGCTTAGCAACATATCGGTGGTTCGTGATTTCCGAATATCTTCTCGGAAGTATTACCAGGTTGTTCCCTAACCGTTATGTTGAGCTCGTGATCAAGTTGGGTTTCTTATAAACCACCCCTTCTCCAAGAATCTATGTTGGATACTCTGAACTAGTTGGTTAAGCTAAAATAACAACTTGGAGAGCTGGAAGATAAAAGCTTGCATGACTTAGTTCCTTCCAAGGGATATCTTTTGTGTGTGTGTGTTGAAGAAAGATGATATCATCATCGATTGATCCTTGTGATCAATTGTTGGATCTATTGTCTTGTCCAAACTTTGATTTGAGTGTGGGCTATCGTCAAGTCGAATCAAAACCAATGGTATTAGTAATGTTGTCTTACTCGTGGTTGATCCCTCGAGCATACACCATTACATCTATTGGTCTGACCAATGCTACCACTTTGTTCACATAGTTATGGAATTCCATTTTATGGAAGCCTCGATGAATTGTTGTCGAGCCCATCGGTGACATGTTTATCCTCTCCATGATTCATGTTGAACATTAAAGCTAACATTGGAAACTTTTGTAAGCATCATCTTTGTGTTAGCTCATGAAGTAGATGTCTTGATGTAAGAAGTGGCTTCCCCTAATTCACGAGTACTTGATGTAAGTTGCCGCCGTGAATTTGAGAAAGCTTGTTTTACTTCCTCTGGAATCATCCCAAATCAGTCACGCATGTGTGAAGTATTCTATGGTTTGATAGACTAGTCATCTCCATTCCATATGTATTCCTAGCACACCAAGCCACTGATTGATTTGTTTAAGGATAAGAAGTTCAAATGCTATTCCGAAGGGCCCAGTCGGACATGCACAAGACTTTGTTCTCTTCAATGATGATTCCCAATCTGAACTCGGTAGTATTTTATCATAAGACAACTATGTGGTCATGCTTGTCTGGGACAACGTGTTCACAGGTACATAGCGGAACTAGCTCATGTTTTGGAGCTTGCTATCATAGTTCACTCCCCGAGGATCTTGCAACGCCGTCTCGTCGATTTGTGTTGCAAACTTCCATTTTTCTTTCTAGACTCGATGAGTCTGGAATATCCTGACACCAACCAGAACTGAATCTCAGGCAGATATGATGGTTGCAGCATTTTCCAAGAACTATAATATTGGTCTCTCGATAACCGGTAAAGTGGATGTCGTGGCCAACACACCCAGCCGGAAGACCTATTGTGGTAGTATCTGGATTGAAGAAGTTGGCCACCTCCCCATAAGGACTTCGTAGGATTTACTCCCCAGTTGTTCCTTATGGATTTTTGGGCTCCTGAAGTCCGACCTTTTACTTGACATTCTAGGTACCAAACCATTTTAATAAATGGGTTGCGCTAGCACATCAAGGAGAACATTAGAAGCGGAGTGCTAAATGTCTCTCGATCGATCATCCAGATTTTGCCCCTTGACTCCACTAATGTGAAATCTGAGAATGTGTTATCTTCATTTGCATCTGCACCATCCATCATTATTCATCATGGTAGTATGTTGTGTTGCCAGGATCCTTGACACGGATATTGATAAAACCTTGATGAATATGGGAATGCTCAAGTTCTTGAGAGCACGCACAACCACTAGGTGTTACCATCGACACTAACTGGGATTGCTCCTAGTCTCTTCGGTTATGCTATAACCTCTCAAAGAGTAGATTCACTCTCTACTGTTGGGTTTCTTCCCAGTTACCAGAATCATTCCCAGCATTTGCATTTTGTTCCGAGCTTGCACCACCATCATGCCAACTTTCCATTGGTTGCCCTTCTCAGCAACTGCTGTTCAGGATTATCTTCAAAAGTGGTCCTGCCATGGGTCCCATCCATTTCCGAGGATAAGCAAAATCATCCCTTGTGTTGTCTTCAACAAGGTAGTCCACATCATCCATTCTGGCCCGAGAATGTTGTTCTCTCGAACCCTGTCAAACGATCGATTGTGATTTGCCTCAGGCTGGTATAGAGAGTTTCAATGATCTCCATATCAAAAGTAATACTTTTTGCCACTTAAGGGAATAATTCTACGAGTCATCTTCTCTAAGGTGCCTCGTCTGGTGACCTCGATCACCATCTTCTTTAAGTGTGGGATTATTTCCTGCCAAGTAGACCTTCATCGTTTGTTTGACTCCATCCCTTTGGATGTGTGCTCCGTGTCTCAGCTCAAGAGATGTTTCAACGTCTCACTCCATGAGTTGATCTTGAATTGCTCGATCTTTCAGAAGATCAATTATGTAGAGTTTCTTTCGTCGTCACCGTGTTGGACAAAGACCTCGAAAGCAAGGATGTTAAGATCAACATGATGCAAGAAATCAACATTCCTATGAAGTGCAACCTGGATCGTGAAGATCGTGTTAGCTTTGTGTCCCCTCTGTCTTTTTACCTCACGTCCTGAATCTCGGGACGAGATTCTTGTTTAGTGGGGGTGAGTTGTCACAACCCTAGATCAGTCCTTACTTGTCTTTGCTTGGTCTTCATGTCATCATGTCTATTCTTCTCAGGAAACTGGAAATGGGGATGTTCAAACCCTAGCACCAGATGAATTCAACTAGGGTCAAGAATAAAATCATTTCCAATGACCAAAATGCCTTCATCAATGTTTGATAATTTTGGCAAGGCTTTGAGACCAAACCAAAATTAGAGAACATTTTTGAGGAATATTTTGGGCACTGATTTAAATCATACCTTATTTGCATTTGGGCATTTGAATTTTATATATTATTTTAAATGTCCAAATATTCATGAACTAAAATGTTTACTGTTGCAATTAATCCAAACAGTGGCCACAACCAGTCTCATGATTTTTGATAATGCCCTGGCATTTTTAATAAAGCCAAAACAATTACAAAAAATAGAAAACAGAAAGTTTTAGAAAAGAGAGAGAGAGGACTTACCTGGCGCTCACCTGGCCCAGCTCCTGTAGCCGGCCCAGCTGTAGGCCCGGCCCACCAGGGGCAGCACTGTCTTCCTCCTCCTGCCAGGAGGAGAAGCAGCTGCGTGCCCGGCGCACAGCCGGCCGCGGCCACGTCTCCCCGCCACCTCCTGCTCCATTGGCCCTCCTCGACCCCCCTGGAGATGCCACGCACGCCCACCAGGGCCCTCTCACTCTCCCTCGATCACTCTCTCCCTCGTCCTCACCTCTTCGCCTGCTCTCTCCCTCACACGCGCCCGAGCGCCACCGTCGTCGCCGCTCACCGCTGCCGCGCCCACCGTCGTTCCGACGATGCTCCGAGACGTCCAAGAGCTCCGCCTCGTCCACCTCCTCCTCCTCACCGAGCAAAATGACACCGGAAGCCCTGGAAGGCGCCAGCACCGCCGTTCCCCTCGTCGGCCACCGAGGATCGTCATCGTCGATTTGCCGCCTCCGATGCCTCCCCGAGCTCCCCGTCTGCTTCTTCCGAACCGCTGTGAGCCCTCGTTAGAAACCCCCCTTGCCCGTCTCCTACCATGTCCCGTAGTTAGCTCCACCGCCGTGGCCGAGCTTGTCGCTGCCCTGCCATGTCGTTGCCGTGGCCACAGCCGCCGCAGCCCGCTTTTGAGCTCGCAGTAGTGCTAGTTAAGCCCGCAGGAGTCCGTAGCACCGCCCGGTGGTGAAAATGGTTCCCTGTAGACTCGTTTCGCACGTTGTCGTGGCTCAGTCGCCGCTGGACCTCGTCGCCGGCGAGATTCCGGCCGCCCCGCGACCCCCTGTCCGGCCCACTGGATGCGCACGAGCAAGAGCTCCTCCCTGGTGCCAGCAGCGTGACCAACGACCGTCCCTAACGCAAGTCCGGCGAGTTGCCGCCGCGGATTTGGTCGCCGCCGGCCAAACTCCGGCGACATCTGACGTGGCAACGTCATTAGTATTAACCCCCCCCCC
>LR738709.1:507500860-507534095 GCA_902687465.1 Secale cereale | reverse complement strand
CCCCCCCGTAGTTAGCCAACTCACAACCACTGACAGTGGGCCCTAGCCCTGGTCAAACCCCAGTCAGCGCGGGTTTTGACCGGAATTAGTTCCCGTGTCGCTGATGTGTGGACCCCACACGTCAGGTTTGACGTGGACCGCGCCCTGTTGACTTGCTGACATCATGATGACGCAGCGCTGACGCAGTAAAGCCTTTCTGGAATTAAAATAAATCGGAAAAGGTTTAGAAAATCCAGGAAATGCTTTAAAGATCTAAAAATCATATAAAATCAACCGTAGCTCAGATGAGAATAATTTATATATGAAAAATGATCAGAAAAATTCAAGGAATCTGTTTATGGCATTTTCATGCATGCCTGAACAAGTTAAACATGCTGATAAGGTCAAATCAATTAATGACATTTAAATAACCACATGTGGAGTTTGAATTTGAATCTTGGATTCAAACCAACTTCATTTAATTCATTGCTAGTTGCATTAGCTCAAATCACATTATATTGCCATGTCATGATCATGCATCATATTGTTGCATTGCATTGATGGTGTTCTTTCTCTGTTGCCAGTGTTTGCCCCCTCTCAAGTAGACGTTGTTCCGACGATGAGATCGATGACACCGATGAATACATAGTGTTATCTTCAGAAGTGCCACGCAAGCAAACCCCCTTTGAGCATTCCAATACAATCCCACTCTCTCGCTCCTGCTCTCTTTTACTGCATTAGGACAACAACGATTGAACTGGTTTTTGCTGCGGTAGCTGAACCCCTTTCCTCTGCATGACCTGTCATTGCCACAGTAAATAGTTGAAACCCACTAGCATGAGTAGGAGTTGTTTGAGCCATGTTGTGCCTACTCATTCATGCTTTCTGGTTATGCCTGCTATTGCTTAGAGTTGTATCAGGTCTGATTCATCAGGGATGAATTGGAATGGTGATGAACATGTCCTACTGTGTGTGAGCTAAGTGTGTAAACACGATTTGGTAAAGGAAGCGGTGAGAGGCCATGTAGGAGTACATGGTGGGTTGTCTCTCTGGGACAGTCCTTAAGAACCGAGTTCTGTGTAAGTTGTCCAATGACTAGCTACTACCACACATTGGGTTCCTATAACTCGACCCCTCTCGACTTATTAATCAACTAGATCTCTGTCCAGGAGTTGCAACTAGTTTCTGGTGTTTGTAGGTAGTGCTAGTAGTCTACCAAGTGGCACCCGGTATAGGTGGGCTTGGGACAGACTAGGTGCAGTGGCCCGGTGTACCAAGTGGCACCCGGTTGGTGGGCTTGGGAACCCTGTACACATCGTTTGGGGCCATGAGCGACACCCCGGCCGGATCTCCATACATATGGAACCCGAAGAGGCGATAAACCTGGACTAGAGTCTTGTGTGGTTAGTCAGGTCGTGGCCGACACCCTCGCCAGGCTTCCGCTTGAAGGTTGCCGAGATACACGACGTGTACATGGCGGTAAGTGGCGAGAGCGTGTGTGAAGAAGTACACCCCTGCAGGGTTAACATGATCTATTCGAATAGCCGGGTCCGCGGTTATGGACTTTTTGGATGTTTACGTGGTACATAGACAAGTGAAAGTGGATACTCTAAAATTCTCAAGACAAGTGTGAGTGCTATGGATGGCCTTCTCGTAGGAAGACGGGAGCGGATCCATAGTGGTGTATTGATTGGTGAATATGTGGACTCGTGTGCGCCACCTCAAAAGAGTTACTTGTCGTCGTAGTTCAGGGTAGCCACTGAGCCAAAGCTGGCTTGCTGCAGTCAAACTCCACCACCCCTTTGTTGATACTGATGCATATGTAGTTAGTTCTGATGTAAGTCTTGCTGAGTACCTTTGTACTCACGTTTGCTTAATTTATGTTTTTGCAGAGAGACTTCAGTCTCACTAGTAGTTCCGCGTGGACTTCGACGTTTAGCTTGTTACCTCAGCTACGATCTTGTGCCCTTGGGAGGGTCTTGTAGATAGTCAGGCTTCTCAGCCTTTTATCATTTGTAGTTGTCTGTACTCAGACATGTTATGCTTCCGTTGCCTGTATGCTCTGTATGTTGGGTCATGTGACCCCTGTTTGTAATAAATGCTATGATGGCTCTTCTGGGCCTTATCTATGAGTCGTTGAGTTATGTTGTGATGCCATGTTGTACATCACATACTTGCATGTTATGCGTACGTGTAATGTGTATTGCTATGTGTGGGATCCGACACCTAGTTGCTTACCCTTGGTAGCCTATCTTACAGGGAAATGTCTCCTAGTGCTTCCACTAAGCCTTGGTAGCTTGCTACTGCTACGGAACACTTAGGCTGGCCGGCATGTGTCCTTCTTCGTTCCTGTGTCTGTCCCTTAGGGGAAATGTCACGCGTTGTTCCTTTAAGTCCTTATAGCTTGCTACGACTTGGGTTCATACGTTGATGACCGACACGTTCGTTGCTGGGTCATGTATGTCTGTCTCTGTAATTTAGCACCACTTTTGGTTTATAACTAGTCTTGTCGGCCCAGGTTCTCTGTCATATGGATGCTAGCGACACTATCATATACGTGAGCCAAAATACGCAAACGGTCCCGGGCCAGGTAAGGTGGCACCCGTGGGGATACCGTGCGTGAGGCCGCAAAGTAATATGATGTGTTACATGCTAGATCGGTGTGACTTAGGATCGGGATCCCGACACACAGGGTGATATGGGGAGGATCACCGGGTAGGATTATGCTATACGATGTTACTTGGTGAACTTACCATCTAGTCTCTTCTACTACTGCAAGATGGAGGCTACCAGAAGCGTAGTCTTTGATAGGATTAGCTATCCCCCTCTTATTCTGGCTTTCTGCAATTCAGTCCACAGATACTACCCATATCATTGTTACCCTTGCGTATGTAGTATAGATCCTTGCTTGCAAGTACTTTGGATGAGTACTCATGGTTGCTTTGCTCCCCCTTTTTCCCCTTTCTGTTCCTTCTTCTCGGATGATGCAACCAGATGGTGGAGCCCAGGAGCCAGACGCCACCTATGACGACTCCTACTACACCGGAGGCGCCTACTACTACGTGCAGTCTGTCGACGACGACCATGAGTAGTTTAGGAGGATCCCACGCAGGAGGCATGCTCCTCTTTCGATCTGTATCCCAGTTTGTGCTAGCCATCTTATGGCAACATGTTTAACTTTATGTCTGTACTCAGATATTTGTTGCTTCCATTGACTCGTCTATGATCGAGCACTTGTATTCGAACCCCCGAGGCCTCTGGCTTGTAAGATGAAGCTTGTATGACTTATTTTACTTTTAGAGTTGTGTTGTGATATCTTCCAGTGAGTCCCTGATCTTGGTCGTACACATTTGCGTGCATGATTAGCGTACGGTCAAATCGGGGACGTCACAAGTTGGTATGAGAGCCGACTGCCTGTAGGAATCCCCCTTCCACACTCCTTGGCCAAAGTCGAGTCTAGACATTGCAAAACTTTTACTAACATGGTTGTGTGGTTTGTGGTCCCATGTCGCTATTTGGGTGGTATTAGGTTCTTTTACTCCTCGATCTTTACTCCGGGACTCTGAACTCTCTCCTATTCGGGTTAAACGAATTTACTAACCCTAACATTGGGATCTCGAGACCACACTCACCCCAAAGTTGGATAAGCCAAAGTTATTTCTTAGAATAGTATTTTGGATAATCCCCACACTGTCATTTGACTCCTTTGAAACATCTTTGTTTTCAGAAGGAACCCACGAGGCAGGTCGTGCGCCACAAGCAGGCCATTGGAGCCTCGGGGTCACCTGTTGTGCTAGCTGAGATGATGACCTATCTGGGTTATCACTGGCACCCTAAGTACACCATGTACAAGCAGTACCAGGACTTTAACTAGGAGTAGTACCGTGCCATCGTCCACCTCTACTCTCGTGAAGAGGACTCCTCTATTGTGGTGCACACCGCTCATGGTGTTCGAGTGACCATCGATATGGAAGGTCACGATGCTGCTTACGCTGCTCTGACACGTCTTCGTGGCGAGTATCTGGCATTGGACGCTTCCCCTTTCAGACACATTGCTATCGCCTCTGACGATCGAGCGGAGGGATACTACACTGCTGCCTACTCCACTGTCACCCGAGACCCCTTCCATCATCAGAACCTTGTTCTGCATGGTGATGGGCTGGATCGAGCTAACCGAGCTCTTCACCATGATTTGTACACCACCCATCGGCACCTTTACCGCGCCTTGATGTTGTAGCACCCCTTTATCCTATCTGGAGAACTGTCGCCTACTGCGATCTACCTAGCTAGGATCGTGATGCCTCCTGGTGTCGGTTGGCCAAAGGTGGGAGGCTACGCTCCCGCACTTGGTCCTCTGTTGCCACCTGGACGTCGGGTTCTGCACTAGAGTATCCACGGCCCCCATGTTGCTGGCGTGGAGGACTTCCCATCGTAGCGCTACCAGCTACCAGGCTACACCTACCTCCAAAGTTCCACCTGGGACTGATGTAGTCTTACTTATTAGTATTAGATGCATTCGCGAGCCTGTGTGCCGCCTATAATGTCACTAATCTATGTATTGAACTCTATGTACCGAACTCTATGTATGCCCCCTTTTGTAATATATGCCGACTACTATGTGGTATTTTACGTGCTCCTTTCATTATGCATGTTTCATTCGTGAATGATTCTTGTCATTACAAATTTCTCAATGTTGAACTACCCCTGTTAAATATTAGCAGGATGGTTAGACCAGCTGGCCGTGGTCATGGTGGCGACGTCCCACCACCGCCTGAATACATGGCTGGTATGATCTAACAGCTTGAGATGAATCGCCAGTTCATGGAGAATGTCATGGCTCAGTTCCCTCACCCCAACATGAATCAGCAGCCTGGTGCAGTGACACTGAATGACTTTGCTCGTCTCAACCCATCCGTCTACCGCAGCTCAACTCAGCCACTTGATGTTCATGACTGGCTCCGTGACATCGCTTTTGAGCTGGATTCTGCCGGAGTAGCCCCTACCAACTATGTCACCTTTGCGGCATACTATCTGAAGGGTCCCGCTGCTCAATGGTGGGTCAGCCACATGTCTACACTGCCTGTTGGAACAATCATCACTTGGCCGGAATTCCAAACTGCCTTCCATGCTCGCTTCATTTATCAGGGAATCATGGATAGGAAGAAGCGTTAGTTCCGCAACCTCACCCAGGGCAACAAGGCTGTGGATGCTTATCAGCGGGAGTTTATGGACTTATCCCGCTATGCTGAAGAAGACATTGCCACTGATGCTCGCAGACAGGAAAAGTTCCGCGACAGACTTCAAGCTGACATCAAGCTCGAACTCCTTGTGCGTGACTTTGGAGATTTTGCCACCTTGGTGAACAAGGCTATCCATGTTGAAACTGGTCTGCAGGAACACCAGGGCTCTCTCAGGAGCAACCGTGAACTAGGCCCATCCTCGGGCCCTCCCTCACAGAAGGGTAGGGTCTAGATTCCCAACAGTGTGTACCATTTAGCTGCACCTGCTACAAGACAGTCCTATGCTGCACCTCATCGGCATCCACCACCTAGGCAGCCAAGACTTCCAGCTGCACCACTCCCAGCTCCTGCTTCTGCCCCCAATGATGGTTTGTGCTTCAGTTGTGGCCATCCAGGTCAACGCGCTAGGGATTGCAATCAGAACCAGAACCAACTGGCACTTCCTACAGCTGGCCGTGGAAACAATCAGCCTCGTAACAACAATAACATGCCTTATGGTCGTGGTCAGGCTAACAACATTTATCTTAATGAAGCTCAAGTCCAGCCTGCTACTGTGATGGGTATTCTTCTTGTTCATTCTGTACCAGCTTCTGTTTTATTTGATTCGGGAGCATCACATTCATTCATGTCAGAAGAATTTGCATTTAAGCATAGCATTAAATACAAAGAAATGCACACTCTGCTAGTGGTATAGACCCTCGCGGGCCCAGGTCAAGCCTCCATGGTTAGCCCCAATGTCGTCGTTGAAATTGAAGGGTTGGAATTTCACACCTCCCCCATAATGTTGAAGTCTTCCAACATTGATCTCATTCTGGGCATGGATTGGTTGAAAGCGCATACTGCTTCTATCGTTTGCGCCACTAAAATTGTCCATCTTCTACACCCTTTGGATGAGATAGTAAGATATCAAGCTTGTTTGGTTCAAAATGCTGAGGCACGTCTTTAAGCATTCAATGCATTGAACGCTGCACCACTCGAGGGCATTGAAAACATTCCCGTCGTCCGCGAATTCCAAGACGTCTTTCCTGAGGAACTTCCAGGGATTCCCCCTGCTAGAGCTATCGAGTTCATCATCGCCTTGAAACTAGACACCACTCCTATAGCCAAACGACCCTACAAGATGCCGTCTCATGAGCTCATTGAGCTAAAGGAGGAAATCGACAAATCTCTTGCCAATGGTTTCTTTCGCCCAAGTTGCTCTCCTTGGGGAGCACCCTTCCTCTTTGCTAAGAAGAAGGATGGGACAAACCGATTGGTCCAAGACTACCGTCCTATCAACCAAGCGACTATTCAGAACAAATATCCCCTTCCTCGGATCAACGATTTGTATGATCAACTGGCTGGTTCATCAGTGTTATCTAAACTCGACTTGAGGTTGGGTTACCACCAGATCCGTGTTCGTGAAGAGGATATTATTCCAAAGACTGCCTTCATGACTCGATACGGTTCATACGAGTACACCGTCATGTCACTCGGCCTGACAGATACTCCAGCTACTTTCTCTCGCCTGATGAACTATATATTCATGGAATACCTCAACAAATTCGTCGTGGTTTATCTGGATGATATCCTTGTATTTTCCAAGAATAAGGAAGAGCATGTTGAACATCTTCGCCTTGTACTGGAAAAGCTTCGGGAGCATCAACTTTATGCTAAATATTACAAGTGCGAATTTTGGCTTCCTGAAGTAACCTACCTTGGGCATGTCATCTCCAAGGATGGTATTGTCGTCAACCCAGAACGCGTTCAGGCTATTCTCGGTTGGACTCCTCCGAAGAACGTCAAGCAAGTCAGAAGTTTTCTCGGTCTCTCCAGCTATTGTCGTCGATTCGTCGAGAACTTCTCCAAGATCACCAAGCCTCTGGCTGGTCTACTTCACAAAGGCATCAAGTTCGAGTGGACAGACAAATGCCAGGAAAGTTTTCAGGCGCTCAAGGACAAACTGACTTCTGCCCAAGTGCATGCTCCACCTAATACTTAGAATGACTTTCTCATTTACTGCGACGCTTCCCGTCAAGGATTAGGTTGTGTCCTAATGCAAGAACGCAGGGTGATTGCTTATGCCTCTCGTCAATTGCGCCCTCATGAGGGGAATTAACCAGTTCATGACCTCGAGCTTGCTGCTATCATATACGCTCTAAAACAGTGGCGACATTACCTTCTTGGTAATCATTGCGAGATCTTCACCGACCACCAAAGTCTGAAGTACTTGTTTACCCAGCCAAACTTGAACCTCCGTCGGCAAAGATGGATGGAGACTGTAGCAGATTTTGACATGGGTATTTCCTATACCCTGGGCAAGGCTAATGTGATGGCTGATGCCTTGAGCCGCAAGTCATATTGCAACCACCTCCAGGTTCACAAAGTTCAGCTCTCGCTTGTTGAAGAATTCAGAAAGCTGAACCTCCATATTGTTCCTTCTGGAGCACTCGCACCCCCTCCTCCAGAATTTCTAAAGATGAACCTCCATGTTGTTTCCTGGGGTTCTCTCAGTCCCCTTGTTGCTAAACCAGATCTCTTGGACACCATCAAGTGGATTCAGAAGGCTGACGACGAAGTTGGGAGGATTAAACACTATCTCGCAGAAGGAAAGCCCTCATTCTTCACTATTGCTGATGATGACGCCTTGTACTTCAAAGGCCGCCTAGTAGTACCGAGCAAAAAGGAAAACCTGGATTTGACTCCAAGGGTTATGAAATAAGCTCATGATACACCTCTGTATATTCATCCCGGTAGTACCAAGATGTACCAAGACATTCGTCAGAGATTCTGATGGTCTAACATGAAGCAAGACATTGCTCGCTATGTTGCCGAGTGTGACATTTGTCATCAAATTAAAGCTGAACATCAAAGACCTGCTGGAACCCTGTAACCTATCTCTATTCCTAAATGGAAATGGGACCATCTTGAAATGGACTTCGTCACTGGATTTCCCAAATCGCAGAAAGGTAATGATGAAATTCTTGTCGTCATTGACTGGCTTTCTAAAGTTGCACACTTTCTGGCTGTCAAAGAAACGATTACTGCTAGTCAGCTGGCAACTCTCTACATGTCCAGAATTGTTTCACTTCACGGTATTCCACTGGTTATCAGTTCAGACCGTGGCAGTTTATTCACTTCAAGAATCTGGGCAAGTTTTCAAGAAGCTATGGGAACACATCTGTCATTCAGTACTGCATTTCATCCTCAGTCGCAAGGACAAGTTGAACGCGTCAACCAAGCGCTCGAAGACATACTTCGAGCTTGTGTTATTTCTTTCGGCAAAAAATGGGAGGAATCTCTCCCGTATGCTGAGTTCTCTTATAATGATAGCTATCAAGCTAGTCTGAAGATGGCTCCCTTCGAAGTGTTATATGGACGAAAGTGTCGAACCCCTCTGAACTTGTCAGAAATTGGGGAACGTTCACTCTTCGGCCCAGATATTATCCAACACACTGAAGAACAAGTCTGTGTCATCCGCAAGAATCTGAAGACTGCTCAGTCACGTCAAAAAAGTCAGTATGACCGTCATCATCAAGACAGGGTCTATCAACCTGGCGAAAAGGCTTATCTTTGAGTTACACCAATGAAGGATGCTCACTGCTTCGGGATCAAGGGCAAGTTAGCTCCTCGCTATATTGGTCCATTCACTATTCTTGAAGGCGTGGAAAGGTGGCATATCAACTGGAACTGCCGCCGAACCTTTCTCAGGTTCACAATGTTGTGACACCCCGAGACCGATGCGCCAGGTGTCAGTCAGTTATTCGTCGTTGTTGCCATGTCATCTGCTTGCATGTCGCATCTTTGCCATGTCACCGTGTGCATTGCATCATCATGTTTTCAAAACTTGCATCCGCCTGAGTCCCCTCGTCCTCTCCGTTGTCCGTTCTGATCCCACTCACACTTGCACGCGCCTGCGGCGCCTCCGAATATTTATTTTATGAGTGGCCGGAAAACGTTCTCCGAATGGGTTTAAACTTGGCGTGTGGTCTAATTATAGCATAGGTAGACCGCCTGTCAATTTTCATCGCATTCGGAGCTCGTTTGATAGCCCAACGGTTAACCGTGTTAACCACCGGAAGCCTTCTCTCTTTTGGCCGAGCACCCCTTTCACACAGCCCACCAAGCCCATTCTAACCCCCTCCATGCTCTTGGCCGTTCGATCACGATCGCGTGGCCGTGAACCGCTCCTCATTTGGACCTTTCTAGCTCCCTATGCCTATATATTAGTCTCCCCCGTCCAAAATCGCACGCAAACCCTAGCCTCCTCCCTCTCGCGCCACCGGACATGTCCATCCGCGCCGGACATGTCCGCCGGACACGTCGCCCGGGCCAATCCCGAGCTGCCACGTCGCCCCGCCGCCGCTCTCCTCCAATCGCTATTCGCCACGTGGCCGCAGCCACCTCCCACCGCCGCCGCGGCCCGCGAGACCCGGATCGGGCCCGCACGAGCCCGACCGCCGCCGCTGCCGCAGGCCCGCGCCCCGCGCTGCCTGGGCCAACCAAGCTGTCCCGCTCGCCGGCGGGCATCGTCGCCGGCCCGCGCCTCGCCGGATCGCCGCCGCCACTAACTCCGGTGCCGCCCCAGCTAGCTCCCCTGCCGGCCTTCCCCACCATCGGCGCCCGCCGCTGCTACCATGGGGTGCTCGCGGCCGCCGCCACGCCAGCACGCCCGTCGCCGGAGTTTTCGTCGCCCTGACTTCCGCCGACCTCCGCCTCGATCTGGACCGACGTAGCCTAGATCCGACGACCGGCAACCCCGCCAGCCATCGGCGTTGAGCCCTGGCTCCATTTCGCTTGGATCCGGCCGCTCCCGTTGTCGCCAGGTCTCATAGCCGTCGTGCCGTTGTCTCCGTCGCTGGCAGCCGCCGCCGGCGTGGCGTCCCTCGTCTGCGCGTGCGTGAGCGCACGAGGCCCTGCCTCCGTCGCTTGAGCCGGTCTATTTTCCTGGCCCACCTCCACTTCCTCCTCCGGCCTGTTCCCGCAAGCCTGTCAGCCCCGCCGGGTTGGGCCATAGCCCATCTGGTGAGAACACCCCGGCCCAGTCCTAGACTTAGTCAAATTCGACCAAGTCCTTCTGTAATTTTTATCATCACATTGCATTTTCTCATGCATGTACCTCGACAACCGTGCATCTTATGAACATGTGTTATATATCAAAGTTGATCTACAGGATATGCACTTCACTTTGTTCAATTGTGCCATGCTTGTTTGAGTTCATCTAGATGCCCTAATCTCTGTTGCAAGAGTGCTACTTGTTTAAAACTGCTGCTATCTGTAATTTTGTTTCATGCTTGTGATGCTTGTAACTTGGTGCATGTTTATTCAAATGGAGCATATGAGATGTCAAAATGTTCATTGTGAAGTGCTCTACATGATGGTTGCTGTAGCATGCTTGTTTGAGTTCATATTGCCATGCTAATCTCTGTTGCAAAAGTGTATTTGGCTGTTAAGTGTTGAAACTTGTTATGAGATGCTGATTTCACTTGCTCATTGCTATTGATGTGTTCGACGTCATGCCACATGTTGATATGTTTTAGAAGCATCATCATATGGTCTTTGCTGTGGTGCAATCCACTTTCCATGATATGCCTTGAGGTGACTTAAACAAGCTTGTAAACATGCCATGCCAATGTTGCTGTTTTATACTTGGTGAAAAATCTGCTAAGTCTGGAATCTGTTATAACCTGATGCTATGTTTGCTTGATGCCCCACTCACATCCATGCTTGTTTTGGAGTGGCCAATGATCATGTCTAGTTGTCCATGTTTTTGTCTACACATTCATGCCCTTACTTGCACATATGACCTGTTGTAGCTTATTTATTTCTTGCTCTCAAGTTGCTATAAATTATACCTGTCAGGTTTTTATCAGCATGTTCAATTTGGTGGAGCTTGTTGTTATTGATCCATGCCTCCTATGGAGATGCTCCAATGGAGTTGTTTGCTGTATGATATGTCTACTACATGTCCATGCTCTTTATGTTCTTATTAGAGTTGATATGCTTGTTGTTTTGTGCCTCCGAAGGCAGCATCGTGATGATGTTTTTGCTTTCCCAGATTTTGGCTAAGTCTGGATAATTTTATTGCAACTTGCCATGCTTATTTAAATGAGTTCCAGCAAGCTTTTGGGTGTGTTCTAAGTTCATGCTTGTTAAGTATCATGTCTACTTCACATCCATGCTTCTTGTTGACATGTTTGAGAGTTGTAGCATATATTTACCTTGCTCCAAAGTTGCTATGTGGCTGTTAATTTCAGCTTTGTGTTGTAACTTGTTTTGCTCACAACTTCTAGCTCGTTGCTCCGTTTTGAGTGTGTCCTATATGAAACTTGTGTTGTTTTGCATGTAGAATCATAATATCATGTTGTTTTCACATTTGGAGTGTGTTTGCTTGATGTTTGGATGCATCTTGCACCGTTGACTTGCTTGACTTGTTTTGCTCATATCTTCTAGGCCGTAGCTCCGAATTAAACAAACTTTATATGAAACTTGACTAGAATTAATGAGCTAGAAGTTGTGAGCAAACCAAGTTACAGCGCAAAGCTAAAGTTAACAGCCACATAGCAACTTTGGAGTAAGGTAAATATATGCTACAACACTCAAACATGTTAACAAGAAGCATGGATGTGAAGTAGACATGATACTTAACAAGCATGAACTTAGAACACACCCAAAAGCTTGGTGGAACACATTTAAATAAGCATGGCAAGTTGCAATAAAATTATTCAGACTTAGCCAAAATCTGGGAAGGCAAAAACATCATCACGATGCTGCCTTCGGAGGCACAAAACAACAAGCATATCAACTCTAATAAGAACATAAAGAGCATGGACATGTAGTAGACATATCATACAGCAAACAAATCCATTGGAGCATCTCCATAGGAGGCATGGATCAATAACAACAAGCTCCACCAAATTGAACATGCTGATAAAAAACTGACAGGTATAATTTATAGCAACTTGAGAGCAAGAAATAAATAAGCTACAGCAGGTCATATGTGCAAGTAAGGGCATGAATGGATAGAAAAAAACATGGACAACAAGACATGATCATTAGCCACTCCAAAACAAGCATGGATGTGAGTGGGGCATCAAGCAAACATAGCATCAAGTTATAACAGATTCCAGACTTAGCAGTTTTTTCATAAAGTATAAAACAGCAACATTGGCATGGCATGTTTACAAGCTTGTTTAAGTCACCCCAAGGCATATCATGGAAAGTGGATTGCACCACAGCAAAGACCATATGATGGTGCTTCTAAAACATATCAACATGTGGCATGAAGTCAAACACATCACTAGCAATGAGCAAGTGAAATCAGAATGTCATAACAAGTTTCAACACTTAACAGCCAAATGCACTTTTGCAACAGAGATTAGCATGGCAATATGAACTCAAACAAGCATGCTACAGCAACCATCATGTAGAGCACTTCACAATGAACATTTTGACATCTCATATGCTCCATTTGGATAAACATGCACCAAGTTACAAGCATCACAAGCATGCAACAAAATTACAGATAGCAGCAGTTTTAAACAAGTAGCACTATTGCAGCAGAGATTAGGGCATCTAGATGAACTCAAACAAGCATGGCACAATTGAACAAAGTGAAGAGCATATCTTGTAGATCAACTTTGATATATAACACATGTTCATAAGATGCTCGGTTGTCGAGATACATGCATGAGAAAATGCAATGTGATGATAAAAATTACAGAAGGACATGGTTGAATTTGACTAAGTCTAGGAATGGGCCGGGGTGTTCTCACCAGATGGGCTTCGGCCCAACCCGGCGGGGCTGGCAGGCTTGCGGGAACAGGCCGGAGGAGGAAGTGGAGGTGGGCCGGGAAAACAGACCGGCCCAAGCGACGGAGGCAGGGCCTTGTGCGCTCACACACGCGCAGACGAGGGAGGCCACGCCGGCGGCGGCTGCCGGCGACGGAGACGACGGCGCGGCGGCCATGAGACCTAGTGATGACGGGAGCGGCCGGATCCAAGCAAAATGGAGCCAGGGCTCGACGCCGGTGGCTGGCGGGGTTGCCGATCGCCGGATCTGGGCGACGCCGGTCCAGATCGAGGCGGAGGTCGGTGGAGGTCGGGGCGACGAAAACTCCGGCGACAGGCGTGCTGGCGGGGCGGCGGCCGCGAGCACCCCATGGCAGCGGCGGCGGGCGCCGATGGTGGCGAAGGCCGGCAGGGGAGCGAGCTGTGGCGGCGCCAGAGTTGGTGGCGGCGGCGATCCGGCGAGGCGCGGGCCGGCGACGATGCCCGCCGGCAAGCGGGGCGGCTTGGTCGGCCCAGGCAGCGCAGGGCGCGGGCCTGCGGCAGCGGCGGCGGTCGGGCTCGCGCAAGCCCGATCCGGGTCCCGCGGACCGCCGCGGCGGTGGGAGGTGGCTGCGGCCATGTGGCAAATAGCGATTGGAGGAGAGCGGCGGCGGGGCGACGTGGCAGCTCGGGATTGGCTCGGGCGACGTGTCCGGCAGACATGTCCGGCGCGGATGGACATGTCCGACGGCGCGAGAGGGAGGAGGCTAGGGTTTGCGTGCGATTTTGGACGGGGGAGACTAATATATAGGCATAGGGAGCTAGGAAGGTCCAAATGAGGAGCGGTTCACGGCCACGCGATCGTGATCGAACGGCCAAGAGCATGGAGGGGGTTAGAATGGGCTTGGTGGGCTGTGTGAAAGGGGTGCTGGGCCAAAAGAGAGAAGGCTTCCGGCGGTTAACACGGTTAACCGTTCGGCTATCAAACGAGCTCCGAATGCGACGAAAATTGACACGCGGTCTACCTATGCTATAATAAGACCACACGCCAAGTTTCAACCCATTCCGAGAACGTTTTCCGGCCACTCATAAAATAAATATTCGGAGGCGCCGCGGGCGCGTGCAAGTGTGAGTGGGCTCAGAACGGACAACGGAGAGGACGAGGGGGCTCGGGCGGATGCAAGTTTTGAAAACATGATGATGCAATGCACACGATGACATGGCAAAGATGCGACATGCAAGCAGATGACATGGCAACAACGATGAATAACTGACTGACACCTGGCGCATCGGTCTCGGGGTGTCACATATGTGTTCCACATTTCTCAGCTCCGCCACTGCTTCAAGGACCCAATCCGAGCAGTGGATCACGAAGTGCTCGAGTTGCAACAGGACCTCTCCTATAAAGAGCATTTGGTCTGCATTCTCGACCGAGTTGAACGCCGCACACGTCAGAAGGCGATCAGGTTCCTCAAACTTCACTGGTCAGATCACTCTAATGACGAAGCCACTTGGGAACGCGAGGATCGTCTTCGCGAACAATACCCTGCATTGTTTCCTTCTACCTCCTAAATCTCGGGACGATATTTCTTGTAGTGGAGAAGATTTGTAACGCCCGGATAATTAAGCTACAGTGAACCTATGCTAATGATGCCACATCACCTCCATACTGTTGCTAATCTCATGTTAGTCCAAAAATGTTTCAAATTCAAATTTAAAATTTTAGCAAACAATAAAAGTTTTCAAACATTAAAAACAAAATGTTCGGTCTATGCCAAATATTGTGTAAGTAATTACGTTGGAGAAAACATATTTTTAGTAAATGCCTAAATGATCTAAAATAAATAAAACAGAAAAGGAAAATAAATAAATAAATAAGAAAATACAAAACAGAAAAGAAAAAGAAAAGGCCCCGTGGCCAACTGGGCCAGATGGCCCAGCCGGCCAGCCCGACCCAACTAGGCCAAGGCCCACGCAACCCCACTCCCTGGCCTACATAGGCCTCCCCCACTCCCCCAAACCCTAAAACCCAACCCACCACCACCACTTTACCCCTCGTTTGGATCTGGATCGAGAGGAGCCCGATCCCATCGATACCAACGCGCACGTCGCCGTCCCCGACGCCCGGACCTTCTTCACCCCCCCGTCGCTCGGAGCTCGCCAGACCTCCCCGCCTCACCTCGCCGGACCGCCTCCTCCGACTCGTCCTCGATGGGCGCCATCGAGCCTCGCCGCCCAGATCTCCCACATCGGGGGTGAGCAACTACCCCGACCTCTCCTCCTCTCCCCCTGCCGCCTCTGCTCCTCGCATCGTCGTGCACGCGCGCGCCCGCGCGGTCACAGCCACGGCCCCACTCGCCTGTCCCGCATCGCCACCGCGGCCACCCGTCGTTCCGCACGCACGCACGTGCGCTCGAATCCATCGCGCCAGGCACCGGGTCGCCTCCCACCTCCGCCCGCGCCTCGCACTCGCCGACCACGTCGTCTCCCTGCCGTGGGCCTCACCTCCGCCGGCCGGCCACCTAGTCCTGCCCCGCATCGCGCGCGCGCGCTCACGCTGATTGCGCCCCGCATGGCCCCCTGCTCGCGCGCGTGGCCGTCGTGCCCCCGTTCCCATGCAGCTCCTCCGGCTGCCGCCGTTACTCACCCGCACGGCCCCGCCGCTCCACCCCGCTGCCACCGGTCCCCGCCGCCAAGCGCCTCGCCTCGCGCCCGGAGCTCCTCTGCCTCCCCCCTCCCCGCTTCGCCTGCAGCCACCGCCGCTGCCTCCCCATCGGCGTCTCCCTCCGCCGACTGACCGCGCCCTCCACCTCCCCGCGTCCCGCTCCGGTCGGCGCCCCATGGCCCCATGCCTCGCCTCCCCTCGCCCCGGTGGCCTTCCCTCGCCTCGGCGACTTCCCTCGCCCCGGTGCCTCGCCGAGCCACGGCGGCCTCGTCCCGCGGCACCTGCGGGCGAGCGCTCGCTCGGGTGCCCGTCGCCCGCGCCCGCTAAGCGCCTGACCCGCTAAAGGGCCCCCTTGGCCCTATGACAGACGGGCCCCTCGGCCCAGAATGAAATAAAAATAATAATAAAAATATTAATTAATAACTAAAATATCGATTAATTAATTAATTAAAGAATTAATTAATGTAATTAATTTAATTAGATTAACCTAAATACTATTTAGCCTAATTAATTGCTAGTTAATTAATTAGGCAATGACATGCGGGACCCACACGTCACCTTGACCTAGTCAACATCTCTGTTGACTGCTGACATCATGCTGATGCAGTATTAATAATTTCGAATTAATTTAATATTAATAATTTAGAAAATGATTTAAAAATTTAAAAATTAATATAAAATAATCCGTAACTGGGATGAAAAGACTTTGTACATGAAAGTTGCTCAAAATTTCGAGACGAATCCGAATACGAGGTTCGTTTGTGAGCCACATGTTCCTAGCATAGCGAACATGCAACTTTCCCCCTCCTATCCATCTGCGTGAAAATGTCAAACACCGGGAATACTTTCCCGGATGTTTCCCCCCTTCGGAAGTAGCACCCGGTACTGCGTTAGGGCACACCTAACACCGATATATGTCATGTCATGCATCGGCATGCATCTGTTTGCATTTTATTCATTGTTTCTTCCCCCTCTTCTCTCTGGTAGACTACGAGACCGACGCTGCTGCTGCCCCGATCGACTACGGTGTTGACTACCCCTCCTTTGATGCCGAGCTTCCAGGCAAGCCCCCCCCCTTGATCAACCTGATATCGCCTATTCCTCTCTCTACTGCTTGCATTAGAGTAGTGTAGCATGTTACTGCTTTCTGCTGCGTAGCTTGTCATTGTTGCTACAACTATTGATACTTTTACCTGCAATCCTAAATGCTTAGTATAAGATGATAGTATTCCATCAGTGGCCCTACACCCTTGTCCGTCCGCCTTGCTATTCTATCGGGCCGTGATCACTTTGGGTGTGATCACGGGTATATACTATACATATGATACATGATACATGTTGTGACTAAAGTTGGGTCAGCTCGAAGAGTACCCGCGAGTGATTCACGGATTGGGGGCCGAAAGGACCTTTGTCCCGACGGCCCTCTATGTGGATCTTTGTGGCGGAGCGGCCGGGCAGGTCACGACCACCTAGGAGACAGGTGGGCCTGGCCCTGGTCGTTGTCCGCGGTTATTTAATAATAACACACTTAACGAGTTTGGATATTTGATCTGAGTTGGGTCGTTGGCCTTATACGCACTAACTGCCATGCGGGACAAGATATGGGCAACCGGCGTCGTGGTATCAGCCGAAGCCTTCTGGACCGCATTCGCAACGTGCGGGAGTGCAAAGGGCAATGGCCAGTGACCCCTACGCATAGGACTTACATCAGCGTGTTGACCTCTCTCTCGGGCCTAGGTAGGGCTGCGAGGTGTTCATCTTCTAAGGTCGGGCATGACCCAGGAAAGTGTGTCTGGCAAGAGGGATCAAGCGTGTAGGGTTATGTGGTGCACCCCTGCAGGGAAGTAATCTATTCGAATAGCCGTGTCCACGGTAACGGGACGACCCGGAGTTGTATTCCAACCTCATGACAACTAGAACCGGATACTTGATAAAACACACCCAGATGAGTTACAGATACAACTCGGTGATTGCTCTCTCACAGGGTGATGTGGGGAGGATCGCTGGGTAGTATTATGCTATACGATGTTACTTGGTGAACTTACCATCTACTCTCTTCTACTGCTGCAAGATGGAGGCTACCAGAAGCGTATTCTTCGATAGGTTTAGCTATCCCTCTCTTATTCTGGCTTTCTGTAGTTCAGTCCACAGATACTACCCATATCATTGTTACCCTTGCATATGTAGTATAGATCATTGCTTGCGAGTACTTTGGATGAGTACTCACAGTTGCTTTGCTCCCCCCTTTTCCCCCTTCTGTTCCTTCTTCTCGGATGATGCAACCAGATGGTGGAGCCCTGGAGCCAGACGCCACCTACAACGACTCCTACTACACCGGAGGCGCCTACTACTACGTGAAGTCTGCCGACAACGACCAGGAGTAGTTTAGGAGGATCCTAGGCAGGAGGCCTGCTCCTCTTTCGATCTGTATCCCAGTTTGTGCTAGCCATCTTATGGCAACTTGTTTAACTTTATGTCTGTACTCAGATATTTGTTGCTTCCGCTAACTCGTCTATGATCGAGCACTTGTATTCGAGCCCTCGAGGCCCCTAGCTTGTAATATGAAGCTTGTATGACTTATTTTACTTTTAGAGTTGTGTTCTGATATCTTCCAGTGAGTCCCTGATCTTGGTCATACACATTTGAGTGCATGCTTAGTGTACGGTCAAATCGGGGGCGTCACATCTTACTTTTCGAAAAAGGCTACAAACGATCACCTACACTTGTGGGTTATCACTACACTGGGAAGGGCACTATAACTTGATATTTTTAGTCAGATATCACCCTAATAACCGACTATCACGCAATCAAAAGGGTACAATAAAACGGATAAATATCTCATGCAATTCATAATAGCATGATATGGTACAACCCTTGGCGCTAGGAATGTCTTCATGATCCTCCAAGGTCTTCGTGAAAATACTCTAAAGTGCTGCTGTGGCAACAATCTTCGTCTCATGCGCCTGGTGAAGCCTCCTTGCACCGGGGTCCTCTAGCATTGAGACGTCAAATTGTTTTGAAAAAATATGAATGCATCAACACTGACAGGTGGGCATGGTGTGGTTTTTGCTATCAAAATTCTTAAGCCAGCCCGATTGGGTCCAACATTACAAAATTATGACAAAAAACTTAATTTTTATGGTTATGAGAAACCCTAGCCACATCAAGTCCTACTCATTTTGAGCTACCGAAATGGCTTTGCGAGGGTTGCTCGCCCTTGTCGAACTGGAGGCGACCGCCCCGCCGCCACCACCGTCGGACAATACGTCGGACGTGTGTGGCCTCTCCTCCATGTCTGAGCTCGGGCTCGGCGTCGAAGCCGCTGCAGCCGAGTCAGCTCATCGATCGCGTGGCACTCCGAGGTGCTACGATCCTGTCGTTTCCAAGTTATAGTACAAAGGGGAGAATCCTGATGGATTGCAAGTGGAGGGGGAACCAGGACACCCTACCCCCTACTGCAAGGAAACGAAGGTACCTGCCGATGCTACTTGTAAATTGCGCTTTGATTTTCCTCGGAGAGGAGGCGTGATTCATCACAATGGAGATAGTATTTCCCTTAGTGAGAACCAAAGTATCAATCCAGTAGGAGAATCACGCAAAGCGTCATGAACAACACCTGGACACACGAAAGCAAATACTTGCACCCAACGCGGGCAAGAGGGTTGTCAATCCCCTTGAACTCGTTACTTGCAAGGATCAAATCTTGTAGTGGGAGATAGATAAATTGCCAAACAAATAAAAAGTAAATAAATTGCAGCAAGGTTTTTCGTACATGATAAAAGTAGACCCGAGGCCTAGTTTTCGCTAGAGGCTTCTCTCTCGAACACATAGCATACGCTGGGTGAACAAATTACTGTTGGACAATTGATAGAAAAGCACATAGTTATGACCATATCCAAGGCAATGATCATGTATATAGGAATCACGTCCGAGACAAGTAGATCGACTCCTGCCTGCATCTACTACTATTACTCCACCCATTGATCACTATCCAGCATGCATCTAGGGTATTAAGTTAAAAACAGAGTAATGCCTTAAGCTAGATGACATAATGTAGAAAAAGTAAACTCAACTAATATGAATAAACCCCATCATTTTACCCTTAATGGAAACAATACAAATACGTCTCTTGTCCCCAACTTTGTCACTGGGATATAGAGCACCGCAAGATTGAACCCATCACAAAGCACCTCTCCCACTAAAGATAAATCAATCTAGTTGGCCAAACCAAACATATAGATCGGGGAGAAATACAAATCTATAAAATCATGCATAATAAATTTCAAAAAAGACTCAGTTAATATTCATAGATAAGTTGATCATAAACCCACAATTCATCGGATCCCAACAAACACACTACAAAAGAAGATTACATGAGATAGAAATCCAAGAACATCGAGGAGCAGATGGTATTGAAAATCAAAGAGAGAGAAGAAGTCATCTCGCTACTAGCTATGGACATGTAGGTCCGTGGTAAACTACTCACGCATCATCGAAAGGCATCAAGGATGATGTAGAAGCCCTCCATGATCGATTCCTCCTCCGACAGAGTACCGAAAAAGGCCTCCAAATGGGATCGCAGAAAAATATAAGCTTGCAATGATGGAAAAAGTATTTCTAGTGGATCTCTGGTATATTGGGAATTTTGGGAATTTATGGAGGCGGAATTAGGTTAAGAGGTTCCACGAGGGGTCCACAAGCCTGGGGGGCACCACCCTGGGGCGCGCCTTCTTAGCTTGTCGCTCCATCGTGATCCTTTTGGTCTTCTCCCGACCCTTTGTGGGTCCCTTCTGGTCCAGAAAATTTAATCCAACGATTTTTCTCCGTTTGGAATCCGTTTGATATTGATTTTCTGAAAAGCCAAAAACAGGCAAAAAACATCAACTGTCCATGGGCACTAGGTTAATAGGTTAGTCCTAAAAATGATATAAAATAGCATAAAATGCATACAAAACATCCAAGATTGATACTATAATAGCATGGAACAATAAAAAATTATAGATATGTTGGAGACGTATCAAGCATCCCTAAGCTTACTTCTTGCTCGTCCTCGAGAAGGTAAATGATAAAAACGGAATTTTGGATGTGGAATGCTACCTAACATGTTCATCATGTAATCTTTCTTCTAGGGTATGAATATTTAGACCTGAATGATTCAAATCAATAGTCTATAATTTGACATAAAGACATCAATGCTAAGGCATACTAATAAACAATCATGTCTTTCAAAATAATAATGCTAAAGAACACTATCCCTACAAAATCATATTGCCTTGTCATGCACCATCTTCTTAACACAAAATATGAATCATGTACAACCCTGATGTCAACCGAGCAACTAGTTCATACTTTTTAACGCGCTTCACCTTTTCAACTCACACACAATACATGAGCACGAGCCATGGACATAGGACTATGGGTGGAATAGAATGTGGTGGTAGAGATAAATAAGGGGAATACAAAAAGGAAGATGGTCTCACATCGACATGACTAATCAACGGGTTATAGAGATACCCATCAATTGATGTCAATGTGAGGAGTAGGGATTGCCAAGCAATAGATGCACTAAGAGCTATAAGGGTATGAAAGCTCGAACTGAAAAGTAAGTGGGTGTGCATCCAACTTGCTTGCTCATGAAGACCTTGGGCATTTGAGGGAGCCCGCCATCGGAATATACAAGCCAAGTTCTATAATGAAAAATTCCCACTAGTATATGAAATTGACTAATAGGAGACTCTCTATATGAAAAACATGGTATTACTTTGAAGCACAAGTGTGGAAGATGATATTAACATTGCCCCTTCTCTCTTTTTCTCTCTTTTTTGGAGCTGTTTGGCCTTATTTATTTATTTACTTCCTCACGGGGACAATAGTATAATAATGATGATCATTACACTTTTACTTTCTTACAACTCGATATCTAGATCAATATGACTCTATATGAACGCCTGTGGAAGTGTACCAGGATGTGCAATGATGCTAATGTAACAAGTATGATAATGATGAATGGTGGCTAAGCCACAAATACTATGTCAACTGTGTGATCATGCGAAGCAATATGACCATGAAGGTGTATGTCATAATAACGGAATGGTGGAAGTTGCAAGGCAATGTTTCTTGGAATGGCTATGGAAATGCCATGATAGGTAGGTATGGTGGCTATTTTAAAGAAGATATAAGGAGGCTTATGTGTGATAGAGCATATGATATCATAGGGTTTAGATGTACCGGCGAAGTTTGCACCGACTCTGGAGGTGAGAAAGGGCAATGCACGGTACCAAAGAGGCTAGCGAATTGTGGAAAGGTGAGAGTGCGTATAATCCATGGACTCACATTAGTCATAAATAACTCACATACTTATTGCAGAAGTCTATTAGCCCTCGAAGCAAAGTACTACTACGCATGCCCCTAGGGAGGAGGTTGGTAGGAGTTAACCATCCCGCACCCCTGACCTCCACGCAAAGGAAGACACTCAATATAAATCATGCTCCAACTTCTTAGCATAACTAAAGTGATGGAAATATACCCTAGAGGCAATAATAAAATGGTTATTATTATATTTCCTAAATCATGATAGAGGTTTATTATTCATGCTAGAATCATACTGATCGGAAACTTAAATACATGTGTGAATGCATAAACAAATACCGTGTCTAAGCCTCTACTAGACTAGCTCGTTGATCAAAGATGGTTAAGGTTTCCTAACTATAGACATGTGTTCTAATTTGATGAGATCACATCATTAGGAGAATGATGTGATGGACAAGATCCATTTGTTAGCTTAGCATATTGATTGTTCAGTTTATTGCTATTGCTTTCTTCATGTCAAATACATATTCCTTCAACTATAAGATTATGCAACTCCCGGATACCGCAGGAATACCTTGTGTGCTATCAAAACGTCACAACGTAACTGGGTGATCATAAAGATGCTCTACAGGTATCTCCAAAGGTGTTTGTTGAGTTGGCATAGATCGATATTAGGATTTTTCACTCCGAATATCGGAGAGGTATCTCTAGGCCCTCTCGGTAATACACATCAAAAGCTTGCAAGCAAATGACTAAGGAGTTTAGTCACGAGGTGATGTATTATGGAACGAGTAAAGAGACTTGTCAGTAATGAGATTGAACTAGGTATGAAGATACCGACGATCGAATCTCGGGCAGGTAACATGTCGATAGACAAAGGGAATTATGTATGTTGTCATAACGGTTCGACCGATAAAGATCTTCGTAGAATATGTAGGAGCCAATATGGGTATCCAGGATCCACTATTGGTTATTGATGGGAGAGGTGTCTCGGTCATGTCTACATAGTTCTCGAACCCGTAGGGTCTGCACGCTTAGCGTTCATTGACAATATAGTGTTATATGAGTTCTATGATTTGGTGACCCAATGTTGTTTGGAGGCTCGGATGAGATCACGAACATGCGAGGAGTCTCGAAATGGTCGAGAGGTAAAGATTGATACATAGGACGATGGTATTCAAACACCGAAAGAGTTTCGGAGTGCACCGGGTAGTCATCGGATCACCGGAAGGAATACCAGACACCCCCGGTAAGCGTATGAGCCTAATGGGCCAAAGAGGGGAACATATCAGCCCATGGTGTGCCCCTTCCTTAGACAACATGCCCTTTCCCTCCTCAAGTGGGAATGGAGAGGGGGGTGCCACCCTCCCTTGCCTTTCCCCCACACTTATACAAGGCGGGGGGAGGGCGCGGCTTGGGAGAGAACCCAAGTAGGATTCTTGCCACTTGGGCGCCCCCTTTGGCTGCCTCCTCCCCCTCCCACCCATATATATGTGGGGAGGGGGCGCCACAGAAGGACCCAACATTGTCTTAGCCATGTGTGGCGCCCCCGTCCACCGTTTACTCCCTCGGTCATATTTTTGTAGTGCTTAAGCGAAGCCCTGCGGAGATCACATCACCATCACCATCACCACACCATCGTGCTGCCGGAACTCATCCACTACCTCACCATCTTGATGTATCAAGAAGGTAGAGGACGTCATTGAGTTGAACGTGTGCTAAACGCGGAGGTGCCGTACGTTCGGTGTTCGATCGGTTGGAATGCGAAAAAGTTAGACTACATCAACCGCGTTGTCAAACACTTCCGGTTACGGTCTATGACGTACGTAGACACACTCTCCCCCTCTATGCATCTCCATGGATACACAATTGCGTGTGCGTAGATTTTTGTTTTGTTTTCCATGCAACATTTCGCAATATAAAGGCCATAGGTGCATGCTTCGGGAATCACAAACCTTAACATCAATATTCTTACTAAACCACAATCATTAACTAGTACCCCATGAAAGATCATGGATGTCGCCTAGAGTGGGTGTGAATAGGCGGTTTAAAATAATTACGGTTTAGGCTTGAACAAATGCGGAATAAAATTAGCATTTAATTTGTCAAGGGCAAAACCTAAAACAACTAGGCTCACCTATGTGCGCCAACAACTTATGCTAAGGAAAATAAACAACTAAGTGATAGCAAGATATATAACATGAAACACTATGGCTATCATAAAGTAAAGTGCATAAGTAAAGGGCTAGGGTAAGAGATAACCGAGGCACATAGAGACGATGATGTATCTTGAAGTTCACACCCTTGCGGATACTAATCTCCGTTTGGAGTGTTGTCGAGGCATGCTGCTCCCGAGAAGCCACTAGGGCCGCCATAATCTCCTCACGCCCTCACACAATGGAAGATGTCGTGATTCTACTAAGGGGCCCTTGTGGGCGGTCACCGAACACGTACAATTGGAAACCCTTGGGGAAGGTCACCGAACCCATACACTTTGGCAACCCTTGGGGGCGGTAACCAAAACCCGTACGAATTGCTCGGGGCAATCTACACAACCTAATTGGAGACCTCATTGCTTGCCTGGAGCTTTACACCACAATGATTGAGCTCCAAGGCACCACCAACTATCTAGGGCGCCCAAGCACCCAAGAGGAAAAAGTTATAGGGTATCAAGCACCCAAGAGTAAAAAAGCTTCTCATACTTCACTTCCACGTATCACCGTGGAGAACTCAAACCTATGCACCAAATGCAATGATGCATATGAACTCCATTTTTTGATGACCTCGAGCTTGTCATGAAGATGACCAAAAGCTCCAAACCTCACAAGGATACAAAACAAACAAGAACCAAGAAATATGATGCCAAGGATGCAATGGTTTGAGCTCCCTACAAAGCATATGATCAAGCTACTCACTAGAGATCCCCTTGATAGTACGACAATCGATCCTATAACCCGGTCTCCCAACTAACACCATGATGCAGATAAAAAGAAAACCTATCAAGGGAAAACCTTTGCCTTGAGCATAATCCACTTGAGCTAGATGATGATGATATTGTCCTCCTCAAGATGGTCCACCTTTCTTGATTGTGTTGGGTCGATGAAGACTTTAAGATTGCTCCCCATACTCCACTATGGGTGAGCTACTCTTTGGCACATCTTCACAAGTCCATTGTCAGCACAATGGGCGCTAAGCTTCAAGCATATGATCTCTTCATGATGATCCACTTGAACTTGCACATCACACGCTAACCTTGCATAGAACTCTCACGTAGACCATGGGTTAGTGCAGAGTGTAATGGACAATGCTTACCATACCATGGGATTACTTGATCCCTATAGGCACATCTTCTATGCTTTGTGTGTTGATCAACTTGATTCACAGTAACATAGTCTTGATCAACCATGTATCATGTCTTCTACATGACCAATCTTTGGATAATTCATTGAATAGCACATTGTTCATCTCATAAACTCCTTGAAACCAACACATGGACTTCAAGAAATGCCTATGGACAAATCCTTCAAATAGAACTCAAGGCAACCATTAGTCCATAGAGAATGTCATCAATTACCAAAACTACGCATGGGGCACCATGCTCTTTCACCCCCACATATTACCATCTCTATATCGCAAAACTATTGCAACAAATCAAACATATCATATTCAGTGATCTACATGAAAGTTTCTATTATGGGATTTCTATTTCTATGCTCCTACTTCCTTAGTTGTGCTCAATTTTGACAAACCCTCTAACTTTTGCTCACTTTTACCCTCCACCATCCGCCCCGTTCTCACAAAGATCCAAATGGAGCCTTGTCGTCTGGTCAAAGAAGTTGACCATTACCTGCTCAGTAACTCACCTGTGGGGACGGAGATCTTAGGAGTGGTGGGCCGCGTATGACAGGTGCGACGTCGTCGTGACAGCTTATGATGAGTGGGACCTCGCTCGTTGACCTTTCACTTTATTTTTTTCCTAAATAATCCCGGCCCAAAGTGAGCCACCACATCCCCCATCCATCCCCATGCCTCCGCCCCTGTGCCCCCTCCAGCCCGGTCGCCCAATCTGCGACCTCGCCGGCTACTCTGTCCGTCTGCCTGAGCTCTAATGGTGCAACATCGTGGTTCTAATGGGCAGCCCTTCCTCCCATATGTTGGAACCAAGGGAGATCATTGGCCGATCAGTACATTTCTAATCCAAACCCTAGCAACTAGGATTCGGTTACAAGTCATTGAATGGGCGATTGAGTGATTGAATTTTCATGCGTTAAGTTGCTCTAGTTAGGAATCAATGTGGACATCTATTTAGGATTGGATTCCTGCCAGTGGTACTAGTGGCAGCTAGTTTTGAAACAGAAAACCCTATAAATTAGGTTTTGTTGAATGGAGGCCATTTTAGATTGTTTTGTTGTGAATTTGACCCGAATAATCGATTTTTTTATTATTTGATTCGTAATTAGTCTTTGATTGATGGCAAGTAGGTCGAAGCTGAAAGAGGGTGATGGATTTGTTTTTCACCGGGGATGAGCTTTTGTTGGCCAAGTGCAAGGAGATATGCTCCTGGTTTCCGAGCACGAAATCTCTCATGATGCACTCGCTGGGCTTGGCGTTGGAAGTGATGACGGATGAGTTGAAGTGGTTACTTCCTATAGGAAAGGGGGACAGTCCCGATTGAGATTTTCCTGGGCATAGGTGATGGAGTCTCCATATCAACGACATCAAGCCCGCTGGTATGAGTACCGTTCCCACCTCTCCTCGCCGAATCCAGAGGCAGAAGGGCCGGTGAATTTGCGTATTATCCAGGTCATCGATGAGGTGATGGAGGAGGAGGATAGCGACGAGGGGGATGATGAAGAAGAGGAGAGCAACCAGAGAGGGTTGCAGATTATCACACATGAGGATGCACAAGAGGAGGGCTATCGGGGGGTTTGGAGATCATCACTCATCCTGCTGAGGAAGACATGAAATAGTGAATAATTTCAACGGTGAGGATGAGCGGATGGTTGATCAGGAGCACATGGAGGCTGATGGCGGCAATGATCTGGCGCTAGTCACCGTGGACGCCTAGGCTGGCTGGCAGAATGCCCCAATAGAGGTGGAGTAGTATGAGTTCTCGACGCGTTTTGAGCAGAATGCTGAACGCTCTCGCCGCCTTGTGGCTCGCCATCTTAAGTGTCTCCAACCCCCATCTAGCTAGTGTTGAGGATGCGACATATGGATGCGCGTTAAACTGCAAACTATATGTTATTTCAATGTGTTTAATCAGTAGTTGAATGCTATGTTTTGGATTTTCTACGTTGAGTGGGTTTTGCATGTTCAAACATAGTGCCACATGCAAACTTGCCAAAAATAGCAACATGCAGACCTTACCAGAAACAACATCAGTCAAAACTTACTTAAAATGGGGTCAAACTTGCAATGTTGACTTTTCAAAACTTGTGGTTTGAAAGTTTATGATTTTTCCCACAAACTAGTTGACACAAAACGGCCCATGCCCAAGGATTTAAATTTTTGAGGCTTTGTTTCATTTGCTTTGATTTTTTCAATCTTGGGTCAAACTTGCAATGTTGACCATTCATACCAAATGGTTTGGAATTTCAACTTTGGTTGTGCCCAGTGCATACACCACCAATGCAAAAGCTTAAAATGATCCTATCCAATTTTCAGGACCAAACTACATCACACTTGTAGTTCAAATTTGAGCAAGTTCGCCATAATTCACTATAAATCTATTAAATCAATGAATATAGCAATGATACTCTAAAACTCATGAAACTTGGTCAATGGGCTTCCAGTGTGGTCTACTTTAGAGGAAAAATGAAAAGACCCAATGTTACAACTTTTTTCAGGCACTTCCTTCACAAAACAAAATCATTTCTAGCACTTCAAAAAATTATCACCAAAAAATGTTTTTGTGTCAACATTGTTCACACTAGTAACACCCATTGTTGTGCCAAATAGGAACATGTTACATGCCTAGATCCAGTGGAAGTGGCCAGGGCCATAGGCATATGCCTTGAAATCCATGCAACTTCATACTATACAGCCCATTTTGTGAAGTGTTATTTTGAAAACTTTCAGTATTGCAAGTTTATGATTTTTCACACAAATTAGTTGGCACAAAAGGGCCTCATACCCAAGGATTTTGATTTTTGAGACTTTTTTAGTTTTCATTTTCTTGTTTTTTTTCAATCTTGGGTCAAACTTGCAATGTCGAGCATTCATACCAAATGGTTTGGAATTTTTACTTTGGTTGTGCTAGTGCATACACCACCAATGAAAAATCTTAAAATGATTTTATCCAATTTTCAGGACCAAACTACATCACACTTGTAGTTCAAATTTGAGCAAGTTCGCCATAATTCACTATATATCTAGTAAATCAAAGAAATATAGCAATAATACTCTAAAATTCATGAAATTTGGTCAGTGGGCTTCCAATGTGGTGTGCTTTAGAGGAAAAATGAAAACATCCATTGTTACAACTTATTTCAAGCACTTCCTTCACACACAAAATCATCTCTCGCACTTGAAAAATAAAATTATATTTTTATCACCAAAAAATTGTTTTTTGTGGCAACATTGTTCACACTAGTAACACCCATGGTTGTTCCAAGTACGAACATGTTAGTTGCCCGGATCCAATGGAAGTGGCCAGAGCCATAGGCGTATGCTTTGAAATCCATGCAACTTCATACTAGATAGCCCATTTTGTGACGTTTTTTTAACACTTTCGGTATTGCAAGTTTATGAATTTTTTACACAAATTAGTTGACACAAAAGGGCCCCATGCCCAAGGATTTTAATTTTTGAGACTTTTTATTTTCATTTTCTTAGATTTTTTTTTTCAATCTTTGGCCAAGCAATGTTCACCATTCATACCAAATGGTTTGGAATTTTAACTTTGCTTGTGCCCAATCCATACACCGCCAATGAAAAATCTTCAAATGGTTTTATCCAATTTTCAGGACCAAACTACATCACACTTGTAGTTCAAATTTGAGCAAATTCGCAATAATTCACTATATATCTATTAAATCAAACCCTCATGTTATTGAAGATACGAATGACGACCTGTTTGTAGAGTCCTTGGGCAAGGAGATCACGGATGCGCTCTTTCAGATTGGACCGTTGAAGGCACCGGGCCCGAACGGCTTTCCCTCCCCTTTCTTTCAAAGAAATTGGCCAGTCATGCGGGAACAAGTGATCACGCGGGTCAAGGAATTTTTTCGGACGGGAACTATGCCGGAAAGGGTGAACGAGACCTCCATTGTTCTCATCCCTAAGGTTGACAACCCCTAGCAGCTTACTGAATTCCAGCCTATCAGTCTTTGCAATGTCATTTACAAGGTTGTACCTAAATGTTTGGTCAATCGCATGCGGCCTATATTGGATGATATTATTTCACCAGATCAGAGCGTCTTTATCCCATGGCGTATGATCACGGATAATGCCTTGGTAGTGTCAAATCCCGACAGAGATAGACAGTCTGAAGCAACAAATCAACACAGTTTGAGCTGGAATTAAATTCCCGACAGTGGAGACCCTTCTATGAGTTGGGGATTTCTGTTGTAGCTAGAAAGTTAGGTTTACAATAGTTTTGGACACATGATGAATAATCACCTCTACCACGCACGCAGGCGCTTATAAGCTGGTAATAGTGAAACAAAGCTCTGGTCCATCGTGGCCCTTCATCTCGCTCGCGCTATCGTCAGCTGTTGGATCGCTCCCCTGCTTATAAGTGTATCGGTCTTTAGTTAACTAAATATGCCGACAGAAGTGCAGGTAACTTCAGGTAGCTGACAATTCCCCCTTCTTAAATCATACTTGTCCTCAGGTATGTTTCTCAGGGACCAGCTTCTGAGAGTGCTGGCGAAGAACTCCCGAAATATTTGGTTGATGAAGTTGGCACCCTCCCAAGTTGCTTCTTCGGGTTTCAAATTTTCCCAGTCAATGAGCCACTAGGTTACGAGCACCCCATTCCTCGGCAGTGAGCGAGTTTCCAGTACGGCAAGTGGTTCCGTGTTGATTTTGCTGTTGTTGTCCACTAAGGGCAAGTCTTTGCTTGGGACGGCGTGTGTTCCCAAGTGTTTCTTCAGCTGGCTAACATGGAACACCGGGTGGATGCTAATGTGGCCCGGGAGTTGGAGTTTGTACGTGACATGTCCAACTTTTTGCAGAATTCTATAAGGCCCGTAGTATTTTGTTGTGAGTTTCACAGCTTGCCAGAGACAAAATGACACCATCCTATAAGGCTGCATTCGCAAATAGACCATGTCCCCTATCTCAAAGGACCTCTCCAAGCGTTTCTTGTCAGCATACTTTTTCATTCTGGCATGTGCTTGAGCTAAGTGCTCTTTCAGAGTGGAGAACATGTGTTTCTTTTCTATTAGGAAATCCTTGGCGTGTGCATCTTCTGGTCCAGGCACTGCTATATCACTTATCATTGGTGGAGGGTAACTATAGAGGGCTTGGAAGGGGGTGAACTTGGTAGATGTGTGGTACGTGGTGTTGTACCACCACTCAGCTAGGGGGGCAAGAGCACCATTTCTTGGGTTCCTCAAATATCATGCATCTCAAGTATTATTCCAAGCATTGATTTACTATTTTTGTTTGCCTGTTGCTTTGAGGATGATAGGCCGTGCTGAGTCTGAGTTTAATTTTCATGGCCTTGAATATCCCCTTCCACATGTTGCTGGTGAAGATTTGATCTATGTCTGTGATAATGCTAATGGGAGGACCATGTAATTTGAAGACATTGTCGACAAAGGCCTGAGCAACGGTATGCACTGTGTATGGGTGAGGAAGAGGGATCAAATGGGTGTACTTGGTGAATCTATCCACGACCATAAGAATGACTTCTTTTCCATTTGATTTTGGCAAGCCTTCAATGAAGTCCATTGTGAGGTGAGCCCAAGCTATTTCTGGTAGGGGAAGGGTGTCGAGAAGACCAGGATAGTGGCAATGTTCAGCCTTGGCTCTCTGGCAAACAGGGCATTCAGAGATGAATCTATGCACATCCTTCTTAAGACCTGGCCAGTGAAATAGTCTTTTGATTCTTTGGTAGTTGGCTACCATACCAGAGTGCCCCCCTACCGCACAGGATTGCAGGGATTCAATGAGTTGTTGCTTGAGATCTATATCATTGCCTATATGTATTCTGCCTTTGTACCTTAAGAGTCCAGCAGCTCAAGTATAGTTCTTTTCGGAGTTTGGGGCAATGAGTAGTTTTTGTAGCAACTCTTGGCAGTGTGTGTCTTGTTGGTAACTTTGTTCCATAGATTCAATCCAAGTGGGAGTTACAATGCTGGTGGCCATGAGCATGTTATATTTTTTGCTTAGGGCATCTGGCACCTTGTTATCAGCTCCTTTCTTGTACTCTATTTTGTAGGTGAACTCTAGAAGTTTCAACAATAGCTTATGTTGGATTCCTTCGGATACCTTCTGATCAGTCATGAATTTCAAACTTCTCTTGTCAGTTTTGATGTGGAGTTCATTACCAATAAAGTAGTGTCTCCACTTTTTAAGTGCCTCAAGAATTGCTAAAGCCTCCTTCTCATATGTTGACAATGCGGCAGATCTAGGTCCAAGGGCTTTGCTAAAGAATGCTAGGGTCTACCATGTTGCATGAGTATATCACCTAGCCCTATGCCACTTGCATCAGTTTCCAGTTGGAAAGGGAGGGAGAAATTGGGCAGTACTAGCACCAGGGTTGTAGTGAGGCTCTGCTTGAGGTTGTTGAAAGCTGTAGTTTGATGTTTAGTCCATTGGAAGGCCTCCTTTTTAAGCATATCATGAAGAGGCCTACATATCAAGCCATAGTGTTGTACAAACCTTCTCTAGTACCCTATTAGACCCAAGAAGCTTCTTAGTTGTGTCTGTTGGGGAACGTAGCAGAAATCAAAAAAATTATACGCTTCACCGAGATCAATCTAAGGAGTCATCTAGCAACGAGGGAGAGGGGAGTGCATCTACATACCCTTGTAGATCGCGAGCGGAAGCGTTCAAGAGAACGTGGATGATGGAGTCGTACTCGTCGTGATCCAAATCACCGATGATCCTAGCGCCGAACGAATGGCACCTCCGTGTTCAACACACGTACGGGGCAGCGACGTCTCCTCCTTCTTGATCCAGCAAGGGGGAAGGAGAGGTTGATGGAGATCCAGCATCATGACGGCGTGGTGGTGGATGCAGTAGTATTCCTGCAGGGCTTCGCCAAGCGTTGCGGGAGGAGGAACATGTGTCACGGGAGGGAGAGGGATACGCCAGGGGCTAGGGTGCGGCTGCCCTCCCTCCCCCCCCACTATATATAGGGGGCCTAGGGGGTGCGCCGGCCCTAGAGATGGGATCTCTAGGGGGGGCGGCAGCCTAGGGGGGAGGCTTGCCCCCCAAGTCATGTGGGCGCCCCCCACCCTAGGGTTCCCAACCCTAGGCGCAGGGGGAAGGCCCAAGGGGGGCGCACCAGCCCACTCTGGGCTGGTTCCCTTCCACTTTCAGCCCATGGGGCCCTCCGGGATAGGTGGCCCCACTCGGTGAACCACCGGGACCCTTCCGGTGGTCCTGGTACAATACCGGTGACCCCCGAAACTCTCCCGGTGGCCGAAACTAGACTTCCTATATATAATTCTTTACATCCAGACCATTCTGGAACTCCTCGTGACGTCCGAGATCTCATCCGGGACTCCGAACAACATTCGGGTTACCGCATGCATATATCTCTACAACCCTAGCGTCACCGAATGTGACGCCCGAGATCGACGCTCCAGAAGACTTCCAGCTATTCCGGGTTGCGTCGTGTGTTTTATTTGCTTGCTTCATTTTAATTTTACATTGCATCATGTCATCATACCATCATGTCATTAATATTATTATTTTGCAACTCAAATAAATAAATCATGTGGATCTTTGATCCATTTAAATCGAGGGAAGTCATATGTTGATCTCTCTTTACAACATATACAAGTCTCTCAATATTTTAGGGAGCTATGTTAATTATTCCATCGTTCTGGAATTAACCATAACAAACTTGCATCTTATTTCCCGCTTGTTTTTAAATCTTTTAAATCCTCCATCTTCTCCAAATATGCATCCTCTAGTTGTGGAGCTTTGATATATCAAAGTAGCCACATGTCAGTTGTTAGTCAATTCCTATTTATTTGGCTCTTCCAAATAAATATTTTGCTTCTCTGTTTTTTTTAATTGGTAGAGGAGACCTTTTTTTCTTAATCGAGGCTGGCCCATCTCTCATTTTTGTTTTTTTTCTTTCTCGGTGTTTTAGCCTAGCCAATCTGGC
>LR738709.1:507485081-507500837 GCA_902687465.1 Secale cereale | reverse complement strand
ACATATCTAACCCTAGCCCACTCCTCGAGCCCTCTGCTCGATCCCCTTGTCCCTCTCGTCCCTCAGTGCGCCGCCACCCATCGCACGAGGCCTCGATCCCTCGCTCCCTCGTCCTCCTCGCGACACCCCGCGCTCCTTCCTCCTCTGGCTCGCCGCGCGAGCCCCACATCCCCTTCCCGCCGGCCCTGCTTCGCCTCATTTGCGCCCCCCTGCTCGCCGGAGCCGGACCTCCCCTTCGCACGACCCCTTCCCTGCTCGTCCCTGCCGCGCCGAACCTTCGCCCCTCGCCGCCGCCATGCGCACGACCGCGCCTGCCTCCTTCCTCCTATCGTCGTCGCGCCTCCTTCCCTGGTCGGCATGCAGCGTGCCGCCGCCTCCTGTCATCGACCCGCCATCATCCGTCTTCGCGCAGCCACAACTCCCTCACCCAGGCCTCTAGCTCGTCCTCACCGCCAGGAGGCCCACGCCGCGCCCGATCCCGTGGTCGCCAGCGCCGTGATGACCACCGGCTCCGCTCGTGTTGTGCGGCTGCTTCATCCGCGACCCCCCTGCTCCGCTCCTTCCCCTGCAGGTGGCGCTCTCCTCGTCGGCTGCTAGTGCCTGCAGCTATGTCCCTGCTTCATGTCAAGGCCCATGACGATGACCCCTTCGTCTAGCCGCTACTTGGCCAGGCGTCCAGAACCAGCGCCCGAGTTGCTGCACCTCCATGTCCGGCGAAGTCCAAGACCGAGTCCTCCTCGATCAGGAGCGTTTTCTTTTGGGTTCGCCAGGAACATCTCGTGTTCGACCACACGGGACAACAAGTACCTCTACTACCGAAGATCTTGGATGCACCAAGTTCATCTACGACCCGTGTACGTCTGCGTGGATTCATCAAGTACCCTATGGATACGGCAAGGTCGACTACGCCTGGAGATGAAACGAGTACCGCTACGACGACCCGAACATCTACAAAAACGAGTACCCCTATGCCCGAACGACTACGAAGCGAAACGCCAAGTACCACTATGGGACGTGTACCACTACCGTCGCCCCGAGGACGTTCGATTCGTCAAGTACCTCTCCGAAATGATACGTGAACGGCTACTTCCCTCGACGTCTCGAACCCCTCCGAAAATGCACGCTTCAAAGGTATAACCCCGAGACGACGCCCGTGAACAGATGCATGTTGTGTTGTATGAGATGCACCCTTTATTGCCCCATGTTCGAAGTACCCCTCGTTGCCTTGTCGCCGAACCGTGGGAACCCGACAACGGGATCACCCCATCTTCTTGCATGTCAAGCTCTCCGTCATCTTTTGCACCGGACTCTCAACGAGTTACCGGAACCGATATGTTGCGTGGCATCATTTTCGGATTCGCCGTCGTGGCCTCTTTCTTTCCACCACGGCGACAAATACTTCATATCTCTTCATGTTAACTTTTACTAAAAATTGCATAAAACTTGATCATGTCATCCGCATCATGATAACAACCTTTGAATGTTAAATCGTTGTTGCTTTAATAATTGCTCAAATTGGTCATGGGGATTTTCCGGAATTGTTGTTGTTATTTACGACCTCATTTAAAAAGCCTAGATAGTGTAGTTTTGCTTAGGCTTCACCTCTTGCCATGTTTAATAAAAACATTTAACCTTGTCTTGTAGATAAACGAGAGTCAACTAAATAAATCTAACGTGGTGTTTTGTCGATATGCAACTCGTTGCATATTGAGCTCCACTTAAATTGTAGTATTGCTTGTGCACCTTGCCATGCCATGCATATTTAAACCGGACATGCATCATACTTGGTTGTGCATCATATGCCGTGGTTATGATATGTGTGTTCACCATATTGTTTGCTTCTTTCCGGTATGCTTCTTCTCGTTAGCTTCGGTTTCATTCCGGAGTTGTGAGGATTTGTTCGACTACTTCATGGGCTTGTTCTTCTTCCTCGCGGGATCCCAGGCAAGATGACCATACCCTTGGATACCTTTACTACCATTGCCATGCTTAGTTGTCTCGATGCTATCATTATATGTCGCGCTACCCATCTTTATTGTCAGCCCCTCTCCTTGTTGCCATGAAACCTCTAACCTTTGACACCTTCCTAGCAAACCGTTGTTTGGCTATGTTACATGCTTGCTCAGCCCCTCTTATAGCGTTGTTAGTTGCAGGTGAAGATGAAGATTGATCCATGTCGGATCTTGTTGTTGGTATATCACAATATTTATTATTATTATTAACACATCTATATACTGGGCATGGGTGGAAGGCTTGACCTTTTGCTCGGTGTTTTGTTCCACTCATGCCACCTTAGGAGCCGATAAACCGGCGTTATGTTCCTTGATTTTTGCGTTCCTTACACGGTTGGGTATATGGGGACCCCTTGACAGTTCGTCCTTGAATAAAACTCCTCCAGCAAGGCCCAACATTGGTTTTAATTTGCCTCATTATAACAACTTAATTAATTAATTAAATTGCATAGGGGGTCGCGCCCTCGAGGATTCTTTCTACATAGCAGGGGGGCCAGTGCTGATGGTGTTGGTCCCAAACGGGGGTGCTGCGGGGCCACCTAGGGGAAAGCCGAGGGCTTGTTTTACTCGTAGCTTCGCCCATCCGGTCGTGGCCTGAGACGAGATACGCGCGGGTACTATCAAGGTGTCAACACACCGGGAGGTCTTGCTCGACTTGTTTTACCATTGTCGAAATGTCTTGTGCACCGGGATGCCGAGCCTGATCGGATTGTCCCGAAGATAAGGGGTGATAATATTATTATTACTTCTGCTGATCGTGAGAGCTTGTGATGGGCTAAGTTGGGACACCCCTACAGGGTTATGATCTTTCGAAAGCCGTGCCCGCGGTTACGTGGCAGATTGGAATTTGTTAATGTCCGGTTGTGGAAAACTTGACAGAGGATCCAAAGTAAAACACACAACCACGTGAGTAACCGTGACTGTCTCTTTTCACTTTGAGAAGAGAACACGGTGGGGTTATGTTTGACTCGTAGGTAGTTCAGGATCTTTAGCGATCATTACTAGTTTGCGACCGTTTGCGTAGATGCTCATCTTATTCTTGTACTCGTAAGTTAGCCACCATACATATGCTTAGCCGCTGCTGCAACCTCACCACTACTCTTGTCCATACCCATAAAGCTTTGCTAGTCTTGATACCCATGGTTATGGGATTGCTGAGTCCTCGTGGCTCACAGATACTACAACACCAGATGCAGGTACCGCTGAGAACAGTGCAGGAGGTGGTTCAGAACTTCACTGGGAGCTCGATGAAGAGAGTGGCCGTATGTATGTGATGTTTTTTGATGATCAGTAGTGGTTCCTACTAGGGGCGATCGGACCTTGTGTTTACGGTATCTTTCCCATTTGGTTTTCGTCCGTAGTCGGACCCTGTGTTATTTGGTTGATGTATATTATTGTATTCACTGTGTGACGTGGCGAGTGTAAGCCAACTATCTTTTATTATTTCATCCCTGAATTTTACATGAGTTGTGCAAAGATACCATACTTGAGATCATTCTAGTATGCGCTTATTGTCTTTAAGTCGTGCCTCGACACGTGGGAGTCATAGTCGCATACTGGGCATTACAAGTTGGTAATCAGAGCCTTCTCCGACCTAGGAGCCCCCACTGATTGATCGAATCGTTGACGGTTGAGTCTAGGCACACACTTGAAAATGTTTTGAATCCTATATATATATATATATATCGAAGAGTAGGATTTCTTTTACTCCTCATCCCTTTATCACTCTGGTGAGGACTCCTGACGATTACTCTATCTCTTCTACTCTCAAAAATTCACTAAATTTTTTTTAGGATCATGCGAGTATTTTTTGGATTGTTCCGATGTATTTGTGACGAGAACATTGTTCTCGATGCCTCCTATCATTAGGGGTTGTGGCAGTGTCCCTGGGAGTTGAGCCCCGAGGTTTTGTCGTCACAAATCTATCGCAGCAGTTCTGGAATACTTAAGACGGCCGACATCGAAAACTCTTCTATGCGGTTGGTGGCAAGATAAACCCAACATCACCCAGTACTGGGGAGGTAGTTCGGGAGTATTGCCATAGCTTGTATAGCAGATGCGTTTCGAAGGTCCGAGGTAAACGATTTCCAAAATAACTGGTTATGTGTTGATGGATGGATACAGCTGGATGTAGGATTAGAGTTGAGTGTGCGGTGCTTCCCCTGTATCCCCAACACCCGATTGCATAACCGGAAACTTTCGGAAATTAATAGGTGGGTTCATCTAGTAGTTTGTAGGCATTCTTCCCACGAATGCATGATATGTAGTCGGGGTTCTACATTGAGTGAAGTGGGTTTATGGGCGTTGTTCCGATCGGGAGTTGCATCTTAAAGGGTCCTTGGCTATGCTGATCTGGGGATCGCAACACCCTTTTGTAACACGTTCCATGAGCTTTCAGCACGAATATGTGGAACGAAACTTCTATCTTGTATTTGTTCTATCTGCTCCTTGTTGTTTTTATTTACCTTTTGTTCTCCCAAGTGGCTTCTCGACAAGTGTTGTACCATTAAGCTATGGAATTCATTCGTTCAATTCTATGTTTGGATGATATTGTGAAGATTATGTTGCAACATATCTATCCGTTGTTTTCGTTTTGATTCTGGTATTCGAGTTGCTTCGATGTCAAATGTTCATTCCATACCTTTCCTAATCAGTATTCTCATATTTCTATGAGAGTGCTAGTCCTTTCTGATCATCGAGATTGTCATGTAACTTCTTTTCAACCGGCGTGTTTCTCTTCAAGTTGACCCGATCCTTTTAATTTGTGCAAGACCAATTCTTGATTTATTTTTCTCAACGGTGTCTGTTTCATTCATCCCAAGTTGTCTTTGTTTTTCCCTCACCCTCCCACCCTTCTTCTTCTCGGAGCCAAAAAAATCTCAAATCAAGTATCCATTTTATTCATGTGAGGTTTCTTCATTCATTTCCTTCAATGTTCTTATCCGGTGATTTATCGTGAAGATGCTCAAGACCTTCAAGTTCATCATTCTTAATTCTAATATTCTTCTCCGGTGGACTAAATCCAAACTTCCGTATTGATCATATATGTGCCTCTTGTTTCACATGTTTTCACATGTTGAAAATTCTTATCCAAAGTCTCTCTTGTTTATTCAACTCTCTCTAATTCTTATCCGGAGTGTACAAGGAATCTCAGAAAATTCGTGTTTCAATTCTTAATCTGTTCAAGCTATTTTGAGGATTGTCATCTTATTCAAGCCATGTAATTCAACCAGTGCAATATCTCTTAAGCAATCTTTTTCAACGGTGATTTCTTTTGAGTGGGCCCTAACCCACAGGTCTTTTCCCAGGATCTTACCTGACTCTTCTATTTTCTGGAGTTATACTCAAATTCTTTTCAAAGTGTGACGTAAAAATGATTTCCATCAGTCACATGCCTTCTCCAAGACCGCTTTCAAATTCCTTTCAACTTCAGGTCAACCTTCCTCTTTTATTCTTCCAGAGTATTTCATGAATTCTTTTTCTTTGTGTTCCTCCGAAGGCCATCATTTCAGAAGATTTCCTCGTTCTCAGTTTTCAACTTCGTCCTCCAAATATTCTTCATTGATGCCTCTTTGTTCGAATCCATATTCTACCGGTGCTTTGTTGCTAGGTGGCTTCTTGCCCCCCTCGTTGGTTACCCCAAGTGGAAGGTTTGAGATGCAGTGTAGCAGAAGTTTTCCCTTGGCAATACCAAGGATCGATTTCCCTGAGACTCCCAGTTTCAACAAGAAGGTGTCAACTGCTAACGGCGCCAGATATTAGCAATCAACGTGGACCTGCACACAGATACAAATAACTTTGCTCGCAACGAGTACAGAGAGGTTGTCAATCCCTCCGGCCTTGTAGTTTACAAAGGATCAAACGCAAGTGATAATAGTGATAGGTATAATTGCAATAGTAAGTAAAAAGCGGAAAGTAAATAGCGGATGTGATCAATGATGGTAATATGGACCGGAGTCTCATGATGTTCACTAGTGATGTCTCTCTCCCAAAAGACGATAAAACAGCTATGTGAGGTAAACGAATTACAGCTGGGCAATTGACAGGACCATGTGCGCAAACCAATGCTGACTAAGTTGCAAGAAAGGTAGAGGTTCAAAGCATGGGCGGTACGCCGAGGTAAGTAGACCGAAATCCATCTACATCTACTACTAATCATCCACCTTGAGATATCTATCCAGAACATCTCGCTGGTATTAAGTTACGAGTCCCACCCATAGTGTAAACTCAAAGCAACAGACAACTGCATTAAAAGAACTTTGCGTAAAGTAAACAATCCTTGCACCCGCGGGCACAAGCACCGTTGTTTTCCCCCTTGTGGCAACAGCACATCCCCTAGACTCATGTTTCTGTCACTCAAACTAGTCATCGAGGGGCATGAACCCACAATCAAGCATAATGTTCCCTCTTGGAGTCACTACCTACTACTTGGCCAAAGCAATAAGTAACAACGGAGAACATGCAAGAATTACTTACGAACATAAATATAAAAGAGGTGAATCAAATATATTACTCAAACACAATCTGAACATAATCTCATAATCCATCGGATCCCAGCAAACTCATCATAGCAACAGCATAAGGATTACATATGTGCCTCGATCATGTAGGGCAGCTCACGAGGACTAATTAGTGAAGCACAAGAACGGGAGGAGAACATCACATAGCTACTGGTCATGGACCCATGGTCCAAGGGAGACTACTCACAACTCATCCGGGAGGTGTCCATGGTGGTGGAGAAGCTCCCGGTGGTGATCCTCCCCTCCGGCAGGGTGCCGGGAAGAGTTCTCCTGGTGCTCCCGATCTTGGAAGTGGCGGCGGCGGTGGAACAGAGATGAGATCGCGAAAAAGAGTTCCCGTCTCGAGGGTTTCGGGAGACGCTTTAATTATATGCCAAAGGGGGGCATCAGACGAGGCTCGGGGGGCCCAGGCGCCCCCCGGCGCGGCCCAGGGGGGGGCGCGCCACCAGGGCGCCTGGGGCCCTGGTGGCCCCCCTCCGGCTGTGCTTCGGGTGCCTGGTAGCTTCTGGAACGCTGATTTTTTATATAATTTTTCTGGATTTTTTCTGGCAGTTCTCGTAATGTGAAAACCTGAAATACAAAAACAGCCGAAAACAGAAACTGGCACTGGGTGCACTGAGTTAATAGGTTAGTCCAAATATGATCAAAAGTGTATGGAAGTGTATAAATAACATAGCAATATCACCCAAAAGAGGCATGGAGCAAGCAGAAATTATAGATACGTTTTGGACGTATCAACATCCCCAAGCTTAATTCCTGCTCGTCCTCGAGTAGGTAAATGATAACAAGAATAATTTCTGTGGTGACATGCTATTAACCATATAGGACTTTTTCATAGTCATATGACAAAAACTTACAAAGAACTGAAAGTTTTACAATATGATACTGAAACATCAAATAGATTCGTAATGAACATGGTGTGCAAATATGATAAAGTGATATCTCACTTGCCCCCTTTAGTGAAGCAAAACATAAATGCAGGGGCACCTCCAAGGTTTAAGTGATGACTAGATACAATGATATCAGAATAAACGATATCACAATCATGCAAAAGACAATGCTACTTTGGGACCATGCACATTACACTCAGAATGACAATCATGCTCTCGGTAGTTGGTGCTTTAAAAGAAGGTGGAGACTCTCGAACCGTGGCTTTTGTTGGCAAGGTTGAAAACCCGTAGTCGGAAACAAAGACAAAACATGTACCAGAGCTCTTGGTTTTAAAAACAGAGGTAACAATTATTATTTTTGATCATGCATGTTTCGTCAACGAATGCTAGCAGACAACTCAATCACTTCTTGAGATGGACAAGTTTCGAGGAACGGCTCCCGAATGAGGACGATCACATCCTCTTAATCTCCTTTGTTTATCACTGCCAAAGTTTTCTGATTTCTCATGAACAAAGCGTGAAGGAGGGTTTGTTTGTTATATTAATTTTGAGCTGGGCGCACTCAATGCCAGTTCCTTCTCGTATTATGGGGTTGCACATTATACGTGCAATCCCGGGGTGAAGCTTGTCCAACTTAAAAAGATCATGAATTAACTACTACTTCCTCATGAACTTACAACAAAGGCACAAAATAGGAATGCTTTTTTTTCTTTGAATAATTTCGAGATGGTACATGCAAGTCTCCGTTAGGAATGGCAGGTAAATACCATGTAGGAAGGTATGGTGGACTCATATGGCATAACTGGATTAAAAGGATGTGGATGCACAAGCAGTCAGTCCGCTTAGTACAGGTGGAGGTTAGCAAAAGACTGGGAGCGACCAACTAAGAGAGCAATGACGGTCATAATCATGCAGAGCGACAAAGCAACATTGAATCAGGCATGGAAGTTATATCGCTACTCAGAAACAAAAGATCATCAAGGCTTGATAGACTTTCTTTACAGTCTTAAATATGCGTGAGCATACGCCAAGTCAATCAAAATAAATTCTTTGAAGGAAGATATTACTAAACCATACCACATCATAGGCAAACAAATCATGTTGGTACTCCAATAACACATTGGGAACCCCCCAGCTATTTGGGACTAACCATAAGAAAACCTGAACTACTAAGCGCCATTATGCGCGTAGCATCTTTATCATAGACATATCAACCAATGCAACGGAAGCAAACTCTCTTAATAAGATAAGCATGATGACTAAAGAGAGTTCAAGCAACCAACTAAACGAAAGCTATTTAAAAAGATAAGCATGAAAACTAAGAGCTAAGCATGATAGTAGCTATTGAAAGACAAAGAACACACACAGCAGAGATAGATATGAAAATTCTATGTTATGTTCTAGGTAGAAGTGGAGTGTGTTTCTCTCCCACATAAAGAAAGCTAAGTTCCGACTCGTTATGAAAAGCTAAAGAAAACTAAAAAGCAAGACGCTCCAAGCATATCACATAACACATGAAGTGATTAAAATATAGTGGAACGAAAGACGAACTGATAATGTTGATGGAGAAGGGGATGCACGGGGGCATCCCCAAGCTTAGACGCTTGAGTCTCCTTGAATATTTCTTGGGGGTGCACGGGGGCATCCCCAAGCTTGAGCGTTTGACACTCCTGAATCTTTTTATCATCTTCCCTCGCACACTTGAAAACTCCCTTCATACATAACTCATCATAATCTGATTAGCAAGGTTAGTACCCATAATAAAATAATTTTTCCTTGCTGGAAATAAAGATATTCTTGAAGTTCTACTGTTTCTCAAGATTGCCAAAAGGTTTTTGCAAAGAAAAAGCAAGCTCTAGGTTTGCAAAATGAAGGAAAGGCAAAACAGGACAGAATCTGTGAAAAACAGAACAGCAGGTAGTAAATGATTTTTCCGGGGCACTTCTTCAACTCTAATCAAAAAACTCAGAACAGACGCACGAAAGACAATTATATAGAGCACGCTGTCGAAAAAATTCAGACCAAAAAGATGATCTGGTGATTTTATACGAATTTTTCTATCCAAGGACAGAATCTGTTTCCTGGACAGCACGTCACAACTTTTGAACTTTCTTGCAATCAGAGGCTATACTTGGCACAAAATTGAAAAGCAAAGATACAATGATGATGCTACAGTAGTAACAACATCAAGACACAACAAAAACAAAATAAAATTTATTCATTGGGCTGCCTCCCAAAAGCGCTTTCTTTTATGCCTTTAAGCTAGGCATAATGCATAGAGATCAAGTTTTATCAAGGGTAAAAGAATAGCTAGCCCGTATAACGGACTCAAAAGGTAACTTAATCTTCTTTCGAGGGAAGTGTTCCATCCCTTTCTTGAGAGGAAACTGGAATTTTATATTACCCTCTTTCATGTCAATGATAGCACCAACGGTGCGTAAAAAGGGACGTCCCAAAATAATTGGACACGAAGGTTCACATTCAATATCCATAATAGTAAAATCAACGGGAACATAATTATCATTGACAACGATAAGAACATCATCAATCCTCCCCAAAGGTTTCTTTATGGAAGAATCAACGAGACGAACACCAAAAGAACAAGAATCAAAAGGTTTCAATTTAAGCATATCATATATTCTTTTGGGCATAACAGAGGTACTAGCTCCAACATCACATAATGCATAGCAAGAGAAGTCATTCAACTTAATTTTTATCATAGGATCCCAACCATCTTCTAGCTTTCTAGGTATGGAGGCTTCTACTCTAAGTTTCTCCTCCCTAGCTTTGATAAGAGCATTAGTGATATGCTCTGTGAAGGCAAGGTTAATCGTGCTAGTGCGGGGATCTCTAGACATCTTGTGAAGGAAATCAATAACTTCGGTAAGAGTGCAATTGTCAAAATCAAGGTCACTACTATCAAGTAAGGTGGTAGTGGTGTCCTTTAGGTTCACTTGTTTGGTAGTTTCTATAGTCATAGCATCACCATTAATAGGTCCAATGGGACCAGGAGTACATTGGGTGCTAAGAGTTTGGATATCCTCAACAACTTGGATAGTAGCAACAGTGTGGTGGGTAGGAAGGCTCTTAATTCTATCCTCTTCCTCCCTTTGGGGTGCAACCACTTCGGGTTTAGCTGCCATTTGGTTTATCAAAGTGGCTTGTGTGTGGGACATGTTGGAAACTTGGGTCTCAGTGATAGTGAGCCTAGTCTGGAGGTTAGAAATCTCAATATTTATGCTCTCTAATTGTCTACTAATGTTTTGCAAGATAGAAGTATGCTCATTTAATTGCCTCGAGAAGGTTTTGTTTTGTTCATATTGGGTGTCCGTGTAATTCTTAGTGGCCTTCTCTATTTCTAGAAGTTTCTCATAGCCAAGCAAGTCTCTATCTTTTTGGGTGGAGTTCTTGGTGATAGGATAAGCATTGTTGTTCCCAAAGGGATTAGAGGGGAACGGTCTAGGATTGCTACCAAAGTTACTCCTATAAGCAATGAGCAATCACAGAATCTAAAGGATCATAACTAGGATCAATAGAAGATTGCTTGGAAAGTAGGGACATGGTCAAGTCAGCTTTCTCATTTAGGGAGGAAATCTCCTCGACAGAGTTTACCTTCCTACCTGTTGGAGCGCGTTCGGTGTGCCATTGGGAATAGTTGGTCATCATCTCATCGAGAAGCTTTGTGGCAGCACCAAGTGTAGTTGACATAAAGGTTCCTCCCGCGGCCGAATCTAACAAGTTCCGCGAGGTAAAGTTCAAGCCTGCATAAAAAGTTTGGATAACCATCCAAGTAGTCAAACCATGAGTAGGGCAGTTCTTGATAAGAGATTTCATACGTTCCCAAGCTTGGGCAACGTGTTCATTATCCAATTGTTTAAAATTCATTATGTTACTTCTTAGTTGGATAATTATAGCAGGTGGATAGTATTTTCCAATAAAAGCATCTTTGCACTTGTCCCATGAATCTATGTTGTTTCTAGGCAAAGACTGAAACCAAATTTTAGCTCCTCCTCTCAAGGAGAAAGGAAAAAGCTTAAGCTTAACAATATTACCCTCTATTTCTTGGTACTTTTGCATATCACAAAGTTCAACAAAATTGTTTAAGTGTAAAGCAGCATCATCTCCAGCACCGGAGAATTGATCTTTCATGACTAAGTTCAGTAAAGCAGGTTTAATTTCATATGAAGGTGCTGAAGTGGCAGGTGTAGTGATAGGTGTGCAGATAAAGTCATCGTTGTTGTGACTAGTGAAGTCACACAACTTGGTGTTCTCGGTGGAACCCATAGTAGCAAGCAAGCAAGATAACTATTTTTGTGATTTTCGATAAAAGATACTAAAGCAAAAACTGAAAGGTAAACTAACAAGATTAAAAGCAAAGGTAAAAGATAGCGTGCAACTCCCCTATCCTGAAGAGTGGAGTCTCCGGCAACGGCGCCAGAAATTGCTTTGCTAGGTGGCTTCTCGCCCCCCTCGTTGGTTACCCCAAGTGGAAGGTTTGAGATGCAGTGTAGCAGAAGTTTTCCCTTGGCAATACCAAGGATCGATTTCCCTGAGACTCCCAGTTTCAACAAGAAGGTGTCAACTGCTAACGGCACCAGATATTAGCAATCAACGTGGACTTGCACACAGATACAAATAACTTTGCTCCCAACGAGTACAGAGAGGTTGTCGATCCCTCCGGCCTTGTAGTTTACAAAGGATCAAACGCAAGTGATAATAGTGATAGGTATAATTGCAATAGTAAGTAAAAAGCGGAAAGTAAATAGCGGATGTGATCAATGATGGTAATATGGACCGGAGTCTCATGATGTTCACTAGTGATGTCTCTCTCCCAAAAGACGATAAAACAGCTATGTGAGGTAAACGAATTACAGCTGGGCAATTGACAGGACCATGTGCGCAAACCAATGCTGACTAAGTTGCAAGAAAGGTAGAGGTTCAAAGCATGGGCGGTACGCCGAGGTAAGTTGACCGAAATCCATCTGCATCTACTACTAATCATCCACCTTGAGATATCTATCCTGAACATCTCGCTGTTATTAAGTTGCGAGTCCCACCCATAGTGTAAACTCAAAGCAATAGATAACTGCATTAAAATAACTTTGCGTAAAGTAAACAATCCTTGCACCCGCGGGCACAAGCACCGTTGTTTTCCCCCTTGTGGCAACAGCACATCCCCTAGACTCATGTTTCTGTCACTCAAACTAGTCATCGAGGGGCATGAACCCACAATCAAGCATAACGTTCCCTCTTGGAGTCACTACCTACTACTTGGCCAAAGCAATAAGTTACAATGGGGAACATGCAAGAATTACTTACGAACATAAATATAAAAGAGGTGAATCAAATATATTACTCAAACACAATCTGAACATAATCTCATAATCCATCGGATCCCAGCAAACTCATCATAGCAACAGCATAAGGATTACATATGTGCCTCGATCATGTAGGGCAGCTCACGAGGACTAATTAGTGAAGCACAAGAACGGGAGGAGAACACATCACATAGCTACTGGTCATGGACCCATGGTCCAAGGGAGACTACTCACAACTCATCCGGGAGGTGTCCATGGTGGTGGAGAAGCTCCCGGTGGTGATCCTCCCCTCCGGCAGGGTGCCAGGAAGAGTTCTCCTGGTGCTCCCGATCTTGGAAGCGGCGGCGGCGGCGGAACAGAGATGAGATCGCGAAAAAGAGTTCCCGTCTCGAGGGTTTCGGGAGACGCTTTAAATATATGCCAAAGGGGGGCATCAGACGAGGCTCGGGGGGCCCAGGCGCCCCCTGGCGCGGCCCAGGGGGGGCGCGCCACCAGGGCGCCTGGAGCCCTGGTGGCCCCCCTCCGGCTGTGCTTCGGGTGCCTGGTAGCTTCTGGAACGCTGATTTTTTATATAATTTTTCTGGATTTTTTCTGGCAGTTCTCATAATGTGAAAACCTGAAATACAAAAACAGCCGAAAACAGAAACTGGCACTGGGGTGCACTGAGTTAATAGGTTAGTCCAAATATGATCAAAAGTGTATGGAAGTGTATAAATAACATAGCAATATCACCCAAAAGAGGCATGGAGCAAGCAGAAATTATAGATACGTTTTGGACGTATCATTTGTCAAGTATTCTTTAATCGGTTCGCGATCTCTTCGTTCTCTTGTATCTAAATTTCCTCAAGTGCTTATTCTTCTCGGTGATTATTCTTTTTCATCACCCAGTTTCAATTCTTACGGTGGTTCATTCAAGATTACTCTTCCGTTGTTATCGTATTAATTCATTTGTTCTTTTCATAATCCTACCGGTGAGTCGTTCAAGATTATTCTCAAGTTTGGCTATATCTCTCTCCAATCCTTTTCAAGAATAATAAGTAGTAGGCCAAATCCGTTGTCGGTCATCAATTTAATTTAATCTGAAGTGATTAATCTCTTTTTCCGGAGCTTGTTCATCATATCATATCCTTGGTTCTAAGTTGTTCATCTTGTTTTCCGGAGCTCTAAGTTATTTCAATTATATCATTTCAAAGCTCCATCTAATTCATCGCAGGCCTTGAATCTTATTCTTTTCATCTTTCACTTCTCATGCTTTCAGTACCGGAGTTCTTCATGGTGGTTCATCATGTTTCAATTCATCCTCGACGTCTTCATCAAGATTCATGTTGGAGCTCAAGCATTCTTCATCATGCTTTCCAATCGCAATCATTTCTACCTTATCTTTTCAGATGGTGTTATGTCATTCTTGACAATTCCTTCATGAATTATGATTCACGAGTTATCAAGAATGAGATATTTAAAACCATCATTTTCCTTGTTCAGGAGATCTTTTCAACCCTTCAATTATTCGTTGGAGTTATCTTGGGTTATAATTCACCTAAAAGCTTTCCCTAAGGATTGTTGCTATTATGGTGCTTATAAATGACCCAAATTCTTCATTAATCCTCTCGGTGAAAGAGTTTTCATCTCTTCGTTGATTTCTACCAACAATTGGTTTCCGTTAGTGGATGATTGTCAGCTCATAATTTTGAGATGTTTTCCATAAGCCCACATCAAGCTTATTCTTTTCGTTGTTGAATTTCCAACAACTCGGTTCAACCCTTCTTCGTAAGGATGATTTTCAAATTCATTTGTGGGAGAAGTTGTCATTTTCTTATCAGTTCTTGTCTTTCCAATGATTTAGCATCTATTCTTTTGTTCCGGAGGCTTTGCGATATTGCTCTCTTCGAACCATCATCTTGTTTTATCAAGATCATGCTCTTGTCCTTTCTAGTCCATTTAACAGGAGGTCGTGTCCTCCGCTCAAGTTCCCTCATCTTATCAAGTTTTGCCTCTCTTTTCCACCCGAGTGCTATCTGAAATCTTTCTTACTCCTTGTGTCATTCTTTTAATAGTTACGGAGGCAGTGTGTGGTTGATGTCATCAAGTATCATCCCATCTCCTCAAGTTCATGTCCAATTCCTTCCATTTTCAGATGGAGTGTTGTCCAAATTATTTCGTTCTTATTCCTTCTCCATCTTGTTAACCGGAGTGGTTTTGAAAAAAAATTCGTCATCCTTGAGCTCTTCGTTCATGTCCTTGTAACTTCAAATTCTCGTGGTGTCCCTTGTTCCTCCTTTTTACCGGAGTGCTCTTAACTTTGTTCATCTCCGTTGTATTCTTTCTTTCAAGATTGTTCAACCTCTCTAGGTTCGTGGTTTCACTTGTTTGTCGAAGAAGCAACTTTGTTTTACCTCTTCCTTTTCCGTTTATCCGGTGCCATCTTTAGGATCTCGGGTCGAGATCCTCTGTTAGTGTGGGAGAGTTGTGATGCCCGAGACCGACGCTCCAGAAGACTTCCAGCTATTCCGGGTTGCGTCGTGTGTTTTATTTGCTTGCTTCATTTTAATTTTGCATTGCATCATGTCATCATACCATCATGTCATTAATATATTTTTTTGCAACTCAAATAAATAAATCCTGTGGATCTTTGATCCATTTAAATCGAGGGAAGTCATATGTTGATTTCTCTTTACAACATATACAAGTCTCTCAATATTTTAGGGAGCTATGTTAATTATTCCATCGTTCTGGAATTAACCAAAACAAACTTGCATCTTATTTCCTGCTTGTTTTTAAATCTTTTAAATCCTCCATCTTCTCCAAATATGCATCCTCTAGTTGTGGAGCTTTGATATATCAAAGTAGCCACATGTCAGTTGTTAGTCAATTCCTATTTATTTGGCTCTTCCAAATAAATATTTTGCTTCTCTGTTTTTTTAATTGGTAGAGGAGACCTTTTTTTTTAATCGAGGCTGGCCCATCTCTCCTTTTTGTTTTCTTTTCTTTCTCGGTGTTTTAGCCCAGCCAATCTGGC
>LR738709.1:507430989-507484927 GCA_902687465.1 Secale cereale | reverse complement strand
ACCCTAGCCCACTCCTCGAGCCCTCTGCTCGATCCCCTCGTCCCTCAGTGCGCCGCCACCCATCGCACGAGGCCTCGATCCCTCGCTCCCTCGTCCTCCTCGCGACACCCCGTGCTCCTTCCTCCTCTGGCTCATCGCGCGAGCCCCACATCCCATTACCGCCGGCCCTGCTTCGCCTTGTCTGCGCCCCCTGCTCGCTGGAGCCGGACCTCCCCTTCGCGCGACCCCTTCCCCCCTCATCCCTGCCGCGCCGAACCTTCGCCCCTCGCCGCCGCCATGCGCACGACCGCACCTGCCTCCTTCCTCCTATCGCCGTCGCGCCTCCTTCCCTGGCCGGCCTGCAGCGCGCTGCCGCCTCCCGTAATCGACCCGCCATCATCCGTCTTCGCGCAGCCACAACTCCCTCACCCCGGCCTCTAGCTCGTCCTCGCCGCCAGGATGTAATGCCCAGGATGGGACTATATCTCCTACGTGTCGAGGCACGACTTAAAGATATAAGCCCATTCTGGAATGATCGCAAGTTCGGTATCTTTGCACATCTCATGTAAAAATGGGGATGGAAACCATAAAAGATAGTTGGCTTACACTCGCCACGTCACACAAATTCATTACATGTTCAAACATCATTCAGATAAACATCACAGCCCATCTAAGGGTAAAGATCCAAATGACAAGATACCAAACATAACATTAAACCACAGGTCTAGATCGAATCCTAGTAGAAGCTCTACTGATCAACCGGATAGTTCACATAGTAACGGCTATGCTCCTCGTCATACTCCCAGTCTAGCTCAGTGCCATCGCCTGTGTAGCTCACCATCGTACCTGCATCTGGTGTGGTGAAGTAACTGTGAGCCACAGAGGACTCAGCAATCCCGTTCCCAGGTAACACGACTATTTAAGCCTTGGGTGTGGAACAAGGCTGAAGAAAGAACAAGAGTCTGCAGCAGTACTAGCCTAGCTTACGCAAAAGAGAGCGAGAAGAGAAGGTGCCTCGGTCGAGAGATGATCACGAAGTGATCCTAACTAAAGCAAGTCAAACATAACCCCACCGTGTTCACTTCCCGAATCCCTTTCGGAAAATGACCGTCACGGTACTCACGCTGGTAGTGTATTGGAACATGGTGTCAAGTTTTCTACAACCGGATATTAACAAGCTCCCATCTGCCACATAACCGCAGGCACGGCTTTCGAAAGTTCATAACCCTGCAGGGGTGTTCCAACTTGGCCCATGACAAGCCCACGATCCGCGGAGTCGCAACTCCAAGGTGGGAAGGCCTGAGTATCCTCGGAATCCCGTGCTCAAGATACTCCGAACTAAGGTAAGGCTAATCCAGCAAATCCTCCCGGCGTGCCGACACCCTGACAGTAGCCGCGCGTATCTAGTCTCAGGCCACGACCGGATGAGACATCCTACAGGTGTATGCCAGATACCTCGGGTTTCCCCAAGGCGGCCCCGCAGTTTGCTCAGTTCGGACCAACACTCATGAGGAGCACTGGCCCGGGGTTGTTGATTAAAATAAAAGGGATAGCTAGTCCCTATGCAAGTTTTAAGTTATTAGGCGAATAGTACCAATGTTGGGACTTGCTGGAAAAGACTTAGCACTTAGCGGTTTATCGAGGGGGTCCCATAACCCCAACCGTGTGAGGAACGCATAATCAAGGAACATAACACCGGTTTATACGGTTCCTAGCGGCATGAGTGGAACAAATCACCAAGCAAAAGGCTTAGCCTTCCACCCATTACCAATATATAGATGGTTTCATTTAATAATTAATATAGTGTGATATCCCAACAAGCTTCAACAAGAAGCAAGAATCTTCAATCTTCACCTGCAACTAACAATGCTATAAGAGGGGCTGAGCGAAGCCTACGTATAGCCAATCAATGGTTTGCATAGGTAGGGTGGTTAAACAGGTTCATGGTTACAATAGGAGGCTGACAGGAAAAACATGGGCATCGAGGCAAAACTATAGATCGAGACTTCTAGCAATAGGCAAAGATAGTAATGTTATCAGGGTTCGGTCATCTTGCCTGAAGAGTTGTCGATGGGATCGTAAGAGGGGTCCTCGTTCTCAAGCTCGGTAGTAACCTCGTGCTCGTACTCGTACTCGGTCTCAGCTTCCGGCTCTACTCAAACACAAGAACACAAGGCAACGAATCAAACAAGATGCAATGCGCAGAAAAATTACTGGATGCATGACTGATGCACTATGGAAGCAAAACAGATGCACTATGGAAGCACAGAAAGTCTACTTAGGAAGCACAGTGTTACAGCACAACAATATGCATCAAGCAAAATGCTTCAAAACATGATAACAATAGGATAATATGAATCTACATGCAAAAACACAGAAGTTACATATAGGACTTGCTCAAAACGGAGCAACGGGCTAAAAGTTACACCCGAAACAATAAATAAGCACAAGCTGAAAATAACAGCCACATAGCAACTTCGGGGCAAGAGATAAATGGCCTACAGCACTCAAACATCATGGCAATGAGCATGGACATAAACTAGACATATCCTACAGCAAACAAATCCATTGGAGCATCCCCAAAGGAGCCATGGATCAATAGCAACAAGCTATGACATATTGAACTTGACAACAAAATCCTGACAGCAGTAATTTGTTGCAACTTGGGAGCAAGATTTAAATATGCTACAGCCACTCAATTAAGCATGTGAGAGCATGAATGGATAGCCAACAATATATACAACAAGGAATCATCAAGAGTCACCCCAAAACTATCATGGATTTGCCTAGAACAACAAGCAAACATGGCATCTGGATATTACAGATTCCAGACTTAGTGAAATTTCACGAAGTGTTAAAACATCAGTTTCATCATGGCATCTTTGAGAGCAAGTTTAAGTGAAATTTCACTAAGTGTTAAAACAGCAGTTTCATCATGGCATCTTTGAGAGCAAGTTTAAGTCACCCCAAAACTAAACATGGCAAGTGGTAAGCACCACACAAAGTACACATGATGGTGAGTCCAAAACACCTAAGCATGCATCAAGAGGACAAACACATCGATAGCAACGAGCTCCTCTACGAGGCATCTCGTAACAAGTTTAACGACATAACAGCCACATAGGACTTTGCAAAGGAGATAAGCATGGCAAGATGAAATCTATCATGCAAGCTAAAGCAATCAACATGTAGAGCATCTCAAGACGAACACGTGGACATATCATTTGCATCATTTGGATAAACATGCGCCAAGTTATCACATTGCAAAGATGGCATGAAAACAACTACTAACAGCAGTTTATAACAAGTTGCACTCTTCCAACAGATATTTAAGCATCTAGATGACCTCAAACATGCATGGCACAATGAAACAAAACGTAGTACAAGTCTCCACGATCATTTTGACATATCATTTGCTCAAATCGGACCATCACACAAAAAGTTATCCACGTTTTAAAACTGCATCAGAGATCAAAATCACCCAGGGACTTAGCAGTTTTAGACTAGGGAAAAAAACACACGGGCGCAATATAGCTAAACAACGCTCAGGCGACGGATAGGAGGAAAAGCTCACCACGGGCTCGGCCCGGGAAGAGGAGGAAGATCTGGGCCCTGGGCTCGGCTCGGCCCGCGAAGACCTGGCCCAGGCGGAGGGAGGCCTGGCTGGGCCTAGAGTTCGGCTCGGCCCGCGAAGACATGGCCCAGGTGGGGCGCAGCGATCGGATCTGGCGAGGGAGCCTGGCTCCCTCGATCCCACGAGCGCCCGCGGCGGCGGATTGGGGACGGAGGCTGGCGGCGGTGGCCCTCGCACCCGGCGAGATGGAGCGGCCGGCGCGGCTGCCTGGCGAAGGACCGGCACGGCGGCGGCGAGGGGCCGGCGCGGCCTGGCCGGCGGCGGGCCTGGCCGGCGCGGCGGCGGTGGCCGGAGGCGTTTGGCGGTGGTGGTGCGGCCTCGGCCGGCGGCGAGGAGAAGGCCGGCGGGAGGGAGAGCTGCACCGGCGGCGGGTGGGGCATGCTCCTCCGACGAGGGGCGCCGGCGGCGGAGAAGAAGGCGGCGGCGGCGGGAAGTTGAAGACGAAGTCGCGGGGCCCGCGCGTCGGGTCGGAAGCACCGGCGGCGGCCTACGGAAGCACGGTGGAGACTCTCGGAAGCATGGTTTTCTGGGCGTCGGAAGCACGAAATTTCAACGGTGGAAGCACCGGAATTCAACGGTGGAAGCACCGGCGGCGCACTGTGGAAGCATAGGGTTTTCTGGACGCAAATTTTGGGGGAGATGGACGTTTATATAGGCACAAGGAGCTAGGGTTGTCCAAATGAGGTGTGGTTTTCGGCCACGCGATCAGAATTGGATGGCCTAGATGAAGGGAGGGGTTTGGGTTAGTTTGGTGGGCTGTTGGAGGGGTGTCTTGGGCCTCAAAGTGGAGGTAGTTTCAGCCCACGAGAATAACTGTTGGGGTAGCAAACGAACTCCAAACGCGACGAGATTTGACAGGCGGGTTAAACACACCAAAACAACAACACACGACAAGTCTCACGCCAAACCGGAAACGTTACACGGCCAAACACCAAAGTAGGCCTCGAGGATGCCACGGACACGTGAGAGAGCTCCGGAACGCGAAACGGACAACGGAAAGAAACGAGTGGGAGCGGATGCAAACGACAACACAAAAGCAATGCGATGCACATGTCAACATGATATGAATGAATGCACACACGCAACACGACAAAACGACGAAAACCCGAACAGACGAAGAACCCGGAAAGGAAATGATGGAGCCAAAGATATCATATATTGCCCAAAAGGGAAAGTATTACATCCAGGGCATTACACAGGAGGCCCGCGCCGCGCCCGATCCCGTGGTCGACAGCGCCGTGATGGCCATCGGCTCCGCTCGTGTTGTGCGGCTGCTTTGTCCGCGACCCCCCTGCTTCGCTCCTTCCCTTGCAGGTGGCGCTCTCCTCGTCGGCTGCTAGTGCATGCAGTTGTGTCCCTGCTTCATGTCAAGGCCCATGATGACGACCCCTTCGTCTAGCCGCTGCTCGGTCAGGCGCCCAGAACCAGCGCCCGAGTTGCTGCACCTCCATGTCCGGCGAAGTCCAAGACTGAGTCCTCCTCGATCAGGAGCGTTTTCTTTTGGGTTCGCGAGGAACATCTAGTGTTTGACCACACGGGACAACAAGTACCTCTACTACCGAAGATCTTGGATGCACCAAGTCCATCTACGACCCGTGTACGTCTGCGTGGATTCATCAAGTACCCTATGGATACGCCAAGGTCGACTACGCCCGGAGATGAAACGAGTACTGCTACGATGACCCGAACATCTACAAAACGAGTACCCCTACGCCCGAACGACTACGGAGCCAAACGCCAAGTACCACTATGGGACGTGTACCACTACCGTCGCCCAGAGGACGTTCGATTCATCAAGTACCTCTCCGAAATGATACGTGAATGGCTACTTCCCTCGACGTCTCGAACCCCTCCGAAAACGCACGCTTCAAAGGTATAACCCCGAGACGACGCCCGTGAACGGATGCATGTTGTGTTGTATGAGATGCACCCTTTGTTGCCCCGTGTTCGAAGTACCCCCCGTTGCCTTGTCGCCGAACCCTGGGAACCCTGCAACGGGATCACCCCATCTTCTTGCATGTCACGCTCTCCGTCATCTTTTGCACCGGACTCTCAACGAGTTACCGGAACCAATACGTTGCGTGGCATCATTTTCGGATTCGCCGCTGTGGCCCCTTTCTTTCCACCACGGCGACAAATACTTCATATCTCTTCATGTTAACTTTTACTAAAAATTGCATAAAACTTGATCATGTCATCCGCATCATGATAACAACCTTTGAATGTTAAATCGTTGTTGCTTTAATAATTGCTAAAATTGGTCATGGTGATTTTTCGGAATTGTTGTTGTTATTTCCGGCCTCATTTAAAATGCCTAGATAGTGTAGTTTTACTTAGGCTTCACCTCTTGCCATGTTTAATAAAAACATTTATTCTTGTCTTGTAGATAAATGAGAGTCAACTAAATAAATCTAACGTGGTGTTTTGTCGATATGCAACTCGTTGCATATTGAGCTCCACTTAAATTGTAGTATTGCTTGTGCACCTTGCCATGCCATGCATATTTAAACCGGACATGCATCATACTTGGTTGTGCAGCATATGTCGTGGTTATGATATGTGTGTTCACCATATTGTTTGCTTCTTTCCGGTATGCTTCTTCTCGTTAGCTTCAGTTTCGTTCTGGAGTTGTGAGGATTTGTTCGACTACTTCATGGGCTTGTTGTTCTTCCTCGCGGGATCCCAGGCAAGATGACCATACCCTTGGATACCTTTACTACCATTGCCATGCTTAGTTGTCTCGATGCTATCATTATATGTCGCGCTACCCATCTTTATTATCAGCCCCTCTCCTTGTTGCCATGAAACGTCTAACCTTTGACACCTTCCTAGCAAACCGTTGTTTGGCTATGTTACCCGCTTGCTCAGCCCCTCTTATAGCGTTGTTAGTTGCAGGTGAAGATGAAGATTGATCCATGTCGGATCTTGTTGTTGGTATATCACAATATCTATTATTATTATTAACACACCTATATACTGGGCATGGGTGGAAGGCTTGGCCTTTTGCTCGGTGTTTTGTTCCACTCATGCCACCTTAGGAGCCGATAAACCGGCGTTATGTTCCTTGATTTTTGCGTTCCTTAGATGGTTGGGTATATGGGGACCCCTTGACAGTTCGTCTTTGAATAAAACTCCTCCAGCAAGGCCCAACATTGGTTTTAATTTGCCTCATAATAACAACTTAATTAATTAATTAAATTGCATAGGGCGTCGCGCCCTCGAGGATTCTTTCTACATAGCAGGGGGGCCAGTGCTGATGGTGTTGGTCACAAACGGGGGTGCTGCGGGGCCACCTGTGGGAAACCCAAGGGCTGGTTTTACTCGTAGCTTCGCACATCCTGTCGTGGCCTAAGACGAGATACGCGCGGCTACTATCAGGGTGTCGACACACCGGGAGGTGTTGCTGGACTTGTTTTACCATTGTCGAAATGTCTTGTGCACCGGGATGCCGAGTCTGATCGGATTGTCCCTAAGATAAGGGGTGATAATATTATTATTACTTCTGCTGATCATGAGAGCTTGTGATGGGCTAAGTTGGGACACCCCTGCAGGGTTATGATCTTTCGAAAGCCGTGCCCGCGGTTATGTGGCAGATTGGAATTTGTTAATGTCCGGTTGTAGAAAACTTGACAGAGGATCCGAAGTAAAACACACAACCGCGTGAGTAACCCTGACTGTCTCTTTTCACTTTGAGAAGAGAACACGGTGGGGTTATGTTTGACTCGTAGGTAGTTCAGGATCTTTAGCGATCATTACTAGTTTGCGACCGTTTGCGTAGATGCTCATCTAATTCTTGTACTCGTAAGTTGGCCACCATACATATGCTTAGCCGCTGCTGCAACCTCACCACTACCCTTTTCCATACCCATAAAGCTTTGCTAGTCTTGATACCCATGGTTATGGGATTGCTGAGTCCTCGTGGCTCACAGATACTACAACACCAGATGCAGGTACCGCTGAGAACAGTGCAGGAGGTGGTTCAGAACTTCACTGAGAGCTCGATGAAGAGAGTGGCCGTACGTATGTGACGTTTTTTGACGATTAGTAGTGGTTCCTACTAGGGGCGATCGGGCCTTGTGTTTATGGTATCTTTCTCGTTTGGTTTTCGTCCGTAGTCGGACCCTATGTTATTTGGTTGATGTATATTATTGTATTCATGTGTGACGTGGCCAGTGTAAGCCAACTATCTTTTATTATTTCATCCCTGAATTTTACATGAGTTGTGCAAAGATACCATACTTGAGATCATTCTAGTATGCGCTTATGTCTTTAAGTTGTGCCTCGACACGTGGGAGACATAGTCACATACTGGGCATTACACCGAACCTTAAGTGTGTAGACCCTACGGGTTCGGGAGACACGTAGACATGATCGAGACGACTCTCCGATCAATAACCAACAGCGGGATCTAGATACCCATGTTGGTTCCTACATGCTCCTCGATGATCTCATCGGATGAACCACGATGTCAAGGATTCAATCAATCCCGTATACAATTCCATTTGTCTATCGGTACAATACTTGCCCGAGATTCGATCGTCGGTATACCGATACCTTGTTCAATCTCTTCATGGCAAGTCTCTTTACTCGTTCCGTAATAGATCATCATGTGACCAACACCTTAGTCACATTGAGCTCATTATGATGATGTCTTACCGAGTGGGCCCAGAGATACCTCTCCGTCATACGGAGTGACAAATCCCAGTCTCGGTTCGTGCCAACCCAACAGATACTTTCGGAGGTACCCGTTGTGTACCTTTATAGCCACCCAGTTACGTTGTGATGTTTGGCACACCCAAAGTATCCCTACGGTATCCGGGAGTTGCACAACCTCATGGTCTAAGGAAAAGATACTTGACATTGGAAAAGCTTTAGCATTACGAACTACACGATCTTGTGCTAGGCTTAGGATTGGGTCTTGTCCATCACATCATTCTCCTAATGATGTGATCTCGTTATCAATGACATCCAATGTCCATGGTCAGGAAACCGTAACCATCTGTTGATCAACGAGCTAGTAACTAGAGGTTTACCAGGGACACGTTGTGGTCTATGTATTCACACATGTATCACTGTTTCCGGATAATACAATTCAAGCATGAATAACAGACAATTATCATGAACAAGGAAATATAATAATAACCATTTTATTATTGCCTCTAGGGCATATTTCCAACAGTCTCCCACTTGCACTAGAGTCAATAATCTATTTACATTGTGATGAATCGAACACCCATAGAGTTCTGGTGTTGATCATGTTTTGCTCGTGGAAGAGGTTTAGTCAACGGATCTGCGACATTCAGATCCGTATGCACTTTACAAATATCATGTCTCCATCTTGAATATAATTCCGGATGGAGTTGAAACGGCGCTTGATGTGCTTGGTCTTCTTGTGAAACCTGGGCTCCTTGGCAATGGCAATAGCGCCAATGTTGTCACGGAAGAGAGTCATCGGGCCCGACGCGCTTGGAATAACTCCTAGTCAGTGATGAACTCCTTCATCCAGACTCCTTCCTGCGCTGCTTCGCAAGCAGCTATGTACTCCGCTTCACATGTAGAATGCGCCACGACGCTTTGCTTGCAACTGCACCAGCTGACTGCCCCACCATTCAAAATATACACATATCCGGTTTGTGACTTGGAGTCATCCAGATCTGTGTCGAAGCTAGCATCAACGTAACCCTTTACGACGAGCTCTTCGTCACCTCCATAAACGAGAAACATATCCTTAGTCCTTTTCAAGTACTTCAGGATGTTCTTGACCGCTGTCCAGTGTTCCATACCGGGATCACTTTGGTACCTCCCTACCAAACTTATGGCAAGGTTCACATCAGGTCTGGTACATAGCATGGCATACATATAGAACCTATGGCTGAGGCATAGGGGATGACACTCATATTTTCTCTATCTTCTGCCATGGTCGGGGATTGAGCCGTGCTCAATCTCATACCCTGCAATACAGGCAAGAACCCTTTCTTGGACTGATCCATATTGAACTTCTTCAATATCTTATCAAGGTATGTGCTTTGTGAAAGACCAATGAGGCGTCTCGATCTATCTCTATAGATCTTGATGCCTAATATGTAAGCAGCTTCTCCAAGGTCCTTCATTGAAAAACTCTTATTCAAGTAGGCCTTTATGCTTTCCAAGAATTCTACATCATTTCCCATCAGCAATATATCATCCACATATAATATGAAAAATGCTACAGAGCTCCCACTCACTTTCTTGTAAATACAGGCTTCTCCCCAAGTCTGTATAAACCCAAACGCTTTGATCACATCATTGAAGCAAATGTTCCAACTCCGAGATGCTTGCACTAGCCCATAGATTGAGCACTGGAGCTTGCATACCTTGTTAGCATTATAAGGATTGACAAAACCTTCCAGCTGCATCATATACAGTGTTTCCTTGAGGAAGCCATTAAGGAATGCCGTTTTGACGTCCATTTGCCATATCTCATAATCATAGAATGCGGCAATTGCTAACATGATTCGGGCGGACTTCAGCATCGCTACCGGAGAGAAAGTCTCACCATAGTCAATCCCTTGAACTTGTCGATAACCTTTAGCGACAAGCTGAGCCTTATAGATGGTCACATTACCATCCGCGTCAGTCTTCTTCTTAAAGATCCGAGCCCGTCATTAGTCCACAAGGACACATTACCATCCGCGCCAGTCTTCTTCTATGGCGTGCCGATCATCGGGCAAGTCCACCAAAGTCCATACTTTGTTTTCATACATGGATCCTATCTCGGATTTCATGGCTTCAAGCCATTTGTTGGAATCAGGGCCCGCCATCGCTTCTTCATAGTTCGAAGGTTCACCGTTGTCTAACAACATGATTTCCATGACAGGGTTGCCGTACCACTCTGGTGCGGAACATGTCCTTGTGGACCTACGAAGTTCAGTAGTAACTTGATCTGAAGCTTCATGATCATCATCATTAACTTCCTCCCTAGTTGGTGCAGGCACCACAGGAACAACTTCCCGCGCTGCGCTACTTTCCGGTTCGGAAGGGGTGACTGTCACCTCATCAAGTTCCACTTTCCTCCCACTCACTTCTTTCGAGAGAAACTCTTTCTCCAGAAAGGATCCATTCTTGGCAACGAAGACCTTGCCTTCAGATCTGAGGTAGAAGGTGTACCCAATAGTTTCCTTTGGGTATCCTATGAAGACGCATTTTTCCGATTTGGGTTCGAGCTTTTCAGGTTGAAGTTTCTTGACATAAGCATCGCAACCCCAAACTTTCAGAAACGACAGCTTAGGTTTCTTGCCAAACCAAAGTTCATACGGTGTCGTCTCAACGGATTTAGACGGAGCCCTATTTAAAGTGAATGCGGCAGTCTCTAAAGCATAACCCCAAAATGATAGCGGTAAGTCGGTAAGAGACATCATAGATCGCACCATGTCCAACAGAGTACGATTGCGACGTTCGGACACACCATTACGCTGAGGTGTTCCAGGCGGTGTCAATTGTGAAACAATTCCACAGTTCCTTAGGTGCGTGCCAAATTTGTGACTTAAATATTCTCCTCCACGATCCGATCGTAAGAACTTTATTTTTCTGTCACGTTGATTCTCAACCTCATTCTGAAATTCCTTGAACTTTTCAAAGGTCTCATACTTGTGTTTCATCAAGTAGACATACCCATATCTACTTAAATCATCCGTGAGGGTGAGAACATAACGATAGCCTCCGCGAGCTTCAATACTCATTGGACTGCACACATCAGTATGTATGATTTCCAATAAGTGGGTTGCTCGCTCCATTGTTCCGGAGAACGGAGTCTTGGTTATCCTGCCCAAGAGGCATGGTTCGCACGTGTCAAATGATTCATAATCAAGAGACTCCAAAAGTCCATCTGCATGGAGCTTCTTCATACGTTTGACACCAATATGACCAAGGCGGCAATGCCACAAGTATGTGGGACTATCATTATCAACCTTACATCTTTTGGCATTCACACTATGAATATGTGTAACATCACGTTCGAGATTCATCAAGAATAAACCATTGACCAGCGGGGCATGACCATAAAACATATCTCTCATATAAATAGAACAACCATTATTCTCGGATTTAAATGAGTATCCATCTCGCATTAAACGAGATCCAGATACAATGTTCATGCTCAAAGCTGGTACTAAATAACAATTATTAAGGTTTAAAACTAATCCCGAGGGTAGATGTAGAGGTAGCATGCCGACGGCGATCACATCGACCTTGGAACCATTCCTGACGCGCATCGTCACCTCGTCCTTCGCTAGTCTCCGCTTATTTCGCAGCTCCTGGTTTGAGTTACAAATGTGAGCAACTGCATTGGTATCAAATACCCAGGAGCTACTACGAGCGCTGGTAAGGTACACATCAATAACATGTATATCATATATACCTTTGACGTTGCCGGCATTCTTATCTGCTAAGTATTTGGGGCAGTTCCGCTTCCAGTGACCCGTTCCCTTGCAATAAAAGCACTCAGTCTCAGGCTTGGGTCCATTCTTTGGCTTCTTCCCGGCAACTGGCTTACCGGGCGCGGCAACTCCTTTGCCGTCCTTCTTCAAGTTCTTCTTACCCTTGCCTTTCTTGAACTTAGTGGTTTTATTCACCATCAACACTTGATGCTCTTTCTTGATCTCCACCTCCGCTGATTTCAGCATTGAATACACTTCGGGAATGGACTTCTCCACCCCTTGCATATTGAAGTTTATCACGAAGCTCTTGTAGCTAGGTGGGAGCGGCTGAAGGATTCTGTCAACGACCGCTTCGTCTGGGAGATTCATTCCCAACTGCGACAAGCGATTGTGCAACCCAGACAATTTGAGTATGTGCTCGTTGACAGAACTATTCTCCTCCATCTTACAACTGTAGAATGCGTCGGCGACGCCGTATCTCTCGACTCGGGCATGAGCTTGGAAACCCATTTTCAGCTCTTGGAACATCTCATATGCTCCGTGGTGCTCAAAACGCTTTTGGAGCCCCGATTCTAAGCTGTAAAGCATGCCGCACTGAACCAGGGAGTAATCATCACAACGCGACTGCCAAGCTTTCATAACGTCTTGGTTTGCCGGGGCGGGAGCGTCACCTAGCGGTGCTTCAAGGACATATGTTTTCTTGGCAGCTATGAGGATGATCCTCGGGTTACGGACCCAGTCCGTATAGTTGCTACCATCGTCTTTCAGCTTGGATTTCTCTAGGAACGCGTTGAAGTTGAGGGTAATATGAGCGTGGGCCATTGGATCTACAAGACATATTGTAAAGATTTTAGACTAAGTTCATGACAATTAAGTTCATCTAAACAAATTTAATGAACTCCCACTCAGATAGACATCTCTCTAGTCATCTAAGTGATACATGATCCGAATCGACTAAGCCGTGTCCGATCATCACGTGAGACGGACTAGTCATCAACGGTGAACATCTTCATGTTGATCGTATCTTCTGTACGACTCATGTTCGACCTTTCGGTCGTCCGTGTTCCGAGGCCATGTCTGTACATGCTAGGCTCGTCAAGTGAACCCTAAGTGTATTGCATGTGTAAATCTGGCTTACACCCGTTGTATGCGAACGTTAGAGCCTATCACACCCGATCATCACGTGGTGCTTCGGAACAACGAACCTTAGCAACGGTGCACAGTTAGGGGGAACACAATTCTTGAAATTTTAGTGAGAGATCATCTTATTTACTACCGTCGTTCTAAGCAAATAAGATGTATAAACATGATAAACATCACATGCAATCAAATAGTGACATGATATGGCCAATATCATTTTGCTCCTTCGATCTTCATCTTCGGGGCTCCATGATCATCATCGTCACCGGCATGACACCATGATCTCCATCATCGTGTCTTCATGAAGTCGCCTCGCCAAACATTACTTCTACTACTATGGCTAACGTTTAGCAATAAAGTAAAGTAATTACATGGCGTTATTCAGTGACACGCAGGTCATACAAAAAATAAGACAACTCATATGGCTCCTGCCAGTTGTCATACTCATCGACATGCAAGTCGTGATTCCTATTACATGAACATGATCAATCTCATACATCACATAAATCATTCATCCCATTCTTTTTGGCCATATCACATCACACGGCACATGCTGCAAGAACAAGTTAGACGTCCTCTAATTGTTGTTGCAAGTTTTTATGTGGCTGCTATAGGTTTCTAACAAGAACGTTTCTTACCTACGCCAAAACGACAACATGATATGCCAATTTCTATTTACCCTTCATAAGGACCCTTTTCATCGAATCCGATCCAACTAAAGTGGGGGAGACTGTCACCCGCTAGCCACCTTATGCAACTAGTGCATGTCAGTCGGTGGAACCTGTCTCACGTAAGCGTACGTGTAAGGTCGGTCCGGGCCGCTTCATCCCACAATGCCGCTGAATCAAGATAGGACTAGTAGCGGTAAGAGAATTGAACAAATCTACGCCCACAACTGCTTTGTGTTCTACTCGTGCAAGATACTACGCATAGACCTAGCTCAGATGCCACTGTTGGGGAATGAAGCAGAAATCAAAAAAAAATCTACGCTTCACCAAGATCAATCTAAGGAGTCATCTAGCAACGAGGGAGAGGGGAGTGCATCTACATACCCTTGTAGATCGCGAGCGGAAGCGTTCAAGAGAACGTGGATGATGGAGTCGTCCTCGTCGTGATCCAAATCACCGATGATCCTAGCGCCGAACGGACGGCACCTCCATGTTCAACACACGTACGGAGCAGCGACGTCTCCTCCTTCTTGATCCAGCAAGGGGGAAGGAGAGGTTGATGGAGATCCAGCAGCATGACGGCGTGGTGGTGGATGCAGCGGTATTCCTGCAGGGCTTCGCCAAGCGCTGCGGGAGGAGGAACGTGTGTCACGGGAGGGAGAGGGAGGCGCCAGGGGCTAGGGTGCGGCTGCCCTCCCTCCCCCCCCACTATATATAGGGGGCCTAGGGGGTGCGCCGGCCCTAGAGATGGGATCTCTAGGGGGCGGCGGCCTAGGGGGGAGGCTTGCCCCCCAAGTCATGTGGGCGCCCCCCACCCCTAGGGTTCCCAACCGTAGGCGCAGGGGGAAGGCCCAAGGGGGGCGCACCAGCCCACTCTGGGTTGGTTCCCTTCCCCTTTCAGCCCATGGGGCCCTCCGGGATAGGTGGCCCCACCCGATGGACCCCCGGGACCCTTCCGGTGGTCCCGGTACAATACCGGTGACCCTTGAAACTCTCCGGTGGCCGAAACTGGACTTCCTATATATAATTTGTTACCTCCGGACTATTCCGGAACTCCTCGTGACGTCTGGAATATCATCCGAGACTCCGAACAACATTCGGGTTACCGCATGCATATATCTCTACAACCCTAGCGGCATCAAACCTTAAGTGTGTAGACCCTACGGGTTCGGGAGACACGTAGACATGACCGAGACGACTCTCCGGTCAATAACCAACAGCGGGATCTGGATACCCATGTTGGTTCCTACATGCTCCTTGATGATCTCATCGGATGAACCACGATGTCAAGGATTCAATCAATCCCGTATACAATTCCCTTTGTCTATCGGTACAGTACTTGCCCGAGATTCGATCGTCGGTATACCGATACCTTGTTCAATCTCGTCATATCAAGTCTCTTTACTCGTTCCGTAATACATCATCCTGTGACTAACACCTTAGTCACATTGAGCTCATTATGATGATGGCTTACCGAGTGGGCCCAGAGATACCTCTCCGTCATACGGAGTGACAAATCCCAGTCTCGGTTCGTGCCAACCCAACAGATACTTTCGGAGATACCCGTTGTGTACCTTTATAGCCACCCAGTTACGTTGTGACGTTTGGCACACCCAAAGTATCCCTACGGTATCCGGGAGTTGCACAACCTCATGGTCTAAGGAAAAGATACTTGACATTGGAAAAGCTTTAGCATTACGAACTACACGATCTTGTGCTAGGCTTAGGATTGGGTCTTGTCCATCACATCATTCTCCTAATGATGTGATCTCGTTATCAATGACATCCAATGTCCATGGTCAGGAAACCGTAACCATCTGTTGATCAACGAGCTAGTAACTAGAGGTTTACCAGGGACACGTTGTGGTTTATGTATTCACACGTGTATCACTGTTTCCGGATAATACAATTCAAGCATGAATAACAGACAATTATCATGAACAAGGAAATATAATAATAACCATTTTATTATTGCCTCTAGGGCATATTTCCAATAGTGTCGTGTTCTTGGGTATGGGCCAATTTGCCACTGCTTCAATTTTGTGGGGGTCAGTTTGTACTCCATCGCCGGTGATTATGTGCCCAAGATATTCCACTTGTGGTGCAGCAAAGATGCACTTGCTCATTTTGGCAAACAATTGTTCCTTTCTCAAGGTTTGTAGCACTTCATGGAGATGTTCCAAATGTTCAGCTAGTGTCTTGCTAAAAACCAGGATGTCATCAAAGAATACTAGGATGTACTTCCTAAGATATTTTGCAAAAACTTTGTTCATCGGGGCTTGGACGGTGGCTGGGGCATTACCGAGGCCAAATGGCATGACAAGGAATTCATAGTGACCCAGGTATGGCGTGAAGGTTGTCTTGTGCATGTCCTCTTTCTTCATTCTCACTTGGTGGTACCCCGCTCTCAGGTCAAGTTTGGTGAAGTATTTTGCTCCTTAAAGCCCATCGAACAAATCCTCAATTACGGGAATGGGAAATTTGTTCTTGATAGTTTGGGTGTTGAGATTTCTATAGCCAATGCATAATCTCCATGTTCCATCTTTCTTTCTCACTAATATAACAGGAGCTGCACAGGGACTCTCACTAGATCTGATAATGGAAGCATCTAGTAGCTCTTTGATTTGCTTCTCCATCTCAGCCTTTTGCATATGGGGTACTCTATAGGGTCTAGACATAGGTGGCTCAGAGCCCTCCTTGAGAGGTATGGCATGGTCATGTGCTCTCACAGGAGGCATCCCCTTGGGCTCAGTAAAGACATCTTTATATTCTGTCAATAAGTCTTCTATTTCAGCACATGGTTGTTGTTGTGGTTGCTGCTTCTTGGGAGGAAGTGGGAATAGACAATAACCAGTTACTCCAGTGTTTGAATTTTTTTGCATTCGATGGAGGGAAATGAGAGGCACATTCCCCTTTCTATTATTGTCCTTCAGTGTCACTTTGTTTTTGCCATCTATTGTTACTTGCATCTTTCTTGTGATGAAGTCCATGGTTATTGGGTTGTGCTTTTCCAACCACTCACACCCGGGAATGATGTCAAAACCTTCGAGAGGGGGTACTTTAAAGGAGTTGCTGAATTTGTGACCTTGAATTGTATATGGTGTGTCCACTGTGTGTGATCCCGACTGAAGAGTGCCTCCTCCTGCCACCAGAACTGTTTCCATTGGATTGCTCACAGTTGTGCAGGAAGTTTTGACAATGAACTTCATGTCAATAAATGTATGGGAGCTCCCGGAGTCGACCAGTGCTATGCCACACTTCCCTCCTATGCTGATTTGCAGTGTGAATGTTTTGGCAGGGGTTTCTTGCATAATGCTTGCAACAAGATTTGCATATAGTTCTCCTCTTCAGGAGGTGGAGGAATAGGTGGTGCAGTATCTTCAGGTTCTGTATGTTCTTGGGGTGGATCTTCAGAAGGTTGTTCTTGGTCAGTGGTCTCTTATGTGGCCATCAAGTTCAGTGTCTTGTACTGAGCACAATTGTGGCCAAAAAACCATTTCCCTCCACAATATCTGCATGTACCAGGCTCCATGTAGGGTATGTCCATTTTGACAGTGTTTTTGTGTCCCATTCCTTCTTGGTGGTGGTGTTATCAGTCCACTTTGGTTTGGTAGGTGCTTGGGGTGTGGAGTATGTTCTGGAGTAGTTGCTAGGTGTGTAGTTCTTCCTTTGTGCTTGTTGACCTTGTGTTCCTAACTCCATATCTCGGGTTGTTTCCACCGCAGCATATAGGGAGGTTGGTTTGAAAGGTTTCAGAAAGTGCTTGATCTCAAGTTGGAGCCCATTGATAAAACACTTGACATAGTAACTATCAGATACTTCAAGGTTTTCCCTCTTGTAAGAGACCATATTTTCTTCAAATATGTCAATGTATTCAGTCACTGAACTATGGCCTTACTTGATGGAGTTGTAATTCTCGAGGACCTCATATGAGCTGTCATTAGAGAATCGTTTAAGCAAGGCAGAACAGAAGTTGTCCCAGTTTAGGTTTTCCTCCAGCACACCTGAATTCCTGAGCCAGGTGTCAGCCTTCCCTGTTAAATACATCTGTGCATAGTCACATTTGGTTTCTTCAGGCACATGGACCATGGAGAAAAATTCTTAGTTGTCCTTATCCATTCCATTGGGTTGGTCCCATCAAACTTGGGGAATTTCAATTTGGGTGCCCGTGCAATAGACTTTTAGAATTGTGCATCTTTGTCTTGGCCTCTGCCATGCTCATAATCTGAAGTTTGCCTCATATTGTCATATCCTTGAGGTTGGACATGTTGTGCAATAGTTGTTGCAGTGGGAAAGGCAGGCCTTTGCTAGACTCATGGTTGATATTGTATAGAATGATACTCTGGGGGTGATGATAGTAGTACTCTCATTGTGCCTGTTCCGGGTGATAAGGATGGTTGTATTGTGGGGGTGGGGGTGGTGGTCTGAGTTGATAGTAATTGGGTTGCTGTTGTTAGTAGCTCCAGAATGTATGTGGGTCTTGGTAACCTTGGTATTGGGAAGGGCCTCCCATGTCTATATATTTGTATTGGTCAATCTGGACCTGCTGATTGTAAGTATGCATCAAGTCCTCTTGGTAATCTGTCTGAATGGGTTGGGATGGCATACTTCCCTGCCCATGGCGCCTCCAGACTGGTGTGCCACGATCAAGGAGCGGTGATCGTCTAGCAACAGATGGATTGATGTGTCCCTGCTGTGGAATTTGTAGGAGAGGAGGTTGGGGAGGTGCTGGTTGTTGCGGTATCTGACTGGGAGGGGTGTGTTGTTGTTAGAGAGGAGGTTGGGGAGGCGGTGGTTGTTGTTGTGGCGCGCCGTCTCCGCCCTCCCATTGAGTTGTTCGGCCATCAGGGTCATCAGCTCCTCCAGACGCGTCAGCTGCATCTTGAGGCCGGCGACCTCGGTGTGGATGCCTTTGACCTCTGTGTTGATGTGGTCAACCTTGTCGTCCAGTTCTTCCATGTCGAGCTTGAGGGTAGCCACCTCCGCGGCGTCAGCCTTGTCGTCTCCCTTTGACTTCACCATCTGGATCGAGATGCAACTTTCGGAATTTTACCACAAGGACAAGCCTTGGAACCCTCGTTAAATCTCGAGCCCTGCCGCCACCGGAGCTCCGTGCCGCCGCTCGTGCACCAACAGGCCTGGGTCACGGAATTTTACCAGGGATCTCACCGGCAACCGCACCTCGGCTACCCGCCTGCACGCGAACTGTTTACCACCGCCAGCATCGCCTCGCCGCCAAGGATCTACTGCTACTGATACCAATTGTCAAATCCCGATAGAGATAGACAGTCTGAAGCAAAAAATCAACACAGTTTGAGCTGGAATTAAACTCTCGATAGTGGAGACCCTTCTATGAGTTGGGGATTTCTGTTGTAGCTAGAAAGTTAGGTTTACAATAGTTTTGGATACATGATGAATAATCCCCTCTACCACGCAAGCAGGCGCTTATAAGCTAGTAATAGTGAAACAGAGCTCTGGTCCATCGTGGCCCTTCATCTCGCTCGTGTTATCGTCAGTCGTTGGATCGCTCCCCTGCTTATAAGTTGATCGGTCTTCAGTTAACTGAATCTGTCAACAGAAGTGCAAGTAACTTCAGGTAGCTGACAGGTAGCTTTTGAGTGCATTCACTCTATTTAGCAGGAAAAAAGATCCTAACAAAAGTTTTTGTGCTTATAAGTTGGATATGTCTAAAGCGTATGACAGGGTGGACTGGATCCTCTTGCGGTGAATGATGCAAAAGATGGGTTTCGCTCGCCGTTGGGTGGACTGGATCATGACTTGCGTCACCTTGGTGAGATACACTGTGAAATTTAATGGAGCCCTCTTGTATTCATTTGCACCGTTGGGTGGGCTACGGCAAGGTGATCCTCTCTCCTCGTTCATGGTCATTGTTGGAGATGCCCTCCCAAATAGGGTCTAATCTAACATATATTTTTAGTGATATAAGAGCAACTCCAATGGGGCGACCCATTTCGTCCGCCCGCATCCGTTTGGGTCGATACGGACAAAAGTGACGGCTCAACGCGCCGACCCAAACTAAAATCGCGTCCGCCTCGCGTCCGCGCCGACCCATTTCTGGCCCAAAATTGCGCCTGAAATGCGTCGGCGCGGACGCGCCGCGCGTCTCCTCGCCGCCCGCCGCATCCCCACCTGTAGGCCACCCAACCGCCACCGGTCGTCTTATTTATGACGACCACCGACAGCGGGCCCACCCGTCTCGCCGCCGCCCCGCAGGTAGAGCTGGAGGACATGGAGGCGGAGGCGGAGTACCAAGCCGCCCTCGAGGAGGCCCTGCAGCACGCGTTGGAGGCTAGCCGCCTCGAGGAGGACGCGCACTGGGACGGGCTGGAGCAAACCCTTGCCCTGTCGGCGGCCGGGGACTCCGTCCACACCCCGCTGTTCGTGCCGCCACGGCCACTGTCACCGCCCATCCAGCCCAAGCCAGAGCCGGAGTCGACGCGGAAGCGCTCCCCGCCTCCACCAACTTGGCCGGAGGAGGCCTACTCGTGGACGGGCCAGTACCGCGAGTGGGTGAGCGCGTCTCCCGTCCACTTCGCCGCGACGCCGGCGCAGGAGGCGGCCCACCTCGAGCGCTGGAAGGAGCACTGGCTCCGCCAGGAGCAGGCCGACGGCGAGGAGCAGATGCGGTACGAGGCCATGCTCCAACGCGACGCGGAAGCGCTCCGGCTCGAGGAGGAGGAGGAGGAGGAGCGCGCGCGGCTGGCAGCAATGCCGCCGCCCCAGCAGACGCCGGAAGAGGCTGCCCTGGCAGCCTACAGGAAGGCATTCGGGTGGGCTGGCCCTGCTCCGGTCTTCATCGACCTCACCGACGACGGCGGCGTCGACGGCAAGGGCAATGGCTAGGCCGACGACGTCTAGAGCAGGGGCGGCAGCAAGCGGGCGCAGACTTGTTTTAATATTTTATTTAATGTTTAATTAGGTTTAAGTGGACTTTGGCCGGCGTTTGACCAGTCACTTATGTTTAATTGTGTTTGTTTATGTTTATTTTGTGCGAGTTGTTTTTTTTTTTCACGCCGACACATTTGTGTCGGCCTCCCCGTTGGGCAGCAAGCCGACCCATTTTAAAATGCAGACGCACACGTCCGTCTGGCCGACCCAAACGGATGAAAAACGGACAAAGCGCGCGTCCATTTGGATCGCCCCGTTGAAGTTGCTCTAAAGAACAAGTAAAGCGTTTTCAAGTTTATGAACATGCATTAGTTTATTTTGGATCTTTGCTAGTGTACCATAGATAGCAAAGATATCAAGATATTTACAACTGAAAGGTTGGGTCAGCGGTAAACCCACCAAAACTCACACGCTAACTACTCTCTAACTGATCTGCTTCCACCTGTCTGGCTGTCCTCCAAAGATTAAACTCAGCCAGAATATTTGACAACATACTTACAGACAGGCTCGATTGCAACTTTCCCAACACATCGTAGATATCATCTAAAAAAACATATCGTAGACATATTGTTCAGTGACGTTGTCCAGCGCCAGGATTCACACTGCTCTAAAACATCAGTTGAGGATGACGTGATCACTACGACGACGATTCCACGGAACAAACACAACTACTGTCGGACTCGGCATCAGATGCCTCCCGCCCGACGCCCATGCCTCCGCCACCGGCCGCCGCGCGGCCGTCCCGTCTCTTCCTGGACCCCAACCACCGCCGCCGCCGCCGAGCCTCCACCTCCACGGCGCGCTGCTTCCGGCCCCGCTGCTGCAGGACCTTGCCGCACGAGTCGCAGGAGACGAACTCGCCCTCCATCCTGACGCGGCGGAGGCCGCCGCAGTGGCCGCACGCCATGAGGGCGCCCGTGGCCGCCACGTACCGCCCGGACATCGTCATCTCTGCTCCGCACGGAAGCGCGCGCGTCGGGGCGCCGCTGGTTGGGGAGTCGATCGGCTGGTCAGCGCATGCTTGTGCTCGATTGCTCGGCTCCCGTTTCGTGGATTACGGTAGCGTATATGTAAGGCGAGGCCCGGAAGGCCGGAACCGAGTCGGATTGGAAACCCGACGTACGCGTTTTAGTCGCAGGTATCTTTGCAGCCAAGTTCATTCTTTTCTTAGAAAGGAAGGATCGAGATATAGGAAGAGTAGAGCACACGTAACCTATGCAGCGTAGGAAGACAAACATTATTTTATCCGGAAAGTGGTGGTGGAAGCCTTGGCATTGGCAAGGCCATGTCGGTCTGGACTTCACTTCCACTCGGACCGCTCGTATTTTCCAACAAGCATGAAAATCGCACGCAATATTTTCTCCAGTACAACGTCTCAACCCCACTTGAAACAGAAACATATACTCCAATTTTTTTTAAAAAAAAACTGATGCTAACAAAATGTTGTAAAATGCTCGTACATGAGCCGGGATTTTGCTGACTACACCAATAGTCAATTTGAAGTCAGGCACAACGTGTTCCACCTTATAATTCCACGTGCTCGACATTCAGAAAGTCTGCGGGACACATCTAATTTATCATTTGCACTAGTTCCAAGTCTATGATTCCCAAATGTCAGTAGTTGCTACTGTCAAGTGACGAAACTCAACGCTGACATAGTTGACATTCATGACAAGGTTCAAATTGCTACTGTTGAAATTTACAGCGAGCAACTCGTATTTACTCTCACTGAATATAGCAACATCACAACATGCTTCAATGCATCCCGTCGCTCTAATTATGCGACACATCTACAGTTACCTCCTGTTTTCCAGCAGAGGTTCGACCAGGTTCACCTGTTTTGATGGGTTTGAATCACCTTCAGTAGCAGGCTTCTTCAAAATTCCAGCAGGCTGTCCAGCCTGCCCTTGCCGGCTCTGCGCTCCCTGCAGTGAAAGCGAATTCAACATCTTTTGGCCTTCGTGGAAGATGGACCATCGGAATAGCAATTATATCGGGAGAAGGAATATGGAGAGACACCATCGTATAATTGTGAATTGTGATTCATGAGTTAATACATGTCAGTAGGAACCTTTCGTACTGTCTTTGAAGGTTCAATTTTTTATAGCAATTATCATAGAAGCAAGACTAAAAGTTTTTTTTTTATAAAGATACGACTAAATTGCAGTCTGTTTAGCAAAGAGTGTGTTTTATGCGCAACAACATAAGTTCGAGTAAGACTGACTTCTACAGATTTTGGCAATTCCAACTTCATATATCACAAAAGCTTACGAAATAACTCTCACCAAACATTCAGTGTAACCAGGAAAAGAATGCCCAAAGAGCATATGGGTAAAGAATGAAAGAAGATTAACATTGCCAACAGAAATTTATATCAAATTTAACTTTGTACGCTATAATTTACTTTTGGAAGATGCAGTATTTTGTAGAGGTAGACTCCTAAAGAATCGCCACAACTTAGATGCTACCTAGAAGCCTATAGAAAACTGAACTCTAAAGTGAAAATAACCTAAATCAAATGAAAAGACAAAGGATCCACTTTGGGCATTGAACTTCGCCTCAACTCCACCTTTGGTCCTAAACTTAAAAACCGTCTGAAACAGACCTTAAGCACCAAAACTGTCTGCTTTAGGCCCCTGACCAATTCAGAGGCCGTTTAGAATGGGGATGGTGCATATTGTACAAAAACAATGATCACAGACTGCACAAGAAGACCAAGATTATAGTCATCTCTTGTTTCATAAGTATAACCGATTTAGTGCTTCTGTTGTTAAAGTGCACATATAATCATATTTCAACCAGTTTCCTACACGTAATAATATTTTACCATGTACTAGTATCAGGATATTTTTTAAAGGCACATGTACTCATATCTAAATGAGAGTAGATGCAGACGGGAGGAGAGGACCCCCATCAACACTTCCACACATGGTAAGTAAAAGATGTCACTTACGGAAGCCTTTTGAGCAGTTAATCTTCTAACTGATGGAGCCCTTGCAACTGATGACGCGGCAGCAGCGGCAGCTACCCGGATCCTGTAAGGAAGATAATTCATTTTGTGCATATAATATACTCAGCAGAAGTTGAAGAATGCAGCTTGTAGCAAGTAGTTCCACTAAAGATGAGACAATACCTTTTATGAACGTCAACATATTCGTCGGTTTCATCCACTATCTCTTCCTGCAAAATCAGAAAACTCAAAACGGTGAGAGATTAAAAAGATGTTTGAATCACAATTACGAACTGCATAAATGCCTCCAATTGGGATGATTGTCGTCTTAAGATAGATTTCAAATAGCAAAGGCTAGGATTTTTTTGCTAAATAGTGAATGAAGCAACCTCCAGAAATTTGATAAGATTCAATTCATCAGACCAAGCAATCTGCGTATAAGTAATGGGTGGTTAGATGGTCAAGAGGCAGAGTATATGCATGACAAAACTGTTTTCTACAGACATCATAATCCTTTAGAGGGTTTTTTCCCTTGAGCCGGGGCAAATGAATTGGCCCGACTGACCATGGAAATCTTAGTTTGGTCATGGTTGAGTGTTGGCCATGCTTAGTCTGGCTGAAGTAGTGGGGGGTGTGGGTGCTGTTATACTCTATAGTCATCTAGGGGTAGTAACTTTAATAATAATAGGGATGCAGAGGCCGGGGTTTTCCCGCTTGTCGAAAAAAGACTTTACTCATAATATCGAGTCAAGAAGATAAGGTAACAAATATGTTTGGTTTTGTCTTTTCCTGATCCGAACCATACAAGTAAACATCCATGCTCTATGTTTCCTTTCAGACACTCTTAAACTCTGTTTGCCTATAGATGGAACACTTTGTGTTGCCCAATCCCCATGTATCAGTATAAATTATCTAGGACCAATACAAATGTTTGTCAGTGTTTGGCTATACACAACAAATGCAATAGTTCAGAAGGTAGGTAAACAGAAGCCGTGATAACTTGTAAGAGGTTCGCAAAATCATCAAATATTTTAGATGATTAAACTGAACCATGTAACTTTTCTTGAAAATAGTACCCATTTTACTGAGAAAAAATGACGAGCTATACCATAGATTGGTTGTTGCAAAGCCAAAATGAAAGTGCACTTCAAGTGTTGACTACAAAATCAACTAGTTATAGTAGACGTGGTTCCTAGATCATCTCACAATTTACCAAAACTGTCACATGGTACTATATCTCCCTGCTTTCCAATACAAGTGTACAACATCTACAACAGAAAACGCAAGAGTATGCTCAAGCAAACAATGAAATGGTCGGGTGCATTCGCTCAATATACTGGATTCAAATTGTGTTTTTTGTACTAATAAGCCACATATTCGACCGTCCACGATACAGCAGAAAAGAAAAGAAAAAACAATGATACATTCAGCTTACCTGCAAGAGTTCTTCAAATACATCTTCAAGTGTGATGATACCAATGACCTCGCCTTCCTCTATGTCCTCTGATGACCGACCCACTCCATTTGACGGCTTATCGTTTTGCTGCACAGAGTGGTGTTTGTTTCCATTAGCCTGCCTGCTATGTGGTGCTTCAATGTCGACAACCACACTTTCCGCCCTTTCTTCAGCATTGGATAGTAAGGGTGCAGTCAACTGTGTTGCCCCAGCTGCTTCCATGTTTGGTTCAGTTGTGTCAGCAGCTGGAGGATTCTTTGGTCTAGCCTTCACAACAGCAGCCATATGGCTACTCCCTTTCTGAAACTCGTTCAATATGTCATACAAAGGCATGTCCGCTGGAACCCTGAAAAGGTAAATATTGATCAATGATTTCTCAGATTATCGAATTGTACACCAAAGGAGATAGTTAAACTGCTGGAACAATTGTACTTCAACTGCTAGACCAATTGTATCACACACAGAAACTAAAAAAAACTGAAGTATATAATACAAAAGGTGTATACCTCGGAATCCTTCGAATGGAAACCGCACTAACTGGTGTCTCTGTTTCAGCACGAACTGTCAGAAGACTTTTCACCTAGTTAAATTCCAAATGGTTGAGTTAGTGAAGAACATACACGACAAATCACTCTAATACTTCATGGCATATTTGGCACTTACCAACAGGAGGCCAATAACATTTCTAGGGTTTCCTGAGTACACAGGCACACGGCTGTGGCCCCGGGCAAGAATTTTACCAATTGCTTCCCTGCAAATGCAAGTAAAGAAGATTGGCAGTGTGCCTTACAAAAACTGCTGGAAGTAAAATAAGTACTCCCTCCGCTCCTAAATATAAGTCTTCTAAGAAGACTTATATTTAGGAACGGAGGGAGTATGACTGAAATTTTTTCCATAACATAGTGTTCTGGACATATCATTATTTTTCATTAATGATTAAAGAAAATTTGTTATTCCTAAGTCAACTATCCTTCCCGATTAAGATAGGACTGCATCAAGGGTCAGCTTTGAGCCCTTATCTTTTTGCCTTGGTGATGGATGAGGTCACAAGGGATATACAAGGAGATATCCCATGGTGTATGCTCTTTGCGGACGATGTGGTGCTAGTTGACGATAGTCGGACGGGGGTAAATAGGAAGTTAGAGTTATGGAGACAAACCTTGGAATCGAAAGGGTTTAAGCTTAGTAGAACTAAAACTGAGTACATGATGTGCGGTACTACTAGGTGTGAGGAGGAGGAGGTTAGCATTGATGGACAGGTGGTGCCTCAGAAGAACACCTTTCGATATTTGGGGTCAATGCTGCAGGAGGATGGGGGTATTGATGAAGATGTGAACCATCGAATCAAAGCCGGATGGATGAAGTGGCGCCAAGCTTCTGGCATTCTCTGTGACAAGAGAGTGCCACAAAAGCTAAAAGGCAAGTTCTACAGGACGGCGGTTCGACCCGCAATGCTGTATGGCGCCGAGTGTTGGCCGACTAAAAGGCGACATGTTCAACAGTTAGGTGTGGCGGAGATGCGTATGTTGAGATGGATGTGTGGCCACACGAGGAAGGATCGAGTCCGGAATGATGATATACGAGATAGAGTTGGGGTAGCACCTATTGAAGAGAAGCTTGTCCAACATCGTCTGAGATGGTTTGGGCATATTCAGCGCAGGCCTCCAGAAGCCCCAGTGCATAGCGGACGGCTAAAGCGTGCGGAGAATGTCAAGAGAGGTCGGGGTAGACCGAATTTGACATGGGAGGAGTCCGTTAAGAGAGACCTGAAGGATTGGAGTATCACCAGAGAACTAGCTATGGACAGGGGTGCGTGGAAGCTTGCTATCCATGTGCCGGAGCCATGAGTTGGTCACAAGATCTTATGGGTTTCACCTCTAGCCTACCCCAACTTGTTTGGGACTAAAGGCTTTGTTGTTGTTGTTGTTGTTGTAAGTCAACTATCATTATGAAGGCGTAGAGTTGCGTCATCATGAAGCCTAAATTACATGTGTTATGCAGAATACAAAAGATTGTGTCATCTAATTTCAGACCCACAAATAGATAGAAGAATCAGGAGTTATAGGATGGACTTGAACCTTACGACTATAGGAGGGGAAGTACAAAATGACAACCAGATATTGTAAACTGCTTATTGCAACCTTTCAGGTGAAGCAAATGAGCACTAAGTGAATCTGGATCTAATGTGTGTCATGCTAACTTTGTTCATTGGAATTGACGTGCACATCATGAACACATGGCAGCACCCGGTCACCAAAACCAAGATTATATACACAATGGCACAACTCCACAAAAGGACCCAAAAAACAAGAAAGTACAAGGAAAGCAAAGAATAACAAAATGGAATATAATAAATATAGCATGAACAATAACTGATAACATGAGCAAAAGTTTGTGTACTAAATGGATTGTTATTTTTTACCAATCCAATTTGGAGTCCACGTCTAATGAGAAAGTTGATTCGATAGGTGTCATAGCTTCTTGAGCAGTCTGCACACAGATATAATAAGATTTCTGCTGAATGAAGTTAAAATAATTCACGCTTTCTCATTCTCAGTATAATCAAGCCGTTCTCTGTCAGCACTGTTCTGTTAAATCGAAATCACCATTCACTTTGTTTCTTTCAAAGAGTTGCAATGAAAATGAGGCACCTAGTTCTGAATACAACACAGGATTGCTCAAGACTTGTGAAAAAGATTAAAAAGATTTCTCAAGAGTAACATGTTTTCTGAAGCTACAAGCCCATAAATAACTTATCAAAAATACGAAGAGAGCTATAATAAAGCATGAAATAGATCAAAGTCCTGTACAGGCAAGATCATTGGAGATACAAGCACATCATCAAATGTTAAGAGACTAAAGACAAGAATCGTAGCTCAGTTTCTTTCACCTCCCCCAAAAGCCAAAAAAGGCAGCCGCTAGTCACATATAGAAAATAATAAGTCAAGCAACATCTAACTTCGCACCAAGTTTATTTGAATTTTGGTTACCAATGTCACCTTCAGATTATGCTTACGCATTACATATAGAAATAGAAGACAAATTATAAGCATGATGTGCACCTTTTCAGTCAAGTCCAAAGCTCCACTTATGATTGTAGTCTCATCGTGGGTAAGCTCCCCACCCTTACCAGCCTGCCAGGGTATAAGCATTTAAATGAGTCAATCTTAGACAGAAGATGTGAACTTCGTAAAAGGTTACATGTTAATATCATGTACCTCTTTGCTGTGTATAGAAACAAGAGCTTTCAGTTGAGCTCGCCTAAAGAGTGCAGATTCATTATGCCCAAGAGCGCAGTCTAGGAGCTGGGATAACATCAAAGTTTCAAATACTTCAATAACCCCTTTAAAAATCAGATCAACTACAATTCACACTCATAAGAAAAAGAATAAAACACAACAACACAAAATTCACGTACTATTTTCCAGTTCAAAAATTTGCATACCTATTGTACATTTGTAATCAAGTTAGTCTTTACTAAAAGCTAAGAAAATACGAATCTGCAAGAAATCAAACTCCCATCATCCCATCAACATGTCAAAACTTGCATCAAAATTCTGGACTGAATTGTAGTATAGGGCATTAAATGCTCACAGGAACTTTACACGATACATTCGGTAATCATGCATTGCTCATGTGAATAGAAGCTTCAATACAGCTACAGCGAAGGACATTGATTAACCTACTCTAAGCTGATATGATGTGTCAGACATAAATCCTCAATGGAATGTACCAAAGGGTCAGTCTGTGAGGGCTTGTTGGAGTCTATAGCAATAGTTGTGTGTTGTACCATAGCAGTACCAGAACCCTCACACCTTTACAAATACCGCTTGATTACAATTGTAGTTGACTCTAATCTAAACCCAACTTGGACTCCAATTGGACCCAATTACTGACTCACCGACATATCGCCTGCTAGCATTTTCATAAGCTGTGCTATGCAAGACAGGCTTATCAGGAAAAAATGGCACCAAAAAAAAAATCCCCGCGCATAAGTGAGTTCCAATGTGGTCAGCTTAGACCTTATCAGAGGAGTTATTTCATTGATGATTTAATCTTAAATGTTCACACACAGAAGATCGTTGGTGTTCCACAAAAGTTAAGTCACTCATGAAGAACAAATATTAATTTCCGATTAAAAAAAGAACTAAGACCACTGAATCGATCCCAAGAACACATGAGGATTTCAGAATCTGGAGAAATATCTAAAAAAACGAAATATAAGTACCCTTTTGAATCCATCAATTGCAGTGTACTTAGTACAGAACCAAAACTAAGCCCTTAGATTCCAATGCTTTTACTAGTTTCTGTAGCCAGAATGCCAGATGCATGATGGGGTTCCAACTATTAACCATATTTACAATCACTAGTAGCTGTTCTTTTGTTCTAGATACATCTAGCAGCACTGCTTTCAACATATGACGGGGAATAATTAATAAAATTAATTGTTGCGGGACTACTAAATATTTGTGAAGAAAAGCATACAAACATAGAGCTACAAGGGCTAAAGCATAAAAGCTAGAAATAACTTGCACATTCAGAATCTCCAATTAGGATAGTGCAATCCAAATACCAATCTGTCCATCAATTGTGCCACCAAATTGGGCATAAGCAAGGTTTTTGAGTCGCCGAGTCAAGCCAAGTCGCCAAGGCTGCGGCTAGTGGCTTGCTGGCTTGAGTCAGTGACTTGCCTGGACTAATCGCCCCAAGTCGCCATGGCAGTACAGTGCACTCCCGCACCTGTTTCCCTCCTTTGCATAGCCCATTAATGCCAGATAAGCAAAGTTATCAGGCCGAACAGGCCCAGCACGGCCCAGCTAACCACTCCCAGCCCTCATCCACTCGCTAAACCTAGCGCTGCCAGCCCGCACTCCTTCATCTGCGCCTCTCCCCTCGAACCTCTTCCTCTGCGCCGCCGGCAAGGAGAGGCGGCGCCTCCTCCCCCGCCTCCTCCCCAGCCTCACCCGCCTCCGGCTCAGTCCTGCAGCTTCATCTCCTCCTCCCCTGCCTTAGTCTGCGCCGCCGCAGCCTCGCTCGAGGTCACGGCCGTCGCCGCGGAGGTCCAGCCGCCGTCGATCTGAAGGGGGTGCGTCGCCGGCGAGCTGCAGCGGAGGTTGCTAGGTCACGGCCGCGAGCGCCATGGCTTCCTCTCCTCCCGAGCTCCCTCCCTTTCCCTCTCTCTGTCGAGCCAGCAAGTCAATTAATCGACTAATCGCAGCGATTAGTCGCAGAAAATCGCTGTTGAGCCAACGAGTCGGGCGACTCGCTCCGCGAGCCAAGTCGCCCGCGCAAGCCAGTCACGGCGCGACGACTAGGCGATTAGTCGGCGATTAGTCGGCGACTAATCGGCGACTCAAAAACCTTGGGCATAAGCCTTGTAATAATCTAATTCATGGATTTCAAAACCATAGATTCTATGCAACCAACTCATGGGCACCAAACTTGAAAAGGACATATAAATGTCTTTACCTTCCCAATAGGGTATGCAATAGGATAGCACATGATCATCAGGATACGTACAAGCCATACAAAGTTAGCACCCACCGCCAACCCATACCTAGTACAGATTGCTTGTGGTATAACCTGGTGCCAAAATAGGAAATAAATTAGACCATACCTGGCATTGTAGAGGAAATAATAACACGAAAGAATAACAATGTTTGGAATGCAGTACCTCTCCAAAAGCAAGAACAAATGTCACTGACAAGACAACAGCGACAACAGGATGAAAAATCCTGTCAAGGAATATAGGAAGAGCCTGCAAGGCCACGAGCACAAATGAAAAAATTAGGCTAAAACAAAGCATTGTGCAAAAGGTACCAGAGAATGCATTCTCTATTTACCAATGGCTGTATGATTCTGAAATAAAGCGGATGGTGGGAACAAGTAGTGCACATGCATGTCAACTATACTAGGAGAAAGAACTACGTAATAGGGTTTGCAAATGTGAAACAATGAATGCAGAAGATCCTTTGTGCATAGCTGGAAAAACAATATACCTAGGACAAGGATGCATATGACAATATGGTATGACTTATGAGTTATGAATCCACTTAGCAGTCAGCACCCCAGTTACTTACTGCGTGTTTTATCTCATAGCATGCACTTCCAATTTGCCAAATCACATAAAATGAAATATAGACAGTTGCATATCAGTTCTATCGCAAATGAAAAAAAAACGATAGCACTGTCCACTTCGTGAATAAATCTACAGAGGATGCAATAAGCAAGACAATCAATCTCATCCAAATTTCTTCAAGGCATTAACATAGAACTAAAGCCGCTTCTGTGCAATTTTAATAGTGGTACAACTAAAGTAAAATGGTGTGCGGATTCTGATGAGAGCCCAAGTTGCAGATCAGAATCACTGGGTATCTGTACCGTACATATTATTCAGCTCAACACCTCTGTCTTTAAACTCATCTATGGGTTCAGATAGAAAAGTGGAGTATTGAATTGTTCTATCTGTCGATTCGTTTGTCTGCACTAGACCATATCTTAACATGTTTACCAGTATATGATCATCAGAATCATAGTTAGAAACTTGGAAGAGGCAATATGTTTGCACAAATGTACTGATGACAGTGCAATATAGTGTGAAAAATCATTAAAAAGTGCAACAAAATAATGTACCTCCATGGCAACAGCATTACACAGCAGCAGGGTGACAAGAAGTTGGTGCTGCTTTTGAACAACCGGAAGGATAGTAGCTGCAGCAAACAAAACACACAAGTAACTAAGTCACGAACAGTGACAAAACCTGAATATTAAATTGCAGATTTTCAAAAGAAAAAAGTGATAGTAGCATCAGCGTAGAGGCGCACATTAAAACCTGCTGAAATAGGTGACAGTTAAGAGTAACACGTGATAGGCGGTATCGCCACTTTGGCGTTTCAAGTGAAAATTCCTACCACTGAAGGTCTGAGGTTCCGTAATGTCTCGTGACAGATTATGTCGATTTACAGCATATCAGAAGGATAAACAAAAACACCAAAAGTTACAGCAGCCATAGTTGCATTACACCCCTATAAACAAATGTGGCAGATCAAAGAAGCACTAGATTACATCTTAATAGTATATCTACTGCCTAAAGTATCCTCTGATCATTTCATATCTGCCCACGTATGATGTGAGTCCTGCAAAAAGCCAAATCCCATCCACACTCCCTTTTCCCATTACCCCAAATTCCTCACACCTTTTTGTTTGTCCAACTTCCCTTCCACAACACTTTTAGAAACATGTCATCATTTGTAACGTATTTTGTAACTGTCAGAATCAAAAAAATTACAAGTAGATGATTTAGCACATGAGCAGACATGGTCGGAGCCCTTAAATCCTTCCGATTCGTAACAACAACGGCAGTATAAACCACAATTTTCAATCGTTCAGTAACGATACCATCAATCCCCAAAATGTAACGTACGGCGATACCTCGTAAAATCATCACTCCTCAAACGGCAAACAGATCGAGCACAGCGAGGGGAGGATGAGAAAAGGTTAGGGGTTTGGATCGGACCAGCCTGCGCCTTCTCGGAGTCGGTGCCGCTGCGCTGGAGGATCTCGAGCTCGACGAGGCCGAGCGACATGAGCCCGAGGGTGAGCCCGGACATGATCCCAGCGAAGAGGACCAGGAAGCAGGAGATGCCGGCGTACGCCCACCACCCGAGCGACCCGAATGGCGTGTCATTCCCCTTGAGGATCACCCCCGCCACGCTCACCCCCGCCGCCGCCGCGGCGCTCGAAGCCGGGCGCGCCGTCGCCGCGACGGCCCGCACGGCCGCCGCCAGGCTCGCCCCCCTCGCCCTCCCCGCTCCGGCCACCGCCGCCATCGCGCTCGCGCCGCTCCGATGTGTCAGAGCCAAAGCCCCACAGCCCGACAAGCGCTGGCCCCGTATAAGGATGTGGGCGAGAGGAAGGCGACAAGACCACCAGGAGCGGGGCGGAGCGGGGCGCGGGGGCCGTCCGATGCGCCGCGAGGCGTGGGGGTGGCCGTCGATCGGACGGCTGACGGAAGGACCGCGGGGACACGTGTCCCGCCGCTCGGGTGCCCGCTGCGGCCGGGCGGTGCACGTCTTTGGCGTTTTGGACCGTGGACTGGAGATTGGCGGTGGCCGTGTACGTGTGCCGAGTCGCTGGTGGGACTAGATTTAGCATTTGTGCTCACGGTGCATAACGGCATGAGAAAGAGGGCTTCACGATGGCCAAGTTTGATGTGATTGTGATGTTCCCATCCATGCGCCGATTCAATTGGTGGAATATTCTGCTACCACGGAGAACACAATGAAAAAAATAGTGTAAAAACGCTTTTATATTACGAGGAGGAGGGAGTAGAGGATACATATATTGTCCTCATATATGCAGGTGCGTGTCAATAGTTTCATCAGATGAAGTGATCAAATTTGATGACATCAATGTTGATGGTAAGATCAAAGATGTCATATGAGGAGATGCACATATGTTTTCTAACCAGCCAACTAGCCACAGCATAGGAAGCCTTTGTAGCCGTCGGCTTCTCCTTCTCCTCCACAAAAAATTAGGGTTTTTGCCTCGCGCCGCCGTCGCCGCAGTTTTGCTAGGGTTTGTGTCATGCTCAGAAGACGGGACGGCGGCGGCTCCCTGAAGATGGAATAAAGGTCTTCCGCCTAGCCCCCATTCTAGCGAGACGCATCGTTGGAGTTTTTGTCCAAAAGGACCACCTGCCGAGTGGAATTGCCAAAAGAGACCACCTGCGAGTCAAATTGCCGGATCAGACCCCCCTGCCGCCACCAGCGCAGGCGGCTGGGGCCTGCCGCCACCAGCGCAGGCGGCCGACCAGGCGGCTGGGCCCTGCCGCCACCAGCGTTGGCGGCCGGCCGGAATCCCGTTTCGGCCACTGCTCGCACGGGAACGGGCTGCTGATGGTGGGGCCTGCCGCCATCTGCAGCGGCGGCAGCACTGTTCACGCGTGAAGTGAACAGTAATTTTAAAAAAATCAAAAAAAATATCAGAAAAATTCAAAAAAATCTGGAATTTTGCACCCACTTAGAACGCTCGATTCTCTTTGCTGCCAAAAAATTTCAGATTTTTTTGAATTTTTCTGATATTTTTTTTGATTTTTTTAAAATTACTGTTCACTTCACGCGTGAACAGTGCTGCCGCCACTGCAGGTGGCGGCAGGCCCCACCATCAACAGCCCGTTCCCGTGCGAGCAGTGGCCGAAACGGGATTCCGGTCGGCCGCCAATGCTGGTGGCGGCAGGGCCCAGCCGCCTGGTCGGCCGCCTGCGCTGGTGGCGGCAAGCCCCAGCCGCCTGCGCTGGTGGCGGCAGGGGGGTCTGATCCGGCAATTTGACTCGCAGGTGGTCTCTTTTGGCAATTCCACTCGGCAGGTGGTCCTTTTGGACAAAAATTCGCATCGTTGGTGGGCGTGTGGTGGTGTGTCTTCAGCGGATCTATTTTTGATGGATTTGCTCGGATCTCGTCGTTGTTCGTCTACGTTCGTGTGTCTTCGGATTGAATTTTTCTGATCTACGTTATTCTTCATCTGCAACGGTTGCTCTTCTGATGCGCTGGTCTTACGGGGCCTTAGCACGACGACTTCCCGGCTGTCTACTGCAACAAGTTGTGCCCGACTCCGGCGATGGAGGGGCAATAACGGCGGCGCGCCTTCGGCTCGCTTCAGTGCTGGTAGTTGTCGCTAGGTGGTCTACGGATCTGGATGTAATTTCTATTATTTCTGATATTCATTATACTGTCATGATTGAAGATGAATAAATCGAAAATTTTCTCGTGAAAAAAAGATGTCGTATGGGGTGACTGCCTTATTGGTCTGCCCAACTGTTACTATAAAAAATTATCTTATGCATTACTGCTGCCTTTTGGTAACCACGTTGACAGTTACGGATCAGGGGAATACATGCTACCTGTCTTGCCAACACATGCTATTTTTCAGCACGCAGCACTCCATTGCTCTTGTGGACAAGGCACCTCGAAGGCTCGAACTACTGCTATGCTAGACAAACTTCGAAAAAGCACGGTACCAGTATCTCAGTTATTATGGACGACTTTGGAGTACCGGGGGCATGAGACAGACGTGCCTAATTTTCAAAAATAAAAAGACAGACGTGTCCATGTGTTGTGCTACCGTGGGTCTCTACGGCATCATATGATTCATGAGGTCGTGATAATGCAACTCATACATACTCACTTTTCTAGGAAAGTCCAAAGATAATCTACTAACGAGTAGACATCAGTTCTTTCTTCTTCTCATTCTTCTTTTTATGAGAAAATACACCCAAAGAACATCAGATTATTGACTTGCTTGATGCTTCCATAACATGCTCGTTCGTTGCAACGGGAAAGAAAAATATATCATGTCAGCTGCTTATACAGTAAAAACGCCTTCTGAAACGGTACCCTCGCGTCGCCCCGCGCGGGCGACACGAGGGCGAACGCGAGCGCGCCGCCAGGCCTCATACATCTTCGACCCCTTGGCGCCGCTTGAGGCTGGCGCCGGCCAAGTCCGAGCTGCAGCCAAGGACGGCGGCGGCGGGGCCGTTTCGCCCTAGGAGAGGGTGCGATCTGGGCTTTGGCCCGCGATGGTCTTCCCCGGTGCAGCGGTGCCTTCGGCGGCGAGGCGGCGGCTCATCAACATCCCTCCGCCCTACGGTGGCTAGTCCGGCCGCCCATGGGGCTCTGAGGCGACATCCGGCGAGCTTAGCCCCTGCAGGATCCAGATCTGGCATCTGCGGGCCTGTAGGGCCGATGGGCCTGGGCTGGCCTCGTCCATCGTTGGTGCTGGCGGCTGGGGTTGCGGCGAGAGGCTAGTCTAGGCAGCTTGGTCGGCGGCGACAGTAGGCGCGGTTCGTTATGCTGCCGTCGGTTTGCTCCGGCGGTTCTCCTGGCGTCACATCTGAAGTTCTCCATCTGGCCCACTTCCCATCGGATCTCGCGTCGATGATCTTGTCTCACCGGGCTAATGGTGGCTGGGTACGGTGGTGTGAGTTGGGTTCGGGAGAAATCTTTTGGTGGCTTGGCCATCCATGTCGGTGACACCGCCTACAGGCACTGCTTCCCTCCCTGAAGGCATCGGCGAGATCCCTTCTCCCCACCCCCTCTTCTCCGACCAAGGTTAATTCCTGTTATCCCTTGTGGATGCGGCGGCGGCGGCGCTCGGTGTCGTTACCTCCATGGGGGCGCCGTTTGGCTAGGAGAAGTTGTTGTGTGGTGCCATGTGGTTAATTCCGTCTCCCGACCCCCCCTCCTCCCGGACGAAAGTCCAAAATCCACGTGATTGGATGGCGGCGATGACTTGCGCGTCGTACCCTTCATGAAGGTGTCGTCTGGGGAGGCTTGGGTGTTCGGGAGAGGACTTTTCTGATGGTGGGGTCCGGGTGGCAAGAGGCAGTGGCGGTGGTGCGGAGGTTCACAGGTGGAGCGGTGTGTCATCTACCGCATGAAGACGATGAGTTTTGGCGGCATGGTGCAACTGGATCTTGAAGACATATGTGTCTGGATGGACGAGCGTAGGACGGTGGCGCTGTTTGGCGCCATGGCGACGTCAATGGCAGGCATGTCAAGGTCGATGCATCAATACCTGTTCTGAGGATGGGTTGGTGAAAGATGGTGGTGACGACCCATGAGAGTGCGTCAGACCGGTTTGTGCCCCACACCTAGTATGTGGCTTGGTTTGGGCCTCTGGTTTTAGATTTAGGCTTAGCTCAGAGGTCTGGGTATTTGGCTCATACTTGCTGCATCCCTTTATCAATTGGTTAGGAGTTGCGACAATTGTTGCTAGGATGGCGGATTCAGACATATTGATGTATTACCTTGTAAGATCCATGTGAATAATTAATAAGATGGCCGCATGCATCTCCCAGATGCAGAGGCCGGGGGTCATCCTCCTTTTCGAAGAAAAAAATGTCAGCTGCTTATCCTTGTTCCCACCCGCATGGTGACCATGATGTCCATCTGGTTACAACACGTCCAAATGTTGTCAATACTGAGGCGATGAGCTCGCCAGCGTATATCACACCTGTCATTGTGTCCACGCAAGCAAATGTTCAAACTTTTAACAGCTAATCTTGGCAAGCTAGACAAGTGGGCCGCCCTTCGCGAGCTACTCCTTGCACCCAATCCATACACCACCCCTCATACTTCTACTCTTTTTACACAACGCCATGAATCGGAGTTGGTCGGGTCAAGGAGCCGGGTCACGGTTGATTGTGGAGATGGAAGGCTCATCTTGTACGAAGTGAATGGGAAGGTTGTAAAGGCAGGACAGGACACGCCAAGATGTGATCCGGTGTTCCTCCTTCCCTCTTGTAGGAGAGGATGTGCGGTGCCACAATGGCGGTGACATAGTGAGCAACAGTGGAACAACATCGCTAAAGATGCACACACGGCGAGATGGAGTGTGGTGAGAAGCCAATACTTCGTGATGTATTGTTGTCTAGTGATGAGATAGCACGAGTTTCGCCGCATGGAAACGGAGTTCCTTATGCATTTTTACTTGGCACCAAAAAAGTTGTAAATCGTAACACCAAATTATTGACTATAAAAACCAATGATGATCATCCATGGTGATGAGTCAGCACCTGCATATTCGGCTATGAGTTGACATCCTTTCAGACCATCCCTACGAAGAGACCACTTTTCTGTAACATTTTTCTTTACTGGCGGAGCATCTACCTATGAAAATACCCTCCTCTCCGCCGGTATCCACCCTGTACTCTTGCGTGGTCGTTGGAATAAAAAGCAAAATATGGAATAGTAAAAATCTATAGGGCACCCGGATGCTACCTTAATGTGGCCTGATGGAACACAACAAAATACATATGTGGGTTCTGATTATGTCTCTTCGATAGCCATGCGATGCTAGTTAGTCAGCTGGAAACAACATTACACGGGCGACCATGCATGTACTTAGTTGATCGACCTTTCCTCACAAAGTTAGCAATTATGCCAGTGAATTAGTTGGCTGATGCAATAAAACATGCAAAATTTACCATGGCTCATGGGAAAGCCCACAACGGAGAAGCTGATACGTGGTTGTATTTTTTGTATGGGGAAATATAGAGAAAAGGCCAGCCAACTCTCTTATCTCCCTCTCTTTTTTGCCCAGAGCGCGGTCCTGCCCAACCTCGCAGCCCATCTGATCCCTAGCGCAGCCAACATGTGCTCGATCCTCATCTCCCAATATAGAGAAGTTTTACTATTAATAGTCGTGGTAGAGGTGGTGGATTAGGAATTTTTTTGGAATGATGAAATAAAGCTTGAGGTTATTGGTTATTCTGATTATCACATTGATGTGATGGTTGATGAGCTTCTTGACACAAAAATCAAAGGAACTTTTGTCTATGGTGAAGCACAAGTTAACCAACGTTATAAAACTTGGGATACGCTCAAGGGGATAGTTGGCTCTAACAATCTACCATGGGTCGTAATGGGTGATTTCAATGAGGTACTCCACGCTCATGAACATGACGGTGTTGGTAACCGAATCTAAGCTCAGATGGATGCTTTCCGTGATGCTCTAGACACGTGTGGCCTGACGGATATCAGATAATTGGGAGAAATTGGACTTCTGAGAAGAAAGTCACGGGAGGATCGTTCACTAAAGTACGGCTTGACATAAGTGTAGCGAACTTGGCGTGGTGTGTTGCCTATCCGGATGCAATTACCGAACAGAAAGAAGCAGCGTCATCAGACCACGTACCGATCTGTCTGAAGATTAAAGACATGCATGCGTGCAGGCGGGCCCCACGAAGATTTAAATACGAGCTATGCTCGGAGCGTGACCCGGCTCTAGTGGATGTCGTGCATGCGGGGTGGGCTTGAAAATCGAGTGATTCGATAGCACAGGTGGGGGACAAGCTCAGGAATCTTGCTGGGGATCTGTCGCATTGGGATCGGGTGCATTTTGGTAACATTCGCATGCAGATTCGCCAACTACAGTGTCAGCTGCAGGAGTTGCGGGATTCTCGAGGAAGATCTGGTCCTTCTTCTGCTGAAATAAAAATTGTGGATAATTTGGTAGAGTTGTTTCATCGCGAGGAAATCTTGTGGTGCCAAAGAGCCAGAGTGTAGTGGCTAATGGCACGGTGATAAAAACACTTATTTCTTTCATCTAAGGGCGAGTAGATGCAGAAGGAAGAACCAAATCAAATCCCTTCAGCGGCCAGATGGACAGATGACAACGGACGTGCATGAGATGGAAACAATGGCCACATATTTTTACAAAGAGCTGTACACATCTCAAGGAGTTCATGATATGGATCGGGTGCTGGATACCGTGCCAAGGAAGGTCTCAGAGGAGATGAATGAGGGATTAAATGCCCCATATACCGCCCAGGAGGTCAAGACCGCTTTGTTTCAAATGTACCCCACAAAGGCACCGGGCCCGGATGGCTTTCCAACTCATTTCTTCCAGCACCACTGGGATGTCTGCGGTGACGAGGTAACTAAGGTGGTTCTAAAAATCGTTGAGGGTAAAGAGTCAGCCAAGAGCATCAATGATACTACATTGGTTCTTATACCAAAGGTGAAAACCCCTACACTTTTGTCTCAATTCCGGCCAATCAGTTTATGCAATCTCTATAAGATTGCGTCAAAGGTGATTTCTGTTGGGGAACGTAGTATTTTAAAATTTTCCTACGATCACACAAGATCTATCTACCAGATGCATACCAACGAGAGGGGAGAGTGTGTCTACGTACCCTCATAGACCGAAAGCGGAAGCGTCAAGTGACGCAGTTGATGTAGTCGAACTTCTTCGCGATCCAACCGATCAAGCACCGAACGTACGGCACCTTCGCGTTCAGCACACGTTTAGCTTGATGATGTCCCACGAGCTCTTGATCCAGTTGAGCTTCACGGGAGAGTTTCGTCAGCACGACGGCGTGGTGACGGATATGATGAAGTTACCAGCGCAGGGCTTCGCCTAAGCACTGCAACAGTATGACCGAGGTGTGTTTCTGTGGAGGGGGGCACCGCACACGGCTAAAACAATTCAACTTGTGTGTCTATGGGTGCCCCCTGCCCCCGTATATAAAGGAGCAAGGGGGAAGGTCGGCCGGCCCTCTATGGCGCGCCAAGGAGAGGCAATCCTACTAGGAATAAGATTGAAATCCTATTCCTAGTAGGAGTCCACCAAGAAGGAGAGAGGGGGGAGGAAGGAGAGGGAGATGGAGAGGGAAAGAGGGGCCGCGCCCCCTCCCCTAGTCCTATTCGGACTGCCCCTTGGGAGGGGGCACGTGTAATGCCCAGGATGGGACTATATCTCCTACGTGTCGAGGCACGACTTAAAGATATAAGCCCATTCTGGAATGATCGCAAGTTCGGTATCTTTGCACAATCTCATGTAAAAATGGGGATGGAAAACATAAAAGATAGTTGGCTTACACTCGCCACGTCACACAAATTCATTACATGTTCAAACATCATTCAGATAAACATCACAGCCCATCTAAGGGTAAGATCCAAATGACAAGATACCAAACATAACATTAAACCACAGGTCTAGATCGAATCCTAGTAGAAGCTCTACTGATCAACCGGATAGTTCACATAGTAACGGCTACGCTCCTCGTCGTACTCCCAGTCTAGCTCAGTGCCATCGCCTGTGTAGCTCACCATCGTACCTGCATCTGGTGTGTTGAAGTAACTGTGAGCCACAGAGGACTCAGCAATCCCGTTCCCGGGTAACACGACTATTTAAGCCTTGGGAGTGGAACAAGGCTGAAGAAAGAATAAGAGTCTGCAGCAGCACTAGCCTAGCTTACGCAAAAGAGAGCGAGAAGAGAAGGTGCCTCGGTCGAGAGATGATCATGAAGTGATCCTAACTAAAGCAAGTCAAACATAACCCCACCGTGTTCATCTCCCGAATCCCTTTCGAAAAATGACAGTCACGGTACTCACGCTGGTAGTGTATTGGAACATGGTGTCAAGTTTTCTACAACCGGATATTAACAAGCTCCCATCTGCCACATAACCGCGGGCACGGCTTTCGAAAGTTCATAACCCTGCAGGGGTGTTCCAACTTGGCCCATGACAAGCCCACGATCCGCGGAGTCGCAACTCCAAGGTGGGAAGGCCCGAGTATTCTCGGAATCCCGTGCTCAAGATACTCCGAACTAAGGTAAGGCTAATCCAGCAAATCCTCCTGGCGTGCCGACACCCTGATAGTAGCCGTGCGTATCTCGTCTCAGGCCACGACCGGATCGGTGAAGCTACGGGTTTTTACCAAACCTCGAGTTTCCTCGTGGTGGCCCCGCAGGCTCCCCGTTTCGGACCAACACTCATGTGGAGCACTGGCCCGGGGTTGTTGATTAAGAAAGAGGGTTAATTACTCCCTATGCAAGTTTATTAGTTATTAGGCAAATAGTACCAATGTTGGGACTTGCTGGAAAAGACTTAGCACTTAGCGGTTTATCGAGGGGGTCCCATAACCCCAACCGTGTGAGGAACGCATAATCAAGGAACATAACACCGGTTAATACGGTTCCTAGCGGCATGAGTGGAACAAATCACCAAGCAAAAGGCTTAGCCTTCCACCCATTGCCAATATATAGATGATTTCATTTAATAATTAATATAGTGTGATATAACCCAACAAACTTCAACATGAAGCAAGCATCTTCAACTTCACCTGCAACTAGCAATGCTATAAGAGGGCTGAGCGAAGCCTACGTATAGCCAATCAATGGTTTGCATAGGTAGGGTGGTTAGACAGGTTCATGGTTACAATAGGAGGCTGACAGGAAAAACATGGGCATCGAGGCAAAACTATAGATCGAGACTTCTAGCAACAGGCAAAGATAGTAATATTATCGGGGTTCGGTCATCTTGCCTGAAGAGTTGTCGATGGGATCGTAAGAGGGGTCCTCGTTCTCAACCTCGGTAGTAACCTCGTGCTCGCACTCGTACTCGGCCTCAGCTTCCGGCTCTACTCAACACAAACACACAAGACACAAAATCAACAAGATGCAATGCGCACACCGAAAATGCTGGATGCATGGCTGATGCACTAAGGAAGCAAAACAAATGCACTATGGAAGCACAGGAAGTCTACAAAGGAAGCACAGTGTAATCGCACAAGGAGCATGGAAAATATGCATTCAAGCAAAATACTTCAAAACATGATAACAATAGGATATTATGAATCTACATGAAAAATCACACAAGTTTCATATAAGACTTGCTCAAAATGGAAGAACGGGCTAAAAGTTACACCCGAAACAATAAACATGCACAAGCTAAAAATTACAGCCACATAGCAACTTCAGAGCAATAAATAAATAAGCTACATCACTCAAACATCATGGCAAAGGGCATGGACATAAACTAGACATATCCTACAGCAAACAAATCCATTGGGGCATCCCCAAAGGAGCCATGGATCAATAGCAACAAGCTATGACATATTGAACTTGACAACAAAATCCCGACAGCAGTAATTTGTTGCAACTTGGGAGCAAGAGTTAAATATGCTACAGCCACTCAAATAAGCATGTGAGAGCATGAATGCATAGCCAACAATATATACAACAAGGAACCATCAAGAGTCACCCCAAAACTATCATGGATTGGCCTAGAACAATAAGCAAACATGGCATCTGGAAATTACAGATTCCAGACTTAGTGAAATTTCACTAAGTGTTAAAACAGCAGTTTCATCATGGCATCTTTGTGAGCAAGTTTAAGTCACCTCAAAGCTAAACATGGCAAGTGGTAAGCACCACAGCAAAGTACACATGATGGTGAATCCAAAACATCTAAGCATGCATCAAGGGGACAAACACAACGATAGCAACAAGTTCCTCTACGAGGCATCTCGTAACAAGTTTAACGACATAACAACCACATAGCACTTTGCAAAGGAGATAAACATGGCAAGACGATATCTATCATGCAAGCTAAAGCAATCAACATGTAGAGCATCTCAAGACGAACACGTGGACATATCATTTGCATCATTTGGATGAACATGCACCAAGTTATCACATTGCAAAGATGGCATGAAAACAACTACAAACAGCAGTCTATAACAAGTTGCACTCTTCCAACAGATATTTAAGCATCTAGATGACCTCAAACATGCATGGCACAATGGAACAAAACGTAGTACAAGTCTCCACGAACATTTTGACATATCATTCACTCAAATCGGACCATCACACAAAAAGTTATCCATGTTGCAAAACTGCTCCAGAAACTGAAATACAGGGACTTAGTGGAATATGGATCAACCTCAGTCAACGGATCTGGAATCGCGGATCGGGCTGGATCCGCGGGGTTGCAGGCGGGGACGGATCGGGCTGGATCCGGCCCGAAGCGGCTGACGGGCGCTGCGATTGGAGCGGGTCGGGCCCCGGCCCGATAGAGAGTTGGATCGGGGAGCTCCTGCTCCTGATCTGTCGAAGCGGCGGCGGCCGGCTCGATGGCGCGTGGAGGCTGGCTCGGACTGGGCCTCGGCGCGGGGTGGACCGGCCCGCAGAGCGGCGAGCGCTGGGCCAGGCGCCGGTCTCGGCTGGCGGAGGGAGCCGGCCCAGGCGGGGCGACTCGGCCCAGGAGGGGTCCGCGACCTGGATCGGATCGAGCTCGAGCTCGGGGGATCCTCCCGATCCCCGAGCGGCGGCGGCGGTTGGCGACCTCGCCCCGGCGGCGCAGGGGCCCGGCGAAGGAGGTGGAAGGCGGGGCGCGGCAGCCCGGCCGGCGAGGTGGCGGCGCTGGCCGGCGGCGGAGGAGGGCCGGCGCGGCGGTTGGGGCCTCCGGCGGCGCGGGATCCGGCGAGGAGCGAGGTGCGGCCGGCGGTGGTGCGGATTCCGGCGAAGATTCCAGCGAGAAACTCCGGCGAGGTCCCGATCTGGAGGAAGAAGATGGCTGGAGGAAGGGGATGATGGGCTAGAGTTTATTTTGGGGCCAAAATTGGGGAAGATGGACAAATATATAGGCACAAGGAGCTAGGGTTGTCCAAAAGAGGTGTGGTTTTCGACCACGCGATCAGAATTGGATGGCCTAGATGAAGGGAGGGGTTTGGGTTGGTTTGGTGGGCTGTTGGAGGGGTGTCTTGGGCCTCAAAGAGGAGGTACTTTGAGCCCACGAGAATAACCGTTGGGGGAGCAAACGAACTCCAAACGCGACGAGATTTGACAGGCGGGTTACACACACCAAAACAACAACACACGACAAGTCTCACGCCAAACCGGAAACGTTACACGGCCAAACACCAAAGTAGGTCTAGGGGATGCCACGGACGCGTGAGAGAGCTCTGGAACGCGAAACGGACAACGGGAAGAAACGCGTGGGACCGGATGCAAACAACTACACAAATGCAAAGCGATGCACATGACTACATGATATGAATGAATGCCACACACGCACACAACAAAACGACGAAAACCCGAAAAACGAAGAACCCAGAATGGAATTGATGGAGCCAAAGATATCATATATTGCCCAAAAGGGAAAGTATTACATCCGGGGCATTACAACTCTCCTCTACTACAAAAAGATCTCGTCCCGAGATCTAGGACTGGAAAAAGGAAGGGTACTCGGAACGAAGATGATCTTCTCGTTCCCACGTAGCTTCTCGGTTGGTATGGTGTGACCACTTGACTTTCAAGAATTTGATGGACTTGTTGCGGGTCTTGCGCTCGGTTTCTTCGAGAATAGCAACTGGATGCTCTCGGTAGGACAAGTCTTGTTGAAGATCAATCTCTTCAAACGGAATCATGCGTTCAGGAGTCTTGAAGCACTTGCGGAGTTGAGACACATGAAACACATCATAAACATTGGCGAAGTTGGAAGGGAGCTCAAGTTGATAGGCTAGATCGCCTCTTTTGCCAAGAATCTTGAAAGGCCCGACGTATCTAGGAGCAAGCTTTCCTTTGATACCGAATCTTTGAGTGCCTTTCATCGAAGAAACACAGAGATAAACATGATCCCCAATATTGAAAGCCAAATCACGATGCTTGCCGTCATAGTAGCTCTTCTGATGCGACTGAGCGGCCTTTAGATTCTCACGTATGACTTTGCACATTTCTTCGGCTTCTGAGATCAAGTCATTGCCAATAAGTTGACGTTCACCAGTCTCGGACCAGTTGAGAGGGGTACGGCACTTTCTGCCATATAGGATTTCAAACGGAGCTTTGCTGGCACTTGCTTGGAAGCTGTTGTTGTAAGAGAACTCGGCAAATGGAAGGCAATCTTCCCATTTCATGCCAAAAGATATGACACAGGCTCTGAGCAGGTCTTCTAGAATCTGATTCACTCGCTCGACTTGACCACTAGTCTGAGGGTGAAAAGCAGTGTTGAACCTGATCTTAGTGCCCATGGCAGACTGAAAGGAGTCCCAGAACTTTGAAGTGAACAAACTTCCACGGTCTGAGGAGATAACTTGAGGGATGCCATGTAAGGACACAATTATGGAAGTGTACAACTCTGCAAGTTGAGCTGCATTGATGGATTCTTTGACTAGAAGGAAGTGAGCGACTTTGGTAAGGTTGTCAATCACCATGAAGATAGAATCATTCCCTCTCTTGGACTTAGGAAAGCCAGTGACGAAATCCATTTCAATGTGGTCGAATTTCCACTCGGGAATAGGAAGAGGTTGGAGAAGACCGGCTGGACGTTGATGCTCTGCCTTCACTCTTCTGCAGACATCACATTCATTCACGAATTGGGCAATCTCCCTTTTCATGCGAGTCCACCAGTAAGATTGCTTGAGGTCTTGGTACATCTTGGAACTGCCAGGATGAATGGAAAGGAGGGAATCATGTGCTTCTTCCATTATGAGCTTCCTGAGATCGCCTTTTGGAACCACGAGTCTGTCCTCGAAGAACAAGGTATCTCTCTCATCAACGTGATAGCACTTGTATTTGGGGGTACCCTTTGCAATACCATGTTTCACTTTCTGCACCATAGCATCACTGAGTTGGGCCTCATGGATCTGATCTTCCAAGGTAGGAGCAACTTGAAGATTTGCAAGAAAACCTTGCGGAACAACTTGGAGGTTGAGCTTCCTGAATGCTTCACAAAGCTCAGGCTGGAACGGCTTGATAAGAAGGCTGTTGCAATATGCCGTTCTGCTCAAAGCATCTGCAATCACATTCGCCTTGACAGGTGTGTATTCGATACTGGGATCATACTCTTGAATCATTTCGACCCAACGAGTCTGGCGGAGGTTCAGATTCGGCTGTGTGAAGATATACTTCAAGCTCTTGTGATCGGTGAAGATGTCGACTTTTCTGCCCAACAGAAGGTGTCTCCACGTAATCAGAGCATGTAGCACAGCTGCTAGTTCAAGATCATGTGTGGGGTAGTTCTTCTCACTTGGTTTCAGCTGATGAGAAGTGTATGCCACAATTCTCTTGTCCTGCATAAGCACACCACCAAGTCCTTGAAGAGAAGCATCACAGAATACTTCATAGGGCTTAGACTCATCTGGAGGAGTAAGAACTGGAGCAGAGACGAGCTTTTCTTTGAGAGTTTTGAATGCCACTTCACAATCTGGAGACCAGTAGTACTTGACATTCTTCTGCAGCAAGTTGGAAAGAGGCTTGGCAATCTTGGAGAAGTTCTCAACGAACCTTCTGCAATAGCTGGCAAGACCAAGAAAGCTTCGGAGTTGCTTGACGTTCTGAGGAGCTTCCCAGTTGACAATTGCTTCAACTTTCTCGGGGTTCACCACAATACCGTCGGCGGAGATGATATGGCCCAGATACAAGACCTTATCGAGCCAAAATTCGCACTTGGAGAACTTGGCATAGAACTTATGTTCACGGAGTCTGTCGAGAACCAGACGAAGGTGCTTTTCGTGATCTTCTTCATTCTTGGAAAATACCAAAATATCATCCAGATACACAAGCACAAACTCGCCGGTGTAGGGGTTAAAAATGTAGTGCATCATTCTCGAGAAGGTAGGTGGAGCATTGGCGAGACCAAAGGACATGCCTGTATACTCATATGAGCCGTAGCTCGTTCTGAAGGCAGTCTTCGGGATATCTTTCTCGCGAATGCGAATTTGGTGATAGCCCATTCGGAGATCGAGCTTAGAGAACACTTTAGCTCCTTTGAGCTGCTCGAACAGTTCGTTGATGTTGGGAGTGGATACTTGTTCTTTATTGTCTTCTTGTTCAATGGCCGGTAATCTACGCAAAGGCGCTCCGTGCCATCCTTCTTCTTGACAAATAAGACACCACAGCCCCAAGGAGACGTACTAGGCCTGATCAGACCCATACGCTCCTGTTCATCAAGCTGCTTCTTCAACTCCTTCAACTCTTTAGGAGAGAGCTTGTACGGACGCCGGCATGCTGGCTCAGTACCCGGCTCGAGTTCAATGACGAATTCCACTTGACGGTGTGGAGGCATGCCTGGAAGTTCTTCAGGAAAGACGTCTTCGTATTCATTAACCACCAGAATTTGAGAGATGACATTAATCTCGCCCTTGTCATTGAGAGAGAAAAGCCTGATTGTGTTATCCCTGGAGGCGAAGATAATCACATCTTCATCAAGACGAGTAATCTTGACTTCCTTCTGTGCACAGTCAATGTGAGCATCATGCTGAGAAAGCCAATCCATCCCGAGGATGAGGTCAATGTCGGAATTGCCAAGAACCACCGATTTAGCCAGAAAGCGATAATCACCCATGCGAATAGATACATTCGGAGCATATACACTGGAATGCATTCGTCTCCCCGGAGAAATAACTGATAACTCCCTTGGCAGATTTTTGGTGACAATATCGTGCTTGGATGCAAATGGATATGACATGAAAGAACATGAAGCACCCGAATCAAACAAAACTTTAGCAGGGATAGAGTTAACTGGAAGGTTACCCAGAATCACATCAGAAGAATTCTCCGCTTGCGCTGCATTCATCAGATTCACCCTTGCTGCCTTTGGATTATGCTTGACAATAGCTGTGCTGACAGGTGGAGGAGGCGGAAGGCGCCTTGGGTTGGGGCACTTGTTAGCATAGTGACCTTTCTGAGTGCACTTGTTGCAGACCACTTCTGAGAGAGGACGGAAATGAGAACCACTTGACTTGGAACCTTGAGACTGAAACTGATTCTTCGACTGGTTGCTCGGGTTGGGTGGGTGGGAGAAACCACGACCACTAGAGTTCTTGTTGCTGTTGTAGGGAGCTCGAATCACTGGAGGAGGTGGAAGCCAAAAATTATGTTGCTTCGCGACGACTTGAGAAGATGAGGAGGAGTGAACGGCATCTCGAATCCTCTTTTTGGAAGCCTCCATCTTGAGCTAGGCTGCCTCTTGCTTAAGCGCCATGTTATAGAATTTGTCGAACTCATCGGGCTCGAACAAGGTGAGAGCAAGTTGAAGTTCATCCTTGAGACCTCCACGGAACTGATAGATCTTGCTCTTGGCATCTGGTATGTCTTGCTTGGCATAGCGGGCGAGGTTTTGGAACTTGACATTATACTGGTAGACAGTCATTGAGCCCTGCTTCAGGTTGCGGAATTGCTCACGCATACCCTCGATGACACTTGTTGGAATGTGGTGAGAGCGAAAGTCCTTGCAGAAATCATCCCAAGAGATCACACGCCCTTCTCTGGAGTCTTTGTACTGCTGCCACCAGTCAGCTGCTTGGTCCTTGAGTTGGAAGGCTGCAAATTTCACATAGTCCTCTTCCCTTACGTTACTGCACTCAAAATGCTTCTTGATATCAGTTATCCAATCTTCAGCATCGAGAGGGTCGACACAGTAACTGAAAGCCTTTGGTTGATTGGCCAAGAACTGGTTGAGAGTATCATGGTGCTTTTGGTTGAAGAAATTGCCTTGGTTCCATGGAGCACCCTGATTTGCTTGATTTGCTTGCATCTGCTGCATCATCTGCATCAACATCTGGGTGTTCTGGTTTGTAGTCTGCATAATCGCTCTCCAAGCCTCAAACGGAGGAGGAGGGGAAGGAGGACGATCTGGAACCTCTTCACCCTCTGGGTTAGCGTTGGGAACCCGTTTGGGAGCCATCCTGAAAGAGATGACCACCAATCAGCAATTGATTGAAAGAAGGTATAAGCTGAAACAACGGATTGAAATGCAACATAGTCTTCACAAGAATCATTCGAACAAGAGGAACGAATGAAATTCTCAGTTAAATGATAACAACAATCTTCACGAGAAGCCACATAGGGGACAAAAGGTAAATAAGAAAAAACAACAAGGTACGGATGGAACAAACACAAGATAGGAGCTTCGTTCGACATCTTTGTGCTGTAAGCTTATGAACGCGTTACGAAAGGGTTTTGCAATCCCCGGATCAGCATAGTCAAGGACCCTTTAAGATGCAACTCCCGATCGGAACATCGGCCATAAAACCACTTCACTCAATGTAGAACCCCGAACTCGCTAACCTGCATTCGTTGGAAGAATGCCTACGATCTACTGGATAACCCACCTATTAATTTCTGAAAGATTCCAGTTATGCAATCAGGTGTTGGGGATACAGGGGAAGCACCGCGCAATCAACTCTAATCCTACATCCAGCTGTATCCATCCTTCAACACATAACCAGTCTTTCTCGGAAACCGTCTACCTCGGACCTTCGAAAAGCATCCACTATACAAAGCTATGGCAATACTCCCGAACTACCTCCCCAGTACTGGGTGATGTCGGGGTTATCTTGCCACTAACCGTATAGGAGAGTTTTCGATGTCGGCCGTCTTAAGTATTCTAGTACTGTCGCGATATGCTTGTGACGACAATACCCCGAAGCTCAACTCCTCGGGACACTGCTACAACCCCTAATGTCAGGAGGCATCGAGAACAATATTCTCGTCACAAGGACATCGAAACAATCCAACAATACTCGCGAGATTCCTAAAAAAAATTTGGTGCAATTTTTGAAAGTAGAAGAGGCAAGAGTAGACATCAGGAGTCCTCACCAGAATGAAAGGGGATGAGGAGCAAATAAATCCTACTCTCCGATATAAATATAGGACTCAAAAACATTTTTAGTGTGTGCCTAGACTCGACCGTCAACGATTCGATCAATCAGTGGGGGCTTCTAGGTCGGAGAAGGCTCTGAATACCAACTTGTAATGCCCAGGATGGGACTATATCTCCTACGTGTCGAGGCACGACTTAAAGATATAAGCCCATTCTGGAATGATCACAAGTTCGGTATCTTTGCACAATCTCATGTAAAAATGGGGATGGAAAACATAAAAGATAGTTGGCTTACACTCGCCACGTCACACAAATTCATTACATGTTCAAACATCATTCAGATAAACATCACAGCCCATCTAAGGGTAAGATCCAAATGACAAGATACCAAACATAACATTAAACCATAGGTCTAGATCGAATCCTAGTAGAAGCTCTACTGATCAACCGGATAGTTCACATAGTAACGGCTACGCTCCTCGTCGTACTCCCAGTCTAGCTCAGTGCCATCGCCTGTGTAGCTCACCATCGTACCTGCATCTGGTGTGTTGAAGTAACTGTGAGCCACAGAGGACTCAGCAATCCCGTTCCTGGGTAACACGACTATTTAAGCCTTGGGAGTGGAACAAGGCTGAAGAAAGAATAAGAGTCTGCAGCAGCACTAGCCTAGCTTACGTAAAAGAGAGCGAGAAGAGAAGGTGCCTCGGTCGAGAGATGATCACGAAGTGATCCTAACTAAAGCAAGTCAAACATAACCCCACAGTGTTCATCTCCCGAATCCCTTTCGGAAAATGACAGTCACGGTACTCACGCTGGTAGTGTATTGGAACATGGTGTCAAGTTTTCTACAACCGGATATTAACAAGCTCACATCTGCCACATAACCGCGGGCACGGCTTTCGAAAGTTCATAACCCTGCAGGGGTGTTCCAACTTGGCCCATGACAAGCCCACGATCCGCGGAGTCGCAACTCCAAGGTGGGAAGGCCCGAGTATTCTCGGAATCCCGTGCTCAAGATACTCCGAACTAAGGTAAGGCTAATCCAGCAAATCCTCCCGGCGTGCCGACACCCTGATAGTAGCCGCGCGTATCTCGTCTCAGGCCACGACCGGATGGGTGAAGCTACGGGTTTTTACCAAACCTCGAGTTTCCTCGTGGTGGCCCCGCAGGCTCCCCGTTCCGGACCAACACTCATGTGGAGCACTGGCCCGGGGTTGTTGATTAAGAAAGAGGGTTAATTACTCCCTATGCAAGTTTATTAGTTATTAGGCAAATAGTACCAATGTTGGGACTTGCTGGAAAAGACTTAGCACTTAGCAGTTTATCGAGGGGGTCCCATAACCCCAACCGTGTGAGGAACGCATAATCAAGGAACATAACACCGGTTTATACGGTTCCTAGCGGCATGAGTGGAACAAATCACCAAGCAAAATGCTTAGCCTTCCACCCATTGCCAATATATAGACGATTTCATTTAATAATTAATATAGTGTGATATAACCCAACAAACTTCAACATGAAGCAAACATCTTCAACTTCACCTGCAACTAGCAATGCTATAAGAGGGCTGAGCGAAGCCTACGTATAGCCAATCAATGGTTTGCATAGGTAGGGTGGTTAGACAGGTTCATGGTTACAATAGGAGGCTGACAGGAAAAACATGGGCATCGAGGCAAAACTATAGATCGAGACTTCTAGCAACAGGCAAAGATAGTAATGTTATCGGGGTTCGGTCATCTTGCCTGAAGAGTTGTCGATGGGATCGTAAGAGGGGTCCTCGTTCTCAACCTCGGTAGTAACCTCGTGCTTGCACTCGTACTCGGCCTCAGCTTCCGGCTCTACTCAACACAAACACACAAGACACAAAATCAACAAGATGCAATGCGCATACGAAAATGCTGGATGCATGGCTGATGCACTAAGGAAGCAAAACAAATGCACTATGGAAGCACAAGAAGTCTACAAAGGAAGCACAGTGTAATCGCACAAGGAGCATGGAAAATATGCATTCAAGCAAAATACTTCAAAACATGATAACAATAGGATATTATGAATCTACATGAAAAATCACACAAGTTTCATATAAGACTTGCTCAAAATGGAAGAACGGGCTAAAAGTTACACCCGAAACAATAAACATGCACAAGCTGAAAATTACAGCCACATAGCAACTTCGGAACAATAAATAAATAAGCTACAACACTCAAACATCATGTCAAAGAGCATGGACATAAACTAGACATATCCTACAGCAAACAAATCCATTGGGGCATCCCCAAAGGAGCCATGGATCAATAGCAACAAGCTATGACATATTGAACTTGACAACAAAATCCTAACAGCAGTAATTTGTTGCAACTTGGGAGCAAGAGTTAAATATGCTACAGCCACTCAAATAAGCATGTGAGAGCATGAATGCATAGCCAACAATATATACAACAAGGAACCATCAAGAGTCACCCCAAAACTATCATGGATTGGCCTAGAACAATAAGCAAACATGGCATCTAGAAATTACAGATTCCAGACTTAGTGAAATTTCACTAAGTGTTAAAACAGCAGTTTCATCATGGCATCTTTGTGAGCAAGTTTAAGTCACCTTAAAGCTAAACATGGCAAGTGGTAAGCACCACAGCAAAGTACACATGATGGTGAATCCAAAACATCTAAACATGCATCAAGGGGACAAACACAACGATAGCAACGAGTTCCTCTACGAGGCATCTCGTAACAAGTTTAACGACATAACAGCCACATAGCACTTTGCAAAGGAGATAAATATGGCAAGACGATATCTATCATGCAAGCTAAAGCAATCAACATGTAGAGCATCTCAAGACGAACACGTGGACATATCATTTGCATCATTTGGATGAACATGCACCAAGTTATCACATTGCAAAGATGGCATGAATACAACTACAAACAGCAGTCTATAACAAGTTGCACTCTTCCAACAGATATTTAAGCATCTAGATGACCTCAAACATGCATGGCACAATGGAACAAAACGTAGTACAAGTCTCCACGAACATTTTGACATATCATTCACTCAAATCGGACCATCACACAAAAAGTTATCCATGTTGCAAAACTGCTCCAGAAACTGAAATACAGGGACTTAGTGGAATATGGATCAACCTTAGTCAACGGATCTGGAAGTCAACGGGCTGGAATCGCGGATCGGGCTGGATCCGCGGGGTTGCAGGCGGGGACGGATCGGGCTGCATCCGGCCCGAAGCGGCCGACGGGCGCGGCGTTTGGAGCGGGTCGGGCCCCGGCCCGATAGAGAGCTGGATCGGGGAGCTCCTCCTCCCGATCTGTCGAAGAGGCGGCGGCCGGCTCGATGGCGCATGGAGGCTGGCTCGGACTGGGCCTCGGCGCGGGGTGGACCGGCCCGCAGAGCGGCGAGCGCTGGGCCAGGCGCCGGCCTCGGCTGGCGGAGGGAGCCGGCCCAAGCGGGGCGACTCGGCCCAGCAGGGGTCCGCGACCTGGATCGGATCGAGCTCGAGCTCGGGGGATCCTCCCGATCCCCGAGCGGCGGCGGCGGTTGGCGACCTCGCCCCGGCAGCGCAGGGGCCCGGCGAAGGAGGTGGAAGGCGGGGCGCGGCAGCCCGACCGGCGAGGTGGCGGCTGATACGTCCAAAACGTATCTATAATTTCTGCTTGCTCCATGCCACTTTTGGGTGATATTGCTATGATATTTATACACTTCCATACACTTTTGATCATATTTGGACTAACCTACTAATCCAGTGCACCCCAGTGCCAGTTTCTGTTTTCGGCTGTTTTTGTATTTCAGGTTTTCACATTACGAGAACTGTCAGGAAAAATCCAGAAAAATTATATAAAAAATCAGCGTTCCAGAACCTACCTTGCGCCCGAAGTACAGCCGGGGAGG
>LR738709.1:507386708-507430371 GCA_902687465.1 Secale cereale | reverse complement strand
AGCATTGGTTTGCGTTCGTGGTCCTGTCAATTGCCCAGCTGTAATTCGTTTACCTCACATAGCTATTTTATCGTCTTTTGGGAGAGAGACATCACTAGTGAACATCATGAGACTCCGGTCCATATTACCATCATTGATCACATCCGCTATTTACTTTTCGCTTTTACTTACTATTGCAAACATTATCTATCACTACTATCATTTGCGTTTAATCCTTTGTGAACTACAAGGCCGGAGGGATTGACAACCTCTCTGTACTCGTTGGGAGCAAAGTTATTTGTATCTATGTGCAGGTCCACGTTGATTGCTAATATCTGGCGCCGTTAGCAGTTGACACCTACTTGTTGAACCTAGGAGTCTCTGGGGATTCGATCCTTGGCATCTTTGCTAAGGGAAAAACTTCCACAACACTGCATCTCACACCTTCCACTTGGGGTAACCAACGAGGGGTTAGAGGCCCATCAAGGAGTTTTTCTTGCGCCGTTGCCGGGGACTCCACTCTTCAGGATAGGGGAGTTGCATGCTATCTTTTACCTTTTCTTTTTAGTCTTGTTAGTTTACCTTTCAGTTTTTGCTTTAGTACCTTTTTATCGAAAATCACAAAAATAGTTATCTTGCTTGCTTGCTACTATGGGTTCCACCGAGAACACCAAGTTGTGTGACTTCACTAGTCACAACAACGATGACTTTATCAGCACACCTATCACTACATCTGCCACTTCAGCACCTTCATATGAAATTAAACCTGCTTTACTGAACTTAGTCATGAAAGATCAATTCTCCGGTGCTGGAGATGATGCTGCTTTACACTTAAACAACTTTGTTGAACTTTGTGATATGCAAAAGTACCAAGAAATAGATGGTAATATTGTTAAGCTTAAGCTTTTTCCTTTATCCTTGAGAGGAGGAGCTAAAATTTGGTTTCAGTCTTTGCCTAGAAATAGCATAGATTCATGGGACAAGTGCAAAGATGCTTTTATCGGAAAATACTATCCACCTGCTAAAATTATCCAACTTAGAAGTGACATAATGAATTTTAAACAATTGGATAATGAACACGTTGCCCAAGCTTGGGAACGTATGAAATCTCTTATCAAGAACTGCCCTACTCATGGTTTGACTACTTGGATGGTTATCCAAACTTTTTATGCAGGCTTGAACTTTACCTTGCGGAACTTGTTAGATTCGGCCGCGGGAGGAACTTTTATGTCAACTACACTTGGTGCTGCCACAAAGCTTCTCGATGAGATGATGACCAACTATTCCCAATGGCACCCCGAACGCGCTCCAACAGGTAGGAAGGTAAACTCTGTCGAGGAGATTTCCTCCTTAAATGAAAAAGTTGACTTGATCATGTCTCTACTTTCGAACCAATCTTCTATTGATCCTCGTTATGATCCTTTAGATTCTGTGATTGCTGATGCTTATATGAGTAACTTTGGTAGTAATCCTAGACCGTTCCCCTCTAATTCCTATGGGAACAACAATGCTTATCCTAGCACCAAGAACTCCATCCAAAAAGATAGAGATTTGCCTGGCTATGAGAAACTGCTAGAAATAGAGAAGGCCACTAAGAATTACATGCACACCCAATATGAACAAAACAAAACCTTCTCGAGGCAATTAAATGAGCATACTGCTATCTTGCAAGACATTAGTAGACGATTAGAGAACATAAATATTGAGATTTCTAACCTCCAGACTAGACTCACTATCACCGAGACCCAAGTTTCCAATATGTCCCACACACAAGCCACTTTGATAAACCAAATGGCAGCTAAACCCGAAGTGGTTGCATCCCTAAGGGAGGAAGAGGATAGAATTAAGAGCCTTCCTACCCATCACACTGTTGCTACTATCCAAGTTGTTGAGGATATCCAAACTCTTAGCACCCAATGTACTCCTGGTCCCAATGGACCTATTAATGGTGATGCTATGACTATAGAAACTACCAAACAAGTGAACCTAAAGGACACTACTACCACTTTACTTGATGCTCGTGACCTTGATTTTGATAATTGCACTCTTACCGAAGTTATCGATTTCCTTCACAAGATGTCTAGAGACCCCCGCACTAGCACGCTTAACCTTGCCTTCACGGAGCATATCACTAATGCTCTCATCAAAGCTAGGGAGGAGAAACTTAGAGTAGAAGCCTCCATACCTAGAAAGCTAGAAGATGGTTGGGATCCTATGATAAAAATTAAGTTGAATGACTTCTCTTGCTATGCATTATGTGATGTTGGAGCTAGTACCTCTGTTATGCCCAAAAGAATATATGATATGCTTAAATTGAAACCTTATGATTCTTGTTCTTTTGGTGTTCGTCTCGTTGATTCTTCCATAAAGAAACCTTTGGGGAGGATCGACGATGTTCTTATCGTTGTCAATGACAACTACGTTCCCGTTGATTTTACTATTATGGATATTGAATGTGATCCTTCATGTCCAATTATTTTGGGACGTCCCTTTTTACGCACCGTTGGTGCTATCATTGACATGAAAGAGGGTAATATAAAATTTCAGTTTCCTCTCAAGAAAGGGATGGAACACTTCCCTCGAAAGAAGATCAAGTTACCTTTTGAGTCCGTTGTACGGGCTAGCTATTCTTTTACTCTTGATAAAACTTGATCTCTATGCATTATGCCTAGCTTAAAGGCATAAAAGAAAGCGCTTTTGGGAGGCAGCCCACATGAATAAATTTTTATATTTCGCTTTTGTTGTGTCTTTATGTTGATTACTACAGTAGCATCATCATTGTATCTTTGCTTTTCATATTTGTGCCAAGTATAGCCTCTGATTGCTAGAAAGTTCAAAAGTTGTGAGGTGCTGTCCAGGAAACAGATTCTGTCCTTGGATAGAAAAATTCGTATAAAATCACCAGATCATCTTTTTGGTCTGAATTTTTTCGACAGCGTTCACTATATAATTTTCTTTCGTGCGTCTGTTCTGAGTTTTTTCATTTGAGTTGCAGAAGTACCCCGAACAAATCAATTACTACCTGCTGTTCTGTTTTTCACAGATTCTGTCCTGTTTTGCCTTTCCTTCATTTTGCAAACCAAGAGCTTGCTTTTTCTTTGCAAAAACCTTTTGGCAATCTTGAGAAACAGTAGACCTTCAAGAATATCTTTATTTCCAGCAAGGAACAATTATTTTATTAAGGGTACTAACCTCGCTAATCAGATTATGATGAGTTATGTATGAAGGGAGTTTTCAAGTGTGCGAGGGAAGATGATAAAAAGATTCAGGAGTGTCAAGCGCTCAAGCTTGGGGATGCCCCCGTGCACCCCCAAGAAATATTCAAGGAGACTCAAGCGTCTAAGCTTGGGGATGCCCCCGTGCATCCCCTTCTCCATCAACATTATCAGTTCGTCTTTCGTTCCGCTATATTTTTATCACTTCATGTGTTAAGTGCTATGCTTGGAGCGTCTTGCTTTTAGTTTCCTTTTTAGTTTTTCATAACGAGTCGGAACTCAGCTTTCTTTAAGTGGGAGAGAAACACACTCCACTTCTACCTAGAACATAACATAGAATTTTCATGTCTATCTTTGCTGTGTGTGTTCTTTGTCTTTTAATAGCTACTATCATGCTCTGCTCTTAGTATTCATGCTTATCTTTTCAAAGAGCTTTTGTTTAGTTGGTTGCGTGAACTCTCTTTAATTACCATTCTCACCTTATTAAGAGAGTTTGCTTCCGTTGCATTGGTTAATGTCTATGATAAAGATGCTACGTGCATAATGGCGCTTAGTAGTTCAGGTTTTCTTATGGTTAGTCTCAAATAGCTGGGGGATTCCCAATGTGTTATTGGAGTACCAACATGATTTGTTTGCCTATGATGTGGTATGGTTTAGTAATATCTTCCTTCGAGAATTTATTTTGATTGACTTGGCGTATGCTCATGCATATTTAAGACTGTAAAGAAAGTCTGTCAAGCCTTCATGATCTTTTATTTCTGAGTAGCGATATAACTACCATGCCTGATTCAATGTTGCTTTGTCGCTCTGCATGATTATGACCGTCATTTCTCTCTTAGTTGGTCGCTCCCAGTCTTTTGCTAACCTCCACCTGTACTAAGCAGACTAACTTTGCAATACATAGCTCATGGGAAAGTAGCTTAAAAACTATTGTGGTAAAGAATATGTTGCCTATGTATCTTATTTCTTATAAGTTGCTTGCTGAGTGGTAACCATGTTTCTGGGGACGCCATCAACTGTCACACTTTTGTTGAATATCATGTGAGTTGCTATGCATGTTCGTCTTGTCTGAAGTAAGGGTGATTTGCCATGGGTTGAATGGTTGAGTATGCATATTGTTAGAGAAAAAAAATTGGGCCGCCAACCAAAGCCATGCATCATGGTGGAAGTTTTAGCTTGGACATTAATCCTCAATCTCTTATGAGAATATGCTTAAGCATTAAAGAGGAGTCCATCATCTATTTTCTATGTTGTCCCGGTATGGATGTCCTCAAGTTGAGATCTATCAAAAACAAGAAATCAAATGCGATTTATCTCCTTGGACCTTTGTACAGGTGGCATAGAGGTACCCCTTTGTGACACTTGGTTGAAACACATGTAATGCAATGATAACCCATGGAAATCCGAGCTAATTAGGACAAGGTGCGAGCACTATTGGTATTCGATGCATGAGGCTTGCAACTTATAGGATGTCTTATGCATGACACATATGAAGTACTACTACCGTTGACAAAATTGCTTCTATGTTTTCAAAATAAAAAGCTCTAGCACATAACCATTCTTTTACTTTTTGAGTCTCCACCTTCTTTCTTCAAGCACCAACTACTGAGAGCATGATTGTCATTCTAAGTGTAATGTGCATTGTTCCAAAGTAGCATTGTCTTTTGCATGATTGTGATAACGTTTATTTTGAAATCATTGTATCTAGTCATCACTTAAACCTTGAAGGTGCCCCTGCATTTATGTTTTGCTTCACTAAAGGGGGCAAGCTATATATCACTTTATCATATTTGCACACCATGTTCATTGCAAATCATTTTGATGTTTCAGTTTCATATTGTAAAACTTTCAGTCCTTTGTGATTTTCTCATGAGGCAACTTAATTACTATAGAATCATTGTCTCAGTAATCTTTTGTCATATGACTATAAAAAGTCCTATATGGTTAATAGCATGTCACCACAGAAATTATTCTTGTTATCATTTACCTACTCGAGGACGAGCAGGAATTAAGCTTGGGGATGTTGATACGTCCAAAACGTATCTATAATTTCTGCTTGCTCCATGCCACTTTTGGGTGATATTGCTATGATATTTATACACTTCCATACACTTTTGATCATATTTGGACTAACCTACTAATCCAGTGCACCCCAGTGCCAGTTTCTGTTTTCGGCTGTTTTTGTATTTCAGGTTTTCACATTACGAGAACTGTCAGGAAAAATCCAGAAAAATTATATAAAAAATCAGCGTTCCAGAACCTACCTTGCATCCGAAGTACAGCCGGGGGGGCCACCAGGGCCCCAGGCGCCCTGGCGGCGCGCCCCCCCCCCTGGGCCGCGCCGGGGGGGCGCCTGGGCCCCCCGAGCCCCGTCTGGTGCCCCCCTTTGGCATATATTTAGAGCGTCCTTCGAGACCCTCGGGACGGGCACTCTTTTTCGCGATCTCATCTCTGTTCCGCCGCCGCCGCCGCTTCCAAGATCGAGAGCACCAGGAGAACTCTTCCCGGCACCCTGCCGGAGGGGAGGATCACCATCGGGAGCTTCTCCACCACCATGGACGCCTCCCGGATGAGTTGTGAGTAGTCTCCCTTGGACCATGAGTCCATGACTAGTAGCTATGTGATGTTCTCCTCCCGTTCTTGTGCTTCACTAATTAGTCCTCGTGAGCTGCCCTACATGATCGAGGCACATATGTAATCCTTATGCTGTTGCTATGATGAGTTTGCTGGGATCCGATGGATTATGAGATTATGTTCAGATTGTGATTGAGTAATATATTTGATCTACCTCTTTTATATTTATGTTCGTAAGTAATTCTTGCATGTTCTCCGTTGTTATTTATTGCTTTGGCCAAGTAATACGTAGTGACTCCAAGAGGGAACGTTATGCTTGATTGTGGGTTCATGCCCCTCGATGACTAGCTTGAGTGACAGAAACATGAGTCTAGGGGATGTGCTGTTGCCACAAGGGGGAAAACAACGGTGCTTGTGCCCACGGGTGCAAGGATTGTTTACTTTACGCAAAGTTCTTTTAATGCAGTTGTCTGTTGCTTTGAGTTTACACTATGGGTGGGGCTCGCAACTTAATACCAGCGAGATGTTTTGGATAGATATCTCAAGGTGGATGATTAGTAGTAGATATTGATGGATTTCGGTCTACTTACTTTGGCGTACCGCCCATGCTTTAAACCTCAACCTTTCTTGCAATGTAGTCAGCATTGGTTTGCGTTCGTGGTCCTGTCAATTGCCCAGCTGTAATTCGTTTACCTCACATAGCTGTTTTATTGTCTTTTGGGAGAGAGACATCACTAGTGAACATCATGAGACTCCGGTCCATATTACCATCATTGATCACATCCGCTATTTACTTTTTGCTTTTACTTACTATTGCAAACATTATCTATCACTACTATCATTTGCGTTTAATCCTTTGTGAACTACAAGGCCGGAGGGATTGACAACCTCTCTGTACTCGTTGGGAGCAAAGTTATTTGTATCTGTGTGCAGGTCCACGTTGATTGCTAATATCTGGCGCCGTTAGCAGTTGACACCTACTTGTTGAACCTAGGAGTCTCTGGGGATTCGATCCTTGGCATCTTTGCTAAGGGAAAAACTTCCACAACACTGCATCTCACACCTTCCACTTGGGGTAACCAACGAGGGGTTAGAGGCCCATCAGCGGCGCCGGCCGGCGGCGGAGGAGGGCCGGCGCGGCGGTTGGGGCCTCCGACGGCGCGGGATCCGACGAGGAGCGAGGTGCGGCCGGCAGTGGTGCGGCTTCCGGCGAAGATTCCGGCGAGAAACTCCGGCGAGGTCCCGATCTGGAGGAAGAAGGTGGCTGGAGGAAGGGGATGATGGGCTAGGGTTTATTTTGGGGCCAAAATTGGGGAAGATGGACAAATATATAGGCACAAGGAGCTAGGGTTGTCCAAAAGAGGTATGGTTTTCGGCCACGCGATCAGAATTGGATGGCCTAGATGAAGGGAGGGGTTTGGGTTGGTTTGGTGGGCTGTTGGAGGGGTGTCTTGGGCCTCAAAGAGGGTTACTTTGAGCCCACGAGAATAACCGTTGGGGGAGCAAACGAACTCCAAACGCGACAAGATTTGACAGGCGGGTTACACACACCAAAACAACAACACACGATAAGTCTCACGCCAAACCGAAAACGTTACACGGCCAAACACCAAAGTAGGTCTAGGGGATGCCACGGACGCGTGAGAGAGCTCCGGAACGTGAAACGGAGAACGGGAAGAAACGCGTGGGACCGGATGCAAACAACAACACAAATGCAAAGCGATGCACATGACTACATGATATGAATGAATGCCACACACGCACACAACAAAACGACGAAAACCCGAAAAACGAAGAACCCGGAATGGAATTGATGGAGCCAAAGATATCATATATTGCCCAAAAGGGAAAGTATTACATCCGGGGCATTACAGCGCGCCACCTCCTGGCTACTGCCCTCTTTCTCCCCTATGGCCCACCAGGGCCCAACATTCCCCCGGGGGGTTTCGGTAACCCCCGGCACTCCGGTAAATTCTGAAACTTTCCAGAACACTTCCGGTGTCCGAATATAGTCGTCCAATATATCAATCTTTACATCTCGGACATTCCGAGACTCCTCGTCATGTCCGTGATCTCATCCGGGACTCCGAACTACCTTCGGTACATCAAAACTCATAATACCGATCATCATCAAACGTTAAGCGTGCGGACCCTACGGGTTCGAGAACTATGTAGACATGTCCGAGACTCATCTCCGGTCAATAGCCAATAGCGGAACCTGGATGCTCATATTGGCTCCTACATATTCTACGAAGACCTTTATCGGTCAAATCGCATAACAACATACGTTGTTCCCTTTGTCATCGGTATGTTACTTGCCCGAGATTCGATCGTCGGTATCTCAATACCTAGTTCAATCCCATTACCGGCAAGTCTCTTTACTCGTTCTGTAATACATCATCTCCTGACTAACTCATTAGTCATTTGCTTGCAAGGCTTATTATGATGTGTATTACCGAGAGGGCCCAGAGATACCTCTCCGACACTCGAAGTGACAAATCCTAGTCTTGATCTATGCCAACACCACGAACACCTTCGGAGACACCTGTAGAGCATCTTTATAATCACCCAGTTACGTTGTGACGTTTGATAGCACACAAGGTGTTCCTCCAGTATACGGGAGTTGCATAGTCTCATAGTCATAGGAACATGTATAAGTCATGAAGAAAGCAATAGCAGTAAAACTAAACGATCATAGTGCTAAGCAAACGGATGGGTCTTGTCCATCACATCATTCTCCCAATGATGTGATCCGTTGATCAAATGACAACTCATGTCTATGGCTAGGAAACATAACCATCTTTGATCAATGAGCTAGTCTAGTAGAGGCATACTAGGGACCTACTGTTTTGTCTATGTATTCACACATGTACTAAGTTTCCGGTTAATACAATTCTAGCATGAATAAAAGACATTTATCATGATATAAGGAAATACAAATAACATATTTACTATTGCCTCTAGGGCATATTTCCTTTAGTCTCCCACTTGAACTAGAGACAATAATCTAGATTACAAAGTAATGACCCTAACACACATGGAGTCTTGGTGCTGATCATGTTTTGCTCGTGGAAGAGGCTTAGTCAACGGGTCTGCAACATTCAGATCCGTATGTATCTTGCAAATCTCTATGTCTACTTCCTTGACTAGATTGCGGATGGAATTGAAGCGTCTTTTGATGTGCTTTGTTCTCTTGTGAAACCTGGATTCCTTCGCCAAGGCTATTGCTCCAGTGTTGTCACAAAAGATTTTCATTGGACCCGATGCACTAGGTATTACACCTAGATCAGATATGAACTCCTTCATCCAGACTCCTTCATTTGATGCTTATGAAGCAGCTATGTATTCCGCTTCACACGTAGATCCCGCCACGACGCTCTGCTTGGAACTGCACCAACTGACAGCTCCACCGTTCAATAAAAATACATATCCGGTTTGTGACTTAGAGTCATCCAGATCAGTGTCAAAGCTAGAATCGACGTAACCTCTTACGACGAGCTCTTTGTCACCTCCATACACGAGAAACATATCCTTTGTCCTTTTCAGGTATTTCAGGATGTTCTTGACCGCTGTCCAGTGATCCACTACTGGATTACTTTGGTACCTCCCTGCTAGACTTATAGCAAGGCACACATCAGGTCTGGTACACAACATTGCATACATGATAGATCCTATGACTGAGGCATAGGGAATGACTTTCATTTTCTCTCTATCTTCTGCAGTGGTCGGGCATTGAGTCTTACTCAACTTCATACCTTGTAACACAGGCAAGAACCCTTTCTTTGACTGGTCCATTTTGAACCTCTTCAAAACTTTATCAAGGTATGTGCTTTGTGAAAGTCCAATTAAGCGTCTTGATCTATCTCTATAGATCTTGATGCCTAATATGTAAGCAGCTTCACCGAGGTCTTTCATTGAAAAACTCTTATTCAAGTATCCTTTCATGCTATCCAGAAATTATATATCATTTCCAATCAACAATATGTCATCCACATATAATATCAGAAATGCTATAGAGCTCCCACTTACTTTCTTGTAAATACAGGCTTCTCCAAAAGTTTGTATAAAACCATATGCTTTGATGACTTCATCAAAGCGTATATTCCAACTCCGAGATGCTTGCACCAGTCCATAGATGGATCGCTGGAGCTTGCACACTTTGTTAGCACCTTTTGGATCGACAAAACCTTCTGGTTGCATCATATACAACTCTTCTTTGAGATATCCATTCAGGAATGCAGTTTTGACATCCATTTGCCAGATTTCATAATCATAAAATGCGGCAATTGCTAACATGATTCGGACAGACTTAAGCATCGCTACGGTTGAGAAAGTCTCATCGTAGTCAACTCTTTGAACTTGTCGAAACCCTTTCGCAACAAGTCGAGCTTTGTAAACAGTAACATTACCGTCTGCGTCGGTCTTCCTCTTGAAGATCCATTTATTTTTGATGGCTTGCCGATCATTGGGCAAGTCAACCAAAGTCCACACTTTATTCTCATACATGGATCCCATCTCAGATTTCATGTCTTCAAGCCATTTTGCAGAATCTGGGCTCATCATCGCTTCCTCATAGTTTGTAGGTTCATCATGGTCTAGTAACATGACTTCCAGAACTGGGTTACCGTACCACTTTGGTGCGGAACGTACTCTGGTTGATCTACGACGTTCAACAGAAACTAGGTCTGAAGTTTCATGATCATCATCATTAGCTTCCTCACTAATTGGTGTAGGAATCACTGGAACTAGTTTTTGTGATGTTCCACTTTCCAATTCGGGAGAAGGTACAATTACCTCATCAAGTTCTACTTTCCTCCCACTCACTTCTTTCGAGAGAAACTCCTTCTCTAGAAAGGATCCATTCTTAGCAACGAATATCTTGCCTTCGGATCTGTGATAGAAGGTGTACACAACAGTCTCTTTTGGGTATCCTATGAAGACACATTTTTCCGACTTGGGTTCGAGCTTATCAGGTTGAAGCTTTTTCACATAAGCATCGCAGCCCCAAACTTTAAGAAACGACAACTTTGGTTTCTTGCCAAACCATAGTTCATAAGGTGTCGTCTCAACGGATTTAGATGGTGCCCTATTTAATGTGAATGCAGTTGTCTCTAAAGCATAACCCCAGAACAATAGTGGTAAATCGGTAAGAGACATCATAGATCGCACCATATCCAATAAAGTACGGTTACGACGTTCTGACACACCATTACGCTGTGGTGTTCCGGGTGGCGTGAGTTGTGAAACTATTCCACATTGTTTCAAATGAAGACCAAACTCGTAACTCAAATATTCACCTCGACGATCAGATCGTAGAAATTTTATTTTCTTGTTACGATGATTCTCTACTTAACTCTGAAATTCTTTGAACTTTTCAAATGTTTCAGACTTGTGTTTCATTAAGTAGATATACCCATATCTGCTCAAATCATCGGTGAAGGTTAGAAAATAACGATACCCGCCGCGAGCTTCAACACTCATTGGTCCACATACATTAGTATGTATGATTTCCAACAAATCTGTTGCTCGCTCCATAGTTCCGGAGAACGGAGTTTTAGTCATCTTGCCCATGAGGCATGGTTCGCAAGCACCAAGTGATTCATAATCAAGTGATTCCAAAAGTCCATCACTATGGAGTTTCTTCATGCGCTTTACACCAATATGACCTAAACGGAAGTGCCACAAATAAGTTGCACTATCATTATTAACCTTGCATCTTTTGGCTTCAATATTATGAATATGTGTATCACTAGAATCGAGATCCAACAAGAATAGACCACTCTTTAAGGGTGCATAACCATAAAATATATTATTCATAAAAATAGAACAACTATTATTCTCTGATTTAAATGAATAACCGTCTCGCAACAAACAAGATCCAGATATAATGTTCATTCTTAACGCTGGCACCAAATAATAAATATCCAGGTCTAAAACTAATCTCGAAGGTAAATGTAGAGGTAGCGTGCCGACGGCGATCACATCGACTTTGGAACCATTTCCCACGCGCATCGTCACCTCGTCCTTAGCCAATCTTTGTTTAATCCGTAGTCCCTGTTTCGAGTTACAAATATTAGCAACCGAACCGGTATCAAATACCCAGGTACTACTACTAGCATTAGTAAGGTACACATCAATAACATGTATATCACATATACCTTTGTTCACCTTGCCATCCTTCTTATCTGCCAAATACTTGGGGCAGTTTCGCTTCCAGTGTCCAGTCCCTTTGCAGTAGAAGCACTCAGTTTCAGGCTTGGCTCCAGACTTGGGTTTCTTCGTGGGAGTAGCAACTGTCTTGCTATTCTTCTTGAAGTTCCCCTTCTTTCCCTTGCCCTTTTTCTTGAAACTAGTGGTCTTGTTAACCATCAACACTTGATGCTCTTTTTTTATTTCTACCTCCGCAGCTTTGAGCATAGCGAAGAGCTCGGGAATTGTCTTCTGCATCCCTTGCATATTATAGTTCGTCACGAAGCCCTTATAGCTTGGTGGCAGTGATTGAAGAACTCTATCAATAACACTATCCTCGTCAACTTTGCAACCAAGTTGAGTCATATGATTGTAGTACCCAGACATTCTGAGCAAGTGTTCACTGATAGGACTATTCTCCTCCATCTTGCAGCTATAGAACTTATTGGAAATCTCATATTTCTCAATCCGGGCATTTGCTTGAAATATTAACTTCAACTCTTGGAACATCTCATATGGTCCATGATGTTCAAAACATCGTTGAAGTCCCGGTTCTAAGCCGTAAAGCATGGCACACTGAACTATCGTGTAGTCATCAGACCGCGTCTGCCAGACGTTCAAATCGTCTACATTAGCGGGAGGGGGCTTGTCACCTAGCGGTGCTTCAAGGACATAATTATTCTGTGCAGCAATGAGGATAATCCTCAAGTTACGGACCCAGTCCGTGTAATTGCTACCATCTTCTTTCAACTTAGCTTTCTCTAGGAATGCATTAAAATTCAAAGGAACGGTAGCACGGGCCATTGATCTACAACAACATAGATATGCAAAAAAACTATTAGGACTAAGTTCATGATAAATTAAAGTTCAACTTAATCATATTACTTAAGAACTCCCACTTAGATAGACATCCCTCCGGTCATCTAAATGATCACGTGATCCAAATCAACTAAACCATGTCCGATCATCACGTGAGATGGAGTAGTTTCAATGGTGAACATCTTATGTTGATCATATCTACTATATGATTCATGCTCGACCTTTCGGTCTCCAGTGTTCCGATGCCATATCTGCATATGCTAGGCTCGTCAAGTTTAACCCGAGTATTCTGTGTGTGCAAAACTGGTTTACACCCATTGTATTTGAACGTAGAGCTTATCACACCCGATCATCACGTGGTGTCTCGGCACGACGAACTTTCGCAACGGTGCATACTCAGGGAGAACACTTATACCTTGAAATTTTGTAAGGGATCATCTTATAATGCTACCGTCGTACTAAGCAAAATAAGAAGCATAATAAGATAAACATCACATGCAATCAAAATATGTGACATGATATGGCCATCATCATCTTGTGCTTTTGATCTCCATCTCCAAAGCACCGTCATGATCACCTTCGTCACCGGCGCGACACCTTGATCTCCATCGTAGCATCGTTGTCGTCTCGCCAACTATTGCTTCTACGACTATCGCTCCCGCTTAGTGATAAAGTAAAGCAATTACATGGCGATTGCATTTCATACAATAAAGCGACAACCATATGGCTCCTGCCAGTTGCTGATAACTTTACAAAACATGATCATCTCATACAAAACTGCATAACTCATCATGTCTTGACCATATCACATCACAACATGCCCTGCAAAAACAAGTTAGACGTCCTCTACTTTGTTGTTGCAAGTTTTACGTGGCTGCTATGGGCTTAGCAAGAACCGTTCTTACCTACGCATACAAAACCACAACGATGTTTCGTCAAGTATGTGATGTTTTAACCTTCACAAGGACCGGGCGTAGCCATACTTGATTCAGCTAACGTGAGAGAGACAGACACCCGCCAGTCACCTTTAAGCAACGAGTGCTCATAACGGTGAAACCAGTCTCGCGTAAGCGTACGCGTAATGTCGGTCCGGGCCGCTTCATTTCACAATACCGCCGAAGCAAAGTATGACATGCTGGTAAGCAGTATGACTAGTATCGCCCACAACTCATTGTGTTCTACTCGTGCATATCATCTACGCATAGACCTGGCTCATGATGCCACTGTTGGGGAACGTAGTATTTTAAAATTTTCCTACGATCACGCAAGATCTATCTACCAGATGCATAGCAATGAGAGGGGAGAGTGTGTCTATGTACCCTCATAGACCGAAAGCGGAAGCGTCAAGTGACGCGGTTGATGTAGTCGAACTTCTTCGCGATCCAACCGATCAAGCACCAAACGTACGGCACCTCCGCGTTCAGCACACGTTCAGCTTGATGACGTCCCACGAGCTCTTGATCCAGTTGAGCTTCACGGGAGAGTTTCGTCAGCACGACGGTGTGGTGACGGATATGATGAAGTTACCGGCGCAGGGCTTCGCCTAAGCACTGCAATAGTATGACCAAGGTGTGTTTCTGTGGAGGGGGCATCGCACACAGCTAAAACAATTCAACTTGTGTGTCTATGGGTGCCCCTTGCCCCCGTATATAAAGGAGCAAGGGGGGAGGCCGACCGGCCCTCTATGGCGCACCAAGGAGAGGCAATCCTACTAGGAATAGGATTGCAATCCTATTCCTAGTAGGAGTCCACCAAGAAGGAGAGAGGGGGAAGGAAGGAGAGGGAGAGGGAGAGGGAAAGAGGGGCCACGCACCCCTCCCCTAGTCCTATTCGGACTGACCCTTGGGAGGGGGCGCGCCACCTCCTGGATGCTGCCCTCTTTCTCCCCTATGGCCCACCAGGGCCCAACATTCCCCCGAGGGGTTTCGGTAACCCCCTCGGCACTTCGGTAAATTCCGAAACTTTTCAGAACACTTCCGGTGTCCGAATATAGTTGTCCAATATATCAATCTTTACGTCTCGGACATTCCAAGACTCCTCGTCATGTCCGTGATCTCATCCGGGACTCCGAACTACCTTCGATACATCAAAACTCATAAACTCATATTACCGATCGTCATCAAACGTTAAGCGTGCGGACCCTACGGGTTCGAGAACTATGTAGACATGTCCGAGACTCATCTCCGGTCAATAACCAATAGCGGAACCTGGATGCTCATATTGGCTCCTACATATTCTACGAAGATCTTTATCGGTCAAACCGCATAACAACATACGTTGTTCCCTTTGTCATCGGTATGTTACTTGCCCGAGATTCGATCGTCGGTATCTCAATACCTAGTTCAATCTCGTTACCTGCAAGTCTCTTTACCCGTTCCGTAATACATCATCTCGTGACTAACTCATTTGTCATTTGCTTGCAAGGCTTATTATGATGTGTATTACCGAGAGGGCCCAGAGATACCTCTCCGACACTCGGAGTGACAAATCTTAGGCTTTGATCTATGCCAACACCACGAACACCTTCGGAGACACCTGTAGGGCATCTTTATAATCACCCAGTTACATTGTGACGTTTGATAGCACACAAGGTGTTCCTCCAGTATACGGGAGTTGCATAATCTCATAGTCATAGGAACATGTATAAGTCATGAAGAAAGCAATAGCAGTAAAACTAAACGATCATAGTGCTAAGCTAACAGATGGGTCTTGTCCATCACATCATTCTCCCAATGATGTGATCCCGTTGATCAAATGACAACTCATGTCTATGGCTAGGAAACATAACCATCTTTGATCAATGAGCTAGTCTAGTAGAGGCATACTAGGGACATACTGTTTTGTCTATGTATTCACACATGTACTAAGTTTCCGGTTAATACAATTCTAGCATGAATAAAAGACATTTATCAAGATATAAGGTAATACAAATAACATCTTTATTATTGCCTCTAGGGCATATTTTCTTCACATCGGATATCGTAGAAGGCGTTGATGTCGTTGTGAGAACCCGACATTCAAAAAAAGACATGCCAAATCTATAAGTCATGTGATGCCACCACTTCTAGTATGATGGTGGCCTCTCTAGTGTGACCTTGATATATGGTAAAGTATCCAGTGAAAACGCCCATTCAGTGAAAACTTGAAAACTATGATCGTGCGCCATCCGATTGCAAAGGTATGCTACAGATCAGAGGTGGGAATCCCACCAGCCACTTAACCACTGTTTACCCGATAGCCCCCTATTAACAATAATCCTACTTTTCTCCGGCCGCGGCGATTCAACGGCAACTGACTGCGGCGCCGCTAGCGACGGCGACTCGAAGGCCACGACTGAACCCCGACACGACCGCATCTCAGTACTGACCACACGCGCTGGCGGTTTTGGTAATTAATAACAACATATATATCATTGAACTAATATTCTCTTGAGAATCATTTCAGAAAAGTTCGATGATATGGGTATGGAAATGTCTGAAGAAGTGGACCCCTCAAAATGCTAAGACAAGCATTGGCAAAAGCTCAAGACTCCTTTTTTGGTTTAGTGATCAAAGATCACATTGAGTCCATAGGAAAAGCCAATACTATTAAAAGGGGATGAGGTTGTGTTAATGTTCTTGTTGCTCAAGTGCTTGGTGATCTAGCTCCCTCAACTATCAGCACTATTCACTACTTAACACACACCCATAAGTAATCTCGGTCAAACCAACTCTGTCCCACCGAGATGAAGTTATTCCTACAAACCCTAACATCTCGGTCACACCGATTTCTCCAACTCAGTCCCACCGAGATGAACCACTTCAGTTGTTTCTCCAAACCCTAGCTTCTCGGTCAAACCGATTCTGAGTTTCGGTCTCACCGAAAAAGGGCTGCCAACCTTCTGTGATCAGTTGACATCAATTCGGAATATCCGAGTTTATATTTTCGGTCTCACCGAAATGGCAAACCCTAACCTTTGACTCACTTCGGTCTCACCGAGATGGTATTTTCGGTCCCACCGAAAATCCCAACGTTCACTATATTTGAACTTTCGGTCTGACCGAGTTTTCACTTCGGTCTGACCGAGATTGGTCAAATGTGTGTGTAACGGTTGGATTTTGTGTGGAGGCTATATATACCCCTCCACCCCCTCCTCATTCATGAGGAGAGCCATCAGAAAGTACTACCATTCCTACCATACACTTTCTGAGAAGTGAACCACCTACCCTTGTGTTGAGATCAAGCCATTCCATTCCTACCATATGAAACTTGATCTCTAGCCTTCCCAAGTTGCTTTCCACTCAAACCTTTCTTCCACCACAGCCATATCAGTGAGGAGAGTTGAGTGTTGGGGAGTTTATCATCTGAAGCACAAGAGCAAGGAGTTCATCACCATCAACACCATCTATTACCTTTTGGGGGGTGGTGCCTCCTAGATTGGTTAGGTGTCGCTTGGGAGCCTCCGTCGTTGAGATGTGGAGTTGAACCAAGAAGTTTGTAAGGGCAAGGAGATCGCCTACTTCGTGAAGATCTACCCCGAGTAAGGCTAGTCCTCCGTGGGCGTAGGCCGTGATGGAATAGACAAGGTTGCTTCTTCGTGGACCCTTCGTGGGTGGAGCCCTCCGTGGACTCGCGCAGCCGTTACCCTCCGTGGGTTGAAGTCTCCATCAACGTGGATGTACGATAGCACCACCTATCGGAACCACGACAAAAATCTCCGTGTCACCAAACTGCGTTTGATCTTCTCCACCTCTCTTTTTACATGTGCAATTTACTTTCCGCTGCATATACTCTAGAATTGCATGTGTAGGGTGTTACTTGAATTGATCTTGTTTGTGAAACTGCCAAAAACATTGCATGATCTAAAGGCAGATCTTTTATATTGTCAAGTAGTCTAATCACCCCCCCTCTAGACTTACTTTCGATCCTACAAGTGGTATCAGAGCTTTGGTCTCCATTGCCTTGGTTTCCATTGCATTGGACTCCATAAGCTTGGTTTCACAACCTAGGAGAGTATGGCGTCTAGTGAGGGTAATTATCGTAGAGGTCCTTACTTTGATGGTACAAATTTTGCTAGTTGGAAGCATAAAATGAAAATGCATATTCTTGGTCATAACCCAGCCGCATGGGGCATTATTTGTGTTGGCATGCAAGGTGATTTCTTTGAAGAAGGAAAAGTTCCGGATCGCGAAGCTACACCCGAAGAGTTGCGGATGTTGCAAAACAATGCTCAAGCTTGTGACATTCTCTTCAATGCTTTGTGTCCCGAAGAGTTCAACAAAATCAGCCGTCTTGAGAATGCTAAGGAGATTTGGGATACTTTGGTTGAAATGCACGAAGGTACTGAATCTGTGAAGGAATCAAAGCTAGATATTCTTCAAGGTCAACTTGACAAGTTCAAGATGAAGGATGGTGAAGGAGTCGCTGAGATGTACTCTAGGCTTGCTCTCATCACAAATGAGATTGCCGGCTTAGGTAGCGAAGAAATGACCGACCGATTCATCATTAAGAAGATTCTCAGAGCTTTGGATGGAAAGTATGACACCGTGTGCACTTTGATCCAAATGATGCCAAACTACAAGACTCTCAAGCCAACTGAAGTCATTGGAAGAATTGTTGCTCATGAGATGACACTTAAGGATAAGGAAGAGCTTCACAACAAGTCAAGTGGTGCTTACAAAGCTACAAGTGATGCTCCTACTACCTCAAGTGACAAGCTAATTTCCAATGAAGAGATAAGCCTAATGGTCAAGAACTTCAACAAGTTCTACAAGAATAGAGGCAAAGAAAGAAGCTCAAAGTCTAGATCATATGATGAAAAGAGATCTTCTAGTCGTGATCGAAACTGCTACAATTGTGGAAGACCCGGACACTTCTCAAATGAGTGTACGGCTCCCCACAAGAGAAGAGAAGAATCTCCAAGAAGAAGAGCAAGAGATGAGTCACCTCGGAGAGAGAGAAGGAGTAGAGATGATCGTTATGAACGAAGACCTTCTTGGAGAAGCAAGGATTCGGAGAGGAAAGACAAGTCATCAAGGAGCTACACAAGAAGAAGACATCAAGCTCATGTTGGTGAATGGGTCTCCGGCTCCGACTCCGACAATCAATCCGATGGAAGCTATCACTCCGACTCCGACTATAGTCAAGATGAAGGTGTTGCCGGACTTGCACTAGTATCCTCCAACTCCAACTCCTACGACCTATTTGATTCACCAAATGAGGGAATTGGAAGATGCTTCATGGCTAAAGGTCCCAAGGTAACACACCCTGAATTCATTGACTTTGATAGTGATGAGGATGACTTGCTTGGTGAAGATGAGCTCTTGCATGATAAATCTAGTGAGCTTAGTAATGATGAAAATGCTAGTAGTCTTTATAGTCGAGAAGAGTCGAATGACAATGCTATGAAGGAGATTGAGCGTCTAACTAAAGAACTAAACACTCTTAAGTTAGCTCATGAAACAACTCAAGAAGATCATAGAGAGCTCCTAAGATCTCATGAGAAGCTACGCTTCGAGAAGCTCACTCTAGAGCAAGAACATGAGTTTCTAAAAGCGATCAATGATGATCTTCGAAAGAAGAGTTCTTCATATCTTGCCAAACGACTGCTCTTGTCTAATTTCTTGCCACCTATTAAGACTAAGCATGACAAGCATAAGAAAAATTCTTCCTCTAGTAGTAACAATAACAATGTTAAATCCAATATTGTTGCTTCTAGTAGTTCTCTTGATTCCACTAACAATGTTTCAAGCCAAGTTACACTTGAGCAAGAAAATAGCTTATTGAAGGAAATCATAGAGAAAGGTGTCTACAAGAGTCTTGCCGGAAGCAAGAACTTTGAGGAGATTGTTCGCAAACAAGGAAGACACCGGAAGAATCAAGGGATTGGTTTTGAGCGAAAGTTCAACACCGAAGGTGTTGAGTGGGAAGAAGGTCAATACCCTACTCCACAGTTTGTCTCACAAAAGGAGAAGTATGATCCTACTTCTTCCAATGTGGAACAAGCTCAAGATGACCTTCCACCACAAGACCACAAGCTAAAGGCCAAGGACAAGCTTCAAGAGGAGATTGATGCATTCATTGAAGCACCTCAAGCCATGGTCAAGTGGGTTCCCAAGGACACATCAAGTTCTACTTCGTCAAGCTCAACTACAACACCAAGGATTCCCATCAAGATGATGTGGATCCCAAAGAAGAAGAACTAGTAGGTTCTTGAGGGTGACTCCGCCAACAAACTTCACTCATATTCTTTTTGGCAAGAACTTGTGCAATCAACTTCCACATCATGCACTTGTTCATGGAGTCACAAACCCTCTTGTTGGTAAGTCAAGGGACAAGGTAATCATTGCTTTCATGGACATCATCTTTTATGAACTTCACTCTATGTCTATGGATATTCTTGTTTGTTCCTTGTGGGACTAACCCATGTAGGTATTGAAAGTGCCCTAATCCAAAGGATTGCTCCTAACTCATGATGATCTACATCAACTTTGAGCATCCACATCTTCAACATCTACATGAAGTCTTCTACGACAACCCAAGGTTAGTTTGACCCTTTAAAAGGGGTTCTCACATCTAGGGGGAGCTTTGCTCTAAAAATTGAGCTTAAGCATCTCCAAGTGATGTGAACACATAAATGCTTTATGTAAAAGTGGTAACCCCACTTGTGCTTAAACGATGAGTATGACCTATGATCAAATGTTCTCATTTGACTCCTAAGTCAATATACTCATATATAGATGACCTAGTCATCGACAAATTGTGTGCTAGTAGCTAGAGTGATTGGTTGTGCATGTTTGACACATATTTCAGTTGCTATCTTATTGTGTGAGCATGTTGAATGCATGATTTTATCCATTCAAGGACATCCATTTGTTGTTTTGATTGTTTTGGTTTCTTTTTCTGGCCAAATGGATGGACAAGAATGCCTAAGCACTTTCCCTAGCTATCTATGCTTTCTTGTCTCAAATTCTATTCATGCTCATATCACAACTTTGAACAAGTCTTTTTCGGACAGTCCGAGTGAGGAGCACTCGGAACCACCGATTCGTCTAAGGCTGACTTCCAAAACCTTCTAAGTCCATTTCGGTCTGACCGGTTTCTCAATATCGGTCCAACCGAAACTCTTAGACTGATCTAGGTTTCATCTCGGTGAAACCGAGTTCAAACTCTCGGTCTGACCGATATGTGTAACTGCTAGCAGATATACATCTCGGTGACACCGAGTTTTTCAACTCGGTCCCACCGACAGCACGGGGTTATATATACTGAGGGCTGCGCGCGATCTATTCCTTTCAAACGTTCGCCCTCCAAGACCCCTGCTGCCGCCGCCCTGGTCTACGGATCGTCGCCTTCGTCACCTGTGCGCCCTCGCCGCAGGTCTCCGCCGCCGTCAACGGTAATCCTCTCCACCGTTGCCGCCGTAGAGGGACACCACCAAGTTAGGGTGTGTCCCGATCCCTTTCATGCTCCACTTCTGATTCTTGCATGATAGGACTGCCATGTTTCAATCCACGTTTGATATGATCCCAATACATTGTTCAGATCTTCTAGTTTCGAGGAAAATTCTTAGGTTTAGGTTTCCACGGAATGCATCTCGGTGAAGCCGATTCCTGAAACTCGGACCGACCGATTTGGTCTCTGACCATTGCACTACATAGTTCGGTCTGACCGAGTTGTGGAAATCGGAATGTCCGAATTAAAGTTTCTGTGAAACCCTAAGTTTTCGGTAGGACCGAAACCCATTTCGGTCTGACCGAAAGTGGTGTGTAGGTTCTGTTGAGCACTTCGGTTGCACCGAAACCTGAAATCGGTTTGACCGAAATACATTCTGTGAAAACTCAAAACTAAGTTTTTAACTCATTTTTTTTGCAAAAACTTCTGCAGTTGTGATAACTCTTCTACTCTGCCTATACCTTATCTTTTCACAGGTTTTTCAGCCATGTCAGATGTCAGTGACAGCCAGAACAGGTCTGAATCACCGTTTGCTGATATTCCAGAGGCAGATACAAGTCCTGCAAGCAGCTCCAGTGATGATGGTGAGAGGAGCACCCCTAGTGGTCTGCCTCCCGCAGCTACGAGAACCAGGAAGAAGAGAACTTCGGATGATGAGGACTCCGACTTTGTTGCTGAGGAAGTTACCTCCAAGCCCAAGAAGAATGTGGTTGCCAAAGAGCACCAAGGGCAGCAGCCAAGGAAAGGCACAAGCAAAGTGAAGCAATCTGCAGTTGCTAAGAAGCTCAACTTGGAAGAGCCTGCTCCAAGCAAGGTGAAGAAGACTTCCAAAAGGAAGAGGGTTGTTTATGCTGAATCTCAAGTTGATGCTGAAGAAGAAGAAGAAGAAGCACCCCAGCCTCCTCCTCAGAAAGCTAAGTTCATGGGTGATGCTATTCGGGCTCAAGCCTCTTCTAAGCCCAAGAAGCCTGCTCCAGTCAAAGCAGCTCCAGCCAAGCCCAAGAGAACAACCAGAAGCATTCCAGCTTCTGAGAAGAACAAAGGAGAGATGCCACCGTCTGAATCAGATGAAGAGCATGTGTTGCTCAAGCTCCGTCCCAAGTTGCCACTCCACAATGATGCTCATCCTCAAGCTGAGGATATGAAGGCAAGAAAGGACAAAGGTCTCAGGCTATGGAGACAGTCTGATCCATATGCCGTAAGGAGAAGGACTGCTGTGGACCCCAGATTCCACACCAGAGAGCAGCAGGATTTCTATGAGACCGTGCTGATGGATAAGAAGCCCATTGTTGCTGACACCAGATATGTTGACTGGAAGTATATTGACAGCAGAGAGCATCGGGACTTCTTTCCCCATGTGCATGAGAGCTTTACTGCATGTGGAGTTGCTGACTTTGTGGGTCAAGAGCTGACAGCCTGGAACGACGAGATGATCATGCAGTTCTATGCCACAGCCCACTTCTATCCTGATGGCAAGATCACCTGGATGACTGAAGGTCAAAGGTTTTCTTCAACTGTTGAAGAATGGGCAGAACTTCTGAACGCTCCAGTGCAGAGAGAGGACGACATTGATGTCTATGGGATTCCTAAGAAGAGTCATGATTCCATGAAGAATATGTACAAGGAGATCCCAGCTGCTGATATAGAGGGATGGAAGCTCGGCTCAGTGTATTATCTCCAGGCAGGTCTGACCACCACTAACACTATTCTGAGGCATACTTTGATGCCTAAGTCAGGTGACCACCGGATGATAAGAGGCTATTCTATCAACATGCTGCACATTCTCGATGAGAAGGCACCTTTTAAGGTGATGGACTTGATGGTAGAGACCATTAAGAGGACTGCAGCTGACCAAAAGAGGTCATGTGGATTTGCACCGCAGATACAGATGCTCATCAACGCCAAGTTTGGCACGGGCAAATTCATGTTGGATAGGAAGCACTTGCCACTGCAGCCAGAGCATGAGGACAACGTAGTTGTGATGGATGAAGAGGATCCTACCTCAGTTGAAGGGCAAGCCAAAATCGAAGCTGCGAAGAAGGCTAAAGCTGACAAAGAAGCAGCAGCAGCTGCAGCTAAGCCAAAGAGCTTTGGAGAACAAATTCTTGAAGCTACCCAGAGGATTGAACAACGCCTGGCCAGCATTGAGCAATCTCAGGAGAGCCTTGAGAGGATTGTCGAGGACAAGATCCACGCTCTGGACGTGAAGCTGACTGAGATTCAGGTGTCTGTCAACAAGCTTGAGGTAGACATGGAGGAGACTAGGCAGGAGAGAGCAGAGCTTATGCAGGATGATCTAGTCCAGGACTCTCACCGCCAGACTGCTCAGATTCCCAAAGGATCCAGATCTGCAGCTATCCCAGTGACAGACTCCAGGGCTACCACTTCAGCACCAGCTACAGCTCCAGCAGTTCCTTCAGCTCCAGCATCCACTCCTCCACCGCAGACATCAGCAGAGGTCTTCGCAGATGCAGCTATCTCTACACTGACATCGACCCAGACGGGAGCCGCCAGCAGAGCCCGCAGTGACGTTTAGCTCTATACCTTTTCGAACTTTTTGGTAACTTGTTGCCAAAGGGGGAGAAATTGTTATAGATCATAGGGCTTCGAGAGAGAGAGTGCTCTTTCGTCTTTTCGTTCTTTTGCCGGTTTTCCTTGAGATACATTGGTTTCTTTTGGTTCCAGATACTTTATGTGTGCTTGCTACTACGTTTGATGCTACCTTAATGAGTGCTTAGTCATACTATGCCTTAATGTGTGCTTATTGCTTATCATATGCTATTTCTTGTTGTATGGCTAGTTACTCTTGTCTTGGTGATTAAGTGCATGTTATTCATTCTTATCATTTTGTGCGCTCCACCAAGATGTATGTGACATTGAAGAGTGACCCATAATCCTAATCGATTGTGCATTTGCATTCAAACGCAAATTTTAAATAATGCACAAATTTAGGGGGAGCTCTTGTTTATCACATACTTCTCAAAGCGACGATATTATTCATTGATTATATCTTTTGTCGAAGCTTTGATCTATATGTTGTCATCAATTACCAAAAAGGGGGAGATTGAAAGTGCAACTAATCCCCGGGTGGTTTTGGTAATTAATAACAACATATATATCATTGAACTAATATTCTCTTGAGAATCATTTCAGAAAAGTTCGATGATATGGGTATGGAAATGTCTGAAGAAGTGGACCCCTCAAAATGCTAAGACAAGCATTGGCAAAAGCTCAAGACTCCTTTTTTGGTTTAGTGATCAAAGATCACATTGAGTCCATAGGAAAAGCCAATACTATTAAAAGGGGATGAGGTTGTGTTAATGTTCTTGTTGCTCAAGTGCTTGGTGATCTAGCTCCCTCAACTATCAGCACTATTCACTACTTAACACACACCCATAAGTAATCTCGGTCAAACCAACTCTGTCCCACCGAGATGAAGTTATTCCTACAAACCCTAACATCTCGGTCACACCGATTTCTCCAACTCAGTCCCACCGAGATGAACCACTTCAGTTGTTTCTCCAAACCCTAGCTTCTCGGTCAAACCGATTCTGAGTTTCGGTCTCACCGAAAAAGGGCTGCCAACCTTCTGTGATCAGTTGACATCAATTCGGAATATCCGAGTTTATATTTTCGGTCTCACCGAAATGGCAAACCCTAACCTTTGACTCACTTCGGTCTCACCGAGATGGTATTTTCGGTCCCACCGAAAATCCCAACGTTCACTATATTTGAACTTTCGGTCTGACCGAGTTTTAACTTCGGTCTCACCGAGATTGGTCAAATGTGTGTGTAACGGTTGGATTTTGTGTGGAGGCTATATATACCCCTCCACCCCCTCCTCATTCGTGAGGAGAGCCATCAGAAAGTCTACCACTTCTACCATACACTTTCTGAGAAGTGAACCACCTACCCTTGTGTTGAGATCAAGCCATTCCATTCCTACCATATGAAACTTGATCTCTAGCCTTCCCAAGTTGCTTTCCACTCAAATCTTTCTTCCACCACAGTCATATCAGTGAGGAGAGTTGAGTGTTGGGGAGATTATCATTTGAAGCACAAGAGCAAGGAGTTCATCACCATCAACACCGTCTATTACCTTTTGGGGGGTGGTGCCTCCTAGATTGGTTAGGTGTCGCTTGGGAGCCTCCGTCGTTGAGATGTGGAGTTGAACCAAGAAGTTTGTAAGGGCAAGGAGATCGCCTACTTCGTGAAGATCTACCCCGAGTAAGGCTAGTCCTCCGTGGGCGTAGGCCGTGATGGAATAGACAAGGTTGCTTCTTCGTGGACCCTTCGTGGGTGGAGCCCTCCGTGGACTCGCGCAGCCGTTACCCTCCGTGGGTTGAAGTCTCCATCAACGTGGATGTACGATAGCACCACCTATCGGAACCACGACAAAAATCTCCGTGTCACCAAACTGCGTTTGATCTTCTCCACCTCTCTTTTTACATGTGCAATTTACTTTCCGCTGCATATACTCTAGAATTGCATGTGTAGGGTGTTACTTGAATTGATCTTGTTTGTGAAACTGCCAAAAACATTGCATGATCTAAAGGCAGATCTTTTATATTGTCAAGTAGTCTAATCACCCCCCCTCTAGACTTACTTTCGATCCTACACCACGACTGAACCCCGACACGACCGCATCTCAGTACTGACCACACGCGCTGGCGGCACGACGCTCACCCCACGCAACGGCGACCCACGGTCATGGTGATGCCCCTGCGCGGCGGTGACATCCGCGACCCGCTGCCTCCACACGAGGGAGACCGAGCGGCCGCAGTGTTGGATCCATTAGACTGAGCGGCCGCATCGCTGAATTTCACGTGCTGATGTTATCTCTGTATATTTGTACTTCCACTGACGCCAAATATGTACGGGTGGTATCAGCGAAAACTGAAATTCATGAGATAACATTCAGACAGCTAGAAGTGACAAGCCATGTATGTACTGGTGGTTAATATCCCCAGTCTTGTTGAATTCATAGTTCACTAAGCCATCTGCTACAACCAACATGAATCGGAATTAATCGGTTAACCTCTTGTGGCTTATTATCCCGTCTAATTGTAGCTAGTGAAAAAGAACCGTTTGCCATGGGAAACAACATTCCTTGCGCATCTATTTAGAGATACAAGGTCATCTAAAATGCATCCAACGAGTCAGCTTCAGTACAAAATATTCAGAGATGAAATATTCAGGCAATGATTTCAACATCACTTTTATGCAGTAAACTCGAGCGAACAATATGCCGTGAGAAACAAAATTCTTGCACTGCGAAACAAAATTCCACCATGGTAGCATCCATCCGACGGCAGCGTCATTGGGGACGGCTGCGCCGTAGGTCATCGCGGTGGGGGACGGCTCCGTCGTCTGTCGTCGCGGCAGGGAACGGCTCGTCTCCGCCATAGGTCATCGCGGTAGGGGAGGCCCCGTCGTCGGCCGTCACGGTGAGGGGGCGGCCTGATCCTCGCTGCGGGGGAGGCGACAATGGATAAGGCAAAATTGTGGGAAGGATTTCCTATCCCTTGAGTAAGACAGGGGGTTATATGAAAAATAGCCATAAGTGGCTGGTTAGCAAACCCACCTCTCATTTGTGCCATGAGTTAAATATCCAATGGATCGGGCGGAAAGTTTTAGATTTTCATGGAATCAGTGTTTTCACTAGATACTTCGCCTTTATTTCGCGACGGAGGAATTATATAATCTCTTTTGTGGGTAAAGTGCAACATGGTCTGGTGGTTAGCCCGTGCACACATGAGGTCACAGGTTTGAATCACACTTTTTTTACTTTAAATTTTGAATTTATTTTGAATGGCGCCCTTGTATAGGTCCTTATGTATGACATAAAAACGTGTAGTTGTACATATAACATGGTCCGGTGATTAACTTTGTGACTAACTTAGCAGTAGGTTGTGTGCATGATTCCCATTCGCTACAGTTTTTCCATTTTATTTGACAGATTTTGTACATGAATAAATAAAATGCACAGGAGGTGTTTGTAAAAAATCATAAAGGGAACTTGGTAGTATTTGTTCCATAGTCTTTTTTCGTTTCGCCTCTCACCTTCATCTAGTTTTTACCGTCTCTTCTCCCAACCCCTCGGTTTTATTACCCTGCATGTTACGAGATAGTCATGTATGCACTTCACACATTCAGTTTAAAAACATGACATGCATATCTGACACGCATTCATATAAACATCAAGATTGTCATTTAGGTAAATCCATCACACACAATCAGTTTAAAAGATGACACTTATTCAGTACCCGATTATCATGTCTATAAGAGAACTTAGTTTGACGCATAAATTAGGAAACAAATAGCGACATGCTCACTCTCGACTAGTAGTTTTAACCAAAGTAGCAAACCGACTAGGCCATGGACTCACACTGCGAGTCCAAACTAGACAAGCTCAAGCTAATCAATCCTCAAGATTACCTAACAGAGACCCCAAACGGCGGGTGTCGTGGTTCTAAGTCTGACACTACGAAAGGGGGGGTATGTAGGAGGAGGCAAGGACCTAGCTACGGTGAGATTGTACACATGATGTTTTACGAGTTCAGTCCCTTCTCGGAGGAAGTAAAAGCCCTACATCTCGGTGCCCTGAGGCGGTTGACTGGAATGTATATGGGTGTTTGAGTTACAGGGGGTGCGAACCCTTGTACTGGAGGAGGGGGTGGCTTATATAGAGTGCGCTAGGACCCCAGTCATCCCCACATTACAAAGGGTTCAATGTACATAAAGGCAGGGCGTTACTGATAACGCCTGCAATAAAGAATGGTAAAGGCATTCATTGTCATCGAATGAATGCCGGACCGTTGCTGTCCTAAGGGACCTTTGACCTTCAGGGGTGGAGTGTCTTTGGATGGTCGAGTGTAGTTGACTCGTCCGGGAGGGGGTGCTCGGTCGAGTGATACGTCCTCTTGGGCCGCCATAGTCGACCGACCTTACTGTCTTCGAGTTTGTCTTTTGAGCTTCTGGGGTAGTGACCTTGGGTGGGGTACCTGGGTCAGGCCCGTGACCCTACCCTAGGTCTGTAACATCATCAGTAGCCCCCAAATGGATTGAGGTTTGAGTGGAGGAGAGTGTTGAAGTTGGCCTTGGCTCGGGTTTGATGTCCCTGGGGAGATCTTCTTTGAGCTCGGGGACCAGGCTGACTCTTCGACCTCGACTTGATCGCCTTAATCGATTCAGGAACCATCGAGTGTACTTGTTTGTGTTGACCATCGACTGAAATTCGTGCGCGGCCCCGAGCGCCGGTGGGGTGCGCAGTTTTCGGCGGGATTGGTTGCCCTCTGGTCTCCGGATTTTGCGGGATTTCGAAATTTGGGGAAGCGCGCGGGACGGGGCGTGCCACGGCAATCGGATCGGATATGCTCAGGACGCCTCAATCTTCGTGCCGCCGTTTTCGCCACGTATCGTGTGCGCTGCTGTTCGAGATTTGACGGGATAGCTCGGGGCCACCAGTCAGTCACTCGACCGCTGTGATATAAGTGCGCGCTGCAGCCAAGGCGGAGGCACTGTGCGCCCATTCTTTCCTTCTCCTTCCTCTGCTCCTCCGTCACGCTCTTGCTCTCCACCTTTCGCCGCTCGGCCCGCACCAGCTCTCCTTCCATGGGCAAGGACAAGACGGCGGCTCTGGAGCGCTCGAAGAAGGCGGCGCCGACGGGGAAACGAAGGAGATCCAACCGAGGGGGATCGTCATCGAGGTCCGGGCTCCCGCCTGGCTAGATCCAGGGGGACTGGATCAGGTCCACGATGACGCCGGAGGACTTGGAGGAGCTGGTGGAGGAGGGTCTGATCGTCCGCGACTCCTGGCGGTTGCCGGAGGGCGAGCTCGAGCCTCAGCCGCGGGAGGGCGATTGCGTTCTCCTCGCGACTCATGTAGACCGAGGTTTTTCTTTTCCCCCGCACCCTTTCTTCCATGTTTTTTTGGCTTTTTACGGCGCCCAGCTGCACCACTTCACTCCCAACACCATCACCTACTTGGCCGCATTCGTTTCGATGTGCGAGAACTTCCTCGGATGTCGACCGCACTGGGGCCTGTTCAAACATATATTCACTTGTCATTCCCAAACCGTCAAGAAAGCGAACCCGAGTGACGAGAAGACGAATGTCATCCAGATGTGTGGCGGACTGGGTATCCAGCTCAGGGGTAGGAGCACTTTCCCTGCCATGACCCTTCCTGAGTCGGTCCGGGGTTGGCAGTCGACTTGGTTTTACTGTAGGGACATTCCGACTCCTGGTCAGCTGACTGGGCTTCCTCCATTTTCTTTGGGTCGAGTCAACCAGCCACCGATGTTGCTCGTGAGTCGGGCTGAGAGGGTAGAGGTAGACATGCTGGTGGAGCGGGTGGTTCAGTTGGTTCGCGACGGGGTCACGGTGATGGATTTGCTCGAGGTGTTCCTCATGAGGAGGATCCAGCCCCTCCAAGCCCGGGACCATCCGATGTGGTTGTACTCTGACGCCGACGACTCGTCTCGGGTCCATCCGGAGGAAGCTACCGCGCTGACGGTGGCGCAATGCCTGAAGTGCATCATGGGGAACAAGGATAACCCTCGGGGGACTGGAAGAGTTCGCCCATTCGACACAGATCACCAACCTGACAAGGTTCGGCCTCGGCTTCCGAGTGAATTTCATGTTTCCTGCTTGCGGACGTCTGTTGAATCCGACAGACGTATGACTATTCTTCTTCTCTGCAGATCTATACCGAAATGTTTTCGGTGCCCAATGGCGAGCAGGTCCAGGAGGGAGAAGAAGGCATAGGCGAGGCTTCCGACTGGAAGTGTGACGAGGAGACTGAGGAGGAGAGTGAGGATTCCAGCAGCGGCGAGGAGGTCGAGTTGCCTCCCCGCGGCGAGAAGCGCTCCAAGGAGAAGCACGACCCAGAGGCCGCGCGTACCAGGGCGGGCCCCTCCAGCTCCCAAGTGCAGAAACGGACTCACACGTCCACTCCAGATCCGACTGAAAAGGCACCGAAGCAGCCTAAGGTCACTGCTGTCAAACCCCAGAAGGCCTTGCCTAAGATCAAAGTGGACGTCCCGATCGCCTCCACGTAAGTGTAACTCTGCTTCAGTTTCTTTTCTTTTGGAGATAAACTTTGTTTCTGTTGACTCACTTTCTGTGAAATCTTCAGCGCTGCTGCTTCTGCGACCTCGATGGATGTTGACAAGGGCCGCGACGAGGAGGAGACTGCTGACGCCGCCACGTCCCGCTCAAGTGCGGATTCTCGAATGAGCTCTATCTTTTACCTGTTTGGATTGTCAGTCGACTGGATTCTTTGATTGTCTTCTGAAGGGCCGCGCGATGTTATTGAGCTTCCTGACGATGATGGCGATGACGAGGAGCACGCGAAGGTGACTCGACGGGGCACAGGAAGGAGGGGTCGGAAGACACCCTCTGGCTCGGAGGCCCAACAACAGGGGGACGTGGCTCGGACCGCGGTCTCCTTTGTCGTTCCTGTGTCGACTGTCCGTCCTTCCTCGTCGACTCATCCAGCTGCTGACCCTGTGACTGTTCCGTCGTCCGTTCTCTTCACCACCCATTACGTCCCAGAGGACCCCGTGAATGCGGCCCAGGAGGTTGTTCGTCAGGCGGGACTGATGATGGAGCGGACAAAGGCGGCATATGACGCTAGTATGGCTGCCTACAATGCCAGCTCGGCTCTTCGAACCAATGTCTAGGTTTGTCTTTTCCGACTGTTTTGCTGCATTTTTGCAATCTTCCAGCTGCCAAGTTGCTGCTTTGTTCGTAAGATGATGTTACACACACTGGGTGTTTTTCTCTTGTAGCTTTAGCTCTTGTAACCCAATCAGTCTTGAGTCGATTGGACTAGTGGGGGCATGCTGAGTGCACCCACTGGGTGTAGTCTCCGAGGCCACGGCCGACTGAAGTCAGTCGGCTGTGGTCTTTAGAATGTGTCTTGTTTACTTGTTTTGAACTCTTCTTACTCGCGCAGGGTTGATCCGGCCGAGTGAGAACCAGTGGGGGCACGCTCAGTGCACCCACTGGGTGTAGTCCCGAGATCGTGGTCGACTGCTGGTAGTCGGCCATGGTCTGAGAACAAAATTTATCCATCTCTCTTCCCCTTCTTTTTTTTGGGCTCGGGCAGGGCTGATCTGACCGAGTGAGAACCAGTGGGGGCACGCTCAATGCACCCACTGGGTGTAGTCCCCGAGACTACTGTTGAGTATTTGACTCGGCTGTAGTCTTAGAATTCTGTCTTGTTGTGTCGATGCAGAAATCTTGCGAGTTCAGAGCCAAGTTCGCGGATCTTGAGAAGAAGCAGGTCCAGCTCAATCTTGACTTGCAGCTGGCCCGGGATCATTTGAAGAAAACCCAGGACGAAGCGGCTGGTAATTGAAGCGAACAACTTGTCGACTGATCTTCAGCGAATATGTCATGTGTATCCTTATGTTCATCTGTCTAGTGAAGTCTCTTGTATATCAACTGAGGGCAGCCCTGGAGTAGAAGGATCTTGACCTGGCGGCAGCGCAACAGAGGGCTCAGGAAAGAACTGAACTGGCAGAACATAAGTTGGCTTCGGTCGGCACGCTTGAAGCAGAGATCACCAGGCTGAAGGATTCTCTCAGCGCGGCCAACCAGGAGGTGACTCGACTGAAGGGAGCCAAGACCGCCCTGGACGAGAAATACGGGGTCCTTTTCCAGAAGAAGAACGAGTTGGAGGCTTATCTGAGTGATCTCACCAAGAAGTGGTATCTTGTGCTTGAAGGTATGCCTCTTTTGCTTTGACTGAATAAGGGTGGTCGACTCATAACTTGCTTGCTAATTCGTCATGTTCTTTCTTGTGTAGAATTCTGCCGCAACTTCGAGGAGGAAACTGGGCGGGTCGAGCCTGGTCTAGACCCCGCCAACTCTATTCTCAAGGATGAAGCTGCTATGAACATCTTGAGGTTCGAGTCTCGCCTTACCAGCGCCACAGGCTACCTCGGTCGACTGAAGGCAGTGATGTCCCGGATCGACACTGCGCTCTGGAGGGGAGTCGTGCAAGAGAACGACCTCGAGTCTCCGATGACTCGACTCAATGAGATCCCTGGCCGAGTGCAAGAGTGGAAGAAATCGTCTGCCCGTTGTGGAGCCGACGTTGCATTGTCTCTGGTTCAGGTGCACTGTAAGGAGGTGAAGGAGAAGAGGCTGGCCGCACTCAAGGTCGCCAGCACGAAGGCACTCCAGCTCCAGTCGTTCATGGAGACTTTCTGGGAGGCCGCTACCCGTATTGCCGACGGGATCGACCTAGATGAGTTTGTTGCGCCTGCAAGCCCTCTTCCCCCCCGGGGAGTGAACAAACTTCGATACTCTGATTCAATTTGCCTCGGAATGCCGAGTGATCTTGTAACCGTTAAACTCTCGTGGGCTTGATGCCCAAGTACTTCTACCCGAATCTTGTTGGGCTTTATCTGCACTTGATTCCTTTTGCATTCGCTTATTTTGCTTCCGACTCTTTCTGATCTTTTGGATTCCGAGTCGATGTCGTATCCGCCGCACGGCTCTGATGGTGGAGCCGCTTGATGGCGACGCTGAACTTATGGCGGGACCCGGAGGACCGCACTGATGGGCCTCTAACCCCTCGTTGGTTACCCCAAGTGGAAGGTGTGAGATGTATGTTGTGAAAGTTTTTCCCTTAGCAAAGATGCCAAGGATCGAATCCCCAGAGACTCCTAGGTTCAACAAGTAGGTGTCAACTGCTAACGGCGCCAGATATTAGCAATCAACGTGGACCTGCACACAGATACAAATAACTTTGCTCCCAATGAGTACAGAGAGGTTGTCAATCCCTCCGGCCTTGTAGTTCACAAAGGATTAAACGCAAATGATAGTAGTGATAGATAATGTTTGCAATAGTAAGTAAAAGCAAAAAGTAAATAGCGGATGTGATCAATGATGGTAATATGGACCGGAGTCTCATGATGTTCACTAGTGATGTCTCTCTCCCAAAAGACGATAAAACAACTATGTGAGGTAAACGAATTACAGCTGGGCAATTGACAGGACCACGAACGCAAACCAATGCTGACTACATTGCAAGAAAGGTTGAGGTTCAAAGCATGGGCGGTACGCCAAAGTAAGTAGACCGAAATCCATCAATATCTACTACTAATCATCCACCTTGAGATATCTATCCAGAACATCTCGCTGGTATTAAGTTGCGAGTCCCACCCATAGTGTAAACTCAAAGCAACAAACAACTGCATTAAAAGAACTTTGCGTAAAGTAAACAATCCTTGCACCCGCGGGCACAAGCACCGTTGTTTTCCCCCTTGTGGCAACATCACATCCCCTAGACTCATGTTTCTGTCACTCAAGCTAGTCATCGAGGGGCATGAACCCACAATCAAGCATAACGTTCCCTCTTGGAGTCACTACGTATTACTTGGCCAAAGCAATAAATAACAACGGAGAACATGCAAGAATTACTTATGAACATAAATATAAAAGAGGTAGATCAAATATATTACTCAATCACAATCTGAACATAATCTCATAATCCATCGGATCCCAGCAAACTCATCATAGCAACAGCATAAGGATTACATATGTGCCTCGATCATGTAGGGCAGCTCACGAGGACTAATTAGTGAAGCACAAGAACGGGAGGAGAACATCACATAGCTACTGGTCATGGACTCATGGTCCAAGGGAGACTACTCACAACTCATCCGGGAGGCGTCCATGGTGGTGGAGAGGCTCTCGATGGTGATCCTCCCCTCCGGCAGGGTGCCGGGAAGAGTTCTCCTGGTGCTCCCGATCTTGGAAGCGGCGGCGGCGGCGGAACAGAGATGAGATTGCGAAAAAGAGTTCCCGTTTCGAGGGTTTCGAAGGACGCTCTAAATATATGCCGAAGGGGGGCACCAGACGGGGCTCGGGGGGCCCAGGCGCCCCCCCGGCGCGGCCCAGGGGGGGGGGGGCGCCGCCAGGGCGCCTGGGGCCCTGGTGCCCCTCCCGGCTGTACTTCGGGCGCAAGGTAGGTTCTGGAACGCTGATTTTTTATATAATTTTTCTGGATTTTTCCTGACAGTTCTCGTAATGTGAAAACCTGAAATACAAAAACAACCGAAAACAGAAACTGGCACTGGGGTGCACTGGATTAGTAGGTTAGTCCAAATATGATCAAAAGTGTATGGAAGTGTATGAATATCATAGCAATATCACCCAAAAGTGGCATGGAGCAAGCAGAAATTATAGATACGTTTTGGACGTATCAACATCCCCAAGCTTAATTCCTGCTCGTCCTCGAGTAGGTAAATGATAACAAGAATAATTTCTGTGGTGACATGCTATTAACCATATAGGATTTTTTATAGTCATATGAAAAAAGCTTACTGAGACAATGATTCTATAGTAATTAAGTTGCCTCATGAGAAAATCACAAATGACTGAAAGTTTTACAACATGACATTGAAGCATCAAAAAGATTTGCAATGAACATGATGTGCAAATATGATAAAGTGATATCTAGCTTGCCCCCCTTAGTGAAGCAAAACATAAATGCAGGGGCACCTTCAAGGTTTAAGTGATGACTAGATACAATGATTTCAAAATAAACGATATCACATTCATGCAAAAGACAATGCTACTTTGGAACAATGCACATTACACTTAGAATGACAATCATGCTCTCAGTAGTTGGTGCTTGAAGAAAGAAGGTGGAGACTCAACATAAAAGTAAAAAAATGGTTATGTGCTAGAGCTTTTTATTTTGAAAACATAGAAGCAATTTTGTCAACGGTAGTAGTACTTCATATGTGTCATGCATAAGACATCCTATAAGTTGCAAGCCTCATGCATCGAATACCAATAGTGCTCGCACCTTGTCCTAATTAGCTCGGATTTCCATGGGTTATCATTGCATTACATATGTTTCAACCAAGTGTCACAAAGGGGTACCTCTATGCCACCTGTACAAAGGTCCAAGGAGATAAATCGCATTTGATTTCTCGTTTTTGATAGATCTCAACTTGAGGACATCCATACCGGGACAACATAGAAAATAGATGATGGACTCCTCTTTAATGCATAAGCATATTCTCATAAGAGATTGAGGATTAATGTCCAAGCTAAAACTTCCACCATGATACATGGCTTTGGTTGGCGGCCCAATGTTCTTCTCTAACAATATGCATACTCATTCAACCCATGGCAAATCACCCTTACTTCAGACAAGACGAACATGCATAGCAACTCACATGATATTCAACAAAAGTGTGACAGTTGATGGCGTCCCCAGAAACATGGTTACCGCTCAGCAAGCAACTTATAAGAAATAAGATACATAGGCAACATATTCTTTACCGCAATAGTTTTTAAGCTACTTTCCCATGAGCTATGTATTGCAAAGTTAGTCTGCTTAGTACAGGTGGAGGTTAGCAAAAGACTGGGAGCGACCAACTAAGAGAGCAATGACGGTCATAATCATGCAGAGCGACAAAGCAACATTGAATCAGGCATGGTAGTTATATCGCTACTCAGAAATAAAAGATCATCAAGGCTTGACATACTTTCTTTACAGTCTTAAATATGCGTGATCATACGCCAAGTCAATCAAAATAAATTCTTGAAGGAAGATATTACTAAACCATACCACATCATCGGCAAACAAATCAAGTTGGTACTCCAATAACACATTGGGAATCCCCCAGCTATTTGAGACTAACCATAAGAAAACCTGAACTACTAAGCGCCATTATGCACGTAGCATCTTTATCATAGACATATTAACCAATGCAACGGAAGCAAACTCTCTTAATAAGATAAGCATGATAATTAAAGAGAGTTCAAGCAACCAACTAAACAAAAGCTCTTTGAAAAGATAAGCATGAATACTAAGAGCAGAGCATGATAGTAGCTATTAAAAGACAAAGAACACACACAGCAAAGATAGACATGAAAATTCTATGTTATGTTCTAGGTAGAAGTGGAGCGTGTTTCTCTCCCACATAAAGAACGCTGAGTTCCGACTCGTTACGAAAAACTAAAAAGAAAACTAAAAGCAAGACGCTCCAAGCATAGCACTTAACACATGAAGTGATAAAAATATAGCGGAACGAAAGACGAACTGATAATGTTGATGGAGAAGGGGATGCACGGGGGCATCCCCAAGCTTAGACGCTTGAGTCTCCTTGAATATTTCTTGGGGGTGCATGGGGGCACCCCCAAGCTTGAGCGCTTGACACTCCTGAATCTTTTTATCATCTTCCCTCGCACACTTGAAAACTCCCTTCATACATAACTCATCATAATCTGATTAGCGAGGTTAGTACCCTTAATGAAATAATTATACCTTGCTGGAAATAAAGATATTCTTGAAGGTCTACTGTTTCTCAAGATTGCCAAAAGGTTTTTGCAAAGAAAAAGCAAGCTCTTGGTTTACAAAATGAAGGAAAGGCAAAACAGGACAGAATCTGTGAAAAACAGAGCAGCAGGTAGTAATTGATTTGTTCGGTGCACTTCTGAAAATCAAATAAAAAAAACTCAGAACAGACGCACGAAAGACAATTATATAGAGAACGCTGTCGAAAAAATTCAGACCAAAAAGATGATCTGGTGATTTTATACGAATTTTTCTATCCAAGGACAGAATCTGTTTCCTGGACAGCACCTCACAACTTTTGAACTTTCTAGCAATCAGAGGCTATACTTGGCACAAATATGAAAAGCAAAGATACAATGATGATGCTACTGTAGTAAACAACATCAAGACACAACAAAAGCAAAATATAAAAATTTATTCATGTGGGCTGCCTCCCAAAAGCGCTTTCTTTTATGCCTTTAAGCTAGGCATAATGCAAAAAAGAATCAATAACCATCATAATAATCGGAGTTATAAATTGATTCATATGGTTCCTCAACAAGTTCACTCTTGTTCCTTCTAGGAAAGGGGTACACACCTTTTGCCTTCCCGCGTAAGCGGATTTGTCCCTTACCTATATCGATGAAGCCTTTTACCGCTCGGAGGAAGTCCCTTCCAAGCACTATATTTCCTTGGTTTGGCTCCATGATGAAGAAATCAACCATTGCAATCCCTTTAAGGAATTTAACTGGCACATCTTTTATTCTTCCCTGGATTTCAGAAATATCTCCATTAGCGTGTTCATGATAAGATGGTAGTCTATCCATGTTAAATTTTAAAGAATCATGAACAGTTTTTGGCATAGTAGAAACCATAGATCCAATATCACAATAAGCAAGGAAGTCTTGATTAGAGATGCTAATCCTAACAAGAGGCTCCCAGTCATTATCTATTTCCAAAATATCTCTCTTATTGGGTTTGGGTTTCTCTACCTTCATTAAGTCTAGAGCATCCATTCTCTTTTCAATAGTCACAAGTCTATCTACGATAGTATCAAAATTATGATCATAAACAAAGTAACTAGATAGACCATGTATAATTTCAAGAGCTCTAGCTTCATCACACTCTAGGAAATCTCCCTCGGCTATAATGTCAAGAGAGTGTTTACACCATTTAAAAAGACCCTGGTAAAAATTCCTAAGCACAATTTTTATAGGTATCCAAGGCATAATTCTCCTATGTGCATCAGAAATTCTGTCCCATGCCTTCTTCATATTTTCTCCATCCCTTTGATGGAAATCTAGAACTTCTGATTCCCTCAAAGCACCATATCCTAACATGTTTAGCTAAACAGATAGGACTACTAACAGGAAGGCAAAATATTTTTTTTTTGTAATTTTTGATAAAGGATACTAAAGCAAAAACTGAAAGGTAAACTAACAAGACTAAAAAGCAAAGGTAAAAGATAGCATGCAACTCCCCTATCCTGAAGAGTGGAGTCCCCGGCAACGGCGCCAGAAAAACTCCTTGATGGGCCTCTAACCCCTCGTTGGTTACCCCAAGTGGAAGGTGTAAGATGCAGTGTTGTGGAAGTTTTTCCCTTAGCAAAGATGCCAAAGATCGAATCCCCAGAGACTCCTAGGTTCAACAAGTAGGTGTCAACTGCTAACGGCGCCAGATATTAGCAATCAACGTGGACCTGCACACAGATACAAATAACTTTGCTCCCAACGAGTACAGAGAGGTTGTCAATCCCTCCGGCCTTGTAGTTCACAAAGGATTAAACGCAAATGATAGTAGTGATAGATAATGTTGCAATAGTAAATAATAGCGAAAAGTAAATAGCGGATGTGATCAATGATGGTAATATGGACCGGAGTCTCATGATGTTCACTAGTGATGTCTCTCTCCCAAAAGACGATAAAACAGCTATGTGAGGTAAACGAATTACAGCTGGGCAATTGACAGGACCACGAACGCAAACCAATGCTGACTACATTGCAAGAAAGGTTGAGGTTCAAAGCATGGGCGGTACGCCAAAGTAAGTAGACCGAAATCCATCAATATCTACTACTAATCATCCACCTTGAGATATCTATCCAGAACATCTCTCTGGTATTAAGTTGCGAGTCCCACCCATAGTGTAAACTCAAAGCAACAGACAACTGCATTAAAAGAACTTTGCGTAAAGTAAACAATCCTTGCACCCGCGGGCACAAGCACCGTTGTTTTCCCCCTTGTGGCAACAGCACATCCCCTAGACTCATGTTTCTGTCACTCAAGCTAGTCATCGAGGGGCATGAACCCACAATCAAGCATAACGTTCCCTCTTGGAATCACTACCTACTACTTGGCCAAAGCAATAAATAACAACGGAGAACATGCAAGAATTACTTACGAACATAAATATAAAAGAGGTGAATCAAATATATTACTCAAACACAATCTGAACATAATCTCATAATCCATCGGATCCCAGCAAACTCATCATAGCAACAGCATAAGGATTACATATGTGCCTCGATCATGTAGGGCAGCTCACGAGGACTAATTAGTGAAGCACAAGAACGGGAGGAGATCATCACATAACTACTGGTCATGGACCCATGGTCCAAGGTAGACTACTCATAACTCATCCGGGAGGCGTCCATGGTGGTGGAGAAGCTCCCGGTGGTGATCCCCCCCTCCGGCAGGGTGCCGGGAAGGGTTCTCCTGGTGCTCCCGATCTTGGAAGCGGCGGCGGCGGCGGAACAGAGATGAGATCGCGAAAAAGGGTTTCCGTCTCAAGGGTTTTGGGAGACGGTCTAAATATATGCCAAAGGGGGGCACCAGACGAGGCTCGGGGGGCCCAGGCGCCCCCCCGGCGCGGCCCAGCGGGGGGGGTGCCACCAGGGCGCCTGGAGCCCTGGTGCCCCCCCCGGCTGTACTTTGGCTACCGAGAACCTTCTGGAACGCTGATTTTTTATATAATTTTTTCGGTATTTTTCTGGCAGTTCTCGTAATGGGAAAACCTGAAATACAAAAACAGCCGAAAACAGAAACTGGCACTGGGGTGCACTGAGTTAATAGGTTAGTCCAAATATTATCAAAAGTGTATGGAAGTGTATAAATATCATAGCAATATCACCCAAAAGAGGCATGGAGCAAGCAGAAATTATAGATACGTTTTGGACGTATCAGGGCCCTAGTAACCAACCTACTTGAGATTTTGGGCCTGGCCCATCGTGTGAGATAGCGAAGATGGCCATGGCCAAGTGCTTCAACTTAGCGGTGCATACATGATCAAACAAACTGAGCTTCCTACTGGCTGTTGTGCGGGGATGTGATAATGGGACCGTCAAGTCCTTGCATTTGGCGGAGCTCCTGATCAAGGCACACATTATCTTGGTGCAGGAGCAACACATCGGGACCAGGAGTGCATTGGGTGCTAAGAGTTTGGATATCCTCAACAACTTGGATAGTAGCAACAATGTGGTGGGTAGGAAGGCTCTTAATTCTATCTTCTTCCTCCCTTAGGGGTGCAACCACTTCGGGTTTAGCTGCCATTTGGTTTATCAAAGTGGCTTGTGTGTGGGACATGTTGGAAACTTGGGTCTCAGTGATAGTGAGCCTAGTCTGGAGGTTAGAAATCTCAATATTTATGCTCTCTAATTGTCTACTAATGTTTTGCAAGATAGCAGTATGCTCATTTAATTGCCTCGAGAAGGTTTTGTTTTGTTCATATTGGGTGTGCATGTAATTCTTAGTGGCCTTCTCTATTTCTAGAAGTTTCTCATAGCCAGACAAGTCTCTATCTTTTTGGGTGGAGTTCTTGGTGATAGGATAAGCATTGCTGTTCCCATAAGGATTGCTACCAAAATTACTCCTATAAGCATTGTTATTAAAATTGTTTCTAGAGATAAAGTTCACATCTACTTGTTCTTGAGCAATCAAAGAATTTAAAGGAACATCACGAGGATCAACAGAAGATTGCTTCGAAAGTAGAGACATGATCAAGTCAACTTTTTCATTTAGGGAGGAAATCTCCTCGACAGAGTTTACCTTCCTACCTGTTGGAGCGCGTTCGGTGTGCCATTGGGAATAGTTGGTCATCATCTCATCGAGAAGCTTCGTGGCAGCACCAAGTGTAGTTGACATAAAGGTTCCTCCCGCGGCCGAATCTAACAAGTTCCGCGAGGTAAAGTTCAAGCCTGCATAAAAAGTTTGGATAACCATCCAAGTAGTCAAACCATGAGTAGGGCAGTTCTTGATAAGAGATTTCATACGTTCCCAAGCTTGGGCAACGTGTTCATTATCCAATTGTTTAAAATTCATTATGTTACTTCTTAGTTGGATAATTTTAGCAGGTGGATAGTATTTTCCGATAAAAGCATCTTTGCACTTGTCCCATGAATCTATGCTATTTCTAGGCAAAGACTGAAACCATATTTTAGCTCCTCCTCTCAAGGAGAAAGGAAAAAGCTTGAGCTTAACAATATTACCATCTATTTCTTGGTACTTTTGCATATCACAAAGTTCAACAAAGTTGTTTAAGTGTAAAGCAGCATCATCTCCAGCACCGGAGAATTGATCTTTCATGACTAAGTTCAGTAAAGCAGGTTTAATTTCATATGAAGGTGCTGAAGTGGTAGGTGTAGTGATAGGTGTGCTGATAAAGTCATCGTTGTTGTGACTAGTGAAGTCACACAACTTGGTGTTCTCGGTGGAACCCATAGTAGCAAGCAAGCAAGATAACTATTTTTGTGATTTTCGATAAAAGGTACTAAAGCAAAAACTGAAAGGTAAACTAACAAGACTAAAAAGCAAAGGTAAAAGATAGCATGCAACTCCCCTATCATGAAGAGTGGAGTCCCCGGCAACGGCGCCAGAAAAACTCCTTGATGGGCCTCTAACCCCTCGTTGGTTACCCCAAGTGGAAGGTGTGAGATGCAGTGTTGTGGAAGTTTTTCCCTTAGCAAAGATGCCAAGGATCGAATCCCCAGAGACTCCTAGGTTCAACAAGTAGGTGTCAACTGCTAACGGCGCCAGATATTAGCAATCAACGTGGACCTGCACACAGATACAAATAACTTTGCTCCCAACGAGTACAGAGAGGTTGTCAATCCCTCCGGCCTTGTAGTTCACAAAGGATTAAACGCAAATGATAGTAGTGATAGATAATGTTTGCAATAGTAAGTAAAAGCAAAAAGTAAATAGCGGATGTGATCAATGATGGTAATATGGACCGGAGTCTCATGATGTTCACTAGTGATGTCTCTCTCCCAAAAGTCGATAAAACAGCTATGTGAGGTAAACGAATTACAGCTGGGCAATTGACAGGACCACGAACGCAAACCAATGCTGACTACATTGCAAGAAAGGTTGAGGTTCAAAGCATGGGCGGTACGCCAAAGTAAGTAGACTGAAATCCATCAATATCTACTACTAATCATCCACCTTGAGATATCTATCCAGAACATCTCGCTGGTATTAAGTTGCGAGCCCCACCCATAGTGTAAACTCAAAGCAACAGACAACTGCATTAAAAGAACTTTGCGTAAAGTAAACAATCCTTGCACCCGCGGGCACAAGCACCGTTGTTTTCCCCCTTGTGGCAACAGCACATCCCCTAGACTCATGTTTCTGTCACTCAAGCTAGTCATCGAGGGGCATGAACCCACAATCAAGCATAACGTTCCCTCTTGGAGTCACTACGTATTACTTGGCCAAAGCAATATATAACAACGGAGAACATGCAAGAATTACTTATGAACATAAATATAAAAGTGGTAGATCAAATATATTGCGCAATCACAATCTGAACATAATCTCATAATCCATCAGATCCTAGCAAACTCATCATAGCAACAGCATAATGATTACATATGTCCCTCGATCATGTAGGGCAGCTCACGAGGACTAATTAGTGAAGCACAAGAACGGGAGGAGAACATCACATAGCTACTGGTCATGGACTCATGGTCCAAGGGAGACTACTCACAACTCATCCGGGAGGCGTCCATGGTGGTGTAGAAGCTCCCGATGGTGATCCTCCCCTCCGGCAGGGTGCCGGGAAGAGTTCTCCTGGTGCTCCCGATCTTGGAAGCGGCGGTGGCGGCGGAACAGAGATGAGATCGCGAAAAAGAGTTTCCGTCCCCAGGGTTTCGAAGGACGCTCTAAATATATGCCGAAGGGGGGCACCAGACGGGGCTCAGGGGGCCCAGGCGCCCCCCCCCGGCGCGGCCCAGGGGGGGCGCGCCGCCAGGGCTCCTGGGGCCCTGGTGCCCCCCCGGCTGTACTTCGGGCGCAAGGTAGGTTCCGGAACGCTGATTTTTTATATAATTTTTCTGGATTTTTCCTGACAGTTCTCGTAATGTGAAAACCTGAAATACAAAAATAGCCGAAAACAGAAACTGGCACTGGGGTGCACTGGATTAGTAGGTTAGTCCAAATATGATCAAAAGTGTATGGAAGTGTATGAATATCATAGCAATATCACCCAAAAGTGGCATGGAGCAAGCAGAAATTATAGATACGTTTTGGACGTATCACGCACCTAAGCCCCCGAGTGAGAGGGTTGCTCTTCACTCGGAGTGGTTTTTGTAACTTATGCGATTACGGGGTCGCAGCTAAGCCCCCGAGTGAGAGGGTTGCTCTTCACTCGGAGTAGTTTTTGTAACTTAGGCGATTACGAGCTACGTTGTACTTGTGGCGGATCTTGGAGGATAGAGCCACATTGTACTTATGGCGTAGCTCGGAGGATCGCAGCTAAGCCTCCGAGCGAGAGGGTTGCTCTTCACTTGGACTAGTTTTTGTAACTTAGGCGATTACGAGCTACGTTGTACTTGTGGCGGAGCTCGGAAGACAGAGCCACATCGTACTTATGGTGTAGCTCGGGGGACCGCAACTAAGCCCCCAAGTTGGAGGGTTGCTCTTCACTCAGAGTGGTTTTGGTAACTTAGGTGATTACGGGGTCGCAGCTAAGCCCCCAAGTGAGAGGGTTGCTCTTCACTCGGAGTGGTTTTGGTAACTTGGGCGATTACGAGCTACATTGTACTTGTGGCTGAGCTCGGAGGACAGAGCCACGTTGTACTTATGGCGTAGCTCGGAGGACCGCAACTAAGCCCCCGAGTGAGAGGGTTCCTCTTCACTCGGAGTAGTTTTTGTA